>JAPFBL010000097.1:0-1247500 GCA_026182355.1 Hermatobates lingyangjiaoensis | reverse complement strand
ATATTATATATATATATATATATATATATATATTCTTATTGTGAAATATGCTAGTCTCAGGGACCTTGACACAAATACGAAATTCCAGTTATAAAAGCTGCTGATATTTTACCAATATTACAGCAAAAGTGACGTACAGTCATAATGACTTCGTAGCACGCATTCCCTATGTTGCGATTTCATCAAGGCAAATCAAGCATTGATTTTAGCAAGTTTTTTTCGTGGCCTTAACTGTGAGAAAAAAGCTTATGCTAAAAACCTTCCGCAGCTAGAATCAACAAAATAGGTATATTAGTCTGTCTGTTTGAGTGTGAGTGTGTGTATGTGTGCAAATTGTGTCAAAAGAAAATTCAAGGGAATATGTTCTTTATTTAAGAGTATATGATTGAAACAAAAACTCTTTTGAAATTTTGCAAATATATATATATGCAGAACATTGTACATAAATTATTCCCAAATGACTAAATCAATATTTAAACACTTGCCAGAAACTAAAATCCATTTTGGATTTAATGAGTGGTTTTCATCAAAAGAAAGTTCTAAATTATGAAAACATCTTTGAATTAACTCGTTTATTTGAAAGTTTCATTACAGAGAAACAACTAAACATCACTAAGGGGCAATAAATAATAGCTTCTATTAATAGATGAAGTGAATCTATTTACGTTCAACATGAAAACTATTGTCTACCTACTTTTTTACAATTTGTTAATATCATTCTAATTAGCTTATTGTTTTGTAAATTAATTGTGAGGTTCCCTTTTCTTTCTCTCTTTACATAAATACATAATACATAAAAGTCACAATAAACCCGTTATGGTATTAATTAATGGAAAAAAAGTCATAGAAGTAAAAGAAAAAACGAAACATAAATGCTTTCACATTATGTCATCTAAGAATAACTACTATTAGTAAATGAGTAATAGTAATACTAACAGTAAACAATTACTATTAATCGCTCTGATGAAATAAAGTGAAAGGCCTCAGACCATCTGTGACTTCTTGTTAATCTTTATTTATGTGGTTTTATTCATATATATATATATATATATATATTTTAAAAAGTTGGAAGCAGTCCTTCATTTAAACATATATTGTTGAATAACGCCCTATATTTGGCTTGTATCTGTTTCTTACACAATTTCTCCAGCTTTCGGAATTCCTTCATCGTCTCTTCGTTAAAACTATAAAGCTTGTCACCAATATTGCTAGTCGACATGTTTCGAATGTACCACATTCATCATCAGGACAATAATGAGAATAATAGTAGGATTGTTCGTTTATATATACAGAGGTGGATTACTATTGGAATGTTCACAGGACATCGCCCTGGGTCACGGGGCATTATGGGGGATTAAGGTAGGGTGGTTGGACTCACCTACCACTTGGCTAATCTGGTTTGGCCTGTTAGAAAATAGTTTTAAAATTCGACAAGAATTATTAAGTTGGATATTTATGGCTCTCTTGTAATATCGTGGGCTGCGAGGCCCGTAAAAGCTCATATATAGGAATGACCACGACTTCATTATCAAGAAGAATTACGATGCACCTTTCTGCCGGCGCATCAAAATGCCATACAACTGCACTCCATAAGACAAAATTCACAAGAGAAATGATGGTCAATTCCACAAAAATTATCGCTAAAGAAAGAAACCATGTTAAATTACAAATATTAGAAGCATTATTAATTCAAGAAAAGCAGCCAGCCATGAATATCCAACTTAACAATTCTTGTCGAATTTTAAAACTATTTTCCAACAGGCCAAACCTGATTAGCCAGGTAGTAAGTGAGTCCAACCACCCTGCCTTAATCCCCCATAATGCCCCGTGACACAGGGCGATGTCCTGTGAAAATTCCAATAGTAATCCACCTCTATATATATAAACTGACAATCCTACTATTATTCTCATGATTGTCCTGATGATGAATGTGGTCCATTCGAAACATGTTGACTAGCAATATTGGTGATAAGCCTTATGGTTTTAAAGAAGAGACGAGGAAGGAATTCTGGAAACTTGAGAAATTGCGTGAGAAACAGATACTAGCCAAATATAGGGTTTTATTCAACTATATATATATACTTTTTCGATGAAAATACGATCCGAAATTGACAAATACAGTTCAATGTACATAAAAAAACATAGAAAAATTAAAAACACACACTTGCAGTCTCTAATTTTCGGTTGAACCGTCTTCAGGAGAGATAAGAAAGGGAAACCAAGCGCACTGGTACAGAGACGGTTGGAGACCAACAATGTTGCCACATACGCGCCCGGTCACAGAGAATAAGGTAGACAAGAATCAATTTAAGATTAAATTAAAATAAAATAGGAATTTTCTATTTTAATTATATGACCATCCGAACTCAAATATTTAAACTCAAATGATCATCCGAAAATTTGAGTTTGTAAGTTTGTCTCTTTCTCTGTGTGTTGCTTTTCTTCGTTTTTGAGCTGATATATATATATATTACACTTCAAAAAGCAGAAAATTCGCTTTAACTATACTCTAAAAAAGTAAAATACATAGAATACAGAACAGAATAAAGCATTTACTAGGAAGGAACAACAGTTTGTCAAAATTATGATTTCAATACATGCTTTGTTCTATTTTGTATTCAATGTATTTTAATGTTTTAATTTATATATATATATATATATATATATATATAATATATAAATTCAGCTACTCAAAGGGACTACTTCTGCCCGATGACTACGAATGTCGAAATATCGTTGTGAATCTTTTTGTATGTGTGTTTTTATCTGTTTTTCTCTTTCCTGTGTGAACTATATATATATATATAATATATATATATATATATATATATATATATATATATTATATATATAATTATATTATAATATATATTATATTATATATTTAATATATATATATTATAATATATATATATATATCAAGATTTCACATAAACAACTTATTCAGAAGTTAGTTTGAATTTTGACTCTCACGATGACTGCTTGTTACGATTGAAAGGTTTTAGTGTTTTTCCCCATTTCACATTGTGGTTTGATCATTAAGATATATATACGTATGATCAAACCACAATATCAAATGGGAAAAAAATGATTAAGATCTTTCAACTACACCAAGCTCCGAAAATATTTTGAATATCAAAGATGCCTCTAGGACAGATGCTATGGCAACTGCAGCCAGAGCAAAGAAGAATTGCCTGAAAGATCGAGGCCACCAGCGCATAGCTACTGAGTGCAGAAGCTGCTGCAAATTTCAATAACATATATATATAATTAATTTTGTGTTCATTTGGATATTTTGTTTTCGGCGTGGCCAAACTGCACATTTGAGTTTGTAAGTGTGTTTCTTTACCCTGTGTATCACTCGTCTTTCCGTTTATTAAGTAATATATATATGTATATGTCATTTTATTCTAACCTCATGGAATGACGCAAACACATAAAATGTGAATAACCTGAGTAAAAAGTGTAGACCTGTCAGACGTATAAAAATGAGAAAAAGTATTGTACCATAATATTAGAGATTTAAAATGAATATATGTTGGATATATAAGCTCAGGTGTACAGCTTGAATAATAATGCTCATAGCGTCAGCATGTAACGAAGTAAAGTCCCAGCTATATAGCTCTAATATCTATTTCTGGATTAATAATGACATTATGTTTGCCAAATGTTCTAAAAGATAATCAAATGCGACACGCTGTTTAATCTGGAAGGTTTGCTCAGCGCTGTTGGTTTATGGATAAGGTATATTAACTTAAGAGTAGCGAGGAGGTAAAGAAAACTTTATGTCTTCCAGATGATATCCCACATGTATAAAATAGAGTTGTTCTCAACATTTTCACTTAATAAGGTAACCCGCATATCTTGTTACCACTTCAATACTGTCAATTCTAAAATAGAATAATTTCCAATAAATTATCTTGCCACATTTGCTAAAATTAGATACATTTGAGAGTTTTTACTTTTTTCAAGATATAAATTCAAAAATAAATTGAGAAAATTTTTTTTAGTGTTTTTTTACTTTAAAATAGTAAAATAGTAAATTAAACTATCTAGAAAAAATCACATTAATAAAATTGAATATAATAAAATATGATTTTACTTTTTTTAGAATTATGAACTGTTTCAGAGGTCTGGGTTTTCAAACACCCAGTAACAATTCGGTATCAGGATATGATAGTAAATATCAAACGAAATGTACACTCATTTTATAACTGTTCAATTCAGTACATAACATAATATTATTATTATTGGTAAAATTAAAAGAAAATGAAACATCTTATCTTTCGACTTTCTTTTTTGACTATAAAAGTTTCAAATCTTGACCATTTTCCAGAGAGAAAGTGAGAGTTTTCACATGTTATAAGTCTGTATTGATTTTTCCTAATATATATATATATATATATATATATATATATATCATTAGTTGTGCAATCCGTAATTGTGTGGTATTTACTCATTCTGTGCAGTTGTTTTCACTGGACCAACCCGTCAGTACCGCATCCTTGGTGTCTTCCTGATGATGAACACAAAGTGTTCGAAACGCGTTGAATAAAACTTCATTTGTGTGAAGACTTTTGTTGGTTTATCCATTTTACCTCAGAATATATATATATATATATTATATATATATCACAATATATCGAATTATTTATTGAAAGATAAATTATTCGATTTTGTATGCATTTTTTTGAACATCCTATTATACAACTGGGCTTTTAAGATAGTGATATGAAGAACACATTCATGCTTAATGGAATAAAACATATTGAATTTTAACTAATAATTTAATGACGTATGTAGATAAACCTGACATATGGGAAACTCAATTTACGAACTACATCCAGTAATATGATTCTCAATAACACAAGCTTAAGGAATATTTAGACATTTAGACAGGCGAATTATAAACAAACTTATCACTAATTTTAGTGAATAAAAGTTTGTATAAAGTTTTAATTCACTAATTTATTCAATTATCGAAGTCAAATATTTTGTAAAAGTGCGTTCTAACGATAAGACATGCTTGGGTCAGTACTTTACAAGTTTAAATGGTTCAAGATAGTTTAAGGCGGTTACAGTGGTTTAATAGCTCATGAAACTATCCATTGTCTACAATGAACAATTTAAATTTATTTGTGATTTATTCAATCTGTAGAATTAAAGAAAAGTTTCATTATTCACGGCAGTCCTTATATATGGTATGCAGGTCAATGCAATGAATACATATACATAACTTATTTAAACTTTTTTACGAACCTATTTAATTTAGTATATCAACGGCTAAACTACAGTATGAAATTTAAAAGTAACACTAAGATCTTTCAAACAAATATAATATATCATAGTATAAGATCTTTCATACATACTATACATATTATATATATATATATATATAATTTATCAATGATCAAACCACAATAAGAAAATGGGAAAACAAGAAAGATCTTATTTAAAGATCTTAGTCTTCTTTTCCCATTTTCTTATTGTGGTTTGATCATTGATTGTTATTTAACGTCTTTATGTGAAATCTTTTTATATATAATTTATTTATGAATATTGATAAAGGTATCGACCGTGGAATAGAAACAAAACTAAAGTTTATCGGGACTCTGTCAGAACTGACCAAGTTCCGATAAACTTTAGTTTTGTATATATATATATTTATATAAAAAGATTTCACATAAACACGTCAAATAACAATGATCAAACCACAATAAGATATGGGAAAACAAGACTACGATCTTTCAACCGTAACAAGCGGTCTTCGTCAGAGTCGAAAACCCAACTGGTGGTCTCTGACGAAGACCGCTTGTTACGGTTGAAAGATCTTATTCTTGTGATCCCATTTCTTATTGTGGTTTGATCATTGATATATATATAAAAAGATTTCACATAAACACGTGAAATAACAATCAATGATCAAACCACAAGTAGCAGTTGGATTTTTGACTCTGACGAAGACCGCTTGTTACGGTTGAAAGATCTTATTCTTGTGATCCCATTTCTTATTGTGGTTTGATCATTGATATATATATAAAAAGATTTCACATAAACACGTGAAATAACAATCAATGATCAAACCACAAGTAGCAGTTGGGTTTTTGACTCTGACGAAGACCGCTTGTTACGGTTGAAAGATCTTAGTCTCGCTTTCCCATTTTCTTATTGTGGTTTGATCATTGATATATATATATATATATATATATATATATATCAATGATAAAATTACAATATAAAATGAAGAAAAGCTAATGTGTGTTACGAATATACATATCACGATATATACATATATACATTTACATATCTATACATACATATACACATATACATGTATATAGATACATATGTATATAATATACATATATATCACGATACATAAAAAAATAACTATTTCACAATTGACACTGTTAATAAAATAAACTGAAAAGTTTTTTTCTTGCGTTTTTTTAAAATAGTCACGTCAGAACGGGTTGCCAGTTTTGTCGATTGTTCACATGCTTGGATGAGCGTTTTCAAGGCTGCAGAACTTGGACTACGCTTTGTCAGCTCTACTCTTTGGCTGACCATGTATCAGCTCGTATTGAGTAAAATCATAACTGCCAACTCAGAAGGTTTGCTTTGACAGAATAATAACTCACACAATAACTGAAATTTTATTTTAACTATCCCACAAAAATAACATTTTTCATTTATTTATTGATTTTTATAGTCCTTAAATTCTCAAGTCAAATCCTTATTTCTTTGCTACAACTGTTTCATAGAGAGACCGATGTAAAGAGTTCGGTTAATAAATAAATGTTATTTATGATTTGATAACTATTTCCATATGTTATAACAGTGATGGCAAACCTGTGACACGCAAGCTAATTTTTACTGACACGCATCTTCGAACATACGGTGACAAGTTCAGCTATGCTCAAAGAAATTTTGAAAGTTTGGAATGATACCAACTTGAAACATTTTGCAATGACTAACAATTTTTTCATCTACATATATTTTTGTGAGGCATTGTTCTCATCTTGAAATAATATTAAGACAACAAACGGAATGGGTTAAAAGATGAAGTCAGTGGCGTTTGCTTGGCCTTGAAATGTACCAAGTGTAACCCTAAAATAGAAGATTCAGCAAACAAACTTCAGCACTACAAAAGTCAATAACTTTTCATGTATATTTATTTTCTAATTATGTAAAGATATATATATTTTGGAATCATCTATTCATTTATTCTTGTTTATATATATATATATATATATTGAAAAAGACGAGCCAATCCCTGTTGCGTATCATTTTGGACACTTCTTATTGGATGTGGGTGTTTTTTCGTTAGACACCTTTCTCCTTCGCACACTTTGTCTGCTTGGCCGCCTATATATAGTCCGTCTGCTCTGGCATTAAAGCATATATATATATATATATATATATATATATATATATATATATACCATGATAAACGAAAAACGGTCCGGTAGGATAGATAACACTTAAAATAAACAGTGACACATAGACTGAAACATAACAAAAGACTCACTTTTGGTGAATTATATTAATCACCGAAATTTATTTTAAATTAATTTTATTTAAAGACCTTAATGGCGGTCGAAATATTGAAAATTGAGTCTTTTGTTTCAGTCTATGTGTCACTGTTTATTTTAAGTACATATATATATATTAGAATACGTTGGCAGCAGGTCTTCTCTCAAACATATCTGGTTAAAAAGTTCCGACGAGCAGGAGCCTGGAGCCAAGCATGAGGTCCAATCAGAGCAGCAGCCTTAACCCTGCGCTCTGATTGGTTCGAATTAGTCAATCTAATTGGTATTTAAGCTCTTAACTACAAGGCATGCTCTACCTGATGATGACCAACGTTTATATGGTCGAAAGCTCGTAAAATATTGACGATGTCTCTAGGACAGATGTTATGGCAACTGCAGCCAGAAGAAAGAAAAATCGCCCGAAGAATCGAGGCCACCAGCGCAAAGTTAGTGAGTGCAGAAGCTGCTGCAAATTTTAACCATATATATATATATTAGTGTAATTAGGTAGCAGACCTTCATTAATATATACACAATTAAATTTCTTGCCAATTTCTCTATGGATGATTTTTCGATTTAGCTTCTCGAGTTTTCTGATCTCACACTTCCATTCATTTGGTACTAAGTGTGATAAATCACCAAAAGATATAATTTTTATTTTTGTTAGTAACTTTTGTTAAATTATTTTATCTTTCGTCACACCCTGATTATGGTCAGTGATGACTGAAACGTAGGATTTAAAGTTTTTAAATGTATGATAAATAAATATTATATGGAATTTACAAGGAAATCTTCTGGTGATTTATTACACTTAGTACCAAATGAATGGAAGTGTGAGATCAGAAAACTCGAGACTTTAAATCGAAAAATCATCCATAGAGAAATTGGCAAGAGATTTAATTATGTATATATATAAAAAGATTTCACCTAAACACGTGAAATAACAATCAATGATCAAACCACAATAAGAAATGGGAAAACAAGACTAAGATCTTTCAAATTTTAAGAAATATAATTGAATCGTCTCTAATTAAATTTAATAGATCAAATATTATAGACATTAGTAACGGTCTCTTCAAACTTGATACTTTCGTTACGAGGGCAATAACCTCTTCTAAGAGGGTTGACAGCTAGCGGATAGTTTTTTACTCTTTCTTACTGTACTCCTTTGTTTCCCCAAACATCTCTTTCTGGACATTAGTCCTTTCCTGCGCTTTCACCCTTTTAAAATACTACTCTTCCCTCCCACTCTTCTCAACCCCTCATCAGATGTTTTCTGCATCTAGTGTTTCAGTTGGGTTTTTGACTCTGACAAAGCCCGCTTGTTACGGTTGAAAGGTCTTAGTCTTGTTTTCCCATTTCTTCTTGTGTTTTGATCATATATGTACATATATAATATATATAATTATTTGATTTTCTCTATTGAATGTAAATGAAATACGTAAAACAAGTCTCTAAATGAAAATAATTGGTTACATAACTTTTGTTTTTGTATTTTAAATGGCATTAAATATTTCTATATTTAAACGTTTTTTTTTATTTTTATAATAAATATTTTAAAAATTATAAATATTTCTATTTTTATTTTTATAGTCTTTACTTTTTTGATGTGTGACACGCCACGAAAATTATCTTGGCTACCTTCCAGAGCACACCAATGTGACCGGGCGTACTTTTGAAAAGCACTGCCCTAGACATTTAATATGCATGCAGCGTGCCTAGAAATTATTCAATAATGTTAATTATTTAGAAAACGGTTTTGGAAGGTGGATAAACAAACTTTTAAAGGGTACTCATTAAATTGACCTTAAACAAAGAACAGTAAAAGATTATAGTAAAGATTCAGGATTTGACATGAATCACAAAGCATGGACTAATTGTTTGTTTTAATTATAATCTTATAAGAAAAACATAAAGAAACATTATGAAACATTCTTGAAGGAATTGTGACAGTTAACTCGTTTTTGGAAATAGTGAAGAAAAATGTATACTTTAAAATAATGATTTGCAGCATTAGTCAATTTGAAAATTTAACCCAAACACTATGGTATACAAAAAAAAATCTAGTTTTTTTAGTAGATACATGAGTCAGGACTTGCACTAATTCAAGGTTGAATCTATTTAACATAGTTAACGACTTTATCGTGTCAACTGGATAGGTTCAAAGAGCATGTCTTCATTAATAAGTCAGTAATTAAGTAATAATGAAGTCTTGACAATATGCTGAAGGAAAGATGCGAAAAACTGCAAACCTTAGCAACAACTCATGGGATTTTTATTTTTTTAAGTTTTTTTTATTATATAATTTTATTGCAACTACCCAACAAGTGATCTAAGGAAACAAGTAATATTGATAAGTGATACATAACAAAATGAAATAAAAGAGTGGAGAAACCACGCATTGATGGTACTCCATATAAATTATTTTGATCACTGGAAATCAGTTAGTATTGCTGAGTAAATCTCGGGATATTTTTTGTATAGATCTTTTTAGTCCTCCGGTAGGGTTGGCAGGAATTTTTTGGGATGATAATTGCTGAATTAAAGGGTTTAGGTTGGAGGGTAAAGATTCATGAAATTTGCGGTATCGTGATCGGATTTCCTTATGGATAATTTGTTTTTTTTTTTTAAGTAACTAACAAAATTGTGCAAAAGCTTCAGAAGTTTAAAAAGTGTTTAAAACTGATTAAATCAAAATGTAGAATATCATGATATTGTACTAACAGCCTGATTTGATAATCGTAAAAAAAAACACGGCTCTTGATATGTTGACTTGGAATGCATGAAACTGGACAGGAGCCCAAAAGATGTAATGTGTCCAAGGCGTAGATGAACTCGTTAATGATAGAGCCAAATGCTTATAGTGTAGAAAATTCAATTCTTTTTTAAGCGAAATTTCTTTAAAAAAAAACTGTTTTTAATCGTTGATTAAAACTAGAAAAAAAATTTTTTTTGTTTTAAAAATAATTTTTATCGATACAGACATAACGTAAGTACTAGTTTTATGAGGCAGTCGCGACTGAGCTATACATTTTGCAGTTTTAGGACTATTGTATGACTCAGATGGTTGGGTCGTACCTGCAATTGGTGGATCTCGTTACCAAGGATCGACTTGCTCAATTCTTTCACTCTTCCGCGTGAATCAATCGAGGATCATTGGGTCAGTGGGTATCGAACCTCGGATCTACCAGCCCACATGCAACCAGGGACTTAATTATCCAAATGTTATCCTTTTAACTTTATGAAGGTCCAGTTTACAAAAGATGCAGTCAATTTAATTTTTGAAAAAAAGCGCAAACATAAAGATTCAGGTTTATTTGTTTATAACGAACTGTATCTAACATTTACAGATAGACCTTAATAATCAGATATAGTTTGAAACTACATGAGTCAAACTACATAGAAAAATATCTTTAGAGAATCAAATGTGTTGAGTAATGGCAAAAAGAAGAATTCTGGTGATGGCCTATTTAATGAGGTGAGGGATCGGAATCATTTGTGATGCTGGTGCAGATGAAAGATGGTACAGAAAACGAAAAAAAAAACTTACAATTAGTTACACTTTTAATTCCAAAACTCATTATAGCAAAAGGTTTTCACAACTGTTTAGATCTTGCAATCATGAAAAAGAGTACAGTTAAACTAGTGATTGCTGATTGCCACAATCTTTTACTTATGTATTACATTTGTGCATTGACTAATGATGTCATACGTCATAAAAAATTATGTTTTGTTGAATAATTAACCAGCAAAATGCAGAAGCTAACGTGTATCGTTGTACCAGCGCCCCTTGTGAGGAATATGAGAAGTTCTGTTCCTGTGTTCCAAACTTTACAGTGAATTGAATATTTAATTCATTTATCGAAATGTATAATAATAAAAATATAATAACCAAATAATAATAATAAAGAATAACAGGATAACAATAAATATATAATAATATAATAATAAAACAGAATACTAAAAATTAATAAACTCAATTTATTTGATCGAAATTTATAATATATGGAGTGACAGTTGTTATTCTTTAGTTACTATGTAGTATTCACTTGAATATTGGAAAATAAAGAACGAGTCGCCATTTTTTTACACAAACTTTTTTATTATCGAAACCAAAATAACACGTAGTGTTTTCTCCTAAGGTTTGTATACAATAAAAATTAAAACATCCTTAATATACCTATTGTTTCAACCGATGCCCTAGCGGGTGATTACGTCAGCCGTTTATCGACTTTTTGTTTGATATGTGATTCTACAGATTCTACATTGGGAGTCCTAAATTTTGTCTAATTCAAGTGCATTTCGAGTAGGGATCTTTAACAAGTACCTGATATCGTATAGGCTTGGGACCGACGGTTTAACGTCGTCTCTGAGAGACGAAGTCTTCAGATTTATTCACCTCCCGCGTAAATAAATCGAGGGCCAGGTGCGGATCGAACCTCGGACTTACCAGTTCGGAGGCGAGTACGTTAACCATTGAGCTAACCTGGAACCTCCCGAACACCTAACTAAATATTAAAATTATAAATTAAATGAGAATTTAAGGGAATGGCACATGTACTTTATGAAGAGACCTGTTCTCTGATTTCCAATAACAACAATTATTAGTATTTGCAGTAACTGTTCCAATTAATATGTTCTGGCCAAGACACAGTAAAGAATTATTTCATTTATATTTATTTCAAGAAACCAAGATTTCATTTTTGTCTAAATAAGTGTATATTTATAACTAGGTAAAAGAAATTACTCTTATTTTTTTTTACTGAATCCAAAACTCTGGATTTGTACAAATGAACAGTTCATAATAAAAGAGGTAATGATCAAACCACAATAAGAAATGGGAAAACAAGACTAAGATCTTTCAACCGTGACAAGCGGTCTTCGTCAGAGTCAAAAACCCAACTCATTTAAGATCTTAGTTTTTTTTTTCTCAATTCTTATTGTGCTTTGATCATTGATTGTTATTTTACGTGTTTATCTGAAATCTTTTTATTAATAAAACAGGTATTGATTTCAATAAATATTTCATAAATATTTCTCCGGCGCACTTTGTTTCTCTTACTACTAAATGCATATATTTATCGGTTTACAGATTACATTCCTCGAGTAACCACTTCCTTGTGTTTTGTCTATATTTTGTTCTTGTTTGTTTGTTTTCTTACCACCGTGCATTTTCTGAACTGAATAAATAATATGATGTATGAGGATTTTGTGGCAATCAAACTCACGACCTTAACATTCGAGGTGCAACGCGCTATGCTCTGAACCAAAGGAACCTGCATACAACAGTCTTCTAAAACCTCATATAAATAACACCATTTATACTAGAAAAACTGCAGTTTTATTTTGGAATAATGATTCACCTGCCCTACTAGTCGGAATTGTTTGCATTTATTTACATTATTTACAGTGACTTAGACAAGTGAAATAAAATTCATATTTAGAGGTTTATTAAAATAAAAATTAAACTGTTCTAATTAGTTAAGATGATATTTTATAAAAATAAAGTTGTTAAATGTAAAAAAAAATATTCCCATAATAATATTATATTATAACATTATAATATTGTAATTATAATTATTTATAATATAATAATTATAATCATTACAATAATATTGTAATAACATTATAACAATATAGTATTGGGAATAATAACATCATTCTTAATAATATGTTTAACAATTAAACATATTTTCTGATGCATTCCCTGCTGTTATGAATGGTTGTCGAACAAGTGTTCGACATTACTGTCTTATGTAAGACTAACGAAACAAAACATAAGTTGGTTGTTAACAAGTTTGACATTATGTTTACTTAAAGTAAATTTGAGTTTAGGCCAGATTTGTTATCTTAGTTTATATTCCTGATCGAAATTATAGGTAAGGGAGGACAGCGTCTATCGGATTAACTATTATGTTAATAATTAAATACCAAATTAAGCTTAGCTAAAGGTAACATGCCATTCACTGACAGTTAGAGAAGTTTGATGAGTCAGCTAGTATAATATAAATTTGAGATGTATTCGCTTTTTTTTCACATATGTCTATATAAAGATCAATTCACATTATTCAATAGATTCAATGAGTGTTTTATTGAAGAAGAATCAAACAATAGCCTTCGCTAGTGTTGCACCATAGACAGCCTGTTTGTGAAGGTCACCAACCGGTTTTCAGTAGTAGCATTTCCTTGTTCTCTTCAGACCCTTCCACTAAGCCCGTAACAAACAAAACTAATTGCTATAAACAAAGTTATTTTGTAGGTTGGATCTTCATTGGACGATAGAAAAAAAAAGACAATAAACTCCTTGTTGGAACTTCAAAAATTCCATAAGAAAAACTTTTTTAAAAAGAATATAAATGATTATAGGATCTATACAAACAGAATAATAAAAAAAAATAATATAAATTAATAAACTCAATTTATATGAATAAATAACATAATTGAGTTTGGGTTTTTGTGAAACTGAATTAAATTGAAAATAGAACAGCACTTATTACGTACGTTGTTGGACCTTGTAGCAGAGGTAAGATCCTAAGGTCGTGCCGAAATTCAATTTTTACGTTCGGGTCTGGCTAGGACGGGTTGGGTGCAGACTTCTCACTCGATAACATTTTTTTAAGAGATATATATATCTATACTAAAACGATGTATGGATAATTAACTATAGAATATTGGTTATAAAATAAATAATTTGGATAAAACAGATTAATGAAATTTGCTTGGCTGAACAACATTGAGTATGCCAAATAGTGGATAGGCATCTTGGTGTTCTACCACTACCACAAAAGTATAAAATTATTATGGGGATCGAACCCACGACCTTAGCTTTAGAAGTCCAATGCGCTATCCTCTGATCCAAAGGGAGCTTTCTTTGGCTGATGGAGAATAAAGTCCAATATATAGCCCATCCATGTCGTGTCGGGCTGGATTTTTTTGTCCCGATCTTACGTCTACCTTGTAGCCAGTGCTACTTGAGTCTTCTTTAATAATAACTAAACTTTACGTCAGTTGCTTAGCAAATGAGAAGAGGGGAGGAACGGGAAAATGGAGGGAGAAATAAAAGGGATATTTTAAGAAGGGATAAGTATATAGCAAATAGAAAAGAAAAGTTAACAAAAATCTAGCATTTTATATCAAAAGATAATTTATGAAATTAATCCTTGAGCAATGACCCATG
The DNA here is from genome assembly GCA_026182355.1 of Hermatobates lingyangjiaoensis. Classification (NCBI taxonomy): domain Eukaryota; kingdom Metazoa; phylum Arthropoda; class Insecta; order Hemiptera; family Hermatobatidae; genus Hermatobates; species Hermatobates lingyangjiaoensis. The sequence goes on along the minus strand of JAPFBL010000097.1, from coordinate 1,232,788 downwards.
TAAAAAATGTTATCATATGAAATTACCATGTTTCTATAGTATTTGCTTAGACGTTCATAGGCTTTCATTTATTGTAGGGGACCGGTATTCGAATAGAGAACTTAGGTAAAATAGCTGAAAACAATCACTTATAGCATTTTATCTAGAAAATTAAACAAACATTTTTCATCTAACATTTACCATTTTTACTATAAAATCGGAAAAATGAACCAAACTGGATACAATACGAGTTCAAAATTGATGAAGAGTAACACACAGTAAAAAAACACACTTACAAACTCAAATTTTTGGGCAATCTGTCCTCAGAAGAAAAGAGAGGAGGCACATTGTAGGTACAACGACCAGTAACCCGTTACTTGGCTTTGCTCCTATACAACGTGCTTGGTCACCCTCTCTCTTTTCTCCTGATGGCGAAATGCCTGAAAATTTAAATTCATCATGTTTATGCTATTAAAAAATGTTTAAATTGTCAATCCTTTGTATTAGGTACAGTAAAAAAAAATGGTACCAAAAATGAATGTACATATAAACTGTTTCAATATGCCGGGCTACTAAAATTATAGTTTAAGGTATAATTCAGTATAAAAATTTATTAAATCTTAAATTTAACAAATAGGTGGGATACAATAAAACGACCGTACTGAATGACAAAAGCGATTATTGCCATTTCACCGAAAGACGTGAAAATTTCCTAGACAGTTTTGCTAAAATCAGAGAACTTCTCTATATAATTTATAGAAATCTTTCTGTCATTGCTAGATAGATTCATTATAGCTATCCCTTTTAGTTACAGTATTACCAACATACAAATAAAAAAATGTTGTCATTCCAGGAAATATATAAATTAAATACCTTTAATAAATAAAATAGAGAAAATGCCAAAAATAACTGAAAACAAAAAATTTTGAATGAAATTTAAATTTGCCTTCATATATTGTTTTGCAGCAAACATAGACATAAAAAAAACCACTACATAGATTTTTTCTGTTCCTAGATAATTCATTTCACACATATTCCTATAAACTACACAGAGACATTAGTCCGTATATTAAAACATTTGCATACGTAATATAGTATTTCAACTTAGAAAAGGAAAATTAATTAAATATATTTTTCTTAAAAATTCAAACTTTATCTTACGAGAAAATTATCTATTAACACAAACAATGTTATCTATTGAAGGATTTAAAACTTTCTCTATGTTTAATGCTACCAAGTTAGAGGAAAACTGTACTTAAACTTGACATTCAAATTTGTAGTTGCATACGGATAGAATGAATTGTAGGTTGCTAAATTTAAATTCCTCCCAGTGATGCGATGTTTTGATAAGAAATACAAATAAAAAAATAAACAAATCTATTTTATCAAATTAAAAGTTTTTCTTGTAAGTAGAACATAATAATGTAAAATATACGACTAGTGTCCAAAGGTGACAGGCACTCTGGTCTATGAAATAAAATGCATATAAGAACTGGAGCGTGAGATTGTCTGTCCGAGCAATAGTAACGCGAAAATCACATCCAATTTCAATTGGAAAGATCTTATATTGTTGAAATTCTTAATGGTCAAGTCTTGTTGTATTGTTTTTAAATTTGGAAAATTTACATTATATAGAACTGAAACTAAAAACGAAAAAAAAAAGAGTCAAAAGCTGTAGCAAATATCAAAGTGGACAGAATTAATAATAATATATTTTAAATTACATAAAACACGACACAAAACAAAGACAAAATATACACTTACTAAATTCAATATTTCGAACTGTTGTTCGTCATCAGGAGAAGACTCGCGTTCCTCCTTCGTGGTGGGGAGATCTCTCTCATTTCGTCCTCTCCTCATGTCTTCTCCTGATGACGAACATCAGTTCGAAATATTGAATTTAATAAGTGTATTTATCTTTTTTTCTGTGCCGTATTTTGTGTAATTTAAAGTTTCTCCAATTTAGTATTAATAATAATACCATATAGTTAGTTGGAAAGTTTCAAAAAAACTAACATATGATTTTGGCTATTTTTTATTTAGTTTTGGCAGTAAGGCTTGTGTTTAGTTCTTATTTATTTATAAGATGTTAAAATAAACAAAGATGACTAAAGTACAAACTGAAACAAGACACTAGAACTCTGAGAGAATCAACATCTCTGCCAAGCTAGAATAAATTGTGCCGGCTTCTTCTATTATATTCTCGCGAGTTTGAAATGACTAATTCTATTATAAAAAATAAAAAAACCTCATGGGATTGATTTTACAACTCAATTTTACCACAACTAAATTCATGGATAATTCATCTAATTAATAGATATTAATGTTTGAAATTTTTGTAGGGTTAATTTAGTTTGAATCTTGGCAGGTGAAATTCAACCAATGTCAAGGTCAAGCTGAAGATAAACGTAGGAGGAATTAAAGCAAAATGAAACATTTTACATCGTAAAGGTAACATTCCACAGATAAGTAGAGTTTTACGAAACAAGATATTTCATTCTTCTATAATTCTTACTGTGGTACGAATGAAATTCACCTTTCACTAACTGTAAGAATTCTTTAAAGAAAAGTTTGAGATTTTCTTTTTTGTCATATTAAAAATATCAAAGTCTTATAAATGTAACTTAGATTATCAGCGTTCCCACATAATCAAAAAGATTTCAGAAGTTAATATGGGCACTGTTTTAATAATCAAGAAAATCATTCATTCACATCATTAATTAATACAATCCAAGAAAAAAATTTGAGTGGTATACACTCAACTTTATTTCTAATCAATAGCTTTATCAAAACAGCGATAATCAATTTAATTCAATGATTTATTTAATCGCAATTACATTCAATTTATCAATTATGACGAAAAAGTAATCACTGTTGATTAATTTTGAAAAAACTATGTAATTAATGACGATGACTAATAATTAAGATTAATAGAAACCATTGAATAATATAATTAGCAAAACCTTTAGACGAAATCATTAGTAATAAGCCTGTAATTCTTGAGGTTAACAATTGTGCACTTAAAAATTCGCTTAGTGAACGTATACTTGATTTTGGTTATCTCTTTAGATGGTTTATAAAAACGCAATAAGTAACTAAGAAATATAATAATAAAGAACCTATTTATTTAATTTTTATTTAGATTAGTCAATTTTTACTTTTATTTAAATAATGCCTTATTTAATTATAAATCTCGTTCATTTCACTTATATTTTATTAATTATATATAATTTTTATTTTACTTATAGTAAAATATAGTGATCATTAAAACACTATATTCAGATATAGATTAATATTCTCATTTGAGGTTCCGTTTGTCTATTTCGATATTTGAAGATGTATAGATACATTTGTATGTATATTCAAAACTTGTGAAACAACACTAAATATATTTTTGAAATTTGTCAGAGATGTATAATATTTTGTGTGGAAATATACCCTACTATTTTTGGATCATATGAGTTACTAATCAAAATAGTTACTAATTTTTTTTCTATTTTTCTCATTAATCTAAAAACTTGAAATTCTGCATTTAGTATGGTTTTAATTGTGAGTAGTTTATGAATTTAGATAATTGTGAAAGACATCATAAAATGAAAAATGACAAGTTTTAAGTTCCAGTCATTTCTTTAATTAATTTTATTGAAGTATAAATTAATTTAATCACTGAAAATTATTGATTACCTTATTTTTTTAAAAAGACATTTAATTCTGAAAAATTCCTTCATTTAATTTTTGAGATTTGAATTAATAATTCAAAATAAATTATTTATTCATTATTTATTGCGGATATTAAAACAATTATAATCAATTAAATGAAACGATTCCACAAACTATATAAACTAAATTGACAAAAAGAACTATATTTCGATGGCCTCGTCATCAGGAAGATAGAAACGTGTCGCTCCGCAGGCAGACAACGATGTCTTTGTTGTCTGCCAACGTCTTTGTTTGCCTGAGGAGCGACTCGTTTCTATCTTCCTGATGACGAGGCCATCGAAATATAATAGTGAGTTTCTGTTGCATTTCTGTGTGTTCTTTTTTTCAAAACAATTATAATTATATACGAATAAGTTTTCAGAGCGATTAGATAAGTATGAAAAAATAGTATGTTTGACATAAAGACCGATTAACTATCTTTTTCGTGATTTAGTACCTTCTTGAAAAGCAATCGCATTCATATCACACCAAGGACTATAACCTGTCAAATGTCGTTAAAGTTAATCGGCAGGACTTTTAGCTCGATTTAAACATTTTCAACAAACTATCACCCACATACTCCAGTCATCATGAACAAAATATTAAAAATTGACGGATCATAAGGTGTAAAAATAAAGCTGTGAAAAGTCATGATGAAATCTCCATTGGATTTACTTCTCACGCTCGCTATTTTTATGTATTATGTATTAAATAAATGTAATATTATTGAAAAATTAGAAATATAATGGCTTTTGCTTCTCTATGTGCATGGAGGTGAAAATATGGACATTTCGAACTAATGTTAGAAGCTTAACAATACTTGCATGAAACTAGTGGGGTATACCAAAAACTGACTAGGAAATGTTGTTATATTGTTATATATATATACTTATTCGTTGGAAATATGATCCAAAACGGACAAATATAGTTCAATATAGAAAAAGAAACACAGAGAAATCAAAAGAACACACTTAGTCTCTAATTTTCGGTTTGAACCGTCTTGGAAAACCAAGTGCACTGTTTCCAGTGAAACCAGTGCGCTTGGTTTCCCTCTCTTATCTCTCCTGTATAATGGTTCAAACCGAAAATTAGAGACTGTAAGTGTGTTCTTTTGATTTCTCTATGTTTCTTTGTCTATATTGAATTATATGTATATATATTTATATACATATTGTTATTATTGTTATGTGAACAGTTCTAGCTGTTGATGTTTATACAAACTTCTATTGAATTTTAAAGTCATTGTAAAAGTAAAAGTGTTTGAAGAGTTAAAAGTAATAAAGAAACAATCACATTCAATTTATCATTGAAGAGTAGACACGAAACGACATATTAAAACGTCTTGGTAAAATAACTATAAAATTAATCAATGTCACTGAAGTCAACTAGTAAAAGTTGATTTATGGACGAGAGGTTATCTTACAAAGAGCGTTATTGTAGTATAATTGTAGTAGGTAGATTGAGGGTTGACTGACAGCTTTGCTAGCGCGCTCAACGGATCTTTCCACAACTTCAACCAGATATAAATACCTTTCATTTAAACAGAAAGCTCATTTGTTCTGCTGCCTGAGAACTCTTTTGGAAGGGTGGGGGGTGGGGGGTGAGGAGAGGGGTAACTATTAAAATAATATCTGTTTCCAACCCACGTATAATGGCCTACTCTCCAACCACATTCTCGCTGTGTCCCTGAATATGTGTTTGCTTTCAAGTTCAAACAGCTGGGAAAAACAATCGTAAAAAGATTTAATTCTAAAAGGTAAAAAAAATCATTTAATTACGCGAATTGTTGTAAAAGTAACTTAAAACTCACTCATTCAAATATGAAAAAAACCTTCCTTTTTCATGAAAACATATTTGTCAGAACATTAAACAACTTAGGCAGTGTTTGCTTGATAATACATAAAACAAATGTAAACTGTTGTATATATATATATATATATATATATATATATATATATATATTCGCCAGGTGTCATTGGCGAACCTGCTTATATTTTACCTACTACCATAAGGAAAGTAGCCAGGAGGCTAGAATCTGTTATTAAAAAGGTCGTGAATGCAGAAACTGCGATCATTTGCAATATATATATATAACCGTTTCACGATGAATCACAAACATAGAACTAAGAAACAAACACACTTACTGTCTCTAATTTTCGGTTGAACCGTCATCAGGAGAGTTGAGAAAGGGACACCAAGCACACTTGTGAAGCGACGGTTGGAGACCAACAGTGTTGTCACACGCGCGCCCGGTTCAAATGAGGTAACAGGAATTAACTAAGAATAAACTAAGAAATAGAAAGTGAAAATGAAGGAAATTTTATATTTCCTAATTATCTTCATTTTCACTTTCTGTTTCTTAGTTTATTCTTAGTTAATTTCTCTTACCTCACTTGAACCGGTCATGCGTGTGACAACACTGTTGGTCTCCAACCGTCGCTTCACAAGTGCGCTTGGTGTCCCTTTCTCAACTCTCCTGATGACGGTTCAACCGAAAATTAGAGACAGTAAGTGTGTTTGTTCCTTAGTTCTATGTTTGTGATTGATCGTGAAACGTTTGTTGTCCTTTTGGATCGTTTTCCTGTTTACAATATATATATATATAAATAATTATATATTTTCGCGACCACAATAATAACAGCAAACAGCAGAGGCTATTGAGGGTTGGTCTACACAACAAAAACTTTGCTTAGGCCAACGTTTCGTTATATTTATGTAGCATCATCAGGGATGTACAAAAAACAAGATATACGTCAGACAGATAGATACAGCAGAACAATAGTTGCAATAAAAATATTACAAAACTAATTTTCTAAACAATTCAAAAAGTACAGCAAATTATCCATTCTGGTAGAATTTTTAGTTTTATCGCTATATTGCCTTTTGTAGTAATCAGAATTGCTTGAAATTCTTTTTATAGCATAATAAATTTAGGTTGATTTTTGCAACATAATTTTAGCACTTATGTATTGAGAGATAAAATTATGTTTTGCGTAATAAGAAACGTTTTTCTTAAATCATATAATGTACCACAACGCCCCTTTTTGTGCATGAAAATTTTTTTTTACAATAAAATTGTAAAAAAATTTCAAAACATTCAGCTCAACCTTTTACAAGGTGCGCTATTTGTATACCTATCTACGATCCGTGACTGCATCCTGTCCACAATCTGTCAGAATCAATCATAAGTCAATTTTTTTTCATTTTATTTAAAAAATCATCTTTTTTGTTGTTGAAAAAAAAAACTGAAATTTTATTCAAGTAATACTGCTATCAGTTTTATGACACACAAATTTTCAATATAAAAAATTTAGTAGTTTAGGAGGAAAACATGTTGTCAACAAAATCATATTTTGGCCTAAAAATTGACTAACTCATAATTCAGTACAGTATAACCTCAAAACAAGAGGGCACATCTACATTTTAGAGCCCGTTTCTGGTAATACATACTATATGAATTTTTTTATTAAACGGTGTGACCTAAAGCGTGCCTACAAAATTTTTGATACATAAACCTTCCACCCCCCCTTTCCCATATACATAAAAATACAAGCAGACATCATGAAGAAAATATCAAAAATAGACTTTGGGTACTTTTAAACATGTAAATCGTCCAAGCCTCAAAATCAACCTTTTTCCATGATCATTTATACTTCACTTATAGTAAAGTAAAAACTAGAGTTTTTACTTACTTGGTAAAGTAAAGTTTTACTTACTTTTACCTTGGTTTAACTTATTAATGAAAGTTAAACATTAAATTTACATAACACAGAAACTTAATAAGCAGACTTCGTTTTCTTAATGACCAAGATGACACATGATATGAAATTAATTTTATTCATTGCTTGTTTAATGTGTTATAGTGTAGTATTTGCTCATATTGAGAAATTTCAAAAAATTCTGTCTCCACACAAAAAAAAGTTTAATATAAAAACTAACACGTTTCAAACACTTAGTGTTCTTCTTCAGACTTACATCTGCACTCTTGAGATGTAAACCTGAAAAATACAAAGTGTTCAAAAGTGTTGTAAGTTTTCATATTAAACTATTTGAGACGTAATTTTTTAAAATTCAACAATATGAAATTTAATTTATTTATTAAATGGATGTAGTAATATAAAAAAAGTTGACATATATGATAATTATTATTCTTGTTAAGAACAGTCACTTTTCAGCATGATTCTCTTTTTTTCCTCTCGAGGACAGTTGAACCAAAATTTTACATTGTTAATTGTTTTCTTTTGTTTTTGTCTAACTTTTGCTATCCAAAATGAACAGTTTTTTTTTAATACAGTATCCTTTAGTTATTCGCAGGTAAAATTATAGGTTTATGGGAGTTTGTTTGGGATTGTTAAATTATATTAGCCATAATGCCTCAAGTGCAACGAACACCTTTTTAAAATGTAGTAAAATGATATTGATGAAAATGCATTACCTGACAGTTTACTACCATAGAATAACACAAAATTATGCTAGTACACTTCTTTTACTGAAATATTTTAGAGCCCGTAATGTATGGTAATACATACTATATCAATTTTTTTATTAAACGGTGTGACCTATAGCGTGCCTACAAAATTTTCGATACATAAACCTGATGACATTAAGGAGAAGAATATACTTGGCAAGAGGCAGTAAGAGTGCTGATATGGGTTTAAATTCAGAGAGGTTTAGCCGCAAATCACAACTTTTTTTCTAAGTCTAGTCTGTTTTTCCTTTTTGTGTAAAGTTCGTTGGCAAGAGAAAAACCAGCTTCAAACATGTACCCACTAATTATCAAGACATTTTTGAATCTTGTTTGCTTTTCAACCCTCTCGTTTATACTTGGTCTCGTTTTAACAACTCCACTAGGAATACTTAATATTTATTAGCCCCTATTTCATCAGTATGGACTTATCGGCCTCTAGTATATTCATCGACCTCCTTGGCATTATCAACACCATTTTGAATCTTGTTTGCTTTTCAACCCTCTCGTTTATACTTGGTCTCGTTTTAACAACTCCACTAGGAATACTTAATATTTATTAGCCCCTATTTCATCAGTATGGACTTATCGGCCTCTAGTATATTCATCGACCTCCTTGGCATTATCAACACCATTTTGAATCTTGTTTGCTTTTCAACCCTCTCGTTTATACTTGGTCTCGTTTTAACAACTCCACTAGGAATACTTAATATTTATTAGCCCTATTTCATCAGTATGGACTTATCGGCCTCTAGTATATTCATCGACCTCCTTGGCATTATCAACACCATTTTGAATCTTGTTTGCTTTTCAACCCTCTCGTTTATACTTGGTCTCGTTTTAACAACTCCACTAGGAATACTTAATATTTATTAGCCCCTATTTCATCAGTATGGACTTATCGGCCTCTAGTATATTCATAGACCCCCTTGGGCTTCTCATCGACCCCTGGGGGGTCAATATAAGACCCCTTTGGAGACACCTGGAGTCTAATTCAAGCCTCAGTGAATGTAGATAATATATTAGAGAACACTATCCCGTTACCAACTCTACATATATCTCTAACTCTCTCCTGTTATGATTTATTTTATCATTTAAATTCAAATGAAATAAATCTTTCCTGAATTCTTTAACCTGGAAAGTTGATGCTTAAAACTCCTTGTGCTTTCTTCAGTATCTGCTTTCAGTATATGGTTTCTAATAGAATAAATTTGCAGTTTCCATTTGTTTGTTATCAACCTACTCTTTCAGAGACAGGATCCCATAACCAATATATGTTTCATTTGTTTAAACTTTATTCCATTGAGAAAATTAAGAACTGAAAGTTAATAGTAAAAGTTTAAAAGGTTTTTGTGTAATATACTTTATAACTTTTTTATATTGTTACCTTATAGAAATTTTAGTATAAATAGTTACTGACACTTACTCATTATGGTTAGATCTTAGATAACCCTCAACTGTCTCTTCTCTTCTTCCCTCTAACCCACTCTCTCTCTCTCTCTCTCTCTCTCTCTCTCTCTCTCTCTATCGTTCTCTCTCTCCTCTCTTCCTCCCTCTCTAAACCCCACGCTCTCTCTTTTATTTTGTTTCTGTGTGTGTGTGTGTGTGTGTGTGTGTGTGTGTGTGTGCGTTTGTGCTTGTATGTATGTGTGTATGCTCTTCTTACGACCACCCCTGTAAGACCTTCTCTTCTACACTAAGGGATACACTTACTATCATTAATTAAATACTAATTAATCATTAGTTAAAAGAGCTTTAACTAGTTAGATCTCCCCTCAACTTCGACTTAAACTTTTAGAAGGTTAAAAATTATTCTTGTCTAAATGATTCTTTTCAAAATTCATGAACAAATATTTTTTTCTCTTAGTTTGAGTTGTATTTGTTTCTATTTTATAGATCAATTATAATAAATTTTGATTCACTTGAAATTCAGCATAAATACTCCAGAAAACTGAAATGAGAAAAGTCCTCTTCAGTATTTCAAATAAAAAAAAACAAACAAAAAACTATTGTTTTTTTCACCCTTGCAAATAATGGAATCATAAAATCCTTTTTGAAAGAAGCAATCATACTACAACCAAATAATTCTATAAAAATACTTTACAACAACCCAAACAAAAAAACTATGAGGTATACATACATATATTAGGAAACTGAAGTCAACGAGTGCTTCAGCTTGCCGTTCTATTGATTTGAATACACGAAGAATTGCCTTACAAAATATATGCGGCCACAAAACTAGAAGGGATAAAGTATTTCATTAGATAACTGCTATCTCATGAAACATTGCAAATTTATTTAAATTTTAGAAGCCTCCGCGAAGTTAAATCCTGCTAAGTATCAATTAGTTCTTCATTTATGCTATAAATAATTCATAAATATAGTAAACATTTACATTATTTTAATTTGTAATAAAAATATATAAACTTCAACTTATGTAAATCTTTTATATTCTCTGAATTAGATTTAAAATTATTTTAATTTTAAAAATAAAGAAAATTCTACGCTCACAAGTTTTTCTTCTAATGATTATAAATTCAAACTTTTAATTGATTAATTAAAATATTTGTTAATCCAAGCTTTTTATTAGTATTTTTAAAATAAATCCGTTTAAATATAAAATAAATCAAGGTTAATTTGTAAACACCCTTCGATGAAAAATGAACGATTAATATTTTGTCACTACTTTGAATAAATCAAGTGGAGTATTCAAGAGAAATAGATTTATATAAATATTAAAACTAATGTTAAATTTTATTTTTTTTTTAATATACAAAGGTATTAAGTTAAAGGATTAAGATAATTGAGATTAAGTTTAAGATAAGTTAAGATAATTACTATCTCATTAGATCTGTTTAATTAATAAGTTATAAAACTTAAGGAGGGTTGATGAGGAAAATGACTTAATATAATTATTACTTAGTAATGTTGGAGTAATATTAATAAAAAGTAATTGGAAGTAGAGAGATTCGTTCAATTCTGTAGATGCTCCTTATGAACTGGATATCGACTTGCTTGATGGCTAGCTGAATTAAAAAAAAGAAGATACAAAGGGAATAAAGACAAGACTGACCAGGTGTTAGAGTGGTGAGGAATACGAAGAGCACGACTGACGAGAGAATCCACGAAGAAGCCATCCGAACAGAACTAAGAGCAAGAGGGCACTGGCAGCGGATATCGTGTGCCAGTGAGCGCGCGGGGCTTAGCTCCCCCACTCTCTGTCGGCATACGTTTTCTTAAAGTATCAGTTTTTTTTTTTGGACTTTGTAAGTCAGGGTCAAACTCTGAAGATACCTAACATATGCTATACACTCGACTCTCGAGTTTTCATACTTCAAGAAACCGTACTTTCAAGTTAACGTACTTTTTTTTTCTTTTCTTTATAGCAGGCATGGCAACCTTTTTTGAAATGTGTGCTGCATTATATAATTCCCAAATGATCCCTAACCACATAATAATTTCTATAGCATTTGGACACATACAGCTTATACGTATAATGTATTTCTATAGATATATAGAAATATATACTTTACTGTACGCTATATTAATGTGTCAATAATTATTAACTTTTATTTGTTCTTATAATGAAAATTATTGTTCATCTCATTATTTCATTATGGTAAACAATTATAACAACACAGTCTCCAAAAGATTAGTGCGTTAAATAAGAAAAAACTAAAACATTTGTTACTATACAGCTCTCTCTCTCTCTCTCTCATGTTGTAATTTCCTTCCAAAAGTATCAGTGAGCTTTTGTTAATAAACAAAAAAAAAAGAATTTTTAATATTAAGATAGAATACCAGATAATCTCCGAGAGCCGCACAAAAACACGTTCTGAGCCGCAGGTTGCCCATGTTTGCTTTGTAGCATAAATTATTATCCGGTATTGGTAATTCTCAATGAGGGCAGAGTGAGATTGAGAGGCCTAGGCTACTCCAATTTCATTATCTTAAACAAACTATACTTTTATCATGCATAAACAGTATTGTTGTTACGTAGGGACCAGGCTAGCTCAGTAGTTATGTGCTCGCCTCTCAACTGATAGGACCGGGATTCGATCCCCATCTGGCCCTCGATTCATTCACGCCGGAGGTGAATAAATCTGAGCACATCGTCCCTCGGAGAAGGACGTTAAACCGTCGGGATTCCGAGCCTGTACGATGTCAAGTACTCGTTTAAGATCCCTACTCTAAATACATTTAAGTTAGGCAAAATTTAGGACTCCCACTGTAGAATTAATCGTCATTGTGTGGTATCACAAAGGGTCAATGCTTAGCCTACGCGTGTTCCGATGTGAGACTGCAACCCAACCTAACCTAACCTATTATTATTACGTGTTTTAATGTATAATAAGCATAAACCAGCTGTATCCACTTGTATTTGATGACTGTGATTGTATTTTAAGGCAAGGTGAGGCAGAGACTAACATAGCTATCCTCCCTTCTCATATGCCTACCCTACCCACCATTAGGCCACCACTTACCAGTGTTACTAATTTTCGGACTTTCCTGTTTCCGGACCTGTCTCAGTAGCTATTGGTTCTGAAATTCGAGGTTCAAATGTATAAAATAAATTCTAGGTGATTTTTGAAAAAGTATAGTGTCAACATCACTGCACTACGTTTAGAATTAGACCCATAGCATCTGAGTTACAATCATTCCTCAAGGTATACGGTTTGAAGTTTCTTAATCTATGCCAGTTTTGATCATTCATACCTTTATCATTTGGCCACATAATGTGTAAGGATATCTTTTCGACGTATTGTATGACGAGACTTTAGTTTCATCACGAGACCAAACCCACCAACCTTTGACCAGAGACAGGACTAATAAAACCGCCGTACAGACTACTAATTTCCCATTGGCTAGTCTTTCCAGTTGGGCTACATGTGATGGTTTCTCCTTTAGGTGTTAAATGTATATTGATTCTGAAGATTCACAATGGCATAAACCCTGTTCTGGTCACAGGTCAAAGGTTAAAACTAGCTAAGAAATTTTGTTTTTCTATACAACGGCAAATAAAAGCGCCTTTTTAGGTTGAATCCCGACATGTAAATTAAATTAGCGAATGAAGTGGTAAAAGGCCTAGATGCCCGTCCAATAATTTGCCAAGCACCTTGCTGTGCATGGCTGGCTGACCCATGACTCTTGACCTCGTTTGTTTATTGCAGTGCTCTTTTTTTTTTAAAAAAAAAAAGTTACACTGTTTGTGAAACATACTGTTCAACAACAAATGAAAAAAAGAAGATATCCTATTACTAAGTATTTATTCAGTGTCATTTCACTCTTTATTATATTCACCATTTTGTTCATAACAATTAGCCAATAGTAAAAATAGCTTAAAGAGAGTTGTTATTGGAACAGTATCCCATTTTGGCTGAAGTTATAACCGTACTGGCTGTTGGGAAAATAGTTTTTTTTTTTCTTGAGAATAAAAGAGATAATGATTAGAGTAAGTTGGTTGTTAGTTTAGTTTGAATTGAATTCTAGCAGAGAGAGAGAGAGAGGAGGTTATCCTATGTTAGGAACACTTGGTCTTCCCAAGTGTGGGCGGTGGCAGGATGTTGCAGTTTATTCCATCACAGGACGACCTCATTTAGCAATCTGCTTGCCAGTGGGGACCAGCTAGCGTGACTTAGCACCACTCTAACACTAGTCAGCTCGTCAGCGTCAAACTTCTGTAATCGCCAATCAGGCAAAAACATTTTACAACCACTTTTTTATTTATAAACTACCAGACGTGCCCGTCTTTGACGGGTATTTGACAAAAATTCAGAGATTAGGATAGGAAATAATAGAATAGTAAAAAATATATTTATTAACACAGTGTTAAGTGAGTGCCTCTGTATACAACACATTACCTGTCTATCCTTCAGGACATGGAAGAACAGAGAGTTGGAACCTCTGACTCTTGAGCAAGCAAACATACAGTTTACCATGTGAGAAATACTTAGTCTCACAACGTAGACACAACGTCATTGTGAAACAGACGTTGACAGGAAATGTCAACCGTTTGAATTGAAAGGGACTGTTGCTAGGTATCAATGGTATGCGTGGTATAAACACTGACTCCCCAGTATCGTACCCAGTCATGATATCAGCCTCTATGACGTATCTGCAAAGCACGAATTGGAGTCGTGTTCCGTTGCATATTTTTCGGACACTTAAGTTTTGTAACAGCATGTTTAGTGCCCCTTTAAGTTTTAAGTCATGAGGAGGCAGTCCAGGAGCAGTCACGGAATCAAGAAATTCAATTGTACAATGAACTGCTTCCTCATCAGTAATCACTTTGTTTACTGACTTGTGAGTTCTTTCCTCAGGTTGATATAGCGCAAGAACTTGTTTATTGATTTTTTCTGCCTGCTCATTCGTAGGAGTAAGAATTGGTTGTTCACAAAGCCAGTTATTCTGAATAGATGACAGATCTTGAACTTCGGGAAACATCTTGTCATTTATCGCTTGTTGAGAGCCTAAATACAAATAAAATTTAAATCAATTAACAACACCTACTTGTTATACTTGTATATTTCAAAATAATCATGTTAGTCAAAGACAGTTGAAAAGTCCATAACTTCGCTTCAGCGTTGAATTTTCAATCCATTCAAAGTTTAGCTTTTAAGTTAAGACACACAAAAATTTACTGTCATAGTTTCAGATTGCTATGTCATATGGTGGCTGAGTTTACTTGTAAATAAATCTTCCTGACAAACCTACAGACAAAAATTTTTCTAAGGTGGATTCGGTTTCTCTAATGTATGAAACGTAAAGATAACTTGAAATGAGTTAGTTTCTAAGCAATGTACAGACAAAACCTTTCTTTTATTTATACAGATAACGGAAACTTGTTTTAGCATTTCATAATATACACAGGTATTCAGTTTTCACACTCTTTCAACATTTCTTTCATTACTGTGATATTTATCAGTATTTATTATTTAAACAAGTATTATTAAAAAACACTACGGCTTCTAAATTAATCTTTCTAAGAGAAATATTCTATTTGCCTTAATACCTTTCTATAAGTAACTGGTAGCTCGAAAATTAATCAGCATATGGAAATAGTGAACACTTATGAACTGTTCCAAACATTAACAAGAATAGGGGAATAAATGTTAAAAACGAGGGAAACAAACTTTATTAGAAACTAACGAAACCCAAGCTTTCGACCATCTTAGTTATGATCAGGTAAATAATTAAATTATATAATTAAAACTTAACAAAAAATAAACAGTAATATTACATTTACACAGTTATAAATAAGGGCTGCGTAGCTACTGAAAAATCAGAATGAATTGCTGTTTGTTTATACCAACATTTATTATTTAACATTGGCATAATACAATTTACTTGTATATTATAGTATTATGTATTATAGTATGTATAGTATAGTATGTATAGTATTATAGAATTTGGACGATACAACTGATCAAGGAGTGGCTCATTTTAATTGTTCGACATTTTAATTAATTAAACGAAGAACAAGCTACATTATCGAAGGGGTGAACAGCATATAGCTCATCCAACCAAGTGCTAACCACCTCCAATGTTGCTTAATTACTGCACTGTAAGAGAAACAGTACTAACGTTGATACTTAGATCAACTTTGACATTTAAACTACAGTTAACATACTCCATCATTTGATTTCTGGAAGAGTCAATTCATTATTTGAAATTTCTAGCCTAATATTTTTATCCAATAAATACTATAAGCAGTTTTAACAAATTTGTTAAATAATTTTAACTTCATTAATAACAAAATTAACATCATTTTTTGATTAAATAAGCAGTTTAAAAGGAATTTGTTAATTTCAAGTAAAATCAAAATGGATATAATATATACTAATAGAAAAACATTATATATGAATTTGAAAGAAAATAATTTATAATAATTACTATTATGTAACTTGCAGTTTTTATTCCATCAATGTAAATTAGCAAACTAACGAAACATAAAACTGTTTGTTGGAATACCTGTATCAGTGACATCTGAATGTCAAAAAGCAAACAAATTCCAAACGCCAGTTTTACTGTTTTTTTTTTCTGATTTGTACTGTTGGACGACGTCGGAGATAAAGTTTTTCGAATAAAATGTTTATAAAATAAAATGTCTAAATAATTAGTTCTTAAAATATTTTAATCTAAATATTTTGCCATCTATTTCATATAGGTTTTATCACTTATATTTTTTACGTATTTAGATGTAGACTGAATAAAAAAAAAACGTGTCTATGTTGGTACCACAGAGGCTAGTAACATTGATATTGTTAGATCAAACGTCTTACTCGTAAATATCTACTTAACAAGGTCTGGCGAAGAAAGTAGCTATTTACGAGGTAAGACGGATTATATAATTATATGAACGCTCTAGAAAGCCTTCCACATAGGAATCGTCAAGACATCATTATCTATAGGTGTATGTCTTGGATAAATACCGTACACAGAGAGAGTACGATCCAATAAAGTTATCGAATGGGGCTGGTTAAGTGAAAAGGCACTTATCTGGTATCTGAAGTCTTGAAATTTATTCTAGGAATGTTTAAAGTTTATTTTTTGTAGTGGATATACACCACTGCACTGCACGGTGGAGTACATTGCATATTTAGTTCATTAGGAAGGATTAAAAGGGCCTACACATCTCTATATGAAGTACGTACATATGGTGCAAACAGGATTGGACTATTTTGTGACCATTGTCAGATGAATTTAACAGTGAAGCATATTCTAGAAGATTGCCCATTATTACTAAAGTGTAAGAAAGTCGCGGCTATATGAAGTACAGTGTAGTTAGTTACTTAAGCTGTCAATTTGCTTTCGTTATCATCAAAGGGAAGTTATAAAGATATAACAAATTAATGGAAATATTAGAATTATTCTATTTGATTTTAAAATGAGTTCTGAGATTTTAATAAGATTGACGTTTCTAAATCCTATAGTTGAATATAGATGAAGCTTAACTGTTTAAATTTTTAGTGCTATATGGCCTCATGTAATAATACAGAATAAAGGAAAAATAATCATTTTGCATCCTCATAGGCAGGGCTGTGGAGTCGGAGTCGGAGTCGTGGAGTCGGATTCGGAGTTGGAGTCGGTAGAAATCAACCTACTCCGACTCTTCACCTAGTTATTACTTGTGTACATGAAAATGAGATAAAATGATAAAACATGATTAATTAGTCCAAGTAGAATTTTTTCCTCCGGAGAAGGACATTGGACATTTGATGGTAGAATACAAAACTTCTAGTTTAATACAAAATATATGGTCTTGCTTGTTCAGTGTTTACTTTGTTATAAGTGAACATAATAACAAATTTCTTCGTTATTTAATTTGGTATTTAGATATAATATAAATGATTAAATAGATGTTTATTAGTCTTTCATTCCTGGCGGTCGACTCAGTCAAGGACCTTGTCTATAATGAGGTTGTTCGTTCGGCTATGACCTATGGATGCTCCGTCTGATTTAGAGCTGCACCAAAGCTACAAAGTACTAATTCTTATTATTAGCTACCTGTCATCTGTTTTTCAATGATAAAAAGATGAGCTGGAGTCGGAGTCGGCTGTTACAAAATAGAGGAGTCGGAGTCGGAGTCGGCCATAATAGGTCCGACTCCACAGCCCTCCTCATAGGGCAATATTAAGTAAAAAATTTCAAGTTACTGAAATAATCAGAAGAGTCAATACTAGCAAAATTAAACATTCATTTATGGTATTTTATATTAATATAGCTTCTCGACCACTGATTATTAAAGTTCAAACATTGGTTTCTTGAAGATTTTTGGTCTAGTCTAAAGAAATAACACTCCTGTTTATATACCGACGTTTCAACAAAAATTCTTTATCATTTTCAAAGTTAGTTTTTTCAGTCTTCGTATCTGATATAATGCTGGTAGATAAAGGCAGGAAAAGTCAATTGTTTTTCCTCAAAAACTAGTCTTGAAAATAGTAAAGAATTTTTGGCAAAACGTCGCCATATAATCAGGAGTGTTATTTCTTTGGACCAAAAATCCTCAAGAAACCCATCTTTGAACTTTATAGTATTTTATTTTATTTATAGTTTTTGTTTCTACCTCAATAGATATATATTGTGATTTTATTAAAACTTTCAAATTATATCTAGACATTTTGAGTACGGCTTCATTCTCTCTACCTACGAACAGTTTGCTAGGCAAATTATTTTCGGATAACCATAAAATCATAGTCAACATTTTTAAATGAAATATAACTGTAAACTTCTTCTATATATATACCAAATTAATTCAAAATTTTATCAGAAGGGTAATTGACAAAAAAAATATTAAATGAAACATGTATTTATTTGTGCAAGTGTTAGAATTCAAATAATATTCAGAATTTTTATACAAAATATTAATTTTGCAATATTTAAACATTTGGGTATATAAACATAAATATTTGTATTTCTTTTTTTATTTATACAAATTATTTATTATTATTTAAATGTTAGTGAGGATAAAAAGTAGAAACGAAACTAAATGAAGCAATTATTAAGATGACATGACAATACATTCACTTCAAATTTACTAACATGGTGAAATATGAATACGCAGAGACCACTATCTGAAACAGGAAAGAAAAATTGTTATTTTTTCGATGCATAATCAATTCATGATTTTTAATTATAATTTTTCATATAGTTAATGGGTTAGTTCCACTGAGGTTGGTAATATTAGAATTAGTAATAATACAATCCGTCATACCTCGTAAAGTCTCAGAAAAGCTCGACCGGTTTCGGGTCCGTCTGGATCCAGACGGACCCGAAACCGGTCCGTCTGGATCCAGACGGACCCGAAACCGGTCGAGCTTTTCTGAGACTTTACGAGGTATGACGGATTGTATTATTACTAATTCTAATATAATTTTTCAGTTGATCATTGTCTGTATTCGTATATGTGAACACGAGTTTTCTATGTTTTATAAGTTTTAAGTTAAATTATTTCCATCAAAAGAAAACAAAAAGAAATATTACCTTTTGAAGTAGGAATTATGAACGCTAAATCAAGTATAAGTGTCGTTTGACAAGATATTTCGACAGGCCTTAGTATCTTCTCTTTTGTTTTATAAAAATGACACAAGGACATGCTAGAGACGTTCTAAACTTTTCAACAAAAGTTAATTTTTTTATGTTTTATTTTTCTTGTTCAATTAATAATATTGGTTTTCAATTTCTTAACAAAGTATTTATACATGTAACAGGATAAACAAAGCTTAAATCATATAACTTATATAACTGTATTGGTAAACATGCATTTTCAAACAATATTATTGTTTTTTTACTTTACTATAAGTAAAGTATAGTGATCGTGAAAAAATTCGATCTCGAGATTTTGACGGAATTACATATTTTGAGGTCCCAGAAGTCGTTTTATGACGTTTTTACGATGATGTCTGTGTGTGTGTGTGTGGGTGGGTGGGTTGGTGAGTGTGTTAGCATTGCTTGTTACCACGCTACGGTCCAGAATCTTTGATGGATCAAGATGATATTTTAGAAAAAAATGGGCCCAATAGGGAAAAAGATCCCTATTGTTTGGGAAGAATTATGCATGATGGGAAAGTCACTTTTTTTGCCAAAAACCGTTTTTTTTAAAACATTTATTTCTCCTAAACTGGTAATCCTACAGTTTTGAAATTTTGACATTATCTTTAAGGTTACAAATGGAACAAACGAAAAATATATTCAAAATTTTAAAACAACAGGAAATATTTTTTTTTTTAATAAAATGTAAAAAATTTGACTTATAATTCAATCTCAAACATTGTGAGAGCAATACAAGCCATACTGTTTGACGGATCAAAATGAAACTATGCCTAAAAATAGAACATTATGTGGAGAATGAGTTGAGATATTTTTTTTCAAAATTACATTCGCTAATGGGGCGTTACAGTACGATTTCTGTTTTCAGAAAATGTTTTTTTGACGCTAAACGGCTCATTAAAAAAAAATGAAACTTTGACCAAAAATGGAACAAAAAATTAGCAATTCATAAAAAAAATCTGGAGTGGCCTACACTCTACTTTACTATAAGTAACTTAATGTCAAATTTCTTGAGTATATAAAACATAACGTCTCATTTAAGCATAACGTGAACATCTAAATGGGATATAATTATTAGCCTATCATTCCTGAGGTAGTACAGATAGTGATTGAAGGACATATCATTTTATAAGCTTATTTTTGTACATCACAAATAATTTATTATTTGCAAATAATTGCATTAGTATAACTACAGCAGTAATAACATTTTTGAAAAACCAAAGTGAACATTTCTTGAAACGATTTATTCTCCTACGAATGGCTTTCGTTCAAACAGCCAGTAGATTTCTTACGTCGTTTACTTAACATCCTTCTACATTGAATATTAAAGTAAAATTTTTAAATTTAAAACAGGAAAATACCCTTTTTTTCTCTGAAAAACATCTTTAACTGCGAAGAAAATGTTGTTTTAAAGTGATTTGTTAATTAAAGATGTACTTTTAATTACATTTATTAATCTCTAAACGAAAGATTCAGATTATGAATTATCATTTACATTTTTGGTCTTTTATAGAATTATCATACTGGGAATTTTAATCTTTAAAATAATAATAATAATAAGCTTCTTAGTATTTAATAAGATCATTTTCCTTCCCCTTTGTCAAATAACATATATACCAATTTTTTCTGAGTGAGTGTTATCATTTTCCTGCACAATATTATTCCTCTTACATCTCATATAATTCAATAAACAACTTAAACTGTTCCTTTATAAAATCAATTTTATCTCAGTGGATTCGCTCAAAAAATTTCTAAGTCAATGTAAACAATGTAAAAAAATACAAAAAATTCGACAAGTATAGCAGGTGATCTCTTAGTCTAGGATAAACAAAGAGTTTTTATATCGTTATTGCTCTTTTCCGTAATTGAAACTTCATGATTTTTTTTTTATGAATTGCTAATTTTTTGTTCCATTTTTGGTCAAATTTTCATAATTTTTTAACGAGCCGTTTAGCGTCAAAAAAACATTTTCTGAAAACACAAATCGTACTCTAACGCCCCTTTAGCGAATGTAATTTTAGAAAAAAATATCTCAACTCATTGTCCATATAATGTTCTATTTATAGACATAGTTTCATTCTTGTCCGTCAAACAGTATGGCTTGTATCGCTCTCACAAGGTTTGAGATTGATTTATAAGTCAAAATTTGTACATTTTATTGAAAAAAAAATATTTCCTGTTGATATAAAATTTTGAATATATTTTTCGTTTGTTCCATTTGTAACCTCAAAGATAATGTCAAAATCTCAAAACTCTAGGGTTAGTAGTTTAGGAGAAATAAATGTTTTAAAAAAAACGATTTTTGGCAAAAAAAGTGACTTTCCCATCATGCATAATTCTTCCCAAACAATAGGGATCTTCGTCTAAATGGGGCCCATTTTTGTGTAAAATATCAACTTGATCCATCAAAGATTCTGGACCGTAGCGTGGTAACAAGCAATGCTAACACACGCACCCACCCACGCACCCACCCACCCACCCACCCACACACACACAGACATCATCGTAAAAACTTCATAAAATGACTTCTGGGACCTCAAAACATGTAATTCCGTCAAAATCTCGAGATCGAATTTTTTCACGATCACTATACTTTACTTATAGTAAAGTAAAAATCATGAAGTTTCAATTATGGGAAAAAGGAATAACGCTATAAAAACTGTTTGTTTATCTTAGACTAAGAGATCAATCGCCTGCTATACTTGTCGAATTTTTTATATTTTTACTTTACTATAAGTAAAGTATAGTGATCGTGAAAAAATTCGATCTCGAGATTTTGACGGAATTACATGTTTTGAGGTACCAGAAGTCGTTTTATGACGTTTTTACGATGATGTCTGTGTGTGTGTGGGTGGGTGGGTTGGTGGGTGGGTGCGTGTGTTGGCATTGCTTGTTACCACGCTACGGTCCAGAATCTTTGATGGATCAAGTTGATATTTTACACAAAAATGGGCCCCATTTAGACGAAGATCCCTATTGTTTGGGAAGAATTATGCATGATGGGAAAGTCACTTTTTTTGCCAAAAACCGTTTTTTTTAAAACATTTATTTCTCCTAAACTGATAACCCTAGAGTTTTGAAATTTTGACATTATCTTTGAAGTTACAAATGGAACAAACGAAAAATATATTCAGAATTTAAGGACAACAGGAAATATTTTTTTTCAATAAAATGTAAAAATTTTGACTTATAATTCAATCTCAAACCTTGTGAGAGCGATACAAGCCATACTGTTTGACGGAAAAGAATGAAACTATGCCGACAAATAGAACATTATATGGCAAATGAGTTGAGATATTTTTTTTTGAAATTACTTTCGCTAAAGGGGCGTTACAGTACGATTTGTGTTTTCAGAAAATGGTTTTTTGACGCTAAACGGCTCGTTAAAAAATAATGAAAATTTGACCAAAAATGGAACAAAAAATTAGCAATTCACAAAAAAAATTCATGAAGTTTCAATTACGGGAAAGAGCAATAACGATATAAAAACTCTTTGTTTATTCTAGACTAAGAGATCACCTGCTATACTTGTCGAATTTTTTGTATTTTTTTACATTGTTTACATTGACTTAGAAATTTTTTGAGTGAATCCACTGAGTAAAATTGATGTTTCTAATGGAAAAATGAAAATATATTATTGACTTATAAGAGATGTAAGAGGAATAATATTGTGCAGGTAAATGATAACACTCATTAAAAAAAAATTCGTATATATGTTATTTGACAAAGGGGAAGGAAAATGATCTTATTAAATACTAAGAAGCCATAAAATTCCCAGTATAATAATTCTGTTAAAAACCAAAAATGTAAAAGATAATTCAAAATATAAATCTTTCGTTTAGAGATTAATAACTGTAATTATCGTACATCTTTAATTAACAAATCACCTTAAAACAACATTTTCTTCGCTCTTTAAGAAGTTTTTCAGAGAAAAAAAGAGTATTTTACTGTTTCAAATTTGAAAATTTTACATTAATATTCAATGTAGAAGGATGTCAAGTAAACGATGTAAGAAATCTACTGGCTATTTGAACAATAGCCATGTTCTCTTGTAGGATACTATTTCGTTTCAGGAAATGTTCACTTTGGTTTTTCAAAAATGTTATTACTGCTGTAGTTATACTAATGAAATTATTTGCAAATAATAAATTATTTGTGATGTACAAAAATAAGCTTATAAATTGATATGTCCTTCAATCACTATCTGTACTACCTCAGGAATGACAGGCTAATAATTATATCCCATTTAGATGTTTACGTTATGCTTAAATGAGACGTTATGTTTTATATACTCAAGAAATTTGACATTAAGTTACTTATAGTAAAGTAGAGTGTAGGCCACTCCAGATTTTTTTCATTGTTTAGATTGACTTAGAAATTTTTTGAGCAAATCCACTGAGATAAAATTGATATTTATAAAGGAATAATTTAAATTGTTTATTGACTTATATGAGATGTAAGAGGAATAATATTGTGCAGGAAAATAATAACACTCACTCATAAAAAATTCGTATATATGTTATTTGACAAAGGGGACGGAAAATGATCTTATTAAATACTAAGAAGCTTATTATTATTATTATTATTTTGTGCAGGAATAATATTGTGCAGGAAAATAATAACACTCACTCATAAAAAATTCGTGTATATGTTATTTGACAAAGGGGAAGGCAAATGATCTTATTAAATACTAAGAAGCCATAAAATTCAAAGTATAATGATTCTGTAAAAAACCAAAAATGTAAAAGATAATTCAAAATTGAAATCTTTCGTTTAGAGATTAATAAATGTAATTATCGTACATCTTTAATTATAAATCATCTTAAAACAACATTTTCTTCGCTGTTTATGATGTTTTTCAGAGAAGAAAAGGGTATTTTACTGTTTTAAATTTGAAAATTTTACTTTAATATTCAATGTAGAAGGATGTCAAGTAAACGATGTAAGAAATCCACCGGCTATTTGAACAAAAACCATGTTCTCTTGTAGGATAATATTTCGTTTCAAGAAATGTTCACTTTGGATTTTCAAAAATGTTATTACTGCTGTAGTTATACTAATGAAATTATTTGCAAATAATAAATTATTTGTGATGTACAAAAATAAGCTTATAAATTGATATGTCCTTCAATCACTATCTGTACTACCTCACGAATGCAATGCTAATAATTATATCCCATTTAGATATTTATGTTATGCTTTAATGATACGTTATGTTTTATATACTCAAGAAATTTGACATTAAGTTACTTATAGTAATGTAGAGTGTAGGCCACTCCAGATTTTTTTACATTGTTTACATTGAGTTAGAATTTTTTTTTAGTGAATTCACTGAACTAATATAATGTTTAAAGGTATAATGAAAATGTTTAAACGATTTAAGGACTTGTATGTGATGTATGAAGAATAAAATTCTTATATGTAAAAAATCAACAACAGTAGAGCACATATAATTTCTGATCCTTTTTAAAGTATGATGGGTTTGTCTAACAAAATGTTCTAATCAATCTATATGTTGCACCATTCTACAAAGGTTAATATCAGATGCTGATTTGTTTACGTTTATGAATAACAAATTATTATTGGGTAATATTGAAGTTTTTGGAATTCACTTTTACGTCCTATAGAAGGGCTTTTATGTTTTTTTCTAATTTCTAGTTTTTTCACTATTCTAATCTAATAGTTCATACCATTATTTCTAAAAATTTCAAGCTTCTAGCTTATAAATTTAAAATTATACAGAGAAGTTGACTTTGAACCAGATTTAAGAACGAAAAAGTGGCTAATTACCAATATATTTTTTCTCAATATACATTTATAGCAAACTTATAACAAAGTACAGCACGTGGGAAAAAATAACATTCGCTGAGACTAAATTAGTTTTTTATGATTTTTGACTAAGGGAAAGAAAAGTGAGTTTTTAAAAACCCTAGCATGCCATAAAATTTCCAGTATAATAATTTTATAGAAGACCAAAAATATAGAACATTATTCAGAAATAAAAAAAAATCTTTTTAAAAATGATTATTTTTTATTCATTTAAAAATAATAAATGAAATTATCCTATATCTTAAATTAAAAATTATCTGAAAGCGACAATTTTTCTTACATGTTTATGACATTTCAGACAAAAACTTTTTAATGTTTTTAAAATACTTAAAATAGTTTCAAGTTCTAAATGGGAAAATTTGACTTAATTTTTAAATGTAGAAGGAGGTCAGATAAACTATGTAAGAGATCCACTGGCTATTGGAGCAAAAGCCATGCTCTCTTGTAGGAAATTATTTCGTATAAGCAAATTTTCACTTTGGCTTTTCACAATGTTATTACTGCTGTAGTTATACTAATGATTGTATACCCATTAATTGTGTGATATGCAAAAAAGGCTTATCTATTGATAAGTGGATCAATCACTATCTGTACTACCTCAGGAATGAAAGACTAACAAACAACTCCCATTTAGACGATTATACAGGGTGGTCCAACATGATCTGACACATTTGTAGGCTTAATAAAAGCCAAACATAATAAATCATTTGAAAAAAACTTTTATTTTCTGAATGTACATATAATGCCATTTTATTTTATTTATACCAAAATGTATTTATATATTTGATAAGCTTTTTTTATTTATTTTCAAAATATCCTTCTGAACTGAAACGGCGAGCATCGCGCATTCATTGTTGAAACATTTTTCGAAAACAACGAATTGATAACATCAACACAACGAGCATTCCGTTTGCACTTTAAGCTCAAAAGACATGATCCTCCCTCCACCCACTCGTAACACAATTTTATTTTGAGTTTGCAACACTTTAGAATAAGTGGATCAACCTTAATCAAGGCAGACCTTGGGCGGCCTGGTGATTTTCTTTTTAATGTTGATCCACTTATTCTAAAGTTTTGCAACCCATAATAAAATTGTGATACGAGTGGGTGGAGGGAGGGTCATGTCTTTTGAGTTTAAAGTGCAAACGGAATGCTCGTTGTGTTGATGTTATCGATTCGTTGTTTTCGAAAAATGTTTCAACAATGAATGCGCGATGCTCGCCGTTCCAGTTCATAAGCATATTTTGAAAATAAATAAAAAAAGCTTATCAAATATATAAATACATTTTGGTATAAATAAAATAAAATGGCATTATATGTACATTCAGAAAATAAAAGTTTTTTTCAAATGACTTATTATGTTTGGCTTTTATTAAGCCTACAAATGTGTCAGATCATGTTGGACCAACCTGTATTATGCTTAAATGAGGCATTATATATTATATACCCAAGAAGTTTGATATTAAGTTTACTTATAGGAAAGTTGAGTGTAGGCTGCTCCAGATTTTTTTTTATCGTTTACACCGATCCCCCAGCGCAGGTATGGGCAATCTTTTGTGAACTGAGGGCCGCATTATATAATTTCCTAGTGACCGCGGGCCAAGTGATTTCTATGGTATTTCGATACAGACACCTTATGTATATAATGTATTTTTATAAATATATAGAAATATATACTCTGCCCTGTATTAATGTTTTAATAATCATTTAACTCTTTATTGTTCCTACAATGAAAATTATTATTCATATCTCATTATTTTCTTATGATAAACAATGATCACAAACAATCTGCAAAATATTAATGCGTAATATATGAAAAAACTAAAACATTTGTTGCTATAGAGCTCTCTCTCTCTCTCTCTCTCTCATGTTATAATTTACTTCCAAAAGTCACAGTGAGCTTTTTTTTAATAACCGAAAAGCAAAGGAACATTTAATATTAAGATAGAATTCCAGATAATCTCCGAGGGCCGCACAAATACATGTGCTGGGCCGCAGGTTGCCCATGCCTGCCCTAGTGGGTGATAACATCAGCCGTTTACCGGTTTTTTTGTTTAATCGGTGATTCTACACATCCTGCATTGGGTGTCCTAAATTTTGCCTAAGTCACGAGCATTTCGAGTAGGGATCTTTAACGAGTGCCTGACAAAAGTACAGGCTCGGGACCGACGGCTTAACGCCCTCTCCGAGGGACGACTTACTTTATTTTATTTATCAGGCGTGAATAAATCGATTGCCAGGTGGGGATTGAACCAAGGACTACGAGCCCAGAGGCGAGTACGTTAAGCCAACCACTAAGCTAACCTGGCCCCTCTAAAAAATATTAAGTAAACTAAGAATTAAAGAAATACTTACAGACTTAAAACTGTCCGTGTCAAGGGGGAAGAGCCCCAGTGCTACGATTTTGTGATTTCTTTGAACTCTTGATAGGCAAGGCTTGAGCAAGCTTATTACTTCCCTGCTGCTCTCTGGCCAGGGCTTTCCCTCCAAACCAGCAAGTAAATCAGCACTCTAGAACATGACACAACTTCTCAGTTCGGTCTGTCAATATTTTGCAAAATCCAAAAATTTTTTTCGTGACGTGTCACACATAACAAAAGCAAAGACTACAAAATAAAAATAACAATATTTATAATTTTTATGGCATTTAAAATACAAAAACCAAAATTATGTACAATATTATTTTCATTTGGAGACTTGTTTCACATTTTTCATTGACCCTCAATATAGAAAATCAAATAATATATATATGTGATGTGGAAGTTTTAGAGAAAGTCGGACAAATAAACTATTGTTAGTTTTTATTAAACTATACAATTGATTAATAGTCCTTTCCTTAATTTACAATGAAAACACTAACTATGATACACTGTCCATTCACAAGTGATGTCAAGACAACCAGCTGTGCAATCACAGGTCAGCCAACCAGGCAGTCCTTAGAGCAAAAGATTCAAATTTACATCTTCCTCCCCCGGTGACTCTTTTTCTTCAGATAAAGAGTAAGGCACCAACTTGCTTGCATGAAACAAATTTGCTTATTTTTTTTAAATACTTAAGTAACAACTAGTAACTAGTAAGTACCATCTTGAACCAACAATAATTATTCAATATATTCATTACATTAAAATGTTATAGTTACTAATATTTATCGTAAGTACTATATATCTGCCAAATTAAATTTTGTCAAATGAAGTTTTAATGAAGACCAAAAAAAAACCACTAACATAATATTGTCATACTCTAGTTTCATAGCAATACTCGTGAATATATATATATATATATATATATATATATATATATATATATATATATCAATGATCAAACCACAATAAGAAATGGGAAAACAAGACTAAGATCTTTCAACCGTAACAAGCGGTCTTCATCAGAGTCAAAAACCCAACTGGTTATTTCACGTGTTTATTCTAATCTTTATATATATATAACAAGATTTCACATAAACACATGATATAACACTGAAATAAAACTGAGTTGGGTTTTTGACTCTGACGAAAACCGCTTGTTACGGTTGAAAGATCTTAGTCCTTTTTTCCCATTTCATATTGTGGTTTGATCATTGATTGTCATTTCACATGTTTTGTTTTCCCATTTAATATTGTGGTGTTTGATCATTGATATATATATATATATATAGTTCAATATAGACAAAAAAACATAGAGAAATCAAAAGAACACACTTACAGTCTCTAATTTTCGGTTTGAATCGTCTTCAGGAGAGATAAGAGAGGGAAACCAATAAGACAGTTTCCCTCTCTTATCTCTCCTGAAGACGGTTCAAACCGAAAATTAGAGACTGTAAGTGTGTTTTTTTAATTTCTCTATGTTTCTTTGTCTATATTGAACTATATTTGTCCGTTTTAGATCGTATTTCCAACGAAAAAGTGTATATATACATATATATAAGAAATTTAACTATATATATATATTATATATATATATATAGTTCAATATAAACAAAGAAACATAGAGAAATCAGAAGAACACACTTACAGTCTCTAATTTTCGGTTTGAACCGTCTTCAGGAGAGCTTATCTCTCCTGAAGACGGTTCAAACCGAAAATTAGAGACTGTAAGTGTGTTCTTCTGATTTCTCTATGTTTCTTTGTTTATATTGAACTATATTTGTCCGTTTTGGATCGTATTTCCAACGAAAAAAAGTATATATATATATATATATATATATATATATACATAGTTAAATTTCTTACCAATTTCTCTATACTAGATAAGATAATACTAAACAGTAAACATCAGAAATCAAAGGCAGAAACTGAACTCTTATCACTAGGAACGAAATACCACATTAAAACTAAATTTGATAGATTAAAGAAAATGACAGAATTAGAAATTATGTACAACTCTATGCTTAAACTTCAGGATGAGAAATTTATAATAATCAAACCTGAATTACAAGATCAACTAAAGTCGGAAGCCACCAACCTCCCAATTCGTGATGTTCACTGTTTGGTATTATCTTATATATTGTTAATTTGAAACCCTTATATAGTATGTAGGATATAACTTTTATTTTTGTTTATTGAGTTGTTTTTATTTAGTAATTTTATATATTATTACTCTTTGAAGATGGTCAATAATGACTGAAACGTTGGTTTTATATTTTTAAATTGTAAGGTATCTATCAATTAAATGGAATTCACAAGGAAATCATTTGGAGACTTATTGCACTTAGTACCAAACGAATGGAAGTGTCAGATCAGGAAACTGGAGAAGCTATACCAAAAAATCATTCATAGAGAAATTGGCAAGAATTTTAACTGTGCATGTATTAACGAAGGTCTTATCTAAATACACTTATATATATATATATATATTCAGGTATATATATACCTGAATATCGCTATTTCGCTAAGCAAAAGGCCTTAGAGCGACTATCTTCTTTAATTTGTGGTGAGTTACCTGAATATTTATATCACGTGTTATTGTGACAATTTTCTATATATATAAAACTTCGAATAAAATTAAAGGTCCGTTTAGACAATAAACACTTTAACACAGAGAAAAGAACACAGAAAGACACTACAGAACTCACATCGATATTTCGACATCCGTCGTCATCGGGAAGAAGTGCGAAGTACTTGCGTTGAGAAGCAAACTGCTACTGGCCTCCAGAGTAACTCGTGGAACCACCGCAATGCTGCCCCCCAGCGGAGGAGAGGAAAAATAGAAATCCCTCCAATATTTATTTATTTAAATTTAATATTTATTTATTTTATATTTATTTAAGAAATATTGGAGGGATTTCTATTTTTCCTCTCCTCCGCTGGGGGGCAGCATTGCGGTGGTTCCACGAGTTACTCTGGAGGCCAGTAGCAGTTTGCTTCTCAACGCAAGTACTTCGCACTTCTTCCCGATGACGACGGATGTCAAAATATCGAAGTGAGTTCTGTAGTGTCTTTCTGTGTTCTTTTCTCTGTGTTAAAGTATATATATATATATATATACCATATATCCTTTACAGTTATCGAAGTTAAGTCCTTTTGAGTTTCAGCCAAAGCTAATTTTACTTTAAGTAAACCTAGCTGAACAACTAATAAAAATAAATTTGATTACATACCTCAATAGCAATAAAATCTCCCGCCCTGCATATGACCAGAAGCATTAGAGCATTCCCGAAGACATATACACTGCAGAAAACCAATATAACCGTTTCTACTTCACCCTAAAAAAAAAGACAGAGCTATGATAAACCAAATGGACGTTATTTTAGGTTTAAATAACTACATTTAATAATTGGATATTGATTAATTGGTATATTACTTTATTAATTAATAAATTTCACGCCATTGATAAAATCCATTTTATGAATGTCTATTTGAAGCATTAGGTTCATACTAGTACAGAGTTAGGTTTGAACAATTTATAGGATTTAAATATTTTAAAATAATAATTTTACATACAGAAGAAATGACTATAGTCAACATTAACAGTATTCTTTCACTTATTTCCTCTGTCATTGTTTAATCAAGTTGTATCTATTTCTTTACCATCTTTCGAGTTCCTTTACTACTATTAAAAAAAAATTTTTTCCAGAATTATTTTTGTGCATATCTCATACTATCTATATTAAATTCCAAATAAAAATCAAAAGTCAGAATGTTTTTAATCAATATACTGCAGACAATTTTTTTTTAGTAAAAAGGAATAAATCGTGACATACAATATTCCTATTTCCTTACTATGTTGTCCTAACTTCTTTAAAATCCTTTTTATTTTTCAACGCTTTATCTTTGCGATTACTAATTACATTCCTTTATTTAAAACTCCTTTATTACAATACTCTGTTCTTCTCCTTATATCATCAACATCTGTTACATTTCTAACCGGTCCTATTTTTCTCCTTTTAAATATAAAGTTGTGCTTGTAGTTTCCTCTTGCAGGTCAATGAGTAAGACAATGTTGTTGTGGATCGATAGAATGATGGAATCGAATATTATAGTAATCCTTTAACAGAAAAACTGTCATGTTACTTGATTGCGTTCATCATTAACATTGTTTTTTATTGTTTAAACCTTTCCCACTAGCGTGTGATAACGTCAGCTGTTTACCGGCTTTTTGTTTGATCGGTAATTCTTCAGATTCTACATTGGAAGTCCTAAAATTTTTCCTAACTCAAGTACAGTTCGAGTAGGGATCTTTAACGAGTACCTGACATCGTACTAACTCGGGACCGATGGCTTAACGTCCTCTCCGAGGGACGACATTCGTTTAAAGTGACCACACGTCCCCTTTATTGTCAGAACAGTCTTGCTTTTTGGTGCACTGTCCCGCGTCCTCCCGATTTTTAAAAATGATTTGTAGAAAATATCGGCATTTCTTATTTTAAATGCACTGTAAACTAATATTACCTATTATATATTAATATTATGATGAGTATAAATTGATGAACATTATTTCACAATGTTGTGAAAATTATTGAAAAGGACAAAATTTCAATTACGGAAGTCTGAAATGAAATCAATAATTTAAAAACAAAATTACGAGAAAGAATTTATAACCATTATATTCCTTCAATAATTCGAAAAGACATCACTATGTTGGAAGAACAAGGTGCCATTATTAAACATCCTAATTTTCTGAAATATGTCAAAAAAATGTTATAGTAACTGCTTAGAATATTGAACTAAAATGCTAAAATGTTCATTGAGCACATTAAAAAAGGAGATTTTATGGGTATAGGTGACACAATCTTTTGTATACATTTGTAACCATTTTCCGAAAAATAATATTTGCGAACATAATTTTTTTGATGAGATATCATTGGTAAAAAGATATGTTACAGATGAAAAATTGAAATGTTGATTGTCTGCAAATTTGGAAACAGACAAAAAAATGGACGGTCACTTCATTTTAAACAGAATAATATTCTTTATCAAAATATTATTTTGATAAATTGTAAAAATCACACTCTCCCTTCCAGGAATAGCAGCAACAGAACGTGTTTTTTCTAGTATGAATAAAATATGGACAACTGAAGAAACGCAGTTGAACCTTAAACCTTTAAAACCTATATTAAGTGTAATATGTAATTTGACCAATTCATGTGATATATTTCACGACATTTTAATAAATGATCCCAATCTACTGCAAAGTATTCACTCGGATCAAACATATGACCGTGAAAGAAAATCATTATTATTTTTTAATTAAAAAATTTAATTTGATAAAAATTATGATATTTAAATTATTATTTTTTACAAATATTTTTGTATTTACCAATAACTAATAATAAATACATTTTCGTACAGGTGTACGAATGTATATAATAAATATATATAACTAAATTGTAATTCTTATTTCATCCCATTTTTCCCGCTTTGCCTCAATCAAAATGTGCTCACTTTACTCTAAATTCCTTCACTATTTGGGTTTTGATAACAAATAAACAACATTAATATTAACCTACCGAAGCAACTGTCAGCGCTGTGGTACATAGTATAAGAGTTTGCATACAGAAAGTTATGAAAAGAATGGGAGAAAAGATCTCTTCACATCTGACTATCAGTCTGAAAAAAATATTAAATACCATTAGTGTATATAATATAAACATTTTCTATATTATTTTATCTTACAAGATTTCATAATGAACAAGTGGAATAAAAATCAGCATATAACCCTCAAAAAGAAATTCTGAAATACGACAGACGGGGATCTTTCAGTCAAGTAATGTTCATCGTCAGAATTTCAAGATGACTGGTTAATTTACCTTGTATTATGATAAGAGCAGTTATATCGTTAAAGATCCTGACCAATTCAGAATTTCTCTGGTTTAATAACTGTGATTCTGGGGAAGGAACATATTTTTCGGAATGATCTTACTTCCATTTCTTAATTAATTAATGTGTTAACATGTTAATTAAGTAAATATAAATACTCAAAAAAAATAGCATAATAATCAAATTTATTATATTTTATTATTATTTTGTGTAAATTATAGTATACTTAATACAGTAAATGTGATATTTGATGTTTTCTTGTCATTTCCTTCTTTGTTTAAAACAGAGACCATGAACGTTGTTTTAGGTTCGTTGTTTACGTTTACAAATCTAGTGTATAAAGTTTACGTTTCATAACTTTTGCTGTACAATAATCTGAAATTAGATAATAATGCTATTTAAAGTGGTGAATTTTTTGTATTGAAAAATGAAATATAATCCTATATAACCAGCTAGTTGAAATAGAATTAAAATACCTGAAACATCTAGAGGAAGAATTTTTTGATTCTGTTTACCTCGAAAAATGTAAAAGTTGTTAGTAATAAAAGATATAAAAAATGGGTAGCAAAGAAATATTTTAAGAACAAATAAATTTAGAGAAAATTCGAAATCACCTAAAAACAATTATAAATTTTATTTTCTACAACATTTATTTTAAATCATTTTCTCTGTGATGTCATCTAAGGACCCAAAATCTCATGAAACTGTAAAGCGTAAAATTGGTGTTTGCTATTAGTTCACATTTATAAATTCCTCCTTCAGTGGTGCAGTTGTTCTAACGAGTAAGTGGTGTATTCTTTTTTTTCAGCTTCATGTTTCACTGGAAAACGTGCCCACCTTTGGCGGGTATTTTGCAAAAATTCTGAGTTGATATTTCAAATTATTATTAGAAATTACAGAATGCTAGTATTAGTACAGTCCATAACTGTCATTAATCTGGAGTTTATTTTACGTTTTGCAGTTTTAGATACTGATCTCAAATTTGTTTTTATTCTAGATATACTTCTAATTTCGTACACGGATAGGTCGGACTTCCTTTTTCAAGCGAGCAGATTATGATAAACGCAAGCTAAATTAAAAACTTAATTTGCTACATCTGTATATTTTGAAAATAAAAATGTCTGTGCAGCTATCGAAATACAATTTAAAAGTTCATAACTTCGCTTTTACGTTGAATTTTTAATCTATTTAAATCTTAGGTTTCAAGTTAGTTGTACACAAATCTACTGACAAACTTTCAGCTCAGTATCCATTATGATGGCTAAGTTCACTTATGATAAACAAACAGATAGACTTTTTTCTAAGGGTGTGTTCAATTTCTCTAATGTATAAAACGTAAAGATAACTTGATATGAGTCAGTTCAAAGCAATGTACAGACAAAACCTTTCTTTCTTTATTCTATTGATGAAATTAACGACTATTAGTTAATTAACGGGGATTGTTTTCAACGCTCATACTTGCAGGATTTCACCTTCAGTTCTACTACTCAAGATAAAAGTCTCGCTCATTTCAAATTTGCCTCAAATTTCAGTTAAAAGTGAGCCATATAACCAGAACAAGAGAAATTGTTCTAAATTTAGCCAAGAAACCTATTAACCTAGCAAACTTTGTATTTTACCATATTAACAGATATCATTTTATCTATTAATTCGAATTATATTACTTTTTACTTGATACTTTAATTCATTTAAATTCTGATTCTTTTTTTTTTTAAATTTAGCTTCGATATTCTACAAAAGAGAAATGAAGGAACATGTATCCTAGCAATGTTCCCTCTAAATTTTCATAATTTTTTCATAATTTTCATACATCTGCGCACACACACAAGCTCTCTAAGGAGACTAGGGACCACAGTAAGTAAGTGGTATATATATATATATATATATATATATATATATTATTCACACAAAAATTGTAATTTCTATGATCTTGAAATATGATGAATGAAATTAAAAAATGTCTTGTCTAAAAAACAAAAGTGACTATAGGAAGTTTTTTTAAAAATACTTTATTTGCATTTTTTTTTTGTTCTTGATTTTATTTCGTATACTATTGAATTTAAAAAAATAATAAAATTGAAAAAAAAGCCCATTTCACGATTGTACTAAGTTGATAACATAAGAAAAATGGGATATTTTACTTTTCAAAATACTACTTCATTTTTTTTAACTACTGTAAGTTGACTTTTTTTGTGCGTTGGATTAGTTTTGTTGTGCGCAGAATATATGAGAGCCGTGCGCGTAGCTTACAGGAAACGTTGTATCCTAGTATTTTAAACACTAAAAATAACTGATTATTATTATTTTTCTTAATATTAAAATTATAGTAATCCGTCTTACCTCGTACCCTACTGCTGAAGTTCTTAGACCGGTTTCGGGCGTCACCCATCTTCAACAAGAACTGATCAACTAAAACTCAGTTTTAGTTGATCAGTTCTTGTTGAAGATGGGTGACGCCCGAAACCGGTCTAAGAACTTCAGCAGCAGGGTACGAGGTAAGACGGATTACAATAATTTTAATATTAATGATACTAACCTCTGTGGTAA
The DNA here is from genome assembly GCA_026182355.1 of Hermatobates lingyangjiaoensis. Classification (NCBI taxonomy): domain Eukaryota; kingdom Metazoa; phylum Arthropoda; class Insecta; order Hemiptera; family Hermatobatidae; genus Hermatobates; species Hermatobates lingyangjiaoensis. The sequence continues at coordinate 1,196,968 of JAPFBL010000097.1, read as the reverse complement.
TGAAAAAATGTATTATTTTTCTCTTAGCCTTGAACTTAGGTCGACTTTATACATTTTGTACCAAAATCAGATTATTATTATTGTTTTTTAAACTGATCCCCTAGCGGGTGATAACGTCAGCCGTTTATCGGCCTTTTGTTTGATCGGTAATTCTACGGATCTACATTGGGAGTCCTAAATCTTGCCTAACTCAAGTGCATTTTGAGTATAGGGATGTTTAACGAGTAGCTGACATCATACAGGCTCGGGACCGACGGTTTAACGTCCTCTCTGAGGGATTACGAATCAGATTTATCACCTACCGCGTGAATAAATCGTGAGCCAGGTGGGGATTGAACCCCGGACCTACCAGCCCAGAGGCGAGTACGTTAACCACTGAGCTAACCTGGTCCCCAAAAAATAGGATTAAAATAAAGATTTTTTTTTTAAATAAACTTAAGATATAAAATTTTGATAACTAGCTGTTCATGTCGTGTTAAACCAAAACCAGTTTTTTTTTTGTTTAAATGTATTTTTATCTTCTAAATACATTATTACTTACCTATTTATCTCTTCGTGATGTATTATCCACTGCCTCAAACGCTGATACTGCAATCTATCAGATTCTTCTTTTGTGCAAGGTAGTCCTTCATAAGTTTGATATCTTATTTCTCCTGTTGAAGATATTTGAGTTGTGGAGAAAATCTTACCAAAGTTGTATTTTAAATGTCTTAAATTGGTTACTTGAAGAAAACAGAGAGCCATAAAGAATTCATCACTGGTAATAATTTTCAACGGAGTATATGTTGAACCAAGGATTTGTACAAATGTTATGATTTCAAAGTTGGGAGATACTTGTGTATCAACAAAGAATTCAGCGGGAACTGTTAGTTTTTTTATGCCTGTTACATATTGAAGGACGTAAGGTGCCCCACAGAATGGTGACATGGTAGCTACATTGCAGATAAATAAAACAATTGGAACATATCGAAGGATTTTCCTATTCTTTTCAAGGAGCATTTCTAATTGTTCGTGATAAGGATCATCTTGAAATACTTCCATACAACATTTAACATAATTTTCTATTGGCTTTCTCATAACTCTGTAGAAGACAATTCGAAAACCCATTAGCAGTAGAGAAGCCATTGGAAAAGCACCAAGTTCACGATCAACAAAACTTGTCTGAGGCTCAAGAAAATTAATTGTTACTGTTATTAAATTAACAAATGTTGCAAGATCGGTAAAATAAGCGTATAACTTATAAGGGTTTTTGTACCATTTGCCTTCCAACCATTGTTTATCTCCTGTTGTGAAACCCGAATATCTATTTAACTTACTTCTACCAGCTTTTGCTAATAGTTCTTCCATGCTGTAGTAACACTTACTAGTCACTAGTACTTTGTTCTGTCCATTAGGGATAGATCAATGTATAATATAAAGGCGAAACTAAACTAAGCGCTTTAATACTTATTCTGTTTGAACTCCTATTCAATTCTTCTTTGAATTAATATGAATGCCTTATCAAGTGGTCTTCAAAAAAAAAAACCGTCTTCTTTTATTTAAAACAACTAGTATGTCTTAATCGATTGTGATATTACATTCTTCATATTATCCGTTTCAGCATATTTTGAAGTCTGACACCCACAGGGAATATTGAATCGGCTGTATTTTATATCACAAGGTTGCTTTTAATAAAACAGGATGAACAATTAACCAAAATGCGCTATTTTATATTGTAAATTTCTATAAACAAATTTAAATTTTATTTATTTTTCCGAGTTTCAGAAAAAAAAAATTATCTAATAGAGAGTTTGAAATTTTGTCTTCGTGAAATTCATGTCATGCATACTTACTTCCTAGACATAGCAGCTTCAACATAACAATTTGGTATTGTTTGACATGATGTATGTTTGTTATTTACCAGCCTGACCTATGTATTTTTTATTAAATTTCCATGAAATTTTATTATCACTTTTTTTCCTTTTGTCAAAAATGATAATAATCCAATTTACATGAACAAGTGTTAGCTTTTTCCTGCATGATGTACTCTGTTATTATCTTGCTGTAAATATACATTGAAAAAAAAAATATCATTAATTAACCAATTTTGCATACTTGTATAATTTTGTATAATTTAAAACTTTTAGAGCTGGAAGTTTAAAATATTTGAAAATAATAAATATAAATAACTACGAGTATTAGACTAGAATAGCAAAAAAAAAAATAGATGTCAACGACAGAGTATCTCTTCTATAGAACTAAAAATTCTAATTCCTAATATGTAACTCAATATTACCCAAAGATAATATGATTCATAAACGTAAGAAAATCTACTATTAAGTTTCTTGAATGCTGCAACATATAGATTAATAAGAGCATTTTGCTAGACAAGTCCATCATGCTTGTACTATGGAAAGCATCGGAAATTATGTGTTCATTGGAGGTGATTTCTTTGCATGTAAGAATATTATTCTCCTTATATCTCATATTAGTCATCAAATCATTTCAATTTTTTTCATTATACCTCAAAATATATCTTATTTCCGTCGATTCTTTTACAAAATGTCGAAGTCAATGTAAATAAATTTACACAAATTTGAGAAGTATAATAGGAGATCTATTATTCCGGGAAGAATATTCAGTTTTTTTTTTAACTTTTCAGCCCTTTATTGAAACATATGAATTTTTTTTATATATTATTGATTTTTTGATCAATTTATTGGCAAAATTTCATGTTTTTTAATGATTGCCATTAGCGTGAAAAAAAAATTTCTAAAACAGGAAATGTGCTAATAATTTCATTAACGAAACGAAATTAATGATTTCGTGGTATTTTTAACTATTACTCATAGTTAAGATAAGTCTACTTCAAAAATTGTACATTTCAATGAAATGTATTTCTTTTATAACAAATATGGACTAAATATACAGTAATTACAGTAAATTAGCAATTCGATTTGACTGCCACCAAGCGTCTTCTAATGGTATTAAACACTAAATGTTGAGGCAATATCCAAATGAAAAAAAAAAATTAGTGAAATATGACCGGCTCACATGACAAGATGAACAGATTAGCAAGTTATCGCTTGTGACTCCATTGAACTCTGTTTATCAAATCTACCCCACATTCTGTCTCAATTCCCTTCAAAACAACCCAATTCTTCTTCATCCTATTAAGACCATGTTCAACCAAAATGATTTTCTCTTTGCTGTTGTCTTCACTTTGGGATTAGTGAATTTCATCAGTTGTGCAGGTTAGTTAGTAACAAATTCACTAATTTCAATGGACTAATTTTTTTTTCTTTTTATTTAAATCAAATCAAGATTTGCTAAAAATAGGCAGTTATTTAAACGAAGGTCATCTCAGAGAGGTGAACCTATTTCTCGCCTTGAAAATGTCATTAATTGTATTGACAAGAAATGTAAAGTCAAAAACAAAATCAATACTGGACTTTAAAGTAAAGCTTTACTATTTTAAATTGAAAAAAAAACTTCCCTTACGATTTTTTAATGAAAGGTAGTTAGTGCCTTTAACTCATGTATCATAACTCAGTGATATTAATACTTTTGGAATAGTTTTATCGTGTAAACTTTTGTTCATATCCTGTTGTGTTGAGGTCAAATATGATTGTGGAGATGGAACATCAAAGTTCATTCTCCACTTTTCTAGGAATGGTTTGTTTTTTTTTTCGAGGAATGAATAACAATTTTATGATATATTGCTACTAAACTAAAGTTCAAATATGATGGAAAAGGTTTTACATTACAGACTTTTATTGATATATATATATAAAAGTTATTTCACACTCTCGGGTCGAACTACTCACTATTTTTAGTGAATAAAGGTAATTGGTTAAATAACTGATAGTTATTAAATTCAAACGTACGTCATTTAATGTGATGTACGAATCTCATTCTGAATAACTTGCTATTTCTGGAAAAGAAAACGCATATTCATACTCATTTTCAGTCTTTGATCAGAACATCAAATGAACATCTATATATAAAGGAATATCTAATTGCATGAATATGTGTTACTTGAGAAGGGTGGGAAAGATATTAGTAGAATCTTAGAATTAGTTTCGTACTATTTTCATACAGTGACCTATAAGTTAACATAGGAAAAGTAGGTACTAGTAGTGTAACAGACAGTTGGGGGGGTTCCGCGGAGAGGCAAATCCTACCCCAGTAGCATGTTCCAGTGGGTAGCATTTTGTGGATTGATGGAATGTAGGAAATGTAAAATAAGACAATCATTCCTATGTCCATTTCAATGCCCAGCCCTGAATTAATTTGTATGACAAACATTATTTCTACCAGTAAGGAATTTTTGATAGAAACTGATTCAATATGGTGAAAAAAATCGTGTGAAACGCTTTAAAATATCAAATATGTTAAATTCTAAATCTTACAAACAGACAAAGGGGTTCAGTGTATGCATACGACCTCCCTGAAAGAAGTTGTTAGTTCATTGCTAGCTACTTAACCATAAACTCACTTACTCTGAGCCCATTTTTTAAGTATATAGGTCAGTTCATGTATATTAAGTACTAATACGTTAAATATAAAAGTATTAAGGCTTAAGTAAGGATCCAGAGTAGCTCAATGGCTTACACGCTCGCCTCTGGACTGGTATATAGAGGTTCGATTTTCAATCTAGCCCTTAATTTTTTTCATGCAAGAAGTGGGCAAAATTGGGTAAGCCGTCCTTCTGCCGTCAGTCTCGAGTCTCTACCATTGTCAAGTATACTTTAAATACAAACATGTCAAGATACATACTCTAAATAAACTTGATTTAGGATTATGCACTTTACCACCGTCAAACCTGTTTCTTTGCAGCAGATTTTAAATCTCATACTCGAAAAAAATAATGTTTATACATTACATACTATTAATATGAACTGCTGTTTGTCTCAGTAAAAGTGGATATTTAGATAGAGTGGCAAAGGGTATGTCACTTTGTTGGAAATGCTGGTTTTGATGGATAGATATTTTAATCAGTTAGTGAAAAAAAATTCAGTTTCTGGAACAGTAATGTTTCAAAAAAAAAATTATCAACTATAGAATAAAGTACCACTTTTTTTGTAACAAAAGTAGTAACAGTATTAAATGTATCTAATAAAGAAAAAAGTTGTTTTCCTTTTATATCAAGGGTAGTTATTACCTTTACTTGACTACCTGACATAAGATAATGGAAGAATGGACAACCTGTGACTAGTTTTGTATCCATGGATCAATGATCAAACCACAATAAGAAATGGGAAAACAAGACTAAGATCTTTCAACCGTAACAAGCGGTCTTCGTCAGAGTCAAAAACCCTGTTACGGTTGAAAGATCTTAGTCTTGTTTTCCCATTTCATATTGTGGTTTGATCATTGATTCTTATTTCACGTGTTTATGTGAAATCTTTGTATCCATGGACGTATGAAAGTTCCGGTCTTACCCAATAGCGTGTATGTTTACCTGATATTCAGGAGATGGAGCAGCAAAGATCATGATTCGCTTTCCAATAGATTTTTCTTGTTTATTTTGAAGAATAAATACAAATAAAATTAATTTTAATGTTAACCCTTTCATTGATCCAAAATTAAGGTATCGTGTCAAATATTAAAATAACAAATATATAATATCAAATATAGAATCAACGCATATTGAATTAGTAGTTGCGCAAATAGGTTTTAGTATAAATAAAGTTTCAAGAAAATTTTCTTTATTTGATTACTTCTTCCAGTAAAAAAGTATTGTTCAATTTATTACCAACTCTTATTTTTCATATAAAAACCCCCATAACATTATAATACAATAAAATCAAAACAAATGCAGGCATTCTTAAATATTTGTTTTTTTTTTTTACTTTACCAACATTAAAGTAGAATGGTTCATGAAAAAAATGTCGAAATTTTGAAGGATATATATTTTGGCATTCCCTAAAATTATCAATTTTTTTTTTATTGTGTGTTCGTTCACTACCGCCCCATCTCCATTTTTAATATTTAAAAATTGTTAGATTAAATTTACTGGGTAAGCAAACAGGTATCATTAACTTTCAACCACTTTAAAAAATTAGTTTTGAGCAATTTAAAATACATTTATTTTTAATTTGCAATTATTATAGTTGAAAAATCCGTTTAAAACAGTGTTATTTATACACATAAAACATAAAAACAAATTACGACCTTAAAAACTCAGTTTGATATAAATTTTCAGATTTTTTTGTTAGTTTTTTATATTTTTTTTTATTTTCTGTTTTTACCCCCTCAAAATGCGCCCCCTCCCCTGGCACGTGCCCCCCTCCCTTGCTACGTCACTGTTGAAACTATTAAAGCAAATATCCTTGAACGTGTAAACTCCAGGCTATGCGTTCTCTTTGCTTCCATGTTGAATTCGATTGTCAAACAACTATTGTAAATATTATTAGTGACATCCGCAAGAAATATATTTTCTTTTTGGTTGTTATTTAGATTGGAGGTTTAGGCAAGCGACTACTGGTCGATCAGACCAGAGCAAGTAGCATCTTTTGGACCTTTAACACCTTTCAAGTAGGGTGTTTACTGGCGTTGTGGTTGCTACTTGCTGCTTCACGTCGACTCTGCAATAGATTAACAAAAGAACAGACTTGTACGAAACAAACGAGCCCTGCCATCCTTACTGTTAGTTTGTGGTTACTTCAGCTGTTTTCTAATCATGCATTTTTTCAACCTCATGATTTTCTGCTTTCAACAAATAATACTTTTGCTATATAAAGGGGGCAAGTTAGCTCAGTGGTTAACATGCTAGCCTCTGAACTAGTAGGTCCAGGGTTCGATTCCAACCTGGCACTTGATTTATTTACGTGTGAGATGAATAAATCTGACCACGTCGTCCCTCGGAGAAGGACGTTAAACCGTCGGTCCTGAGCCTATACGATGTCAGGTTTTCGTTAATGATCCCTACTCTAAATAAACTTTATTTTGGCAAAATTTAGGACTCCCAATATAGAATCAACATTGCTAAAAAATGGGTGCCAAATAATAAATGAGCCATAGTTTCCGTCCCCAGAACAGCACAAAAAGGTGAGAGCCTTATAAGTGTGGACGTTGGAAATCAAACAACACTTTTGTTATATAGATTTTCTTATATACTCGACCAGATTTGAGATTCGATAACATTTTAAATTCAATTTTCTGATGATAAAACGTAGTTTCGAAAAAATTAAATGTAATTCTCAGAAATGTTATACTTTTAATTTTTAATTAATATGAATTTTAATTAAAAATTAATAATTAATTTTTAATTAATAATTAATATGATTAGCAATTTGAAGAAACAACTCACAACTCCAACACACAGTAGAGGGTGCTGAAACATTTCCCATTACCACAACGAACTTATAGGGACACTTAATGTTTATATTTTAACAAAACCCTCGAATAGTACGGATAAAAGTGAGTTTCAAAACTTCTTCGAAAACTTATGCACAAATATGGGAATAAACAATACGTGGGGAGGAGGCGAATAATATTAGAACATACTGTGATGAGGGTAAAATAACTCAATCAATACATTGAGTGCTGTTCAGTGTTTTATACGTAACGATCATCATTTTGGCCCGCAAGATGTACGGTAAAATCTTTCTACGAGACTGATACATTGGTTGGTAGTATGTAACGATTATTAGATTGTAGAACAAGTCCCGACATAAAGCTGATTTATTATTACGTTGAAAACAACGACTTTTGAATATTTAGTGTTTCTTTTGAGGTTTATCTGCCTTGTTCAAAATCCCACTTTCTTTTTATCAGGCGGAGGTGGACGTCCCTGAGGTCACTCAAACTCTGCGGTCAGCCAGAAAGATAAACGACAACATTGTCTCCAAATTTACTCTTAATAATTAAAAAAAAAAAACTCCTCAGTGATGGAAAACAGTGGTAGCCTTCAATCTATGCAGGACTACATCCTGGCGTAGCAAGGGGGAGGGGGGGGGGGTCCACCCCGTGCGGCACATGTCAGGGTGCGGTATTTTGAGGGGGTAAAAATAGAAAATAGAAACAAATTTAAAAAAAAATTAAAAAAAAAGCTAACCAAAAATTTGAAATTTTATACCAAAATGAGTTTTGAAGGTCGCAATTGTTTTTATGTTTTATATGTGTTATACTGTTTTTAAACGGATTTTTCAACTATAATATTTGCAAATAAAAAAATAAATGCATTTTAAATTGTCAAAATTATTTTTTTTCGTTTGGTGACTGGCCACGAATACCTGGAGACACACCTGCCCTGTCTACTCACCTGAGAGGATGGTGGGAAGTCATTTCCTTACCTGAAAGACCTTGAACATCTTCCCGCAGATCCCACCATGTCTCCACACTGGAAGGCTCATTGTCGAATGACCTGACTGCCAAAGACAGGCGTTGGATAATATCAACGATCAACGATTCTTTCTGCGCACGTTGTAGTGCGTAAACAGTTGTTGTAATTAGCAGTTCCAGGTCACGGACCTACTACTACTGAGTTGTAATACTATTGTGTTTGTGAGCCAGTAGGTAAATGTTCGTGCTATTTTATTCGGTCTGTCTGTATACATTATTTCTTGGTCGTTTAGTCTTCTTGAGTCGTGAAATGTTGGTCTAGGGTTTGGCTTTCTATTTTAATAACAGCCTCTATGAATGATGTGGTTGGGGAATTCTTAGAAATAGGCTCTGGATAAGGGGTTTGGATGGAGTGGGATTTTCGTGTCCTCATGGGTCACCAGTTTATCTGTGAATTTGTCAATTGATTCTAACCTGAGGTCTCATTGAATATCCACATTTCTGACATACTAAGGTACCCCAGTAATAAGGCGTGCACTTGGATAATAAATAATCTTTTCCTTTTCTACTATGAATCTGAAAAGGAACACCATGATTTTAAACGTATCGTTTTAGCTTTGATTATAAAAGAACATTGTATCGAGAGTTATTATATATATAGACAAAGATACATAGAGAAATCAAAAGAACAAACTTACAGTCTCTAATTTTCGGTTTGAACCGTCTTCAGGAGAGATAAGAGAGGGAAACCAAGCGCAAACAGTGCGCTTGGTTTCCCTCTCTTATCTCTCCTGAAGACGGTTCAAACCGAAAATTAGAGACTGTAAGTTTGTTCTTTTGATTTCTCTATGTTTCTTTGTCTATATTGAACTATATTTGTTCGTTTTGGATCATATTTCCAACAAAAAAGTATATATATATATATGAATAATAATCGAATAACACTTGATGTAATAGATGGATTAATTTACCACAATTAAACTAATTTGGAAACAATGCTCTAAGGCCTTTTGTCAACATATCGTCAGAGAGCAAGTGAACTAAAAAATAATAAATGCTTGTTAACCTGGTTGATTGAAGTTTTTAGAATTGTTGGTAACCCTGAATGTGTTTTCAACTCAGTTGGGTTTTTAACTTAACTTAACTTAACTATGACGAAGACCGCTTGTTACGGTTGAAAGATCTTAGTCTTGTTTTCCCATTTCTTATTGTGGTTTGATCATTGATATATATGTATATATATAGTAGTTTATACTTTAATCTACTCAGGTACTTATGCTATAGTGTTTATCATTTTAAAAGTTATTGCTAAAAATTTTGTATAAATCATAAGCAAAGATGAGGATTGAATTTTTATATGGCTTCATGTATTTATCTGAAATTAACAGTTAAAACTTTTGTTGTAGGTGTTGATAAAAGGAGTGAGGAAAACACTGTGGCCACCAATGAAACGATTCGGTGCTTCCAATGCAATTCCGAGTACGACAGACACTGCCAGGACATGAAGGCCTACGACTTCACCAGCCTCTTCTACAGGAGTTGTGATGAACTGGACGAAGGCAAGCCCACCAACAGGACGTACTTCTGCAGGAAGATCACACAGAAAAGTAACCAATATTACCACCCCCCCATTCCTTCTTTTTCAACTATCAAACTTCACTCTTGTTAAATTAAAAACTGCTTTATATCCATTGCATGCTACCGGTTATTGTCATTGGATATATATTGAGCGACATAACCGGTCAATATATATATATATATATATGAATAATAATCAAAATAACACTTGATATAATAGATGGATTAATTTACCACAATGAAAACAATTTTTTAAAAAATTGTTAATTAAAAAAGGTTAATCGACAATATCATAAAAAAGGTGAAACAATCCATGATATTAAAAAATGAAGAACAGTTCACAAGAAGGAATTTGTTAGTCATTCCATACAGTCCTTGTTTGAAAGATATGCCATCATTTATGAAAAGATTGGACGTTTCTGTTGTGTTCAGTAATGATGGTAACTTGTTTAACAGACTTGTTAACAATAAGCCAAAAAGAAAGGACTGTTGTGTATACAGGATACCATGTACTGACTGTGAAATGTCTTACATTGGACAGACGAGCAAAGGTCTTCTTACAAGGATAAAACAGCACAAATACTCCATCAGAAGAGAGGACGAAAAGAGTGCCTTGTTCATTCACATAAGAGACAGTAATCATGTGATTAACTGGGATGAAGCAAATGAATTAATATATGTGTCTTCAGAAAGAAGAAGAAATATCGTAGAAAGTGCACTCATAAAGAACTTTTATGAGAAATTAATGAACAATAGCCTAGGACTCTATAAATTAGATGAAGTTTTGATTAATGGGATAATTAAACAGATGAAGACTTCATCATTAAACACATTCAGGGTTGCCATCAATTCTGGAAATTTCAATCAGCCAAGTTAGGAAGTATTTATTGTTTTTTTAGTTCACTAGCTCTCCGAAGATGTATTAAAGAAAGGCCTTAGAGCATTGTTTTAAAAAATTGTTTTCATTGTGGTAAATTAATCCATATATATATATATATATATATATATATTCACTGATAAAACGAAATACGATCCAAACAGGACACAATACGAGTTCCAGATTAACAAAGAGCAACACACAAAGTAGGGAAACACACTTACAGACTCAAATTTTCGGGTAATCTTTTCTCCTGAAGACGGATTACCCGAAAATTTGAGCCTGTAAGTGTGTTTCCCTACTTTGTGTGTTGCTCTTTGTTAATCTCGAACTCGCATATATATATATTGACATATTGAGTGACACTATATGCCTATTGGACGAGCCCAGACCTGTGATGTAGATCACCCGTCATTATGAATGGAAAATAAAAAATGATCCTCACTTTCGCCTTTCTACTAACACAAAATGTTAAGTCTGAACATTAGCAAAAACACATTTTACATAAATATCTATGGAAGTTTTCTTATCTCAACCACATATTCTTCTTTGTCGAGGTTTGATCCAGCGTCAAGAAATTTTTTAAAAAACTCCTTCAAGCCAGCATTTCATCTATATTTCTATATATCTCTGCATCAATACAAAATTAATTACAGTATCATCAAAAAATAAGTTATATTATTTATATATACATAATGTCCATCACATTTTATATATAAATTTCAATTGTTCTATAAAATTAAAATCATTGTTATATTAATTTTAATTCTAATAAAATAATACTTTTATATAATTACATAAAATTATAAATTTTGGATAGTATACTTAACATTGAATATATAAATAATGATCAAACCACAATATGAAATGGGAGGGAAGGACTGGGATCTTTCAACCGCGGCGGGCATCCCAACTGTTGGGACAATTGGGTTTTTGACTGACGAGGGCTGCTAGTTGTGGTTGAAAGATCTTAGACTTCTTTTACCATTTCATATTGTGGTTTGATCATTGATTGTTATTTCACGTGTTTATGTGAAATCTTGTATATAAATAATGTTAACTTATTTTTTCAGGTTATTGTAATTTTGTATTGACTCAGCCCTGAAGACGTTTATAAATATAGACGAAATGTTGCTTAAATGTGTTTTTTTTTTTTTGAGAATTGTTTAACGCTGTCTAAACCTCTATAAAGAAATAGCAATGAAATGGAACGGCCAACGGACTTTTACATAAAAACGAGTTATAACTAAGGTAACACAGAGATAGAAAGAGACAACTCACTTCTAATTTCGACTATCGTCATAATCAGGTGGCGAAGAAATTTAACTAATATTTTTCTGATCATTTTGTCAGTGGATACCCTAGAATTGACTCCTGGTGCTATTGTAAGTCAATAGGTTCAAATTAGATGTTGTTGCTGAGTTAATAGCAGTCGTTATCTATCTAACATCTGAGATAGTTGTAATAGGAGCTGAGGATACGTCACGCTGAACAGTTGAAGTATCCAAGGTGAGGCTCAGCGTGCTGCTGCATCTCTCCATGGTATCTGAACGGCAATTGTGGGAATTGAGAGATTTTGAAAAAAAAATACCCAAAAATGGTAAATTTAAATGGATAATGAGTATAAAAAACAAATTACTGAATAAATATAGTCATTTAGTTTATTTTTTCTTTCCATAATGACAGGTTAGGCACAGCTTCATCTTACTCTCCTAACTGAACATCACTGCTAGTGTACAACAAAAGTTAATGTACTTTTTTGGTTTGCCCTCGAAATAATTAAGTGTAACTAACTAATTAAAGTATTTGTTCCACAATTGTTATCAACCTTATTTTGTGAGGTAATTAAGTGATATACGCCAATATAATATGCATCTTTACACTTCTAGGGTTTTTTTTACTGCATCTCGGTTTTTTTTGCATGTGTAAGCTTGACTTTAAGAAACATTCCGATTGGTATCCTTGCTCTAAATTAGTTGTCAGTTGTGTATTGTCAGACGTTACGTTATTAAGGATGGAGTTTGTTTTTTACGTGGAAATAGCCTTATATTGTTTTTCTTATTCTGTTGTTTAGACACCATTGTTATTTAATTGTTTTAATCTCAAAATATAAATTAATTCAATTAACCTTTATTAATAAATTTAAACTAAATTGCCCTTAATATGGCTAAGTTCTTAATTAAGAAAAGAGTAAGTGAATACGTTAAATAAACATAACGTGTTAGTTTCTGAACCTAAGGAAACAGCCAGAACTTTTAATGTTGAAGGGCTATCGGCTACGAGTAAAAAATTAAAAATTGAGAAGTTTCGATTATATTATTCCGATTATTTGAAATTTGGTTTTACATTTACCTGGTAGTGAAAGCATTCTTGGACCCCAATGTTTAGTGTGTGGAGACAGCCATGCAAATGAAAGTATGCAAAGAAATTAAAACGTCATTTTAGTGCTAAACTCAGTAATTTGTCAACAAAGCCAGTGAAATATTTCGTTGAACTTTCAAAAAATATTAAAAAGCACTCCTTATGAATCACAAGACGGATGAAAACATCAAGCAAAGCTCAAGAAGCAAGTTATTTGGTTGCTCAAAAATCTTTGCCAAAAACAAGGAGTAACATACTATTGCTGAAAGTACTACAAAGGAATCATGTTGTGCTATTGTACGAACAATGTTTGGACCCGAATTTGAAGTAGAAAGTATTGAAGGGAGACGTATTGAAGATATGTCTGATGACATTAAATAGCAAATGAAGGATATTTTTCAAGAAAATAGTTCGCTGTTCGCATTGCAATTAGATGAATCGACTGATGTCACTAGGTTAGCCCAATGGATGGTTTATTCACAATGACAACATTGCTGAAGAATTTTTTTGTTGTTTCGAACTAGAGGTGAAGACGTTTTTCAAACTTTAATTAAGTTTATTTAAGTAAATGAGGAAAATAATATATACTGGCTAAATTGTGTAGGTATATGTACAGAGGGAGCTCCCTCCATTGTTGGTTCACTAAGAGAATATTACTGTCATTCATTGCTTTTTGCATCACTAAGCTCTAAATGCCCAAATTGTTGGGAATGACCTACGAAGAGTGATAGACGAAGTGGTTCAGATGGTAAATTATACCAAAAGTAGGCCTCTTAAATTAAGACTATTTCATCAGATTTGTGAAGAATATGGTGCACAGTAAGATTCCACTGCCCTATATTCATGTGCGTTTCTTTCAAGAGGTTGTGTGCTATGTCGCGTCTTTAAATTGAAGGACGTGATGCATAAATTATTAATTTGTGCATTATTATCAATTTGAAGAAAATCATCAAAATGAATTTTGTAATCTAATTCAAAACGAACTTTGGTGCAACAAATTAGAACATCTTTCCGGCATATTTGAATATTTAAATAGAATTAACATTAGTGCGCAAGGAAGAGCAGAAAATATTTTACCATCGGTGGAAAAAATTTGTACTTTGAGAGACAAAATCGAAATTTGGAAACGTAAAGTTAAAGGAGGAAATTTTGAAATGTTTCCATAACTTTGTAACTACAATATAAAATTTCAAATCTGCTCACAAATAATTAACCATTTAACATTGATGTGAGAGAAACTTCAGTATTATTTTCCAAATATTGAAAGTAAAAAATAAGATTGGATAAGAAATTCATTCTTTTCAATGGCACCTACTGACAAGTTTTGTCATAAATATCGCATCACTACTAAAGGAAACATACCACTTAAAATGAAAACTATTATGTTCCTCCGGTAGCCAGATTCGATTGCCTTAATCTCTGAGTTTAATATAAGTAATTTATTAGATGTAACACTCTTTTTTAAAATAAGTAATAATTTATTTGTAATTATCAATTGAAATAATTTATATGTTATGATATAAGTTAAAAAAAATTACGTAATCATCCCTCATTTAAAAAAAATGAAAAATGATATACAGTATTTCTTTTTAATCTATTGTTTTCATTATTTTTCTCAAATGATAGCCAAAACAAATTGACTGCATAATGAGCTACCTAAACTTTACTATATGCATTGATAATCCAACAGATAACTTTCTTACTTTATAGTGATTTGAAAGCGTATCAAAAAGTGTTACACATCTACCTTAGTAGTCCTTGTTTCTAGTCCAATTGTATTATTAACAACTTAATTCTAAATCATGGTATTTAAATTAATATGATAATTATCTGTTCCATTTCAATATTGAATAATATTCAAAAACGTGTCTTCAAGTATTCGTCAGTGTACTATATAAACCTACCAATTAAATTTTCATTACGATTGTTCAAATGTAGTATTAAAAGAAAAAAATGAACAATTAAATTAATTGGTCATTACTTCTGATGATGTTTGTACTTACAATAAAGTTGAGGGTAGACCAATTCATGATTTTTCTAATTTTTGACACAACTATATTTTTTAAAAACTTTTTATTATATCATGGACAATCTCTAATGAATGATACTGTTCACAATGAAGTTGTATTACTCAAGACATTTGTATTCTGAGACCAAAACTTGCAGAGATGCACACATTTTCATTAGGGCAGAAATAACCTGAGGTGAACAGTGTTTGTAACATGTAGTAAACGATACAATTTTCTTGTATGAAAAGCTAAAGATTTAATGTTTTATTGTCACTGTCATTTGTATTTTGTTTCAGTTCACGACATCGGTGGTAAAGTCCGTGTAATCAGAACTTGTGGATGGATCAAAGATGAAAAAAATACAGACTGCTACACTCTTCGAAATGTTGGCCATTCCGATACGGTTTGCCAGTGTTTTGAAAACGGATGCAATTCAGCTCCTTCTCAAAGTTCATCAAGTTTTCTACCAGCTGTAGCTTTAGCTATTCTACTAGGTGTTTCCAAGTTAAACTTGTTTTAGTTATTATTCTAAGAAAAAAAAAACAAACTTCTTTTAGACCTTCTGTACAAATGCTGTATTTTATATTAAACATCACTCTTATTTGATGTAACTTTCAGTTATTTTCGTCACAATATTCCTCATACCAACAATACCAGAACTAGGAACATATTGGTATGAACTTGACACTCATTCTCTAGTACTCTATGTGGATTTTTATTTTTATTTTTTACATCAGAGTTTCTTATAACTTTTCTTATTAGAACCTCTAATTTTACTAGAGATAATTTTAAACTCTAAAATATTGATCTAAATGCATTAATACAAGACTCCATGTGAGAAGAAATAGTTGTTGAAATTGGCCTAGATAGCATGGTCAATGTTGTCAGATATAATGCTCACCCAGGAGAGTCATAAAAGTGATCTCAGAAATAAAGAACAGTCCTCAAGGAAGTGTGTTATCACATTTGTGGTCACTGATAGAGGATGGACTATTAAATACTCTAAATAATCAAGGTTGCGACACGCAAGGATAACCCAGATGACCTTGTTCTTATATCAAAAGGGAAACAAGGATGTTAACTTGACAGGTATTTACAAATACACTCTCATTACATATAACAAAGCTTTAAGGAACGCAAAGAGGGAATCATATAAAGCTTTTGAGAAAAAATAGTCTAAATAAAGTTTGCTGGTTGCAAAAAGTACATAAATACAGGTGCACTGTATAAGGAGGAGAGAATAAAGTTGTTAATGGAAACACACTTTACTGGCACCTCGATTTTAAGGAAGATGATGTTCCATTATACCCTTTGTATGATCTTTTAAATGTTAAGAATATAGATTGGTTGGAAATATTATCACAGAAAATAAATGTCCTACATAAAATCGGCTACTGATAGCTTTAAATCTTTCGATATCTAGGAGAAGATAGAATAATTGTAATTATGCTGCAAAGGTGTTTCTCAACTTTGGCTCCAGTACCTATCTTTATAGATGAAGATTAGCTCTCAACAAGGTCAAGGTAGTTTTTAGATCTAAAAGTGAAATTAGTCCTCCTGAGAAACATAAACCCTATTGACTTACAAGATAACAGCCTTCCTATTAAAAGTTACTGAAAAGGCTATAGGACAATATATTAAAAAAAAGCCTCTTCATAAGAACAACATGCATATCAAAAGGGCAAATCAACAGAATCAGCTCTAAAAACTTCGGTTAACAAGATAGAAAAATCTTTAAAATCCGAAGAAATCACCTTAGGCTGTTTCTTGGATGAAGAGGGAGTTTCGAAAAAAAGTCCAAACTTAGATAAAGATTAATCCAACGACTGTAGAAATGAATTAAGACAATGATAACGCAACAAATAATGAATGCAAAAATAGGATCTATCACAACTGAAATCGTGACTGTTAAGGGCTGTCCTCAAGGAAGTATGTTATCACATTTGTGGTCACTGATAGAGGATGGACTATTACTATTAGATACTCTAAATAATCAAGGTTGCGACACGCAAGGATAACTCAGATGAGCTTGTTCTTATATCAAAAGAGTAACATGACGGCACTGGCTTTAGGCTTAAGTAATCCGTCTCAGAATTGTTAAAAAATAGGTAAAGAAGAAGGAGTTGAGTGAAAAGTGTTGCATACCGTTCTCTAGAAGAAAGAAAGTAGATATAAAAGACAGCTTCATCAAAAATATTGAACTAAAATTTTACAAATGAGTAAATATCTTGGATGATAAAATACTAAACTGGTAAAGCCATTGCTAAGGTCACAAAAGCACTTCTCTGCTCCAAGAGATTCTTTGGCAGAACTTGGAGCCTTAGTTCTAAATTTATACTTCGGCTCTATAAAAGGTCTTACTATATCAGGGATTTCTAATACGTCGGTGGTGTTCAAAGGCATTCAAACTAGCTTTAAATTACAAAATCAATTATGCCAGAGGATAAATGGAGAGATAAGCACCAGCTGACTTACACAGTCTGGAAAAGTTATCAACTACCAGCCCATTAGATATTTTTATCAAAAATGAAACCATCCAAAGTTTACAGCGTTTAATAAGAAATAGAAATGGCTTTATGGGAAAAAAATATTCAAAAATTTCGTAGAACCAAACATTAATAGTTCTATCTATATGTTGTCAGATGCAGTACTCAAAAAAATGTTTACACGATTTTTTTCTAAATTGCTTAGTAGAAGTCGTTATTAATCCATAGTGCAAATGATCAGTAACAGTGATAAAAGAAGAGCTCAAAAACACGCCACATCTCTCTGAAGTGGTCATTAATGATCGCATAAATTCGAATACTCCTAATTTCAGGAAAAGGGTTCTTGTCTGGTGTACGGGTGGGGCCAAAAATTAATAACAACACATTTCTAGATCTCCAGGAGGAGTTTGCCCATGTAAACTTTAGTTTAGGCCACTCCAGGTTTTTCTCTATATGTTTTGAGACTTTTATACTTAAAATATCTATTAAATAAGTCTATCGATTAAGCAAATCAATGGAAAATCCTCTGCGTTTGGAAATTGGTCGATTAAATGTGATAATATATATATTTTATCACAATTCTGATTCAGCAGATGATTTTAGGATGGAGGAAATCATAAACTATGAAATAAACAAAAAGTGAAAAAGTTTCTGTAAAAATATAATTCCATTTTGCATCCTTAAATAATATCAATATTAAACATGAGTATAATCAAATTCACAAAAAAAAAATTACATATATTAGAGGAATAAAGGAATATTAGACAAATAAGAGAAATTTGTGAAGACTCTTGCCATTAACATTGAAAGCTGACAGTTGTAAGCACGTTAGCCTTATGGACTGTTGTAAGTACGTTAGCCTTATGGACTTTTTTCAATAGCCAATATGCCTTCGAGTTTGCCATTTTCGTAGAGTGCTTTGACGTCACTCCCTCCTCCAAGACATTCTCCGTTTACAAACACTCGAGGAACCTAAAACAATTTAACAACTTGCTTTACTGATATGATTGCAACTTTATTAATAATGAAAATTTAAAAAACGTTTAAGTCAGGCGAGAGGACAACCTGTGGCCTTTTGAATCATGAAGTGCAGCCTTCTGAGGTTTGTTGAAAAAAATGTTTCAAAATATAAAGAATTACAATTTTGATGATGAAGACAAAAATCTGGTATTTAAGAAGAAGACTATTCATCGATCATTACTTGAAAAGTCTAAGCTTTTAGAAAAAAATTTCCTGAGTAAAAGCAGTGAGGACACTGCTGAATCTTTTGAAGGATGCGAAATAGTTTTAGAATATAATGATAGATTCAGGCATTTTACAAAATAACTATAATATAAGAATTTACTTATTCATTCGTTGTGACCTTTTGGGGAAAGGGACGGTGCCAAAATGACCTTTACTCCAAGAAAGGTTCCCCCACTCCTGGTCTAAATAGTTCTTTATTAACGAAAAATAGACTTTTATTACAAATTTTGAAATAGTTCAAATTAAGTTTTCCATTTAAATTACTATAACGATTGGGCTGTTAGCAGACTGATATTAAAAAAAAAAAAAGAATAACTTTACCGTCCTCGCTCCAGTCATTTCACCCAGAATACCCTGGATAACGTCAGCATCATCCCTTTCGTCCAGTTCAATTGTGGTGTAAGGCTTCTGCAGTTTATTAAAGACCTGAAAAAATAAACCGGCCTTACAATCTGCTTCCACAACAAAAAAAAGTTTAAGAGGATAAAAAAAACTTTTCCAAAGTAACTTTCCCTTTGTACCAACGTAACAATGATGAGATTCAGTTTTGAAAATTAAATCACTTCACATAGATAACATTAAAGAAAAATAATATTGTAGAACTAAAAAATAGTTTAAAATTTGTACAAAAAATAATTTTTTATGGAACATTATTTAATCACAACGGAGTGTAAACTAATCATTAGCTATTCAGATGCTATTTTGTGACAATAATAATAAAAAAACAACCAACTTAGATCATTTTCACAGATTTAGAGTGTTATCTTTAATGGTCACTTAAAATATATGCAAATTCTGCGTGCAGTAACAGTAGAATTTATAAGTTCAGAATAGTGAAAAAGACGGTGTACATCAATTGAGATATTAGTTCAAAATTATGAAGAACCAGAGACATTATTTAAGTCAAGGAGTTATTTGGTTATTAAATGAAAATTACAAGGAACTAGAAAAATAGTTTAGTTTGAGGTATTATTTCAACAATTTCCAGAGATAAGAGGATGCTAGTCATAGTTTAGGCTAATGATACCTTTAGAGATGAGACGATATGAAGCCATAGTTCAGTTATTTTGATATTTACTGCAGCATATGCAGTCATTAGATACGTCGTTTAGGTTGAAAGATTAATTTGAGATTAGAGAGTACTGGACATATAGGTTCAGTATAGAACTTGAGTTTTGAGGTTACTAAAGATATAGTCAAGTTTGAGGACTTAACTTGAAATTAGGGAGTACTAGAGATATATTGTTGGTTGATGTGTTAACAGATTGTGAGACATTAGACATTACTATGGGGAGGTCAGAGATGAAAGAATTTTATCAAGTTAAGGTACTTTATTTTTAAATTAATTGTAATGTATATTAATCTTAAACTAGATAAATTTTTATTTATCCTAAAACTAGAGAATATAAAACAGTAGTACATAAATGAAAGATATTTAATTGAAAACTTCTTAAATTAAGGAAATTATATTATAATTAAAATAATGAATTATAATCACATATCATACCTCTTTAGCCATTTTGCAATAAGGGCAATGAGTCTTGGAGAAAATGACTATCTTATCCTTCGAAATCGTCTCCTTGACGTATTCAGCAAGTGGTCCTGACATATCCACCGGTTGGCTAGAACCTGCACCCATAGGGATAGTTTACAAGGCACCCTTTAGTGGGGGTCTGCTCTAAAACTTTTAAGTGAAAAATTCAATCAAGTCAAATACTCTGAATTCCTAAATATTGCATCAAAACGTGCATGCATCTCATAGTGCTCTTTGTTTAACTACAGTCAATTAAATAAACTGACTAATTTAAATTAAGCTTAATCAAAATTGTAATATTTTATTTATAGATTTGAGTATTTTTTCCAGCTACTTTTGTTTATAACACAAATACTAGTCTCTCTACCTAGAACCTACTAGTTTCTCTCTACCATCCAATATCAAGTACACTAATTTCATTCTTATATCTCCTCTGTTTATAGTAATTCAGTATACGGAATGTCAACACAACTAAAATATAAGAGGATCTTGGAATTAATTTAATAATAATAAGCGAATAGCAATTTTAAATAAAATTTGTCGGATACAGAAACAAATAATCGCTCAGTTATTTATCAAACAATTAAGATGGGAAAATTGGAAAATAATTTAATATACACTGTCGATAAAAGCGATCGAACTATCAATACCAATCAATGAAGCCAAACAATTGATTTCTTTTTTGTAATCCTGAACAATGCAAATTATGCAGTTCTAAAGTAGAAACTGCGTAAAAAAATCTTAAAAATTTAATATAGAATACAAAACATAACTAACTTGAGAAACTAGTTAACTGTATTACTAAATCGATAATATTTCATAATCTTGAGAAGAAAAATAAGTTACCTTCTTAAATTTGATACCAGAAAAAAAATTATTTACAGTTGACTTCTATACTTGACAGAACATGAAATGATTCAAAAGAACAAAATATCTCTATTTATGACTAACAAACTTGCATTCTCAAAAGGAAGAATGATAAGCAAAACCAGAATTGTGGTGGCGATACCAAACTATAAAACGATAAGGAAATCGTAAAGTAAATGGATGTAGAAATCAGAAATAATTATTAATTTAAACTTTATTATCAGTACTCTCACTGTATCTTTATAAATTGCAAAATAATCATGACCAAAAAAGATTATAGGTGCGGTTTTTTATAAACATAATCTGTCTTCATTTCATAAATTAAGTTTACAAAAAAATATAACAGATATGGTTAATATGATTTGAAAATAACCAGAAACATATCAAAGTATTTTATCAAATCATAGAAGTAGAGAACCTTGTTGTTCATATGGTAAGAGAACCCTATTTGTTACATATGGTAAGTTCATTGACAAGATTTGAAACGAAGACAAAAGTTTGTATCTTTGTATTTTAAAACAAAATAAGAAAGTATAATTCCAACCAATATAGCATGCAAAAATCTAAAACGCACAGTACTTTTCTTGAACTTTAAATAAAGAATTCTCGGAAAAGTTCGAATAAGAGAGACTACTTATGTAAATAAAATATAATTTTTACTTACACATAACCTCTTATGTATAACAAATGGAGAAGAAAACTGACTAGTAAAAATGGAAGTTTAGTCAAATTATAAGGCTAATAATGTTTAAATTGTTAAATCAATATATAGATTTTACGTCACAAAATGGGTCAATTGTATACCAAAACGCAATTCAAAATACTTAACAGACTGCCTGCTATTGATAAGAAGCACTAAACAGAGCTTAAATATTATTTCTTGAAAGATATAAAATAATTCACTCACCACAAAAACAAAACACAAATCCACGTAGGAGAACAGTCTAAGAAGGTTTTAAGGGGAGACACAAGAAAGAGTTAGTTGTCAGTCCGGGGCTAAACTGATAGTCAACACTGCTATATTGAAATTAGAAATGAACGTGACATTCAGCTGACTGTCAAAATGGAATACAAATTGTGACGTGACACTTCTGTAGTTATTACTTACTGGAATGTTGTATATTTATGTAAAAATATATATATTATAGATAAACACAGCTAAACACAACATGGAGATTCCTAGAAACGGAATTTATGTGGTTCTCGGAGAGATTGGTACATTGCTTACGGCAATGAAACGAAATCACAGATGGTCTCCTCACAATCACCAGGTATGTTGTTTATATCATATCTATGGTTATCGAAATTATATATCTACTTCAGAAAATTATCTTAAATGGTTACCCTCAACTTTTTGTAATTTTAGGATGAAGTTCATGACCTGTTGATCCGAAGTTTTACTGATCTTAAAGAAGATTTAAATCATATTAAAGATTTGAATGAAATCGATCCTAATCATTATTTAGGACCATTTCTTGAAGTCATTAGATCGGAAGAAACAACGAGCTCTTTGACTAGTCTCGCTTTGTCTGCTGTCAACAAGTTCCTTTCCTACTCCCTTCTTGGTACTTTAATCCTTAACTTATTTTTTTGGATTTCGTGAACATATTTTTCGAAAATGTTTTATAATGTAGTTTATTGGTTCAGTCTTTGGTTATAAACTATTATCTGTTCCTGTTAGATCCAAGAAATGAAAATATTGCATCTGCAGTGAATAACATCGCGAATGCTGTCACTTATGCCAAATTTGTGGTTACCGATCAGTCAAATGATTCAATTGTGTTAGTGAAAATATTACAGGTATGTGAAATTTCTGTTTTTACTCTTGAGTCTAGTATTTATGTTTGTATAATAGTCATATAGAATTGGACTTCCAAATTCCAAGGAAGTAAAATATTGTGTGGTTTGCTCATTGAACATATAATATGATGACTCTATATTCATTTTTGCGTAGATATTATACTACCTTTTTTGTTTCTATGTATGATAGTATGTTGTTTCTTTTTCATTTTGATATTTTTGAAGAGTTAAAGGAGTAATCGCTTCTGTAATATTCTATCAAGTTCAAAGGATAAAAAGTTCAAAAGTTCACCTTTTGCCCAATTCAAATAAAATTTAAAAAAGAAAATCTGAATTATTATTACTATGACACGCAGGGTTTGAAATTGTTGTATGATATAATAAAATAACTTAAAATACGTATTTCATATTGTAATACGAACATATTTCGTATCCTATTGAAATACACAATAATATCGAAAGTAAATACTTTTATATAATTATAAGATATGACTTTTTGACCGTAATTTGAAAATCAATTGCACATAACGTTTTAAAAAGTATGTTATCAACATTTATTCAGAAGTTAGAATAGGTGTCACAGATTTATGAACTTACTGGGGGTTAGTGGTATAAAAAAAAAAAGTTGCTAGAGGTGGTCTATCACTTGAAAACAAAGCTAACAAACGAAATGATCTAGGTTCTGCTTCTCAAAGGGCGTGTTAAAAATCTAACAAACTAATTAGTTTCGTATTTATAGTTACTAAAGCATTCAGTATATAGTTACAGTATTTACTCACTGCATCAAACACTGCGAAAGGAAATTCTGCATTAATTTTAACAAAATTATGTTGCAGAAAAGATAAAAAAAAATTATTATTTCTGTACCTAAGTAAATGGCTCGTCTCTCGACAGTACGTTTTCTAACAATATTTACATTTAATAAAATAGTTAAGATTACTTTGTACACCTTTAGTATTTTGTACTTTAAAATACAAAAAGAAATATGGTGTCTATGGTTTTTTTTATTTTATTTTAAAATGCACAAATATCAGGTTCATTTTGTTTTTTATCTTAATATATATAAAGGTATCCTACCTCTACCAGATATATTCTAAGCCACGCTATTCATTTTTCTCCTTTTGTTCTGATGTTTGATCCAGTTCTTCAACTGACTTTTAACACTTTATCCCAACGTTTCGTTAATATTTATAGACATTTTATAGAGTTCCATCAAATACAGTATTTATCCAGTTAGCATGTTTTAAACAACACTATCCATGTTTAATTAATACATTCTGAATTTCATGTAGCCATGAGGATTTCTAGAAATATCCTATAAACGTTGTTGTAAGATTTTGAAATACATTAAAATGGATCAAACTTTGAGAATAGAAGGAAGAAAAGTTGATATTTATTTAGAAATGTTTGGTTCAATGTGGGTTGTTATTTTTGTTGTGATGCAGTTACAAGTGAGACATAGTAGTTGGAAGAGATTGTCCTGTAGGCGATGCCACTTTTGTTTTCTTCACCAATGACTGTCTACCATATGTATTTCTCTTCTGACTATTCACCAGTCATTTCTAACTTTACTAACGGACGGTCTATAGGGGAGTCTCAGAACAGAAATGTCACTAAGATCTTTCAACGGAAACAACTGATCTTTGTCAGAAACGCACTCAAACTCATTTTAAATATAGATGTATATCAATGATCAAACCACAATAAGAAAATGGGAAAACAAGACTAAGATCTTTCAACCGTTGTTGGCCGCTTGTTACGGTTGGAAGATCTTTGTCTTGTTTTCCCATGTTCTTATTGTGGTTTGATCATTGATTGTTATTTCACGTGTTTATGTGAAGTCTTTTTATATATGTATATGCTTAAAAATCACAATAAATAATCACGTGATGTAGTCAATGAAATTAAACCACAAAGAAGAAAAAAGAATACAATAGAAAAAATGCTCTGAGGCCTTTCAATTTATGTCATCAGAGAGCAAACAAAGTAAGAACTAAGGAGATAACATAAAAGGTATGTACAGAGAAGGTAACAAAACAGCTGTTCCTTCCTTGTACATACCTTTTATGTTACCTTCTTAGTTCTTACTTTGTTTGCTCTCTGATGACATAAATTGAAAGGCCTCAGAACATTTTTTCTATTGTATTCTTTTTTCTTCCTTGTGGTTTAATTTCATATATGTACGTATACACTCATATGTGTTGAGTCACACGATTATCACTCTCACCCTCTATCATCGCCTTCTCCTGATGACGAAGAAGCACAGTATTATTGACAATATTAAGCGTCTTTTTCTGGAAAATAGTTGGTGTTAGCTTTCAGCTTTTAAAATGTCTATACAGTATTTTTTATAATATATAAAGACAATCCATTTATTATTTCCTTATTTGAATATATATATCCAGACTTTTTAAAAATAGTAAATTGTAGTTAATACCAAGTTACATTACAGAAAGACATTTACTGTAGCCTATAATTCTATGTTTGTTCGTCACCAGTCACCAGGAGAAGTAGGTGGCTCAACAGGTGTGAGTATTTTGAATACATATATATTCAAAATAGGAAAATGGTGGAATTTATTAATTTAAAAGTTTACAGAACTTCCCAATTTTTTGCTGATGATCAAACAGTTGTTCGAAGTATAAGTTATAGTAAGTGTTTTGCTCTATTCTTTGTGAGTTTTAATTTTAGATATAAAAGTATATGAATTTGTGAATTGAAAAGACAACTGTGCTTTAATATTTTTGTAATTTTATTTGTTTTTATTATAGGTATTAAAAACTCTGATGCTCTCCTCCTTAGGAGTTGTCCTCACTAACAGAAGTGTGTTTGACATAATCCTCAGCTGCTTTAGAATATGTTTTGAGTTAAGTTTAAATGGTAAGTAAACTGAATTTGATATTTTCAATTTCATAAAAGTAATAACTAAGTATTCACGTATTAGAAGTGGAAACATTTCCTTTTACTTTTTGCAGAATGAATAAATGAGATTGCATGCATATTCATTTATTGCATGAATAAATAGTACATTCCACAACTGTAGAGCTATTATATATAAGTTATTGTATGCAGGCATGCGCACAGGCATGTGCTTTGGAAACAGACAAAAACACAACTGATGGTTAGTTATTAGGACTAACTTTCAATATTTCGACCGTTAAAAGCAAATATTTGCTCTGTGTCGACGTGCAAACGAAAGGCCTCAAGGAGAGAGAGGGAGAGCAAGCATGCCGGAGGTGAAACTGAAGGTAACCGTCTGAGCTGCTACGCTCACTCGGTCATGAACTAGAAGTGTAGAAGATTTGAAAAAGGAATCAAGGAAAGAAGTAAAAGGTAGATCAGAGTAAATAAATCAGAAGGAATTGGAGTATAATAAGAAAAATAAATACATAATATAAAACAAATCAAGTAAATAAAAAATGGTGAAGGTGAAACACTGATGGTAAGATTAAAGCTAATACAAAATTGAAATAAAAAATAGGACACAAGAAAAAACATTAAGTAATTCTAATGTAGTGCAATCAGTTATTATGTGGTATTTACTCATTGTAGGGTAAAAATCTAATGAAATGGTCTCCACATATAAAAATTTTAATGATATAAACAACGCGTTTCGAACACGTAGTGTTCTTCCTCAGGCATTAACTAAGGATGAGTGCCTCTGAATAATCCTTAGTTAATGCCTGAGGAAGAACACTACGTGTTCGAAACGCGTTTTTTATATCATTAAAATTTTTATATGTGGAGACCATTTCATTAGAATTTTACCCTACAACATTAAGTAAGGATAATCCGTGTATTTTCATTAAAATACGTATTTCTCAGAGCCCTTAGTTTATGATAGTGTCGTTAGGTGGGATCTGTCGCATAGTCTGTAGTCTGTAGCATTCATTGATAGGTAGACCTCGGAGTGCCGTGAATGTTAACCTGTTGCTATCAATGCCAACTACTATAGTCTACCTTTCAGTGCATAGTTGCAGACCACAGATTGGACAGACTTTCCCTCTCGGCATTGATGTTACTCTTGCAGCTTCCGAAGAAGAACGCATCTAGTTGCTCGTGATGTGGTAGTACATCTGACTTTTAACCTTAAAAGATTATGTTTATTGCTTAATTTTTTCTTGTGTTCTATTTTTTGGTTCTAATTTTGCATTATCTTTTTTTTATTACCATCAGTGTTTCACCTTAATCATTTTCCATTTATTTTTTTAATGTATTTGTTTATTTTTTTCTGATTCCTTTAGATTTTTCACTGTATCTTGAGCTCTATTTCTTTTTTCAATCTTCTCTACTTTAAGGATATTTACTACTGAGGATAGATTGGATTTGGATTTGGTAGGGGCACGCTTAGAATTTTACATGTAACATGATTTTTCTATTTATTATTCATTTTGTGCTAAACTCTGTACATTGATTCATTTTTTTAATGTATATTTATAGCTCATTAAACTATTTCAGAATTACTACGGAAATTCGCCGAGCACAACCTGAAAGAGTTGGTTCAATTCCTATTTACCAGGCTACCAACATTTTCCGAGGACAGCAAACGAGCTATAAATAATAAGGTAAGAAACAACTTGACTAGTATAGTTTTTTATTTATAGAATGTTAAATATTTACAAAAGTATTTGTAACAATAAATAAATTAACATTTTTGTTTATGAACACGTTTGTAAATAAAGCTGTAACGTCAGGTATCAAAGTTAAATTTTAGCCTAAAAAACTGATTAATTCCCAAATTTTCCGATCTTATGTTATAGGAGGACCGGAAAACTTACTTCGGTTCGAATCTGTTAATAAAAAGGTCGTGAATGCAGAAACTGCGATCATTTTCAATATATATATATATATAAATTCACATAAGGGGTTATTGAGGATTTTGGTCATAAAACATCCAACTCCTGATGATCAGCCGACGTTTCGCTAAAAGTTGTTTGGCATTTTCAAGGCTAAAAACAATTTATTAAACGACATAAGTAAAGCAAGATAAATACATCATCGGACACCATCCAACAGAAAACAAACGACACAAACAACAATTAAAGTACCCAGAGAACCACAAAAGTATCATAAAATACCTAGTGCTGGCCTTGAAAATGCCAAACAACTTTTGGCGAAACGTCGGCTGATCATCAGGAGTTGGATGTTTTATGACCAAAATCCTCAATAACCCCTTATGTGAAATTGAAATATCAGTTGTCGAGAAACTATATCAATATATATATATAATTAAAGTTATCTCTAAAAAACAAAAAAGAGAGACTAATACTTACTATTCTCGATCATTTCGGCTATATTGTCGTCTTCAGGAGAGGCAGGAAAAGGAACACAAGAGTGGAGACGTGAATGTTTCCACCGTCCGAAACAATATATATATATATATGCGTTTCACAGTTAACTATAGATACAGAGTAAAGATACGAACACACTTACAGTTCTTAATTTTCGGTTGAACCGTCATCAGGAGAGTAGAGATAGGGACACCAAGTGCACTTGCAAAGCGACGGTTGGAGACCAACAGTGTCGTCACACGCATGCCCAGTTCATGTCAAGTAAAGAAAATAAGCTAGGGATAAGTGAAGAGTCCTTCACGTTTGTTGCCCTTTGTGGAACGTTTCCCTCTTGACGATATATATCTAGATATATATAGTTTATATATA
This sequence comes from Hermatobates lingyangjiaoensis, assembly GCA_026182355.1. NCBI lineage: Eukaryota > Metazoa > Arthropoda > Insecta > Hemiptera > Hermatobatidae > Hermatobates > Hermatobates lingyangjiaoensis. Next base: position 1,168,283 of record JAPFBL010000097.1, on the reverse strand, counting down.
GATATATATTAAATATATATATATATATATATATATATATATATAGATATTATAGTTTAAAACAATATAGTTTTATATTGTTTTCTTAAACAGCCATACAAACTTCGGTACGCTATATGACATATATATTACAATGTTACAATTAACGATGACAAAGACAATTAAAAACTAATTGTCTAAAAACGCTGTAAATCTATAATATATATTTTTTTTTTCGTTGTAACATTATGAAATAAAAATATAGTAAAAATTTTAGAAATAAGACAAAGATCTTTTGGCCCATTTTTAATTTTTATATATGCGAGCTCAAAATGGAAGAAGAATAACACACAGAGTAAAGAAACACACTTAGAAAATAAAATTTTCGGTCAATCCGTCTTCAAGAGAAAACAGAAAGGGAGACCAAGCATGTTAAGTTATTTTTCGTTGCGTCTGCAACGTGTTTGGCCTCTCCTCTTTTCTCCTGATGGCGGATTATCCGAAAATTTGAATTTTAAGTATGTCAAATTTTCTAAGTTCAAAAATCAAACTCTCATTGCCGACGTTTCGGTATTATTTTAAAACCTTTTTCATAGGCAGAAGTAAGAATTTTTTAACTAAGAAAATGAAATTTACATTTTTTAAAGGAACAACTGTATTAACCGGACAAAACCTTCGACTAGACTAATTTGACCGAATCCCGATTAGGTAAAACACCTATTCTATTAAACGGTCGATATATTATTGAATCTGTTATATATACTCGTATATAATTAAAGGGAGCCGCAGTCTTGGCATTCATGATCTTCTCACTGAGAGATTGGACATCCCGAACCAATTTCCTTCTATTAGGGGTTCTTCTAGTCGAAATAGGAGTCCAATAATATTTGTCTACTTCTAAAATTATTTCTATTATTTTTTAAGTGTACTTTTTTGTGATTTGTTTTATTTTCTTTTAGAAATTTAAAATGCAGAGAAATTCCCTGGAAGAGAAACTTAATTCTCGTCACTCAAGAGTGAAGCGTAAACATGTAGAAAATACAGACGTTGGTGAGTGTATAGTATTACATTTCGTTTATGTTTATCTGTTTGCTGTGTACATATATTATTTATATCGAATATCTGTAATAAGAAACTTAATTTTGGGAAATCACTTGTTCATTTATTGGACTGACTTCTACAAACGTCCTTTGTTTCATACGTTTGCTGTAAGAATGTGATTTATAAGTATAGGTACTTCTAATGACAATATAGTTTTATATTGTTTTCTTAAACAACCATACAAACTTTGGTACGCTATATGACATATATATTACAATGTTACAATTAACGTTGACAAAGACAATTAAAAACGCTCTAAATCTATAATATATAATTACATTTTTTCTTTGTAACATTGTGAAATAAAAATATAGTAAAAATGTTAGAAATAAGACAAAGATCTTAATTTGTTACTGTGGCTAGAAGTTGAAAATTTCATTTCTACATTTGTATGTATACCTATGCAATATATTTTTTTTTTATATTACTATTTCTTATTTAAAATATATTATTATTATTATAATTTAATGCTATATTGGTAATTATATTAGTGTTATTATTAAAGATATCGTTTTTAGTTTATGCTTACTAGCTTCTTAATTAGCTGTTCAATATTCCTAAATTCTCATTTTCTTAGTACACAATGCGCTACATTTTTAGTATGCGATAAGTTTCAACTGTTCACCAGTCATCATCAGGGTATAAATAACCTCTTTCAAGTTTCCTATTTATATAAATATTCTAGAGAGCATTACGGGTTAAGGAGGATTGAGATGTTTGTTCATAGTGCATGTAAGATGTGATCTAAGTGGTTTCAGCTGTAAACTGCTAAACTCCTCCCTGAATTTAAGTAAATTAGAATAGTTTTAAAATCCCATCATGGTTTCTTATTGAATATTGGGTCGCATTAGTAAATTACAGGCGGCTCTCTCGACTTTTGTGCAATTTGCTATTTCGAAAATTTTAAAAAATTGAATTTTTAAATCTTCTGTGGTGAACTTATATCTCAAGTACGTAGTGAGATTGAGAAAGATACAGAATGTTATAGAAATCTTTATCAAGAAAAGAAAAAAAAAACGTGGTATTCAACTAACTCTTGACAAATTTATAAAAAAATCACCAAAAGTACTTAACACGCCTCTTAACTTCATTGTGTATACATATTGATAAATGAATATTTTAAAACAAGGTTTTTTTGGAGCATACCTTTTTACATCCCTCTACTTTCGAACATTCAACATTCTTGAACCAATGATGTGTGAAAGTCGAGAGGTCACTGTATACCGTCTTGCCTCGGAGACTGAAGTAGAAATCTTTGACCAGTTTCTTATGTCATCTATCTTCAAAAAGAACTGATCAAGTCACTACATCATCGGTTTGTCTGTAACTTAGTAGTGAATTGATTTGATTTTGTATTATTTATAAAATGCTGGCATTTACAGTCATCTGTGGAGATAAGAGAGGGAAATCAAGCGCACTGCTGCAATGATGGTTGGAGGGGGTTAGAAGTGGTTGGTTTCTCTCTAAGAGTTGGTTAGTGCGCTTGGTTTCCCTCTCCTAATCTCTCCTGATGCCAGTTCAAACCGAAAATTAGAAACTATAACTGTGTGTTTTTAATTTATCTATATTCAACTTTATTTCACCGTTTTGGATAGTTTTTCATCATAAAAGTGTTATATAATACTCGTTAATTAGTTTAAATTTACCTAATTTTACACTTTTATTACTTAATTCGTCACTGTGAGGTTCAGTCTTCGTTTCATTTTATTAATAGTTTAAATAAAGTTTTTTTTAGTGTTCATTTGTTCATTCATTAAATTATTTTTATTTTTTTTTACTTTTTTATTTTCCTTACTATTTTAAGTCTATATTTACTTAATTTAAACCAATCTAGTTATAATAATTATTCAACAAAACATAGGCATAAATCAGACAATATGAAAAACTCAATGAATTGAATATGCGACCTTGGCTTTTGGTTTCCAATGAGTAGAACTTATGGTGTTTTGTGTTTATTCAAACGAGATAGTTGTTGCTGAAATCCGCAGTTAAAGAAATTTCTACTGTAATACTTACGTTTTTATGTTTCAAAAATTGTATACTTCTGCCTATGAAAAAGGTTTTAAAATACAAATCGAAACATTGGCAATGAGAGTTTAATTTGAACCTAAAGAGCTAACCAAGTCCTGATAAAATTTTATTTTGTTTCTATTTCACGGACGATGCTTTTATCAATATTTATATATATTGTATATAATAGATTCGTATGAAACTAATGTTTCATAAAATATAAATTATTATCTTGTGTTTTTAAAGGGGAGAAAAAAAAAGAAAAACATTATCAATATAAATATTTATATAAGACAATATTTAATTTCAGGTAATCTGAAAATATATTCACTTTTCCAATAGTTAATAATCTGTCATGTATTTCATTGTGTGTCAGTAATAGATGCGTTTTAACTTTGTATATGAACAATGTTTCAGTTGAAAATGCTACGAAAGTAAGTCCGGAAACAGACAAAAATGGTGAAAGTATGCCAGTTGTGGACTTGAAACCGATTGCAGAGAGGACTTGTTCTGAAACGTCACCTCAACATGGTTAATATATACTTCAATTCAATCATCTTTATTAGTAGCATTAAATAAATATTTATCATTTTAAGATAAACAAAATTATTTAAATATATATCAATGAAGGTTACCGTATATCTGTATTTATATAACAAATACACAATAAACACTTGAAATAGAAATTAGCGTCCAAACCACGGTTTGTTAACCTTAAAGAGGTTAAGATTAAACTAACTGAGATTTCAAATCACAGTTGAGATTTGACTCTGATGAAGACCTCTTGAACAGTTGAAAGGTCCTAGTCTTTTTTTTTTATTTCTTACTATGATTTTGACGCTGATATGCATTCATGAAAATCGTAGTAACTGAACTAGATAGAGCTTTGTAATTAGCTTTCTATCTAGAAGAAACAAATAGTTGGAAAATTTCATTACGATTTAAATATATTTTCTTTTAAATTGTCAATCTCCGGATATGTATGTGGGCAAATGACTGACACTGGAGTTTAACGACTTCCATAATACTAAGAGAGTTTTGGTAGATGGGTTGTATTACTCAGGGATTCAGGGTTAACTCGAAACCAATCTCAGGCCCCACCAGGAATGGTTCATGTCCACAGCTAGAGGTTAGAGTGCACTAGCACATCGTTACTTTCAAGCAGTCATGGGAGAATATTGCTGCTTCTCCCACTGTGAGAAATACGATGAGACCCCTAGTTTATACTCAGCCTTGAGTTTGGAACCATCTCGAGGCCAGTACAGAAGAGAAGCACTTGGTAATCAAGAGGTTTACCACGAAATGGGGAATCCTGAACCCTTGCTTAAATTGTTTTAAAATTATAGGGTAAAAAGCTAATGAAATGGTCTCTACATATAAAAATTTAATCGTATAAACAACGCTTTTCTTAGAAAGAAAACGCTTTCTACGAGGAAAACACGTAGTGTCTTCTTCAGACATTAACTAAATAAAAAATACGATATCATCAGAGAGTTATCTATAGAGCCTGAAGAAGAACACTACGTGTTCGAAACGCGTTGTTTTAAAATTATGTAAACGGTATTTATACAATTAAGTATATAAAAGGTTTTATATAAAATGATTATTAAGTTTGAGAGAAGGAAATACATGTTGTTCAAGCGAATTAATATTTTAAGATTATTTAAAATTTTTATGATATTATTTAAATTAGTAGATCTGTTATGGATGGGATATTGGTTGAACATGGCAGTATAATAGTTGGCCTATGTGTTAAGTTGGTCAATGGTCAGAGTCTTTGTAGAAGCTGCTTTGAGTTTTATTCATGCTGAAATGTTTTTATGAACTTTTACTTTTGAGGAATGTCCCATTGAGCCAGATGCAGTCATCAAAGCAGCCAGATCTTACTCTGGCTAGGGGTTCAAAGAACTTTGATGGGTTTTGGCATCAAAATGGTGTTAGGTTCCACCAGTTTCTTATATGATCATGCTTGGTCAATTCGAATCTCTGCACATACTGTTCACTGTGAACAAACAAACAGCATTCTTTTATAGCAAGTAATTAATCAGTTAAAAAATACTTTCAAAAACTTTTGTTAAATTGAATATAATTTGTCTTGTATTTGCAGTGTAGTTCAAAGTTTGTTAAATCAACCATTCATTCAAGAATATGGCATAAATTTATTCAACATTTAGATTCATGAAAATGTAACGCATTTTTTTTTATGTTCAACTCAAGATTATATGTTTATTGCAATACCTGAGCAATAAATACTACAAATACAGTAGTCCGAAATAAATTTTTAATTTATATAACAACTAGCATATTTATATTCTAAAGTCGTCTTTAAATATACTAATTAAAATGAATAGTATTTATGTGTGTAATGATTTATTTTTTTCTCTAGAAGTTGACAATGAACATGAAGAGGTCCCTGAAGTTAGTAATGGTGTTCAACATGGAGACTGTCATGATGTTGTTATCAGAATGGAGGACTCATTCAATGACAGTCTACACCCTCCCCCACAAGAAGTAAGATTGTTTAGTTTTTTCTTAATCAATAATGTTGAATATTAATTATAATAGTGAGATTCATGTTGAAGAAAAATTCTCATTAAAACAAATGTTTTAACATCATAATTAGTCTTGATTAATATTTATTTTATGAATAAATTAATCAAGTATTTTATAAATACCAAATGTGAATATTAGTTTATGGATTATGGAATAATTCTTTAGTTAACTTTATTTGTTACTAATGCATATTTATTTTCATTAACAGAGCTTAGGAAATAATGAAAATGAAACAAGAGATATTAAAGAGTTGGCAGAAGAAGGAATTATTAAAGTTAACGCAGGTTTGATTGAATTAGAAGAACATTCTCCAGAAACGAATTCTGTAAGAGAAGACTCTTCGAAACAATCTGAACATGTTGTTACTGATGATACTCGACAGGAGTCTGAAGTAGATCCAGCTGAAGATAATAGAGTAGAGTCTGAAGATGTCAAATTGAAAGAAAGAGTTAATCAACAAGGAGTGAAATTTACCACTACTTCTGACACCCAAGATGGTAAGTTTGTTTTTTAAAAAAGAAACAAATCGTTTATGTCGATTCCTATCAGATTCATCTGTATTTTTGTGAAACTGGTCAGTGATCTTTAATTTTCCTATATATATATATAAATATTGATAATAGTATCGACCGTGGAATAGAAACAAAACTAAAGTTTATCGGGACTCGGTCAGTTCTTCAGGTTCAAATTAAACTCTCATTGCCAACGTTTCGGTGTTTATTTAAAACCTTTTTCATAGGCCTACGAAAAAGGTTTTAAATAAAGACCGAAACGTTGGCAATGAGAGTTTAATTTGAACCTGAAGAACTGACCGAGTCCCGATAAACTTTAGTTTTGTATATATATATGTATATGCATATCATTGTATATGCAAATGTATATGCACATATATATATATATATATATATATATATATATATATATATATATATATATATATAGGTGTGTTCTCTAATCGGGGTTCGGTCAATTTTCCAGGATAAAAAATCAAACTCTCGTTGCCAACGTTTCGGTTTTATTTAAAACCTTTTTCATAGGCCTACAAACAAAGGATAATAAGAAATCACATATCAACATCAAGCATATACACAATATGAAAATGGATTGTTACAACTTATGAATATTTCAAGCAGAAATATTTCAGAGATACATAAAACAATATTACTTACAGAAGTAAGAATTTTTTAACTACGAAAACAGAAATATAAGTACTTTATTTTGATTATCGCGAGTTTGATATAAAATTCATTTGTAGTAAAGTTGAAAATTCCATTACATATTTTTTACAAGACTAAATATTTGTATTTCGTGTTTGTTTTTTTTCAGAAGTACCAGAACCCTATGGTTTAATGTGCGTCAGTGAGCTACTGCGTATTTTAGCCACCCTCTGTAACCCCCTTGACGCAAGTAACACAGTCATGATGATCCAAACAGGTCTCAGTTTGGTTACAGTTGCTCTTGAAGTAGGCGCTGATCATATCGCCAAATTTCCATCTTTATTGGAATTAGTTCAAGATAATCTGTGTAGAAGTCTCTTCTCAGTAATTTCTATATCTCTTAGAATTTATTGATTTCTTGTAATTTTATTTTTTTTTCAATTTTTCCTCTTTTTTCCTTTCAGTTGCTCAACTGTGACAGGCTTGCTAAATTTTCAGCTTGTTTTCAAGTCTGTTTTCTTCTATTTGAATCTTTAAGAACGCATCTAAAATTTCAATTTCAACTTTTCCTTTCGAGGCTAACTGAAATCATAATTTCTGATGATTCAAAAATAACTTATGAAATTAAAGAAATATCTCTTGGTAAGTGAAATATTTTTACTTTTTTACTATTAAAATTCTGGGATGAAAGTTCTTTGTTTTATTTCAAAACTAGCATAACTTATGTTAAATTAAGCAGCAGTAATATAACTTTATTTCTTGAAATTGATTTTGACCAAATCAATAATTACCTAAAGAATATTATATCATTAGTTGTCTTGATCTGATATCTAATGGGGTAGTTGATGACCAAATGAAAATTTGTTTTATGGGGTGATGTGGTCGATAAATTAAAGTAAGTGTATGTTAGACGTTATTATGTTTATAACGAATGCCATAAATCCGGTGGATTGGTTGGTAGAATAACCTCTGTCCTCAAATCAGATATTTTGAGGGTTCACACTTCCTCAGAAGGTCAAACAGTTGAGATATAACAGTTCTTCTACCTAGAGATTCTTGGTTGATTTTTGGTTGTCATCAGTGTTCTGTAGTCCAGTTGTAATCGTCTTTTGAGCAACGAAGTTTCTGTAGTCTTACCGAAAAAAAAGTTTAGAGCTTATACTCCTTTTGTAAGGATCAGTATTGGAAATAAAATTTAAACTCACTGTGTAGTGACATCTTAGTTTCGTGTCAGTTCAGTATGCTGTTATTAAATTTAACTGTTTCATTTGAAGAAGTGTGTAAGCTGAGAGAATGTGAGTAGTTCATAAACATTTTTTTAAAACGTCGAAGAGAACAGGTCTTTTTTGCTTAGAAGATAGTCTCAACTTGACGAAACTAACAGTATGATAACAACAGGGATGGGCAAGGAGTCTTCACATAGATAAACTTGTTGTTTGTTTGTTTTCTAACGCCCACACTTATAAGGCTTTTACCTTTTAATGCTGTTCTAGGGGCGGAAACTGTGGCATATTTATTATTTGGTACTCATTTGGAGTTTTAAATTTTGTCTAAGTCAAGTGTATTTAGAGTAGAGATCTTTACCGAGTACCTGACATCGTACAGGCCGGGACCGACGGCGTAACGTCTTCTCTGAGGGACGACATGCTCAGATTTATTCACCTCCCGCGTGAATATTTGAGTGCTAGGTGGAGATCGAACCCCGCACCTACCAGTTCAGAGGCTAGTACGTTAACCATTAAACTAACCTGGCTCCCCACATAGATAAATTAATGATTCATATCAATTCTTTCACATTTTGAAACAGTGTGAGATTTCCTAAAATTTTGTTATGAGGACAGAGGCATCTAGATGCACTGGATTGAAATGCCTCTTTTTTTAGAGCCATAAATAACAGCACCCTAAGGGTTATTTACTCCAGTGTACTTCACTTGGACCTCCCAAAAAACAACTTTCGTTTAGTCGTTAACTAACCAATCAGATATATACAGAAATACATGAATTCAGCAAAAAGTTATCAAAATAAAAACCAAATCCTAAAAAGGTTTCAATTTCAAATATGTTAATCGCACAGGAATTAACAGGTCGTTATGGGAGTCTCAAACAGAATGAGATTTATCGAATAGTCACTATATCGTAGTCCCATTTTAGACTTTCATATTGTGATTTATATGTTTCTTGATATAAATTTTGGATATAAATAACTGTAAAACAAGAGTCAAAAAAACAGTTGGGTTTTTGACTCTGACCAAGACCGCTTGTTACGGTTGAAAGATCTTAGTCTTGTTTTCCCATTCCATATTGTGGTTTGATCATTAAATAACTGTAAAAACAATATCAGTAATATTATTATGGAATTTCACAGTCTTATATGAACTTTGCATCCATATATAGCTAATTCGTTGTTTCTATAATCATGCATTTACTGTGGGGATTTGTTTTTGTTAAATATAAATTATTATTAATGTTATTACTTTTCAGAGACAGTCGTTCTTCTTTGGAAAATACCTGGTTTAATTACTGAACTATATCTTAATTATGATTGTGACCTTTACTGCCCCAACATGTACGAACATATTACTAATTTACTATCAAAGGTAAATATTTCTTCAATGATTAATTAGTATTGTGTTAAGACACAGGTCATGTTTATGTTTTTTTTTTTAGAATGCTTTTCCTGTCATTGGTGTTTACAACACTCACCTCTTATCTTTAGACGCCTTACTCTCAGTGATAGATTCAATAGAGTCTCATTGTAATAGCCGAATTATGAATGAAAGAAATCTGCAAATAGGTATCTCTTAAATTTATACACTTTTCCTTTCTTATATTTTCAATTTAATTCATTTTTGAGCTATGACATAATGATCACTAGGCTAAATTTCATAAAATATTAATCCATATTAATTACTCTGTAAAAATTACAGATAATTAGATTTTGATTCAATTTTTCTTTATTTATTTTAGAAACAAAAGAAGGAATCAAAAGTGGAGGTGTAGTCGTTGATTCCTCAACTAGAACAGTTTCGAGGGAAGAGGCCAGAGTTCGAGCGTCTACTAAAATTCCGAGTCATGAACAAATCATGGCGATTAAACATAAGAAAAAGGTAATGTGAAAAAATTTAGTCAGTTTTATAACTATCTGGTCCTATTATAAAGCCTACAATAAAGACCCTTTTAACTTTTTTTTTAATTCACACTCTTGGCGTTTAGTTACCCGGTGTCTCGTAGTGGAGATTTTTCGGAATATAGGTTACATATGATGTGTGTCAGTCTTCATCTAAGCATGTATTGTTAAATAGCAGAGCACATCCTGCATTCACGATTTTTTTTTTCACTTATTGGACTGTGTTATTGCCTCCAGTATCTCCCTGGGAAAATTATTATTTTCATTATAGTAATGAAGTGACTATACTAATATAGAAAATGATTAGAAAAAAAGAACAATTGCTGAAAAAAATCGTGAATGAAGAATCTGCTCTGCTATTTAACAATATATATATATACAAAGCTAAGGTTTATCGGGACTCGGTCAGTTCTTCAGGTTCAAATTAAACTCTCATTGCCAACTGAAGATTTTTCAGTTCAGTTGTCACGTGTTCATTCAGACTACAGTTGTTGTTAAAATCCACATACTATTTTTCTTTCTAAAATAATTTGTAATGTAATACTTAGTTTTTTTGTTTCAAAATCTATACTTGTGCCTATGAAAAAGGTTTTAAATAAAAACCGAAACGTTGGCAATGACAGTTTAATTTGAACCTGAAGAACTGACCGAGTCCCGATAAATTTTAGTTTTGTATATATATATATATATCAATGATCAAACCACAATATGAAATGGGAAAACAATACTAAGATCTTTCTACCGTAACAACCGCTTGTTACGGTTGAAAGATCTGTCTTGTTTTCCTATTTCATATTGTGGTTTGATCATTGATTGTTATTTCATGTGTTCAAATGAATGTTGATTTTTAAAGTATTGCATTTAATAGCAGACTTTTCATATACAGGTCTTTGGCTAGTTCCGGTTGTATATATATATATACAATATATATATATATATATACACTTTAACACATAGAAAAGAACACAGAAAGACACTACAGAACTCACTTCGATATTTCGACATCCGTCGTCATCGGGAAGAAGTGCGAAGTACTCGCGTTGAGAAGCAAACTGCTACTGGCCTCCAGAGTAACTCGTGGAACCACCGCAATGCTGCTCCCCAGCGGAGGAGAGGAAAAATAGAAATCCTTCCAATATTTATTTAGAAAACAAGATAAAAAATATATAAAATACGAAATAATAATAATAAAAAATAAATAATAATAAAATAATAATAATAAATAATTAACGGTACAGGTTGAGACCAGGAGGAGAACGAGCCCCAAGGAGGCATATGAATGCCTCTTCGGAAGCTCTAAGGGTGACATGGGAATTAGACTCGGGGATTTGTTTGAGGATTTGTACCCTGAAACAATCATTGAAAGGCAGGTCATGGGAATTAGCATGGATAGCTATGGGTAGGTCTCTGCGCTGACCAACGGACGCCCTGTGATTGTTCATACGCAGGCTCAGCTTGGTTGAAGCCAAGCCAACGTAAAAAGCATCACATCGAGTACACTCCAAACGGTAAACGCAGTTACAGGAAGTGCAAGATGTATCAGAAGGAACAGGATAGGAGTCGTTACTGAGAGGGGAAGTAAAGTAAGGACTGGAGTTAATTAGGGGACAGGTTTGGCAGTTACGGCGTTCACATCGCTTCATCCCTCTGCTAGCACAGGGGCTGTTGGAAATATGGGTAAAAATGGATTGAAGGTTGGAAGGTCTACGGTAGGAGAAAGTAGGGGACTGACTGAAAATAGGAGAAGTAGACGAAGAAGAAGAAAGTATAGGAAAGAACTCCCTAATAACAGCGCCGAGCCTGTGGGAGCCTGGGAAAAAAGTAGAAATGAAGGGAGTAGTAATTCTACGATCCCTTCTAGCAGTAGGGCGGTGATATATATATATATATATATATATATATATATATATATATAGTTCAATATAAACAAAGAAACATAGAGAAATCAGAAGAACACACTTACAGTCTCCAATTTTCGGTTTGAACCGTCTTCAGGAGAGATAAGAGAGGGAAACCAAGCGCACTGGATCAGAGACGGTCTCCAACCGTCTCTGATCCAGTGCGCTTGGTTTCCCTCTCTTATCTCTCCTGAAGACGGTTCAAACTGAAAATTGGAGACTGTAAGTGTGTTCTTCTGATTTCTCTATGTTTCTTTGTTTATATTGAACTATATTTGTCCGTTTTGGATCGTATTTCCAACGAAAAAAATTCTATATATATATATATATATATATATAGAGTATGTAAAATATACGACGTAGTAAATATGATTGCCATATTATTTATTTTTGGGTAAAGCCTACAATAAATTGTTTTATTTGCAGTTACTAACTTCGGGTACAGAACAGTTCAACACAAAACCGAAGAAAGGAATACAATTCCTTCAAGAGAATCACCTTCTATCAACGCCTTTGGACCCTCAGGAAGTGTCCAGTTTTCTCAGGGAGAATCCCCACTTGGATAAAAGAATGATTGGAGAATACATTAGTAATAGAGCCAATCTTAGTATTCTCAATTGTTTTGTCAGGTATATTTTACTATGCTGTTCGGTTTTACAATTTTTCATATTATGGGGTGTTTACACGTATTTGAGAAAAGAAAAAAAAGAACTGTGTTCATATGAAAGAAGTTTTGGTTGAATGCTTTATGTTTTTCGTAAGGTTATTCTGTATGCCAGATATCTGAGAGAGAGCCAGGAGGAGGAATGCTAAGTGGTCGGAACGCATACATTATCGAACACATAGTATTTTTTCTTAGAATCTTATTGCCAGAAAAAGGTGTGTGTGTGTGAGAGTGAACGACGAGGAAAAATACCGAGTCCGAAACGCGTTGTTATCAAACGCATTGAGTTCTTTACCTGGTCGATATAACCGGAGTGCAACTAGAGAAGGGAGAGAGATAGATTAAGAGGGAGAGAGAGTGAGATTATCAGGAGGTGGAGACAATGCATTTGAAACGTATACTATACCTCCTCAGTTCAATTTGATTGTCATAAAAATGAGAGAGAATACCAGGAAGAAGAATATTATGTGTTAGAAATAAGTTGTTTATTGAAAGTATCTTGATCTTACTCAGTTAAATCGGCTTTCCTGAAAAGGGGAGAAGACAGTGTTCGAAAGACGTTGTTTGCCGAACGCGTAAAGTTTCTCATCAGGTTAATCTGTCTGACAGAGAAGAGAAGAAACACTATGTCTTTTAAGGGAGTTGTTTTATATAAAACTTCTTTTATATGGGTACCTTTTCCTTGACTTTTCGTACAATACAAGGTTTAGGTGATTACAAAATATCTTTAATATGATATTGTGTAAGGTTTGTGTAAATACCTTTAAATTGTGTAAGTCATATTTGTGACAAACAAAACGCTGTCTTTCAGCCTATAACGTTGTTGTTACTAGTTTTGTGAAAGGCATACTCTTGAAAAACAAATAACTAATCTTTTTTCTCACACCTGAATGTCGCAAGTGAATTGCTGTTACGCCAGGCTTGTGCAGTTGTAAGTCTTTTAGTACTGTATTTACCATTAGTAACTTTTAGGAATGAGGGTTCGTGGTTTAATTCTTGTTTAAAACCTTAGGTGTTTTTTTTTGTGATAGATGGAAACACTTTTGTGTTTCCCATCTGTTCTGGGAGAGGATGTAAGTTGCGTTCACTGCCCTGTAAAATGATACAACTTGTGTATGAAAACATTTAGAACTCCCAATGTTGAATAAAGATTGCTCATCTAAGTAAAGTAGTCCATAACTAAAAATGGTTACTAATTAACACAAGGACCTGCATTGTTTGCCCCTCCCTATCGCACAGTAGTTGTAAGCTTATAAGTGTAGGAGCGTTAAAAATAAGGAAAGAAACATTTACGATTAGAAAGAACCGTATTGAATGTAACTAAATTAAGATTTGTTATCTTGAAAATAAAACTGTAGCCATAAATCTATTGTCAAGTTGGTTGTGTTCATTTTTTGATGTAGTTTGAGTGTACTTGTCAACTTTCATTGTAAATTAAGAATGACCTTATAGTTAAGTTAGTAAAAATGATAACAAATTTTATAAGTTGTTTTATTTTGATATTTTATTGTATTTACAGAGAGGTACGTATTGAACTCGATCAGTGATTCATTTCTGAATATTCTCTTTAATCATAGTCATATTACGAAACACTACATATTTCTTAAAAGAAGACTCATCAGGCACAGTTTCGAGCTTTTGATATCTTGAAAGATCCTAAAATAAACCAGGGTTGTAACAAAGTTACTTGATTATCTAATTAGTGCGATACCACAACATTAGTGAACTCCCCTTCAAGGAGTATACCTTGAAGGTTTTTTTTTTCTTTTTTTGTTTGTTTAAACCGGTCCCCTAGCGGGTGATAACGTCAGCTGTTTACCGGCATTTTGTTTGATCGGTAATTCTACAGATTCTACATTGTGAGTCCTAAATTTTGTCTAGCACATTTCGAGTAGAGATCTTTAACGACTAGTTGACATCGTATAGGCTCGGGACCAACGGCTTAATGTCCTCTCCGAGGGACGACGTACTCAGATTTATTCATTTCCCTCATGAATAAATCGAGGGTCAGGTGGGGATCGAACCCCGGACTACCAGCTCAGAGGAGAGTACGTTAACCACTGAGCTAACCTGGCCCCTTACCTTGAAAGTTAATAAATAAAATTTGTGAAATATGCACTGTTGTTTTTTTTATGGATTAATGTCGAAACTTTTTGGACATTCCTCGTATTTAAACATAGTTGACAATTAAAAATAAATGTAATTATTTTGTAATGAATTTTTTGTACAATTTTGCCCGTGATGTGTGGCGGAGTAACGTGCTCCATCAGTAATGACTGTAGTTTTTTCTTGCTTTCAGATCATTTGATTTTTCAAATACTAGGATCGATGAAGCTCTAAGACACTATCTTGAGTCGTTCAGACTTCCTGGTGAATCACCTCTAATAGCCCTAGTCATGGAACATTTTGCTGAGCACTGGCACGTAAGTAGTTAACGTTTATATAACAAACCTTGATAAACTCAAGTAAGAGTTGCACTGATTTCTAGTTCAATAGCCTCATCGTGGAAAGTTTAATGAGTGCTCAACTTTCCACTATTCTGAATTACTCCAATAATAAAGCAACCTCTTCTTTATTGCATATTTCTGATTTTTTTTTTACCATGGCTGAAATATATTGATAATTATCCAAATTAGTTAATGAACTACAGTATTATCCGTTAACCCTTATAATTTAATCCGTTACGTAATAATAATGTAAGTGTCAGCGACCCGTCTGGGATAATAAAAATAGCATTCTAATAATAATATTATTATAATAATATTTATTAATAAAATCAAACGTAGATTGTACATTTTCTCAGTAGATATCTGACATTATATTCAAATATTAGTTGAATAGATCAAAGAATCATTCTCTTATCGACAGTAAATATTTTGTAACTAAGTATTTTTAAGGTATTAATGTTATGTATGGATTACTCTTTTTATTAATGCGGAATTTATAATAATAATAATAATAATGATCAAACTACAATATGAAATGGGAAAAAAAGACTAAGCTCTTTCAACCATAACAAGCGGTCTTCAAAAACTCAACTGAAAAACCAGATGCAGAAACATCTTGGTGAGGGGTTGAGAAGAGTGGTATTTTCAAAGGGTGTAAAGTGCAGGAAAGGACAAATATCCAGAGAGGGATGTTTGGGGAAACAAAGGAGTACAGTAAGAAAGAGGGTTGATAGCTAGCGGATAGTTTTTTACTCTTTCATACTGTACTCCTTTGTTTCCCCTAACATTCCTCTCTGGACATTTGTCCTTTCTTGCACTTTACACCCTTTTAAAATACCACTCTTCCCTCCCACTCCTCTCAACCCCTCACCAAGATTTTTCCTGAATCTAGTGTTTCAGTTGCGTTTTTGACTCTTAACGAATACCACTTGTTACGGTTGAAAGATCTTAGTCTTTTTTTTTCATTACATATTGTGGTTTGTTCATTGATTGTTATTTCACGTGCTTATGTGAAATCTTTATATATATATATAATCTAGGAGGTCTCAGAGCTTATTTCTTCTTCATTCTGATTCTTCCTACGACATTTTGTCTCATATACATATCTTAGGTGTTGCTGGTCTGAATACTGGGCGGTGACTGAGTGTCGGCTTGGCGAGTAGCTGGTGGTTGGTCACCTAGTAGCTGCAGTGTGCGTGAAACCACTGCAGCTACTAGGTGACCAACCACCAGCTACTCGCCAAGCCGACACTCAGTCACCGCCCAGTATTCAGACCAGCAACACCTAAGATATGTATATGAGACAAAATGTCGTAGGAAGAATCAGAATGAAGAAAAAATAAGCTCTGAGACCTCCTAGATTATATAAAGAAGAGTATATATATATATATATATATAGGTGTATAATAAAATCGGGATTCGGTCAATTTTCCAGGATCAAAATCAAACTCTCAATGCCGACGTTTCGGTTTTATTTAAAACCTTTTTCATAGGCATCTTCTCCATATACTCTTCTTATCTCCTCATAAAAACCCATAGTTGTATTTATATACATTTATATACAAATTTATATATATAAATACAACTATGGGTTTTTATGAGGAGATAAGAAGAGTATATGGAGAAGATGCCTATGAAAAAGGTTTTAAATAAAACCGAAACGTCGGCATTGAGAGTTTGATTTTGATCCTGGAAAATTGACCGAATCCCGATTTTATTATACACCTATTCTATCCAACGGTTGATATATTATTGAATTTGTTATATATATATATATATATATATATATATATATATATATATATATATATATATATGGAGTGCGTTCATTTACAGCACTCCAGTCTTGTCATTGCGCTCTTGTCAGGAATATTTCTGAAGCTGCTGGTAAACTTGTTTATACTTTTATTTCAGAAATCCAACAATGAACCATTTGCAAACCCAGATGTCGCTTTCACCCTTGCCTATGCAGTGATCATGCTTAATGTAGACCAACATAACTACAATGTAAAGAAACAAAACATTCCCATGACTTGTGAGGAGTTCAAGAAGAATTTAAAGAATGTCAACGATGGAGAAAACTTTGAGGACAAACTTTTGGACGACATCTACGAGTCTATCAAGTCAGTAGTGCATCTTCATGCATCAATTATTGTATATATTTTAATGAAAAACAACAAATAGTTTGAATGGTGTAAGTTTCATATTTTACATCTTTCGCATATTAGTAATTTCATTATTTTCATCGTAAAAGGTAATAATTTCTGTTTTTGATAATAAATTAATAATTAATTCTGTTTTTGACTATATATATTTGTGTTCATATAACAAGATTCCACAATAAAAACGTAAAATAAAAATCAACTTCTAAACCACACTAAGAAATCAGAAAAACGCTAAGTTCATTCAACAAAAACAACTCTGATGAATACCACTTGCTTTGGTTGAAAGGTCTTAGTCATTTTTGTTATTTCTTATTTATTTTTAAATGTTCATCTGTATAATTACGCCAAATTACAGAGGAAAGACCGATTGGAATCACTTTTTGAGAACCATGAATGTCGAAATTTAGTTGGGACAGTTATTCTTATGTAGTCATTTTCTATAATTTGATGTGTTGTCAAAATATTGATGTGAAGATTTTTTTTATTGTGCACTGGATTAATAGTCCTTTGGAACCGTTCATATATATAGATATAGACATATACTATAAAAAGATTTCACATAAACACGTGAAACAACAATCAATGACCAAACCACAATAAGAAATGGGAAAACAAGACTAAGATCTTTCAACCATAACAAGCGGTCTTCGTCAGAGTCAAAAACCCAACTGCTTCATTTCTTATTGTGGTTTGGTCATAGATATATACTATATACGAAATAAAATGTTATCAGGACTCTGTCAGTACTTCAGGTTCAAATTCAATTATCATTGCCAACGTTTCGGTTTTTATTTCATTTTATTTCTGTATAAAATTGTATACTTCTGTCTATGAAAAAGGTTTTAAATAAAAACTGAAACGTTGGCAATGAGATTTTTCTTGAAACCCAAAGAACTGACCGATCCTGATAAAATGTGTATTTTGTTTCTACTTCACGGTTGATACTTATATCAATATTTATATATTATATATAATAGATTTGTATGAAACTAATTTTCCGTAAAATATAAATTAATGTCTTATGCTATTATAGGCGGGAAAAAAAGAAAAACATGTTTTTTGCTAGGTCGTCAAAATATTGTAAATCGTTATTCTTTTTACGTCTGAAATGTTTTCTGATAGATAGTATTC
Organism: Hermatobates lingyangjiaoensis; assembly: GCA_026182355.1. NCBI lineage: Eukaryota > Metazoa > Arthropoda > Insecta > Hemiptera > Hermatobatidae > Hermatobates > Hermatobates lingyangjiaoensis. Next base: position 1,150,051 of record JAPFBL010000097.1, on the reverse strand, counting down.
ATTACCATCAATTTAGTGACTATTGTAAAACAATCAACCGTTTTTGTTTTCATTGTTAGTTTAAAGTGTAGATGTGTTGTTTTTTTTGTGGACTATTTTGAATTGTAAGCTTAGCAATGGGGACTGAAGTGATAATCTGCAACATATGTACCCGCTATTGTACTGATGGCATGCCTTGATAACATTCGTGATATCTGTAGTTTAACTTATCTTAATATACAAATAATAATTATTATTTGTAGTACATAGTATATCAGTAGTAGCATATCAGTTTTATGAAACTAAAATTTCCTGATGAAATTCTTTCTTCGTTGAAACTTGTTGTAATTGATTATTTTAATTAATGCACCTCTGTCAATGCCCTGGTTTGGTTCAAAGAAGAAAAGAAGCATTAGGAGAATATTTCTTTGACAATCTTGAGAACTTAGCATCCACTGGTATCAGGGATCTGTCTAGATTTATTGTTCTCACGAGATGGTTCGAGTGGACCAGGGACGAGGGAGAATAGCCCCAAATTCTTCTTTGTGGTATCACAAGGGGCCGACTTGCGGTCTATGTGTGTTCTCTCTCGGGACGGCCACTGTAACCTAACCTAACCTAACCTAATTATTGCACAAATGTATGTTAAAATAATCTTTATGTTTGATGAAGAAATTCTTTCGACAGCTGAGATAGTTTGTTATTGAGAAATAGAAGACAAAAATTTATTGAAAAAAATTATCAAGAAAACGGGTGAGAAGCAGTATATTATTTTACGAAATTGTTTAATTAAAGAATAGTTATTGGAATGCACTAATAAAACTGTTAACATCTGTTTTTATTATTATTGGCTTTCAAAATATAAAATAACTAATTTTTTTCGAAGGAGCGATGAGATAGTGATGCCTGCAGAACAGACGGGAGTCGTGAAAGACAATTACATCTGGAAGATGATGCTACGCAGAGGTGGTAGCGAAGATGGACGTTACATTCATGCTCCACCTGGGCTTTTTGATCACAATCTGTTCTCAATCATTTGGAGTCCAACAATCGCTGCTTTGAGCTTTATCTTTGATAAAACCACTGATTCTGCTATTTATCAAAAAGCTATCTTCGGATTTAGGTAAACGAATTTCTTTAATAACATATTTGTGAAATTAAAACAATAAGTAACAATTTTGATTATTTTATATAAAGATGGCTAACTTAAAAAAAATTGTCTAATTGTCTCTTAGATCCATTTGATTTTCAAGTCTTCAATTATTAAATTATTAGTTTCGTTTCCTCTATTTGTATGGCCAGCACCTACCAGCTGAAAAGTTTAAGGACTACCTTACTGGTCAGAGACCTGGGTCGTCCCCCTCCGAAGAGGGAAATACCCGTTCCCCCGGGCCAGGGCTCATTAAGAATGAGTACCAGTATAGGAGCATTTGCCAATAAATGCTCCCACCCACTGGTTAGGGCCGGAGGTCTAGCTCCTCCTAGGTGTTATGCAGACACCCACCCGAGAAGATACTGCTTCTCGCTGTGTGAGAAGCAGTATCTTGAACTTTTTGTGATTGACATTTTTCAAATATAGGTTTTTTGATTATTATTTGTTTTTAAACCTTGTTATGGCTTTCAGGAAGTGCGCCATGATTGCTGCCCATTATGGAATGAGTAATGATTTTGATAACCTCATTGTATCTTTGTGCAAGTTTACTACACTACAAAATTCATTAGAGGTAAGGATTTAAGAAATGAGGCGTCACATTTTTCCTTCAAACTTATAATCGCAAATATTATAATATAAATAAACATCCAATTGACATTTTGTATAATATCTTTTCTAGCGCTTATATTATCTGTGTGATTTTTTTTCTTTATAACGGAGGGTAAAATTACCTTTATTTGCGTTTCAAAACGCTTTTGAATGAATTAATTACTTTTTTCTGTATTGTGTGTTAACGATTGAGACGAAAAAATAAAACATGCTTTAAAAAAATATTTAGACCATAATGTATTATTGGTTATTCAATAAGAAATTTTTTAAAATGCATCAATAAGTTAAATTCAGTAATTTTTATCAAAATCAACAATATTTCTAAAGTACACTTCAACGGCGGATAATCTGAATCCACGGAAAATTACGAGAGTTAATAATATCCTAGAATTATGAGGATATTGACTCTACTATCTGAAAACGGAATAGTTTTGTTTATAGTGTTTCGAAGGAATAAGAACATCAGCTGTACACTGATGTGACGGTATCTTCTATTTATCGGGTTGTAACCACTTCAGCATTATAAAGATGAACAGTTCTCACTTTTGTTTAAAAGTGTAATTGTTTTGTTTAACGTGTAATTTTACATTACACTTCTAGTTTGTTCAAAATTCCGTTGGTAAACTGTTTATAATTGAATGATATTAGTTTTCTATGTAATTTGTGAAATGCTGTAAGGTTTTTTGGTTATTATTATAATCGTGAGATAACTTTAAATAAACTATTCATGTATTATGTAATTTATATATTATAAAAGACATAATCAGATAGCATTAAAAAAAATTAACTTGCAACTAGATCCTTGTAATTAATTAATTTCAGAGCCCAGAAAACTTGACAATTATGTTTGGCACAAATCCAAAAGCAAGATTAGCAACAAAAGCAGTTTTCAATTTAGCTTTACGTCACGGAGACATTATTCGTGACTCTTGGAGAAACATTTTGGAATGTATATTACAACTTTACAAGTGCAAACTTTTGCCTAAAATACTCGTAGAGGTAAGAATCTTAATGGCACACTGTTATCAAATATCATTTGGTTTAGTTTTTATGCATTATCTCGATAAATATGGTGTATGGGTATAGAAAAGATGGTATTTAGTGGAGAAGAGGGGGTAGCTAAATGAAAATATTAATGGTTACCCTTATGAAAACCACAACTTTTTTTGGATTAATTTAAAATAGTGGAAGTTTGTTTTAACTCGGTCCCAGTTTAATTTAAAGTAATAAAAATAATCTAATTTTAACTTAATAATATAATAATTTCATTTAAAATAAAGTTTTGCATAGTAAGTTATATGTATAGTTCAAAATCATTATTTATATTATTTACCATTTCCAAATATTTACTACTATAATACAGGTTTCAATACTTCTGTATAGAAAAAGAAGTCAAACAAATTTTTACTTATTTGTTTGTGTTTCCAAAACAAATTCTTTTTTACATACTTTTTTCTTTTTACGTCTTTGATCGAATATTACCTAGATTTGTATTTTGGACCGCATATTGTAGCTAATATTTTTTCTTTTACGTCCTTGGTCGAATAATTTCTGGATTTGTATTTTGGACTCTCAATGTAGCTATTTTTATGCTCTAAATTTCAAAATAATGAAGGAATAAAAGTTTCATAATAATATATACTGGTGCTACTTGAAGAATTAATATGGATATAAATACAGTGAAGTGTTTCTTAAAATCACCAAGAAAAAATAGAAATATGAAAAGTAATTAAAAAATTATTTTCATATCAGAGAATGAAACAATTTATACACATTTTTCTATTAAATTATATTAATCAATATTATATTTGGTCTGTATATGTGGATGGATTAACCGTATATATTTAAATTACATTTGGACTATTTTAAATTAAGCCGAAGAAATTGCAGTTCAATTATATTAAAATTCTTAGGAATAAAACTCATAATTATAGTTGTGAGCAGTAGTAACTTTAAACAGGGAGATCCAATAGTTCTGTAGATAGAATGTCAAATGTGTATATCAATTCATCCACTGGTAGCCTTATATCAAGTATGGTGACTACATGTAGATGTATTGGAGGGGGTAGTTGAAACAAAAAATTATAGCAGATTTTGTAAGAACTTGCTCAGTTATATTCAAACATGGTCAAGAAGTAGGTAGCATGCTTGCCTTGATTATACCATGTAGGAGATGGAAATAATCTTGTACATACCATGCCATCCATCTATCCAGAGACTAAAATATAAAATATGCCAAGTACTTTTTTCTCTTTTTCTTTTTTTAACTGATAATTTCGTTTCTTATTAACAACTTATTCGTATATATACAAGTAATTATGAAAATAAAAACTGCAAACTTCCACATTACTGAGGGAATAAAAATGCTTACTCTTTAAATATAAAGTTTAAAAAAAAAATGAAATGTCAACTTTTAGTTTGATTTATTTAGTTCTTATTCATTGACGCTGCCCTATTAAGATATTTACCTTATGATAGTGAGGAAAATATATTACGTCTCACCACAAGGAATTTATTTTACGACGCGTTTTGAACAGTTTGTGTTCATCATCAGCCACATCTACAATATAAACACACAAATATATAAAAAGTTTTTGAAGGTATATAAAGGAACCAAAATTTTATCTAAAATAAAACAAAAGGAATTACATACCTACTTTAGAAGAGGTGTTTAGTGATTGAGGAGTTTACAGACACTATTTTACAACATCTTTTCTATTTTAAACTATATTTAACTTGACTAAATAAAACTTGGTAAAGTATGATTTTTTTATGAAGTATTTTGTGTTTGTAGGCTGAAGACTTCATTGAGCTCAGTGGCAAGATTTCATTACTCAGAGATGAAATGATGACACAAATGAATCAAAAACCTGAATTGGGATTGCTTAGCTCGCTTTATTCTTATATTGCTCTAGCTGCTGGTGAGTCGACTTTGGATCTAAATATCAAATCAAAAGTTCAATTACAAAACAAATGAAAAGATTTAATCGTTTGCTTTTTCATAATAAATTCGAAACAATAATATCTGAGAAAGTAAAATTTGGTGTGACGCCATACTTTCATTTACTTCACTCAAAATTGTAAAATTTTTCAGATATACTTTCAATTCTATTTATTTTATTTTAATTAATGAAATTAAATCAAATAAATTAAAATTTAATTTTATTTATAACTACCAATAATAGTACTTATCATTTTAAGAGTTATAAAGTTCACTACCATTTTTAAATAATTGGTACTTTTTTTAAAGTTGCATTAACTAAAACTGTTTTAGTGGGAATTTTATGTCTAGAGAAAATGTTTTTTCACGCTAAACGGCTCATTAAAAAGTAATGAGACGTGGCCACAGAAAAATAGTAACTTATAAAAAAAATTCGTGATATTCCAATAACCGCAAAGGGCAATAAAAATAAAAAAACTGAATGATTATCCTGGACTACTGTTTCACCTGCTATACCTGTCGGATTTGTTTACATTTATTTATATCGACTTAGAAATATTTCAAGCGAATCGACTGAAATAATATTCATGTTTCGAGGTTTAATGAAAAAATTTGAAGTAATTTAATGATTTAATATGAGATGAAAGAAAATAAAATTCTTATATATATAAAAAAAAGTCAATTATAATCCAACATGGTTAGAATTTTTGAATTCTGGAATCATGGTTAATTTAATGAATTCTGGTGAAATATATTTATTATTATTTCTTTTACGGTCTATGGTTTAATATGTGTGTCAACTTAATAAGAACGATTTAGAAGAAAGAAATTTTTACACATTTATTTTTATTATTAAAAGCACTTTTATAACTTTTGAACCTGAAGAACAATTGAAAGATTGCATCATGTGCATATTAAATATTTACTAAAAAGCCAGAACCACAATTAACTTAAGCTTAGTCGTGTAAATGGATTTCTGCAAATCTCACAAAACCGATTTTTTTTTTCAAATAAAGTTCTACCATCATGAGAAATAAAGAAGTGCAATATTAGTGCCAAGTTTGCTCTTCCGTTTCAAAGCTGATAATATGTTAAATATGAAATTTTAGTGATTATAACGCTTTAGTTTTTGAGATATCCTGCTTACACAGACACATTGATGGACCGATATTTAAAACCTGTTTTATTGCACAGAGTAGGAAAACCAAAACATGTATTTCCGTGGAATATTCGATATCGAAATTTCGACCCGAAAGCAATTTTTTCTTTACTCAGTATTTTATGTAAAGAGTAAATTTTCGTGGAATACTGGATATCGAAATTTCGACGCGAAAGCAATTCATTCATTACTCAGTATTTGTATAAGAGAGTAAATGAAAGAATATATAATAAAGTAACTATATGTTTCTCAACAGAAATAGATAATTATTAACCCGATTGAGGAGTGATAATAAATCTTCGTAATTTAATTAATATATTTCTTTTTCTTTTATTTATAGTATTAAGTATACGGTTATAACTTTTTAAAGTCCGCAGTAGTACAATGTCTTATCAATCAGAAATATCAAACAGTTCGGGATCCGAACCCAAGGTTGATATCAGCACTGAGATGGAGATGTGTGCCATTGCTGTTTAGGCGCTCATTGTTATCATTATTAGTATTAATTTGTTAAACGTTTTATTAATTGACATATTAGCGAGTCCAAATATTAACACCAACTTAGCAGTTGAAGAAAATTTCGACAACAAAAATATTGAAGGATTAAGAGAATCAAACATTGTCTTTCTGACCGAGGTAAGGAGCGGATTTTTATTTTACGAGGTGGACCAATTTTTATTTTACTTTCTTTTTTTAAGAATTTGCTGAACTTTGTAGTTGATGCATCACAGTTTTAATTATCTATGAACCCTTTTATTCCCATATAATTTTCCTTAGATTTAAATTATTTACTACTTTAGTTTTTAAAACTTTTTTTTTTCAATTCTTTTGCAGAGACTAATTCTAATAAAGGTCCATCTGAAGAGGACCAAGAAGCAATAAAAGTGGCCCAAAATTGGATAAGAGATTGTCAACTTGAACAGCTTATAACAGAATCGAAATTCTTTCGTTTCGATTCTCTCCAGCATTTTATCAGAGTAAGACTTTTTTTTTATCATACATTTGATCTTTTATTTGTCTCAAGAGATGTTTATACTATATCTGTACTAATGATCATACTCTGCATGAAATAGAGAAGTTCTTAATAACTCTTGGAATACTCTTTAGTCAGGTTAGTCTGGTAGTTAGCATTTTTACTGATAATTCCCTCAGAAATAAATTCTTTGGGGCATTGTTACCCTTTCACTCTTTTGTGAAGGAGATTATTCCTTCAAAATTACGTACGTTACCATCGTGGTCGTCCTGCTCCTCTTTCCTACCTACTCTCCATACCTTACCACTAACTACTTCCAAGTATCCACAAACTTATAATATTGGATAATAACACCGTATCAGAATTTTGATATAGGTTAAATTTTGTTCCTAATATTAGAAATATCAATTTCGTTCAGGCGTTTAAAAATTTTTGTAAGGTAGAAAAATTACGAGGTTTTAATTTAAATTAAATTAAACTAAGTTTTCAATTTAAACTTGTTGAAGGGAATAATTTACAGACTTATAGAAAAAAATGAAGTTGTTAGTGTCCCTAAACGTTTTGTGAACTCTTATTTACAACTTAAAAACGGTACTACTATGGAAATATATAAAAAAAAAGCCATTTATTAGAGAGGAAATGAAACACTAAGTCTTCCTACAAAAACATAATTTAATCACACTTTAACTGTTTCGAACACTTATGGTAGTGTTCATCGTCGTGTTATGTTATATTTGCCACAGTAAGGTGAAGTTGCCTAATTGACTCTATTAGCCAATTATACCTTACTGAGGCAAATTCAACCCTGACGTTCGCACTGTGTTCGAAACGCGTAGTGTCATTAAGACCTTTTTATACAGGAACACTTATTCTTTTTTTCCATTCTATTCATGAGTAAATACCATACAATAACTGCCTGCATAGCTCGTGAGTTAAAATGGATCTATAAGATACTACAAAATCAAAAGTAACTGTAATATTAAATAAAGAAAACTACCACGAAGGAAATCAAAACTATGTTAAATGATTATTATAAGTTATCCAAATTTTTGGATACGGTAAACAGTTTGTTTTAATAAACATATAAACACTATTTTAAGAAATTAACCCAAATTAATTTTTAACTGAATCTTCTTTATTCACATACATTTACATATTCACTATTTTATTAACAATATAATATTATAATAATAAATGAGGAACTAAAAAAAACACCATTAAAGCTTTTTGAGGTATCTCGTGTTTATACACATCATTTGTTTTTATATGTACATATGAGGGATTAGTCGTATTTTAATCTCTATCTCTATTTATATTAGTTTATTTATTGGGTCTTTTAAATAAATCTAACTTTTGATTTATGAATCGAAGATCTAAGTTTCGTTCATAATTAAATGTTTTTGTTTTTTTCACAGGCATTGATAAGAGCATCCTACGGCCCTGAAGGTCACGTGTCGTTAGGTTCATCCTATAGTGAAGGGACGGCTGTGTTTTTTCTTGAGTTCCTTTTAAAAGTCATCATTCAAAACAGGTATTTTGAAAAACCTTAAAAGTAAAGTAAAGTTATGATCCCATTGCTTCGTAATTATTGTTTGTTAAACTTAAAAAATATTAATTATTAATATAATTATTAGAATTCAAATGTAAGTTTAAGCAATAACTGAATATGACTTTGCAATTCTGATAGCAACAGAAGATTAAAATGTTGCATTTATGTCGATGTAACAGCCAAAGTATCTCTTCATTGGAAATGGTACTATTTCCAATAAATCTTATGACTGCTGTAGTTTGTACTAATTATTTTATATGTATCAGTGGTGTGGTATACAAAAATAAGCATATACTATAATATATAGTATATACTATAATATACTATATACTTTAATATTCGTATATATATATTGATTGCTAAGTGGATCAATTACTATCTGCACTACCTCAAGGAATGAAAGACTAATAAACAACTCCCATTTAGACATTCATATTATGCCTAAATAGTATATTATATATTATATACCCGAGACGTTTGATATTAAGTTTACTTATAGTAAAGTTGAGTGTAGGCCACTCTAGATTTTTTGTTTTATAATACCTAACAGTAATTAAACAAAAATTAAAAGACTGTGAACAATATTGTGTATTACTGACAGGAAGAGTTTCAGAACTGAGATTAAAAAAAAACATATTCAAAATAAATATGTTAATTATTATTGAAAATAATTTACTGTCGCATTCACTAAAAAAAAATGGAGGATTTGTTTGGCAAACTTCAAACAATAATTCAACTTTAGACATATCGATTTAAATGTTGAAAGAGATAACGGGGATGAGAAGAACTAGCGATGAATACAGAGAGAAAATAAAAAATAAAATTGAAAATAAGTTAATTGTAATTGAGAAATTACCAGTATTTGAAGAAAATAAAATTAGCTAGCTTAAATAAAGTACCTAGTAATGTTAGGAAAAATATTAAGTCTCCACACAAAAAAGTTTCTTGTAATAAACTTTTTTGTGTGGAGGCTTAATACTTTTTCTAACATGAGTAAATACCACACTATAACAGATTGCATAGTCAATAAATTAAAGTAGTAATGGTTGGGAAGACAATTGTCGAATAGGAGAAGGTATAGATGACAGTAACACAACATTAACATACTGTTTACTTTGATAATTTATTACATTTGAAACCATTGATGAGGTAAGAAGATACCGTAAAAAGTATGACTGTTTATTTTACCAATAATGTTTCAAACAATATCTGCGGGACTAAGGGTAATATTTAACATAATATGATTGTTCAGAAATGTTGGCTTGTTTTAATTTCAAAACAAAACAGCGAATTCAGCATCACCATCCACAATAGGCTTTTATTTGAAGTCTTCGTGAGTGAATGCTGTGTGTATGTAATTGTTATTTATAGAGTAGAAATGTAGTTATATGATTGTAGTTATATGAATTGTAGTTATATGATTTCATAAAGAAATTGTGTTTTTAGAGACCGAGTGGGAACATTATGGCCTAAGATCAAGGACCACATATACACTTTAATGATGGGCGCTGCAGCCTGCAACCATCGCTTTTTAGTCGAAAGATGTGTCGTCGACCTGTTGCGTCTAGCGATAAGGCTGATGCGTCGAGAGGAGATGAGTACTGTGGTGTGTATACCTATATATATATGATTGTTCAAACCACAATAAGAAATGGTTGGGGGGGGGGGGGGGGGCTAAGATCTTTCAACCGTAACAAGCGGTCTTCGTCAGACTGAAAAACAAGAAGTAGAAACATCTTGGTTAGGGGTTGAGAGGAGTGGGAGGGAAGAGTGGTATTTCAAAAGGGTGTAAAGTGCAGGGAAAGACAATAGTCCAAGGAGGGATGTTTAGGTAAACAAAGGAGTACAGTAAGAAAAGGTAAAAAAACTCTCCGCTAGCTGCCAACCCTCTTAAATGAGGTGGTTAGAATCAAGTTTGAACAAACGGTTACTAATGTGTATAACATATGATCTATTAAATTTCGTCAGAGAGCATTCGATAATATTTCTTAACAACACCAATTTTTGTTAGGTAATAAATGTAGCTCTGGTTCAATCAATATGATGGTATCCATTATTTATATGCAAGAATAAGGCATTACCTTTTTCCTGTCTACTTACCTTATATTGCTGTTGTTTTACACGTGTCTGTAAAGATTTACCAATTTGACCAATATAAATTTTATGGCCATTTTTGCACGGAATTTTAAAAATGCCACCGGACTCCAATTCCTTGGGAGAGTTTTTTATTAACATATTGCCTACATTATTACGATTAGAGAACACTATATTAAAATCAAGTTTATGAGCCAGTCTAGGAAGAGAGTCCAATGACTCATGATACGGTAAAACAATAGAGTTTGACAATGAACAGGGCTCTGTTGAAATATTAGAGAAGGTTCTTTTAGCATGCTTTAAAGCTAAGTCGATATAAGAGGAGAGGTATTTTAATGATAGGGCAATTGACCTAATGTTGTCAATATATATAGGAAATGTAAAATCACAAAGGGGTAAAGGAAAACAGTATAAATTTTAGTTGATTATTTTTGACGTCTTCTTTTGTTCTGAACATAATGATGATTCTTGCTTGTTCAGGTGCTGGAGTCTTTGAGAATGCTTCTTTTACTCAAGAGTACTCTATGTCAAGTTTCTCGCCAAGTTGCTTATGGTCTTCAAGAACTACTTAAAACCAGTGCTGCCAACATCCATTCAGCTGCCGATTGGGCTGTTATATTCACTTTACTCGAATGCGTTGGTGCTGGGGCTCCTCCTCCTCGTGTTATTGGCAAACCACCTCTCAATTCCTCTGGTAAAAGAAAAATACAGAAAGGTTACAAAAGGTTATAGAGAGTCTGAGGCAGCGATAAACTCAAACCTTTTGAGTTTGGCATGTCAAAATTATGAAAAATCGAAACAATTTTTATTGTGTGGTGACGCATATCAAAAAAGTAAACACTAAAAAAAAAATAGGAATATTCATAATTTTTCTAAGTTAATTATTTGTTTAATTCCATTTAAAATAAAAAAATCGAAATTATGAAACCGATTGCATTTAGAGATTTGGTTTACATTTCATCGATACTTAACATAGGAAATCAAGTAATATTATTTACTTGATACATTTTTATATTAATATTAATATTAAAACATTTAATATGCTTATATATTTTTAATATGCTTATTTCTTACGCAATATTATTGTACTTTACATGCATGTCTGGTTTCGGTATTAAATTATTAATTATTATTTATGTAAGTAATAATATTATTATTAATAACCAACTCTGGTTGTTATGAGAGACAAATGTGTGGATTTTGAAATTTTTTATCTTTAACGATGTTTATCAACAAAAATGAGCTTGCGTGTCAGCACTGACACGCGTGTCATAGGGTTCCTATCACTGGTCTAAGGGAAGGTAGAGTAGCCACTTTGTCAAAATAGATAGAGAATCATTAATAAACAAACAAATGTGAAATATAAAAAATAAAGTTTGACAAGATGGCACAAAAATACAAAATTAAGAACATTAAATACAAACACTAGGTTATAGTGGCAGAATCAGTAAGTTTATATGAAATAAAGTCCATATGAAAGAGTTAAAAGTTAGAAAGGGATACAATTTGTTTGTCAACTAAACTGACAATATTTTACTAAACAATACTTTTAGTTAAACAAATTGGTCCCCTTACTATCTGATAAAACTTTAATATAGGTTCTATTCTTACTAATGATTCTGCTCTCAAAAACTAGTTTTTGTTTCTATTTAATGTTTTTATTTTGTATTTATGTTTCATTGACAAACTTTATTCTTGTTATTTTTAATGTGTTAGTTTATTTTTCCTTCTAAATCTATTTTTATCAACTAGCTGTATTACCTTCCCTTAGAATCTCTACAACTTTTTGTATTTACTAATAAAGTGAAAATAGTGAAAGGTTTTTAAGGTTTATTGCTTCTTTTTCACCTTTATTTCTGGAGTTTTTTTTCATATATATATATATATATATTGATAAAAGTATCGACCGTGGAATAGAAACAAAACTAAAATTTATCGGGACTCTGTCAGTTCTTCAGGTTCAAATTAAACTCTCATTACCAACAAATCGGTTTTTATTTAAAACCTTTTTCATAGACTCATATCACATCCATATGTTCTTGTTATATCCTCATAGAAACCCATAATTATTATCCCAGCTATATAAATATTAATAAAAGTTTATCTTTTAACTTTGATCAATATATATATTACTTGTTATAATGCAGGAGCCAAGTCTGAAGGTGAAACTGGTGAGTCTGTCCAGGGTCCTGAAAGAGGATACACCTCAGATTCAGAGTTGAACAGAGTGGGGAGCCCTGATCTACCTCAACCAGCTGGCTGGATACTGGTCAGTATATTTAGTCTTCACATTCCATATATTGTATTTAACAGTAGCTTTCATTTTATGAGCAGTAGTTGTGTTTATTATATTTCGAAATATCTTGATACAATTAAGATAAATAGTTGACAAGATTATTATATAATAATAATGGGAATGAGGGACATATTAATGTAAGTTCAGTATTTTGTAGTGTTCGAATAAAACATTCAATATATGATTGCATTTCCCTTGTTGAAAACAATATCCATAACACTCTATTATGATAATTTGAAATTATTTTGAGATCACAATTAGCTCTCATTTGTTCCTTAGTAAAGTTTGGTCTAGGATATCTACTCATTAATAAAAATTGGAATTAAAGAAATTTATAACAAGAAGCTTTAACTTCAAGTGAATGATGAGAAATTGTATTATTGTATCTACCAAATGTTAATTATGGTGTACTAGGCACAATAATTTTTTTTAGTGTCTCTTAATTGTGTGAGGGATGCGTGACCCTCTTTTAAGTGAACTAAAGAATGTGATCAATGTTTGACCCTTTTTTTTAGTCCTTCTGATGTGAACAGAGAGAGAAAGAGAGTAATCCTCGTAAGTGAGCTGAAGACGGAGTGATTCTCTATTTTAGCAACTTTTAAGTGAGTTCTAGATAGAGTGATAGTCATGTGTCGTCTTTTTCTTCAGTACCAGTGTGTCGTCGTTTGTCCCGGACTGAATGAGAGCGTTTGTGTAATCCTTGTTTGTTCTAGGTTGGCAAGGAAGGAGAGATCCAGCCAGTGACTAGTCAAGGTGGCAGAGTGCCCCCTCCAGACTGGGAAAGGGACTTAGAGCCGCACGACCCTTTCTCCTTGGTCAAGTGTGTAGAAGCTCTTGCCTTCTTAGTCCGTGACGTTGCTCATATCACTCCCTACAACTTTGAAAACTGCGTCCATTGCATCCGTACATTTGTCCAGGCTACTAATAGTAAGTGACTGCTGTACTATGCTCTGTATGATCATATTGTAATATTCTTAGTTTCTGATCGGACTGTTCCTTACAATCGACTGAGGTGCGTTTTTTTTTTGTTTTGGTGGTTACTTCGACTACGATTTCATGTATTTAGAAGTAATTTTGTTTCAGGGTTTGTCCTTTAGCTGTTTGATTTTGTAGCTCCATTTTGGACACCCATTTTGTGGCACTCCTTAACTATATTTAATCTTTATGACGACGGAAGGTCACGTGGCTATTGCCGTTTTAGCCATCATTGGGGGTTTGTTGGGATTACTAGTAAGAAAAAGATTTTAATCAAGTGGGTTGTATGAGTTGAGAGTTTACTGTGGAATAGTTTGTATCGGTCTTTTTCATAGTCACGAAACGAAGGGTACTTTAAGATCTCGGGTTTTTCTTCTAACAGGAAATAAATTACGTGCAGCATATTTTTAGTCACTCTTCATTTCTTGTTTGTGGCATGAGTAATTTTTTTTTAACCTCATCCATCACTATCCATTTTGATATTTTACAAAACAATTATGAGTCTAAAATCATGTGTTCAAAAAGGAAATTAAGGTGAACAACACATGTAATCATTACTGGGTATGCTGCACGTACAAATATAAAGAAACAAGTTCAGAATTTTGTGAAAACAGTCTAGATCTGAGTCCTATTTACTTTTTATTTGAATTCCTCAAGAAGCTCATATTTGATTTCTAAATGCGCGTTGTGCACCTGGCCTTAATCTAAACAGATATGCTTCATTTAATTAGTTCCTTGTCATTGCATTTAGGTTTTATGTCATTTTTTATCTTTTATTATTTTATTATATTTTTTATTATTGAATCGTTTCATTTATTTGATATTATTATTTGTATTTCCAGTATTATTTTACGTCTTATTTTATTCTATTTTTTATTAAAGCTTAGTCCGTAACTTGTGTCTATGTACCATTTCCTCTGTTCATCCCTCAGTTTATCTTTTATTTATTTATTATTATTTTTTCATATTAACTAATTAAATTATAAATTGATTCTTGTCTACCTTATTCTCTGTGACCGGGCGCACGTGCGGCAACGGGCAACATTGATGGTTTCCTACCGCCTCTGTACCATTGCCCTTGGTTTCCCTCTCTTATCTCTCCTGAAGACAGTTCAAACCAAAAATTAGAGATTATAAGTGTGTGTTTTTAATTTCTCTATGTTTCTTTGTCTATTTTGAACTTTATTATAGATATATATTTGAGCCAGTAATGTAAGTATGTTTTTAGATGAAAAGAAGAAAACTCGAGAGCCTCGAAAGAAGAGGGTGAAAGGTAGAAAGCAAGAAGGTTCTGGGACAAATGCTTACGACGCTGATGAAAGTGATTCCGAGGATTTGCCGAATGGCTATCAACAAGTTTGCGTTCAGGTCAGTTAAACAACTTTGAACATTACAAACTTCACCTGGGAAAGCTATGTACTCGTATTTAAATATGAACTGGTGACTATTACGTGAAGTGTAACTCGTGAAGTGGTACTTCGCTTTTGATATTGTTAGGCTCATAGAAAGTTATGTCACGTCATGTGTCCCCTTACCTACTTAGTACAGTCAGAGTGATAATATGATTAAATATACACTGATAATTCATTAAGCGATATGAGTTAGCCTCATAGAACGTCAAGGCACTTCGTGTGTCCCCTTACCTACTTAGTACAGTCAGAGTGATAATATGATTAAATGTACACTGATAATTCATTAAGCGCTATGAGTTAGCCTTATAGAACGTCATGGCACTTCGTGTGTTCCCTTATCTACTTAGTACAGTGAAGAGTGATAATATGATTAAATGTACACTGATAATTCATTAAGCGCTATGAGTTAGCCTTATAGAACGTCATGGCACTTCGTGTGTTCCCTTATCTACTTAGTACAGTGAAGAGTGATAATATGATTAAATGTACACTGATAATTCATTAAGCACAATTATTACTTACAAGAAATTAGTTAACTTATCTGATAAGTAGAATTAAAAACATACATAACTTTTTTTTAAAAATACTTTTCTTTTTCTCAGAATTTGGTCAGGGTTAATTATTTGAAATCACCTTTTTGCCAACGTTTCGTTTTTATTTTAAAATATCCTTAGGGCTAGAACCCAAAAACAATAGACATTTATCTTATCTACATCCCATTTGTAATAAAAATTTAAAAATCTTACTTACTCGAGGCTAGAGTAAGTTTTTCTTTTTATTTATTTAATAAGTTTTTATTTTATTTTTCACATAGTGGGCGAGCTTCTCTATTAAATTCATCCCACTTTCAACTCACAGTCGTTCGATTTTTCATTTTAGCGTTTTGTGTTTTTCATTGATTTAAAGTTGAAATAGAGTTTTTTCTTGGAAAAGGCTCTTATGAGTAAACATATTAATTAATTATATTATGCCTACATCATTGAAATAGTGCTCTGAACTAATAGCGGTAATCATTGAAAAATATTGTAAATGCCCTCGTATAGTTGTTTCATTAACATTTCAGTATGATTTTGAATGGTTGTCAAGTGTACTCTTGCTTGTGTTTATGAGTCACTACTTCAGATTATCACGATTAGTTTGACATTCAAGTTCTGTTTGAATAGATTATATATTTTTCAAAAACTTACCGTATAGTAATTTGACTGAGTTAAATCTGCCCTATCCTCATTCAAAGAACATCTTAAATAAATGCATTCAATATTTCTGTTGCTGTATACATAATGTTTTGCTATTAGCTACTTGTTCTGATGAGTACTATTTGATTTTCAGCTAATGGACTTAATGTTTACTCTGCACACGAGAACCGCCCAAATATACAGGTACTTAGTTACATTTCACAATTCAATTAATTTGTTATCAAGCTTTTGTATAATATATTTAAAGAAATATTAAATATATTCCTTCTATATGTACATTATATGCTAAATGTATGTACAAAGGAACACTTATTTTCAGATTATATATACATTTTTATATATTTGATAAATAATTATTATTTGTATAATTTAACAAACTCTAAAATCTTTAAATGTTGTTCTTTTAAAAGATTTATTGTATGTTCAATTAATCAATGCATAAAGATGTTTGTGTAAACATAATTGCCTAAGTGTGAAAGATAACTTCTTGTACTCTTCCTGGGTGGCCCTCACTACAGATAGTGATTGTGCCATCTATCAATATATATTCTTATTATTTTAGGGTAAAATTATAAATTTCTATTTGTGGAGATTATTTCATTAGCTTTTTACCCTACAGTTTGTAAATACCAAGTAATAACTGATTGCACTACCTTAGAATTCTTATTTTTGTATATCATTAGTATAACTACATAGTAATAACATTTTTGAAAAAAGATTTCGTGTTACGGAATAATCGCCTACAAAAGAATATTATTATAATGTGTAATAATATAATATAAATATAAATGTTAAATCCCCACAAGCTGATAGGACACGTTTTAATAAGCCTTGCCTAGCCGGTTGTTGTCTCACACCGTAGATTAATAACGAAACTAGAGAGTTTCAGTAAGAAAGTGGTCAACGCAGAAGCTGCTGCTAATTTAATAATATATATTAATGATAATCCTTATTCGTTCCTCTTCAATAGGAAGTTTCTCATTCTATTTAGGAGTCTCCTAAATTAAACTTTAAACACAAAGTCTACAGTAGCGCCGTTGTTACTTGTTCCAGGTGGTGGGCTGAAGAAGAGGGCCGCGTGGCAGAACACACATCACTGTGGGCCCAAGGCTGGTGTCCGCTCCTCGAAGGCATTGCTTCTCTCTGCACTCATCACGACAAACACGTACTTTCTCAATCTCTCAAAATAACAAATTGTTTTAAATTTATTCAATATAATGGGTTTTTTGTTAAACCATCAATGTTAATCCATAGTATTGTTATACCATTACGCCTCCTGCACTATTCTGAATCTAATTGATGTCCGTGTTTTATCTGTTCACACCGATCAGGAGATAAGCAGTGATTCGATGTCTCTCACACTTGTTAACTTAGACCTGTGAGACCACTCTATATTATCCACAAAATACTACGAATTTTGAACTAGTTATTTATTCACAAAATAAAGAATTAGTTCTTTATTAGTTGCAGTTTTGTTTCGTAGTATTTTATTCTCGTAGTTTACAATATCTGTAGTTGTTAATTTTAGTAGAGTTATTGTAGTTTTTCGTTAGTATAATCTATCTATTCAGTTGAATAAGTGTAGTTATTAAAAACCTTTTCTAAAAGTGGTTCAAGTTCTTTTGTGTTTCACTTGAAGGTTTGTGCGTTTTCATGTCCTTCACAAACCTTCTTTGGAAGATTTCATAGTAATAACATTTTTGAAAAAAGATTTCGTGTTACGGAATAATCGCCTACAAAAGAATATTATTATAATGTGTAATAATATAATATAAATATAAATGTTAAATCCCCACAAGCTGATAGGACACGTTTTAATAAGCCTTGCCTAGCCGGTTGTTGTCTCACACCGTAGATTAATAACGAAACTAGAGAGTTTCAGTAAGAAAGTGGTCAACGCAGAAGCTGCTGCTAATTTAATAGTATATATTAATGATAACTCCTCATTCGTTCCTCTTCAATAGAAACCTTCTCATTCAATTTAGGAGTCTCAGATCAGCCTAAACACAAAGACTGGCTCACAGAGTTTCGTTTAAACTGTTTAACTTTTGATAATTTCAATTCGAATGAACTTGCTAGACTCACTATCTCTTCTTCAGTGGAATATTAAATTTAAATCTCATCTAAATTCACGATCTTATACGTTATATCCTTAATGCCTTAATTATCTTAAATCGACTGAGGACCCAAAGTATATAAAGTTTCTGGAACTTTGTAAACTTCTACTACTTATAAAGCTTCTACATATATTTAACTTGATATTTAAGTGAAAATTATTTAGACAAAAACTTTTTAAATTTAATAATCTAATATTTATTTAATTAATTAATTTAAAATTATCAGGAAGGAAGCAGCAGGCACATACTATAAAAATGTTAACTCAAAGCTACTTGTCATATACGGAGTAGAATTTAAAGTAAGTTCATGTTTTCAAGGCTCAATGACACACCAATAATCAGCTCTGGACTGATAGAGAACAAAATTTCGGGCAGATTTTCCACAATTTTATAAAGCACATACATACATCAGATGTACTCTTAATAATATTCGTAATATTACATAATTACAATAGTAGTGATTGTAATACTATTAAAAGCAATATTTAATCCTTGAGGTTTGGCCCAAATAAATCAATTACATACCAGCCGACGCTTCGCTGAAAATATTTGGTATTCTCAAGATTTAAAATTGAAAGTAATTGTTATAACATTCTCTTTTTTTCTAAACTTTAAAGAATGGAAGAGTAATGCTCCTATTTCAGAGCCCTAGCTTTAGTAGTATTTGTGTTAATATGTTATGGAATTTTCTGCAAAATTCAATAATTTTGTTATTTTATATAATAAGAACAAAGTAGAGAATGTTATATATATTTTCAATTTTAAACATTGAGGATGCCAGATACCTTCGGTTAAACGTCGGCTGATATGTTATTTGTCTATAAGGACCAAATCATTAAGGATTATTTTTCACTTTAAAAACACAGTAGCCTAGAATTAATGATATTAATAAAGTTTAGATTAGTTCATTGTTTATTCTGAAGTTCTGGTTCTGAAAGTGATACGATTAATTTATTAAATATTAATCATGATTTTTTATATATTACATCACACACCTACATTTCATATATATTTCATTAAAAAGTGGATTTTTCTGTTATTTTCAATTATCTGAGCTGGAATTTAACAGTTAATTCGATTATACAGGTGCGAATGAGTGGAATGACTTACCTTCAACGAGGCCTTCTCCTCCCCGACTTGGCAGTCCTATCTGGAGCCGAATGGGAAGCTTGCTTCAATCGAGTTTTGTTCCCATTAATGGCAAGAGTGTTGGAACCAAGCCAAGAACCTTGTTCACTGGAGGAGACCCGCATCAGGGCTGCCACGCTTCTGTCAAAGGTGTGTCTAAGCAGCCTACTCACAGCATGTAAAACATTGAACAAATGACAGATTTTTTGTTTGTTTTTTTGTACCCGACAAGAATTTATAACATGCAAATTTAAAAAACTATTAATTTTTAACCAATTCGACTACTTTTAATTTTCAAATCAATTTCAAATTGATTAGTTTGGATCAATTTAATAATTGAGTTTTAATCATGGAATCACTATTCTCTTTTTCTACCTCCCTCCTTCTCCGTCACACTTTCACTATATATATACCATAATGAACGAAAAACGGTCGAGCAGGACAGATAACACTTAAAATAAACAGTGACACATAGACTGAAACATAACAAAGACTCACTTTTCAATATTTCGACCGTAATGGCGGTCGTCCTCCTCAGGAGAAGAAGTGAATTGACGGAGGGACGACAGTCAAATATATATATATATATATATTAGTATAAGTGGGCAGCAGGTCTTCTTGGATACAGATTGAATTGAAATGTGCAGCAGCCTCTGCATTGACAACCTTTTTACTGATAGCCTCTATTTTTCGTACAATCGTCCTTTGCTCTAGAGGTAATTTCCATAAGTAGTTGGCCAACGACATGTAGACAAACAAGGTAAACAACTGATAAAACTAAATGACTATATTGAGAACACGATACACTAAAAAATCACAAGCTTTCGACCATGCATTGGTCATCTTCAGGTTTAAAATATGTTAAAACTATGTATAATATCAATAATAAATAATAAATGAATCTCTAACACTAAACAAAACAGGTGTAACAAAAATATAAAGGGAGAGAATAAAGTACATGAAAGTAAGACAATCAAAAAAGGAAGAAGGTTATAGTAGGGTTGTAACAACAATCAGGTCGGACCCTCAATTGTTGCCAACCCTACTAGATTCGAGATCTCTAACAAATTTGTAACTGCTATCAAAAGTGGCGCTGCTTGGTATAACATTGAGTTCATGATTTTGGATGTTCAGGCTCGGATTGTTATCTTTGATGTGTAGGGCTTCCAAAATGGCTAATCGATCATTGTCAGTGTTATATTGCAGTACTACGGTCCCTTCAACTAACATGCCTCTTGTGAGCTTGATACCATGTGCTTCCTCGGTGTGTTTCTTGGGGGCTCCTGCTGAAAGGTGCATTGTCAAGCGCCTTGAGAGCTTCGTTGCAGTCATCCCAATATACCTGGAATTCAGGGTTGCACAGTCCCCTGTTGAACATGAGTACTGGTATATTAGGTGACTGCGTTGAAGCTCTGGGGTGTCGACTTTAGGTTTGTTCGAAATCACGAGGTCACTAGTCTTCTTATTTTTGTAATAAATTCTGAGCTGTAGTCTATCAGTTTCGTTTGTGGGCTTCACATTGTCCTTTCTAGATCAATGGTACAATAGTAAAGTAGAGCCTCCTGCCTCTGGTGAGCCCCTTACACTCTACTATCGAGCATATATGCATAGAGAATATAAGCAAGATGAAAGAGCCCGCCATAAATTAATAAAAGACAATGTGAAGCCCACAAACGAAACTGATAGACTACAGCTCAGAATTTATTACAAAAATAAGAAGACTAGTGACCTCGTGATTTCGAACAAACCTAAAGTCGACACCCCAGAGCTTCAACGCAGTCACCTAATATACCAGTACTCATGTTCAACAGGGGACTGTGCAACCCTGAATTCCAGATATATTGGGATGACTGCAACGAAGCTCTCAAGGCGCTTGACAATGCACCTTTCAGCAGGAGCCCCCAAGAAACACACCGAGGAAGCACATGGTATCAAGCTCACAAGAGGCATGTTAGTTGAAGGGACTGTAGTACTGCAATATAACACTGACAATGATTGATTAGCCATTTTGGAAGCCCTACACATCAAAGATAACAATCCGAGCCTGAACATCCAAAATCATGAACTCAATGTTATACCAAGCAGCGCCACTTTTGATAGCAGTTACAAATTTGTTAGAGATCTCGAATCTAGTAGGGTTGGCAACAATTGAGGGTCCGACCTGATTGTTGTTACAACCCTACTATAACCTTCTTCCTCTTTTGATTGTCTTACTTTCATGTACTTTATTCTCTCCCTTTATATTTTTGTTACACCTGTTTTGTTTAGTGTTAGAGATTCATTTATTATTTATTATTGATATTATACATAGTTTTAACATATTTTAAACCTGAAGATGACCAATTCATGGTCGAAAGCTTGTGATTTTTTAGTGTATCGTGTTCTCAATATAGTCATTTAGTTTTATCAGTTGTTTACCTTGTTTGTCTACATGTCGTTGGCCAACTACTTATGGAAATTACCTCTAGAGCAAAGGACGATTGTACGAAAAATAGAGGCTATCAGTAAAAAGGTTGTCAATGCAGAGGCTGCTGCACATTTCAATTCAATATATATATATGTTTATTCGTTGTTTCTATTTACCGATGCTATTTACCAATTCTAGTCTCATCTACACATTTTCCTTGTCTTTTATCCCTAGTGGCTTTCTTTTTTCCTCTATTCCTTATACTCGTACGTCTCTCACTCTCTCTGACTGTTTGTATCTCTTTTCCTCCTTACTTCAGGTTTCTTATATTTTGTATTCCTTTTCATTTTCACTTATTTTGCTTCTTTTTTTTTCTTTCTTTATATCTCCTCTTAAACTTTCCGTTGACTCTTCCTTCAGCACATTTCAATTTTTTTTTATTTGACGTTTTTAAAAGTTTCTTTGTATACCTTCATATTCTCTAATATAATGTACATATAACACTCATTTCTGGCTTCATAACTTTATAATATAAACTTTATATATTTTTAGCACCAATAGTACCTATGTGATATTATAAATTGTTTTTTTCACTCTGACAAAGACCGCTTCTTACGGTTGAAAGATCTGTCTTTTTTTTCCCCCATTTCTTATTGTGGTTTGATCATTGATTGTTATTTCACATGTTTATGTGAAATCTTTTATGATATTATAAATATAAAGATATTATTTACTTTATTATAAATAAACAGGATCCTGTTGTAATGCCAATATTTTGTCTTTGGTGCAGGTTTTCTTACATCACCTCAGCCCACTTCAGAGTCTTCCTAGCTTTATTGAACTCTGGATGGGAATTCTTGGATTCATGGACAAATTCATGCACGCCGACAACAGCGACCTTTTGGTAACTTTTATACTACTTCATATGATTATAATCTACACAGAACGAGTGAATGCCATCATAATATAGATTGTTTTCACTACTAATTTTCTATTAGTAGCATTATTTCATTTAAAAAACTTCATAATATTTTAAAGAAAATATTTTGAAAAAATATATATATATATTATTTTTATTATAGTATAATATTATATATTATAATGAATTAACAATAACCAATTATGTGACTATCTTTACATAAAATGCAAGCTTTAACTGTCTGCATAACATATTCAATTTATTCCGAACACTACACAGTCAATAATTTTACTAATGTAATTAACATTCCTACTACAACAATACTTTCAAAGTGAAGAAGAAATAAACTAACATCTACACAGACAATTCTACATTTTCTTCATAACTTTGATGGTATTGATTGCTTTAGTTCTCATTTGTAGAAAATTGAGAAATTACCCAAATCCTTCTTATTCAAAGTTATGTTGCCTGGATCATGTTTCGGTGAGTAGATTTTCAGAATCTCATATGTTATTAACGCCTGCTTTCTTTAACTATCTTTAGTTCTATCATGCCGTCTTCATTTCGATATAGCAAATGTAAATGTAGTTATTATTGAGATTTGGGTTCCCCAGATGAAGTTGTCTTAACATTCCTTCTTTGTAATTATAGTTCGAAGCAGTGCCAGAGTCCCTTAAAAACATGCTGCTCGTCATGGACTCTGCGGATATGTTTTATTCACTGGATGGATCCAGAAATGAATTGTGGGCCATTACCTGGGATAAGATCCATTCCTTTTTGCCTAACCTTCAGCACCAGTTGTTCAGAGCTCCTGCTCAACCCTCTCCAGATAAAGGTACTCATAACTATCCTCTTTTATGTATAAAATCGTGATAAAAATTAAATATAAAAAATCAGTTTATTATTCACCATAATTGTATTTCAGAATGCTTAACTCCTCTTAATCTTGCGATAAATTCAATGAGATACTAACAATTTCTAATATAATTTTTCCTGCTACTTTTAACAATGGTTTTCATTGTCTATAATTTTTGATAGAAATTGTAACAATTTTTATTGTATTATCTAGATTAAATGTTAAAATTTACTCCTAAAGAACAAAGTACTGTATGCTAACCTAACTTAACCTTACTAGGTTAACCTAAATAAGATCAAACTGGCACTTGGACCAAAAAGATATCTTGCTTTACTGGTACTTAATTTGAGAATCGTGCGTTAAATAAAATATAGAGGGATAGTAATGGGTTAACGTTATCAGTTAATCGTTAAAGTGCTGTACGTTAAATATGACGTATCGTGATACTCAATACTCGTAAAATATAAAAAGTATAGTAATTAAAATAGAATTATTATATGACTCTAATATCAAATTTCATTCCATGCAATAACTATGTGGGTGGTTAATTCTGCATTGCGCTTTATTTTTTAAGGTTAGTGGTACTGTAAGTAATGACTGGCTTTATTATTTTTTTTAAGCAAACTCCGTAGTCTTCCTTTGGCCATGAAACGTATGAAAAATGAACACTATTACGTGGCCTCATTTGAATTGTAGACCTTTTCATTGTATCTGGCTGATTGAGTTATAATGGTTCTGGAGCTAAGAACAAACACTTTTTGTAAATTATTTGTTGACAAAATAATTTGTTTCAGTCCTAGAACAAATCTCCTTCAGGACTGTTCACAGTTTCAGCTTTAATTCTAATCAAGAATACTTTGTGTTTTCATATTTAAGACTTCCTTATTTGGGTATTTTTTTAGTTACAGTAGAGCCGGCTCCGAAAGAGACAACAGTTGCAGAAACTCTACCCTCAACTGTTGAAAATGTTTCTGAGGAACAACCATCACCCCAACATATACCTGTTGAAGAAAACCCTGAGTAAGACCATCTTTCATTTTCCCTTCCAGGATTTTAAAAAAAGTTGTTGATATGAGCATCAGTATAGTTGGTAATTACAATTTTTGTTGTTTTTGTGATTATTGATCGCTAAATACATATATGCAATCCTTTCACAATCAGTGAGTGCTGTTCATGCTACCTGTGTGATTCTCCTCAGAGGAAAATGACAGTTTACCTCTCGACTCCTTAAACCCCATTATTACTTCCCTGGTCCTGCTCTTCTAGTCTTCTCTTGATCTCCTTTTTAACTCTTTTTGAAGCTTCATCAGTGGTGTTGAATTCTATTTAACTAGAGCAATCATCTATTTCTACTAACTCTTTAGTAGTAGCTGATCCTCACTAGATGTGAGTGAGGTGGTTTGGCGAAGATACTTATATTGGTGTGTATGTGAATGAAGTCTTATATGAAGTGTTACCCAAAAGCTCTAGACATTTGGATATAGATAGCTAAACAGTCATAGTACAAAATCCCACTCTTCCGGAAGATATTTTTTGTTATTTGGTTGGCTGTATACTAGATTACCTTGTGCTGGATTACCATTCCCTTGTGCTTTGAAACACATAACTAATAATTTTTTTTCCTTAGTTTATAAGTATTTTTTTTTTTTAAAAAAAAAACAAAAACTGATCTCCTTGTGTTTTAGGTCCAGTGATAAAAAAGAACCGGACACAACTTCAACCAGTGCAACCACAATTCCTCCATCCACATGGCAACCGCCCGCTCCCCTCTTTCCTCACATTGGACAGGTAATAATAAATCAAACTTTCTTTAGCTATTGTTTGATGTCTCAAATTTGCTAAAATCCACTTACGAAAAAATAGAAGATAACCAGTGATGGGATTCACCGGGATTCAGCCGGTTCGCACGAACCGTTACTTAAAATATTATGAGTTCGGCGAACCGGTTGTTAAAATTACGTAAACCACTATCAAACTCCACAAGTGTCGCGTGACTCACGTAACTTGTGCATGTATGACAACGTAATTTGCGCATGTATATAGCCTATATATAACTAAACAATTTAGTTTCAGAACTCATAAAATGTTAAGCACCGGTTCGCACGAACCGGTTCTTAAAAAAATTGAATCCCACCACTGAAAATAACCTCATAAAAAAAGTTGTATAAACGTTTTTCCTTCACAAACGCTTGAAATAATGTAACTTAGCAGATCCTATTTTTGCCTCTTAACCTGAAGTAATGTGTTTTCTTTTAAAGAGAGTTCTGAGTGCACATTCATAATATTTGTTTTTATGAAACAAATTCATAATTTATAATTATTTGCACATTCAAGTAGATGAGTATTTGTTATACTTAAGGTATTAACTTATCCTAAGGTACTCTCGTATTTTAAAGTGTTGATTTTTAAAAAGTCAATTGTTATATCAATAGAAAAATTGTTTAGTCCATTGATATAACTTTGGCATATACCTGTTAAAGGCACTAACATAAGAAATACACATTTACCTGATTAATAGACTTCAGAGGTTCAAGTATAATACTTTGTGTTTACAAATCGTTTCTTTCCTCACTAGACTCGAAAAGTGAAAACTATTTTGTCATAAATGTTGCTCCTTTAACTTTAATTGGTTTTAACCAATTAAATTGTTTAACTGAAACTTTGTAGAACTGAAAAAATGTTATGTACTATAACTAAAAAGTGTAACTTTTTTCATAAATTAAAGTTATGGAACGAGAGATTATATTTTAAAATCAGCAAATTTATTTCTTTTGCCATCTTTATGTGATCCAATTGTTATGTTTCTTTTTTTTTTGTGGTTTATGAATCACGTTAGTTTTTACTTTAAATAAGTCACTAACGTTATTTTTTTGCACAAAGTTCAGGATAACAAAATAATTTTTAATAAAATTTTCAAGAATAGTTAAGGTTCTTTCAAAAACGATAATTTACTGCTGAAATATTTTAATTCCTTTTTGCGATGTAAAAAAAAAATTATATACTAGTTGTAACCGTCGTCATAGTTATGTGAAAACTTATGAATGATAGATGAGAAAAATTGGACAGCTTATTTTAAAATAAATTTATTTCTAATGTAACCTGAAGTAAAGAGTAATTTTTGATCTCCCTAGAAACTGACTTTTATTAAAAATAAGAAAATATTGATGTTATTTATATAAAATTCAAATAAGTTCCTTAACTTACAGTTTGAAATAGCTGTGTATATTTTTTCTTCAGTAATTTTTTCTTTCCATTACAGTTGTATGCTTGATTCATTTTTAAAATCCATTATAAGAATGATATACAAGCGTTATTTTAGTGGTTGCATGTCCTTTATTTTTTTTTTATTTGACGCTTGATTTGCTCTAGTTTTGTTCAGACATTTGAGTTATATGTGTTTCAGAGCGGTTATTTACAGATAATTTCAACGCCTATTGGCATGAGTCAAGGAGGAGTGAATGAAGCAACAACTGAGTGCAATATTTCAGCGGAACAAGTTCAAGGAAGAAAGAACAGCGGAGTTGATTCAAGGGCAACGCTGCCTTTGTATTCCGGCTTTGTTAATACATCGCCTGACCGAGCTCCTCCTTCAGCTCAATTCTTCTATCAGGATTTGGTTAGTCAGTTATTTACAATTTAAAATTAGTATTTAATAGAGTGTAATTAAATTAATTGCCGCAACACAAAGATACAAATATATCACAGTGATACGTCCAATGGTTATGTATGGAGCTGAGATATGGACAATGACAGAGCGGGATGTACAAGTCCTAAAGCAGTGGGAGAGGAAAGTTCTTTGACGTATATTTGGAGCAGTATGTGAGGAAGGAAGGTGGAGATTAAGGAACATTACAGAACTGGCTGAACTTATTTTGGGAGGTTGGACATAGAGGAGGAGATACGTCGAGCTTGGTTCAGATAGTTGGGGCATGAGGAAAGGATGCCGGAAAATAGATACCCTAAGTAAACTCATTTTTAAAACTTTTAATCGAACTTGTTTAAAGGAAAGTTCTATTTTTTTTTTGTTTCTCTGATCTTTAGCTAATTTTACGTGCACAATCAAAAATACTGGTGGAGGAGGTCGGGTGATTTTTTTTTTTACGAAAGTTGAAATAGAGGACTTAATGAATGTCAATCTTTAGGATAACCGGGTTTGTTTTAATTTATTTCAGGTTGAATGAAAGCCACTACGTACAAGAGTCATTAGTTGGTGGTCAATCTTCCCCTCCGTCTCTTTATATCTGTGTTTCTCTAATAAATACCTGTAACTGACCGCTGGAGTATCATCTTTAAGACTTAAGCGTTCTAAACACAGGCGAGGGAGCAGAAGGAATAATGAATATGATAGTTTACTACTCTAATAGTGTGTTATTGTGGAACCAAATTCCACAGTTACTTTCTGATCTTGTCAATAATAAAGTTTTGGTTGATATTATTTAGTTGATACAGTCTTCGTGCATTTCCTATCCTCCTTTTGTGGTTTCAAATCAGTATTTGTGTATTCTCTAATTGTTTTTAATGTTTCTCCCTCTATTTCTTTGAAGCAATTCTAAATGTCATCTTTAAAAGTTTATCTTTTCTCTGTTTGAAGTCCTAATCTTGTTGTTTCAGCCTAAAGATGTATCGTCAAATCAGCAGAATGAAGGTAAATGATATAATTATTCCCTTAAAATACCTATAATTTTGCTTAGTATTATTAAGATTAAAGTTTTAAATGAAGTTTCGAAGATGTTTTACTTTGTATAATTTGTAAATTTTTGTAGCAGTTCTTCCTTGATACATACATTATTGAAAATGACACCAAACTTAGCTGATACCTGTTTCCTAACAAGGTCCTCAATTTTTCTAAATAACACTTCTTACTTTACTCAATAAGTAATATCTCGTATAGTCGATTATAAGAGAAGCACAACGTAAAATTAACGGGAGAGATGATAGATAGTTACAAATACTAAAATAATGAAAAAGAAAGTAACTTACAGAAACTGGGAATTTTAGAAGCTATATTAATTCAAAAACTGAAACCAGTTTTAAATATCCAAGTCAAAAATAGTAGCAAAATTTAAAACTTTAATTCCATCAAGGGCATCCAGAAATCCTTACAGGCAGTCATTCGGCTGTCATCATTTCGAATATACGAGTATAATAAACCAGAAAAATCACCCTGGAAGTTATTCACGTCCTGAAGATGAATGTTGATCATTCGAGACATGTCAACTGTGGGAGATATCTTTATTGTGTAGACAAAGTAACGAGAGTGTCATTTAGGTAAAATTGAGAAGCTGATTAAGAAACAGGTATCAGCTAACTTTGGTGTCATATTTGTAATTTACAAATATTTCTCTTTATGCAATCTACGTTAAAACTATTAGTGTATGAACATCAAAGACCTGTCTGTCTGTCTGTCTGCTTACCCGTTTCCTCTGTAGAAATGGGCACATAGCATCCGATTTGAAAAGGAGCAATCAAATTATTATCTTGCAAATAATTTTGGTCAAGTTTTGCTATAAAATAAAATTTTGAAAAATTAGTTCAAATATAATTAAAAAAAATAATATATTTTTTTTAAAAGCTGCCAAGTTTTTGGTACTTTTTTCGATCAATTTAATTTAATTTTTGATATCCTTACTCCTTCAGGTACTACACCAATAAACCAAAGTGGTGCTGTTAATTCTGTTTTGAAGAAATTATATAGATGACTTAGATTATGCAAACTTCTAAATCTGTAATGTTATAAACGATGAAAAAACGATATGCAGAACATAGAAACATATTTAGAGTAAAATATTTTTAAAAAAATTGCTATATAATCTGTGACGTAATCGTAATCTAGGGTCTCAAAAAACTGTATTAGGTGTAAAATAGGTGTGTAAATTTATTTACATTTGACATTCAGACTACAGAATCAGGTGTAGCCTAGCAAATACGATACTTGCATTTAGTACTGAAAGAGGTGTTCTTATCCAGAAAGTTCCGTTTTTTTAACTGATTTGACAATGCTTGGTAGTTTTTTTTATTCTTTAAACCGATTCCCTAGCGCTTGATAACGTCAGCCGTTTACCGGCTTTTTGTTTGATCGGTGATTCTACATCGGGAGTCCTAAATTTTTCCTAACTCAAATGCATTTCGAGTAGGGATCTTTAACAAGTACCTGATATAGTACAGGCTCGTTAACGACGGTTTTAACGTCCTCCCCGAGGGACGACGTACTCAGATTTATTCACCTCCTGCGTGAATAAATTGAGGGTTAGGTGGGGATCGAACCCCGGTCTACCAGCCCAGAGGCGAGTACGTTAACCGCTGAGCTAACCTGGCCCTCTCTGTTGTTTTGATAATTAAATGTACAATTCTGGCAACAGTTATAATTTGACGTGTTGTACTGTCCTACGCGCGGAGTTTTGTGTATTTGTTATTTGGCACCCTTTTTAGTTGCATGAGCAAGCTGCCATAAAAATAATTCTTTTCAAAATTCATACGATTTATTATAAATTTACAGATAAAACTCTTTATCTACCAGTATGAATTATGTTCGTTTCTATTTTATACAATCATTTTTATAAATTAAGATTTAATTGTTATGCCACAATTCAGAAGTCGCATAACAATATACCAGTATTTTTAATTTTATTATTGTTATTTTCAGATGGTCTGGGCACTTATAATATTTAATTCTGGACAATTATTATTCTTTGTCGAAAACTATAATAATAGTAATTTTTTTTTTTTTTCAGTGACTAACAGTGGACCTGTTCTACTTACTCCATCTCTTTGATTCCAACCTTCTTAATATAAATTTATGCAACATCATTGAAATAACCACATTCCTTAACAGAATGACCAATTTACCCTATAGTGTACAAAACAAATAAATTAATTTTAATTCTCAATTACCTATAATAAACATGTAAATATAAAACCATTAAATAAATTCAATTATATTATTATATCAATTGAAACTCAATTTAAGAAAGATTATTTATTATTGTCTGTGATATTTTTCTGGTCTTATGAATTTTGTTATCATTTGCCAATTTCAGTTCAATTAGTTTTTACCTATCCTGCAGCGAGTTAATGAATGGACATTCCTGATGTATTTATTTTTGATTAGATTTCTTTTTGATGCGCATGACAGAGTGTAATTATGTATTTATTATAGAAAAATATAATCTTTAAATAATTACTATTAAACAAAAGTGATTATTTTATTCTGAACTGAATTTTTATGAACCTTTATATATATACATATATACACTTTTTCAATGAAAATACGATCCGAAATGGACAAATACAGTTTAATGTACATAAAGAAACATAGAGAAATTAAAAGCACACACGTACAGTCTCTAATTTTCAGTTAAACCGTCTTCAGGAGAGGTAAGAGAGGGATACGGTTGGGTCTCCAACCGTCTCTGTACCAGTGCACTGGTTTCCCTCTCTTATCTCTCCTGAAAACAGTTCAACCGAAAATTAGAGACTGTAAGTGTGTGCTTTTAATTTCTCTATGTTTCTTTATGTACATTCAACTATAAATATATATATAGTTCAGCCGTTGTTACAACGTTGTTACGGTTACTAGCCGTTGCGTCTACAACGTACTTGGTATCCCTTTCTCTTTTCTCCTGAAGACGGATTGCCCGATATTTTGAGTTTGTAAGTGTGTTTTTTTTACTTTGTGTGCTACCTTTCTTCAGTTTTGATCTATATATATTTATATAGTAGTACATTGGTATATTTTAGTAAATAGTAATATTTATTAGTATATTAGTATATTTTGGTAACAGTCCTTCGGATATCCATGATTTGTTGAACACGACTGAGTATTTTCTGTCAATAAGCATCTTATCGAGAACTTCGATTTGCCTAAATATGACTTTTTCGTTGTGAGAACAACGGTTGGGGTAGTCTGTGATTCTGATGACACATTTCGATTACCTTTCATTTCGAAGACATCAGTCACGGTGAGGGGGTAGGGTGGATGTGTGTCTTATACGTTAAAGAGGGTGCAAAGTCTAGCCAATGGTTTGTTAGTATTCTGTACTCCGGTCTTATTGGCTTTGGCTCTGAGTCTGGTCTAAGGTTGGTGGTTGGTCTCCGAGTAGTCGGAGTGTTCGTGCTGTCCCAGTTTGTTGTTTGTTTATTGCGGTGTTTTTTCCGCCCCTAGTGGGGCCATGCAGCTCTACTACAAGCTGCATCGGCTTATATATTCCACAGGTTCTTTGAAACAGGGGCTAAAAATGCCACTGACCTTACCTGTCGCTGAGCAGGTTCAGTAGGACCTTTGGCCCTGAGATCGATCCGAAACTCTTAAAATAAGTCAGTATTACGGGCGGTGGGAGCCCATGGGGGGGGGTTCTATCTCCTTTCCGCCAACTGCAGGCTCTATCGAGTGTTACCCGTTTTCAAAAGAACTGTGAAAGGGAGTAGGCATCACTACTTGGTTTTCCGTGAATATAGAGTCACATTTGTTTACTGTGATACCTTGAAACATTCTTCTAGGATAAGTCATATTACTAACAAAAACACATAGAAAGCGGGTTATCTACTCCCGGGCGGCATGTGCCAGGGGTCGGCATTTTGAGGGTGTAAAAATATAAAAAAATTAAAATAATAAAAAGCTTACAAAAAATCTGAAATTTTATATTAAAATGTGTTTTTAAGGTTGTACTTGTTTTTATGTGTTATTTGGATTTAAACGGATTTCTATTTTAAAATATTTTTTTTATTTATTTAAAATAAATTTTAAAACATGAAATCTATTTTGAATTTTTCAAAACTAGTTTTTTTATTCGGGTTGAATATTTATTATATTTATTTGCTTAGCTAGTTAATTTAATAATTTTTGATTATTTAAATTATAAGTTTTTGTTTTGAAAAATGTTTGATTTTCTTTGATGACGATGTATATGTATACGAGTACTGTATATATTAAGACGAAAGTCTGGGACCAATAACAGCAGTCTAAAATTAGATCCTTGATTGAAATTCCATGAAAATAAATATTTTCAGAACGTTGTGGAGATTTGAATGTCAACTGATTATCACCGGCCAGTTTTGAGGAGGGGGGTTGACGAAAGGAAATCTCAGACCGCACCGGGCGGCAAAAGTAGTTGCTATACGCCACTGTCGACCACTTCTCGTGATGACGATGGGTTTCGAAGAACTGTAGTTAGCTATCTCAGATTATTTAACAGGGTTTCACGGCAGCATAATATATTTATAAGTAGAAATGTTTATATAAACGTGTGTTCTTTTTCCATTTATTTAACTTTGTATAAAATATCAATCTTACTAATTCTCTCAGACTTCTATCACATGTCTGCGTTTTCTCTCAGCCCGTTCATCCTTCAACTCTGACAAGGACAAGAAAATTACTTGGGCAAAGAATATCCTATTACCGTCAAATGAAAACAAGTTTCTCTATAATATCATATATAACTCTGAGGTTTTATAAAAAAAATGTTACAATAAACAAATTTATTTGTTTATAAACAGGTTTTTACATTGAATGAAACATACATAAAAGTGCTTCTGTTTAATATGAACAGTTTTAATTATACAAGTTTAGTCAATTAACAGTGTTGATTAGAGTGAAACTGAAAATCCTCAAAGAGTTTGTTTCAATTACACTTAATATACTTTGATACACATTGGGTTACATTTGTCGACATTCATTAATACATGACCTAATGTCATAGCACTTTAGTAACAATGACTTATATAGAGGATTAAATAAGCTCTTAAGGGGTTTTAGAGCAGGGGCTGGAAAACTTTGTGAGAATAAACAGAAACAATATAATTTTTTTTTCCTTTCATAATTTCCTTTCGTGTAGCCCGGTAAAATTCATAATCAAGTGAAACTCAGATGCTGGAAAGTATAGGAGATGCTTTTAAATGGTTTCTTTCATTTGTTGAAGTTATCACAAACAGATGGATTAGCATAGTGCTCTTATGAAGTGCCGGTATTTTTCCAGATCAGGTGGTGCTAGATGTTCGTCTAATTGCAGGGCATGATTACTTCTTTTTTTATTCGTCATAACAGTTTTATTCAATCATTTTAATTACCACTATTTTTTTAATAAGTGAAAAAAATTGTTATATCATATGATGTATGCTAACAAAAGTTTGAACTAAGAATTATAGGCCTGTGATCAATCTGCATTAAATCGTGATCAATATTTCTAAATTACTAATAAATGTTTATATAACATTTATAAATAAATGTTGATAAAAGTATCGTGAAGTAGATAATTCACATATCAGGACTCTGTCAGTTCTTCATGTTCAAATTAATCTCTCATTGCCAACGTTACGGTTTTTATTTAAAAACTTTTTCATAGGCCCATAAAAATGAGGAAATATAAGAAATATAAATTTTCTTATACTAACATGTATTTTTTTTATTTCTAACTTTTTGGGCGTTTTATATGTTTGATTTTTGAACGATTCAATCATTCATGTTTTTAAACGTTTATTGTCCTTTGTGGATCGTATTCTTCCACGGAGTTTTACGTGTTCATTCAGACTACGGTTGTTAAAATCCACATACTATTTTTCTTTGTAAAATAATTTGTAATGTAAAACTTAGTTTTTCTGTTTCAAAATTTATACTTCTGCCTATGAAAAAGGTTTTAAATAAAGACCGAAACGTTGGCAATGAGAGTTTAATTTGAACCTGAAGAACTGAGTCCCGATAAACTTCAGTTTTGTGTATATATATATATATATATATATATATATATATATATATATATATATATGGAACTCTTTCGCGTCTCTACACTTGTGTTAATACTGGTTATTATTATACTGAAACAAAATATAAAAACTCTCTATATAAGATGGTTTCCTGAAAATGAACATTTTGTTTTCAAAACATGCTGAGTTACAAAAAGTTCACCTTAAACTGCTCCATATGTAGAGTAAGAGTCAAGCAGTAGTTTTTGTAATTCAAAACTTCTCTAGTGTTAAAATTGACAAAATAAATTTAAATGTGTAATAAACAACAGTTTTAAGAAATATTTTACAATATTAAGTTCACCAGGCTAACGACTGATATTTATTTTTATCGTGATTGTGAGCCCACATATTCAATGAAACCAATCTCTTGGTTGACTGCTGGGCATGCTAAAACAAATGCTAATCAGTTTAAGAAACATTACTTCGTTTAATTAACCTGTCTAATATTCATCGATTAAAAAATAGTTCTCACATTTAAGACAAAAAAGTAGAGCTTTAGTATTTTCCTCAAATTTAAAAACGAAGACACTAAATTTTGAGGAATATTTTTAATTTACTATAAGTAAAGTATAGTGATCGTGAAAAAAATCGATCTCGAAATTTTTTTACATGTGGTTATTATATTTGAAATTATATAAATAAGAAAAGAATGTAGAATATATCTTACAAATTATTCTTTACATAATTTGGTTCCTAGATAATATTTTTAACAATTGTCAAATTTGATTTATTCTCGCGACCGAACTTTGGTGTAATGACGAACATTTTTGCATCCACTGGATTTTGAATAGTTGAGATCGATACGATACTGGTTACGTATTTTTACGAAAAATTTACTTATCGTTCTACTGTACTGAATTGGTTTTTATTTTTTACTAAAATACATCTTTGTTTATAAACGTTAGCCAACCCCTTGTTCTATATCAAAAATTGCTTAAAGAGCTCTAAGCTGAATTTAATTTTAATTTATAAACTGAACACATGATGGTCGCAAGTATACATAGTAACATTAGAGAAAAAATACATATCAATGATTATTAAGTATTATGATGTTCAATTATTCGTAAAATTAATATTGATTGAGTCCCTTAAACAATTCCATTCACACTATTCTAAATTATTTAAAACAGTGAAACAAAAACAGTGCTCAAAATATACTTAAAACTAGGAAATAGTATTGTAGTTATTTTAAAATTAAATAAAAACACTGAAATAGTCGTCATACAAGTGAGGAGAAACAATAAAGCTAGGTAAAACAAACAACCAGTTTAATTAAAAATGTTAGCCTTGGATTCTCTTAAACAAAAATTAGAGGAAACAAAATTATTCTTAATATAAACACAAAGTATATATATTTTATTTTATAAAGAATAAATAGAATTTTTTTTTGGTCAAAATAAGCAATTTTATTTGTTAAACAAAAATATCTATTCTTAGAATAAAACAAAAAAAAAACAGATAGTACAAGAATAACTAATAGCTGGGCAAAACAATTCAAAAGAAATGAATTGAACAATTGAACTTTAATTCTAAGTTATTCAGTAGAAATAATTTTCAGTTTAAATATAATTAATACTTAATCTATTAAAAGGGGGGAAATAATTTGCACATAATGCATAGAAATAAATAAATAATAATATATCGTATTAGAGGAACAATGTTTTATCGTTTCCTTGAACGTTTAGTATTGGTGAGTAGTAGTACACGAAGATTTAAGTCGGATAGACGTGTATTTGAAGAGCTGACTGAACACAAAAAAATTTAACTAACTATATACATCGTGATCTGCAGAACATAGCACTCCAGAGTAGTGTCAGGAAAGCAATTATATTATTAGGTTTGGTATTATATTGTTGACTGTTATACCGTCTTTTTCTGAAAATAAGACATCCCTGAAAATAAGCCCTAGCGTGATTTTCGACGCTTTTTGGACTATAATCCCTCCCACGAAAATAAACCCTGGTTAAAATAATGTGAAAAATATAATTTTTTAATAAATACTATTGAATTTAGGTGGTATCTCTAGATGCCCTAATATTTCGGAGAATCCTTTGGAACAAAAATACTCCAAGAAATTCCTTCTTTACCTAGCTAGTTTCAAGCAGTCTACTTAGACAAGAATATTCATTTAACAATAGTTATATAGCAAGACGTGAGAGATTTAGACCAATGATTCTACAGGAAATGGATTTGGAGGAAAATCACACGGAATTCAAAATTTGATAATTTATCACGATGTTCTAGAAGATGACATGACTGTAATTGAGTAAATTTAAATTTTTGTATATAAATAAATATTAACAAAAATATGTATATAAATCTACTTATTGCATTTGAAGTCCTCCTCTGAAAATAAACCCTACACGTATTTTTGACCTAAAAAGAAAGTAATACAGTGTCTTATTTTCGGAAAACGACGGTAGTTATTTCACTTTTAATATTAAGAACTATTTTATTAATCGGATAATTACTCAATTATTCATACCAGGGTTTATAGTAAATTAAATTTCAGTAAATAGTTTATTTAAAAATACGACTTTTTAGGGAACAAAGGCGTATTTTTTTACGATTTCCTGGTGGTTTATAATATATTAGTATATTATTTTAATTTTGAACTGATCATGCTTCTACTTTCCCGCCATTCTTACGGATACTATTATCTACAGATTTCCCTAGTTCAAAGAGAGACAAGCAAAATCTTAAATATATGGACAGCTTTTTGTTTAAATTATAGAACTATTTTTTGTCATTTTTATGAAAATGGGAAAAATGTATTTAAAGCATAATATAATTTATAAAGAAAATTAATGGAAACACTTTATTAAAAAAAAAAAACAGTAGCTAACTATGAAAAAAGTTACAATTTTCACTTTTTGACATCACTTAAAGCGAAAGGCAAGCATGAATGGGAAACTGAAAATAAAATAATATTTGAAAAATATTGGTATAATGAATGAAATTCTTTGTTGTTTCAATTCAATTGATAAATAAAAATAAACATTTTTTTTTATTTTTAGTATAAATATTAATGAATAAATAAATAAAAATTCATTAGAATTATAGAATTACTAGATATATTAATAATTAGTATATATCTTTTAAATAAAAATTAGTATTTATTAGTTGTTTCTTTTTAATATTATCACATTTAAACTGATATACAATCCATATTACATATGAATACTTTAAAACTAGAAAGAAAA
Organism: Hermatobates lingyangjiaoensis; assembly: GCA_026182355.1. Lineage (NCBI taxonomy): Eukaryota > Metazoa > Arthropoda > Insecta > Hemiptera > Hermatobatidae > Hermatobates > Hermatobates lingyangjiaoensis. The sequence goes on along the minus strand of JAPFBL010000097.1, from coordinate 1,112,348 downwards.
TATTCAGAGTGAAGCAGAAATCGCCATATATACATAGAAAATACTTTCTTTTTTTTTTTATAAGAACATTTATTTTATTTGGCTCTTTACAGTGTTTCTCAACCCCTTCAAAACTTTCTACTTTTCTCTGAACCCTAAAGTTCTGTAAAACAATTAAAAATAAGTTCATATACTGCTGAGTTTTCATTTAAATCTCTTATACATAATATTATGTATGTATACAACTACAAGATATTCTTCGACTCATTCAGCAATTATTTGTTTTTGCTTCATTTACATTTCTATATTATTGTAGTTAAACTATACTGGTGTTTCAGTTTAGATTCTTTGTATAGGAACGAAAATTCTTTGATGAAGCAGTATAAATCACATTTAGCATCAGTTTTCTGAATAAATTAACGAAACAGTATATAGTTTTCTTTCGCACAGGGGTTTCTTGAGACATATAACTTATTTTAAGGGTTACTAAAAATGTAAAAAGGCTGAGAAACGCTGCTCCTTATAGTGACAGTCTTTTTGAATTCAACTTCGATATTTCGTAGGGTTATGATCACAAACAAATAAAATTTATTTAATTTATGTAGAAATAAATTTATTTTAAACTGATAATTTTAAAAATTAAAACAAATGAATTTTTACTATGTATAGACACTTTTGTATCACTCGCTATAATAAGCAATATATAATGATAACATTAAATTTTATACCATGAATGTTACATAAATCCAACTTATAATCTCTTATAAAATCAGATTAACCATAGTTTTAAATTATGTTTAAGAAAGAAACCAAATATAATCACAGAGACAAAACATACAGTCTTCTCTAACACAAAAACTCACTGTCGTATTTCGCCATCCACATAACCAAAAGGGTCAAAGTTGGTCGCCTGGTCACAGGCCAATACTCAGATAAATCTTCCTTTTCGATAATAGCTTATATACTTCTCTTCTTTACCAAACAAGTTATAACGTGATTTTGAAAAAATGACATTATTCAGACTGATTTCAAAAAAAAAAAAAGTTTGGAAGACCAAACCTAAGGATTTTACAAGATTACCTCAAAAACTATTGTGGGAATATTTTTTCGAGTTACAGAGATAAATATTAAAAAAAAAAGTTTAAACTAATCGCTTTAAAGGGCTCGTACTTTTGAGAAGATCATTATTCATTTCCCGGCATATTAGTTCATATATTGATGTTTGTTAGATTTAAAAATATATTTGGGATAAACCAGATCTAAATTAAAATACTTGGTTGTAAGGAAATAACTTATTTATTTTTTTTCTATTTGGTATTAGTGGAGATATAATCAATATTGAAATACCAAACAGCAGATACTATTTGCTTTTGTTTTCTCAATATCTGAACATACATCAATTCTGGCCCAGATGTTAGAGCAGAATCAAAAAAAAACATTCCCTTTAACTAATACTACAAGTCATCAACCATGCATGTTTAATAGCATTCTTCAAAAAAAGAACAAAGTTGCTTATATAAGGCAACGCAGATGACTCCCTGTGATACATATAAAGTCAAATTCACTTGTATGGTAATATCAAATCGGAATAGTGCTATAAAACGGATTTAAAACTAATATTTTTTTTAGTTTTTAATTAATTTCATCGGTTAATGAATTTTTATCAACCATTTAAGTTCACAAAAATATTAAACAAAATATTTCACGCTGTTTGTAATTCCACTGTTTTGCGCAATCAGCGGTCTATGGACCCGAAAGAAAGTCAGTAAGAATATAGGTATTGATATAACTTTTAAAATGTCTGCAGATTTGTTTATTGAAATTAACATTAATAGATGGTGATTTTATAATTATTTAGATTATGAATATTTTTTTAGATATCCTGTACGATAATAGCTATTATAAAGACACAAATGTTAAGAATCCCGGTTTTGGCATGGCAGGTATACTTGCGTGTCGAGTAACTTCCCTCACTCTGAGGATACTCTCCTAGTGTGAGAAGGCAAGTTCAGTTACCTGTTTCTGAGGACAATGAACAATTATTTCTAATTTATATAGTTTCTTTCGAAATGACATACCAAAATGAAATTTGATTTTGTTTTCCTATTCTTCATTCTTTTATAATGCTAATTTCCAGTTAAAATCCTATAATTACTTAGCAATAGCAGTGGATAAGGAAGCTGAAAGCCTCGTAAACAACTATTAACGACACTTTTCGCGTAGCTCCAATTTTTTTTCGAACAACACAAACAACCAATCACAGCGTTAAGCCAATCAACCCCCCCAAGATCTATGTAGCCTAGAGATCTCACCATTCAAAGCAATACAATATTCGATACAATCTAGAACACAAAACATGGAAAACAATTTGAATTTGAGCAAATTATTAAACAAATCTTTTGAGTATTTCTAACTTTATTCAAAGGCAAACAACGCAATAGACAAGCAGCAGACAAATTTTTAACGCTCTTTGAACTAGCCATTTATAAATTTTATGTAAGTGCTCTCGAACTTATTTAAATTAAATTCGAACTTAAAGCTTTTATGTGGATATAAACAAAGAAAAGACATTCTCCTCCTTTCTTTATGTATATTAGATAATAAAAGATTAATTAAATCTCAGACCAAACAAGCAAAACTTTTTTTTTTTATCATCTGACCACCACACCATTACATTTTTATGTGAGAGAACAAGTTGCAGTGTACAAAACATTATTTCAAGGCTATATATTATTTAATTTCTTTCAGCTATAGGAATAATCATTTTTAGGTGACAAGCAATATTAAAGTGATTTTTTTTTGGTTTTGTTAAAACGTAAAGATAATGAGGTTTTCAATTTTAAAATAAACATAACTGAAAACACTAATAAACTGGTCCTTACAGAATAATGTAGCTTTACTGTAATATTGTACATATATTGACACATTTTTAAAAATGACAAATAAATACTAGTCAACAATGAAATATACAACAATATCATTTACATAAAAACTTTTTTCGGATACACAATATTTACATGGAAGACGGATAATTTCTAATTCGATTGTTCAGGGTACTTAACTATTTTTTATATACCCTAAAGCTCTATTAATTTAATGTACCCAAAAACTGATGCTTCGATTACAATCCAAGATATTTTGAGTCATTGTTAACCAATTCACACATAAAAAATCCGGTAAACTATACACATATGCACTGTTTTAGATTCTATACAAACTGATAACAATAAACAATACTTTTACAATCTTTGACATGTGGATGTTTAATATGATTTTTCACGCACATATAATACCTATATTTCAGTAAATTTAAATATATTGCCAGTTTTATTAAAACTAACAATCCATAGATATGAATAAACTATCTGTGAACACAGTTTGTTCATAGAAGTATAAATATGAACTATCTGTGAGTGTAAGATAAAGAACCAAAAAAGAGATTATTGAGACTTAACTTTTAATTCTATTATAATTAAAAAAAAATGATTTTTTTTCTAATTTTAGTTAAGCAACTGAAAAACGAAGAATCCTAATCCGTCTTAACTATTTATTTTAATGCACCTATCATCCGTAATACCAATTTACATAATTTTGTTCAATCTTCCGATGAATATCTATCTTTTTATTATACAACTTAAAGAATATACATAATAACGTTATATAATTGTGTAGATAAAGTTATATACTAAAACTGTAAATACATAACGATGACACATTAATATGCTACTGATTGTCCAATTTTTCCATTTCTTATTCTCACGGTCCTATTAGATCATTTCTCCTACTTAGTTTTATTTAATTACCCAATCCATCATTCTGTGTTATATAATAATTTTAAAATCTACCTAATGTAAATAAGTTTCGATAACGCTTTTGGTATATACTTTCATAAGATCCTTCCACTTTTTAAGATTGTCCAACATTTTTTATTTCATTATCTTCCATTTTGATTTACCTCGTCAATATTTATGTTGATTCTATTACTCATTTAATTATTTTAAACTTCCTTCAAGATAACCAGGGGGTAGTAATGGAGTGATTAAGCGCCTCTAATAGCCTCTAACACTCAACTCCGACTTTCGGCCTTCACGAGGCTACCCTGTTAACCTGCTATATGCAGGGACAAACGAAAGAGGAGGAGAAGGTGATCAGGGACTGGGTCTGACCACCTTCGTTTCACATCCTTCCTAATCCCCAAATCCCCTCCTTTTATCCCAGCCCCAATCTAAGGTGTTATGCGATCCGTGCCGAAGGATGGATGATACAGGGGTTTCTGTATTCTGAACGGGCCTCAAGGGCATCAGGCGACTCGCTTGAGTAAATAGCCTTACTCCGGTATGCAGTGCTCTGCCCGAGCGGACAAAATACCACCGATAGAGCTTCAGGGATTTTCCCCTGTAAGGAGAAGGAAGTCTGAAGACCATCCTCCGGAAGCGCAGAGGCTCCAAAAGCGCTAACTAGTGGGGAACTTCCCACAAGTGCACCTGAGGACCCGAAGAAGACCATCCCGAAGAAGGAGAAAGGAAATTACTTTCTCCCGAAACATAAGGAGCCTGAATGGACATTATCAATTATGGTTTCTGCAGATTCTGCAAAGAGGAAGAAACACCGTTGCACCTACTGATAACTTGTAAGGCAACTTTGCTGCAGAGAGGCAGGTGCTTTGGGACACTCAACAAACCACAGAAAAACTTTTACCGCTGGAACCAGCAAAAGTGCTGAGCTGGAGTACTTTAGTACAGAAGAGGGGAAGTACAATAGTTTTTTTTTAAGACACAGTGCTATTAGTCACCCTCAAATAATAAAAATAAAAATGATAACCAGTTAATTGATCGATAATCTATTTAAATTAAAAGGATATGCTAGCTTTAGTAATTTACAGATTTAAAGTAATAAATATGAAGTTATAGAATGATTTCATCATTGGCTAAGCAACTGGAAATATCTACTGATTTCATTAAAGGAAAGCTCTTCGTTTCCCAGAGGTTAGTGTATATTCAATAATAATTAGAAACCTGACATATCACGGCGCGTAAGTTTATTTCTTTAAAAGCAACTAGCATTATGTGTTTCTCTTTGTATTTTAATTTAAATTAATAGCAGTAGAAAACAAAAAAAAAAAAGTTTTCCACGAACCGAATGAGAGAGTTCCAACTTATTTTTGTTTTGTTTTATTTTCAAACAGGAACTTTTACAGATGCACAATTAGTTGGCTATAAAATATATGTAATAAGACATAATTGAAACATATGGCATTAGACGAATTCATTAGAAAATGAATGCATAATGTTTCATGATTCTAGGTGAGTGCTCATGACTGATTCTGACGATACAATATTATTTATTATCTAAACCATAGCACTATAAGAACGAAAATATTTGTAAGGACAACGACAAAGTAAAAAATATTTTGATATTTCTAAAATACAAAATATTGTGAATAATTAATATATTCCACCATCAATGTGGCCACCTCACGTACTTCTTTTCTCACTTTTTCAACAATTGATAGATAAAAAAGTTTGTTTAGTTTTCATTTCATGGGAAAAATAAATTTTATACTTCAGATAACCACAGAAATAGTCGAAATATATCGTTCTTCAGATTGAGTATTTAAGGAAATGAAGTCTTTTTTTGTAGTTATTCTATCTGCAGTTCCTCAAGTTAAATAGTGAGAGACAATGACGAGGTTATTGGTAGATGTTAACTGCTTTATAACGATTCTGCCGTCTCTTCAATTTCTTTACGACTTAAGCAAATCAAATGTTCATTTATATAATAATCTGTTCTTTGATAATCAATTAAGACATTGAACAATATGACTCAAAAAGGAAACCAGTTCTAAACAATCAACAGAAGAGATCCATTTTTAAATAAAAAAAACAAAATATACAAAATAAAGTAAAATTTCCTTACAATCAGCAGTGCTAACAAAAGAAAAGCAATACCAATTTCCCTCAAAATAAAATATCGAATCGAAACATCAGATTTTAAAAAATTTAGAATTTCAATACTTCAGTTACTGTTTTCATATCTTAAACTAATTGGACTTATTTCTAAACATATGAATTTTAATAGGAAGTTAAAAATGAATATACAAAATAGGTAATTGTTAAAAACTAAATGAACAGGTACTCGGTTTTTCTCCTAAACCTACAAAAACTGTACAACACCAAAAAGGTATCCAATAAAAGGAAATCAATAGTAAAACATTTCATAACCGGAAATAGATGTAACCATTCCAGCAAATAAATGTTACCAACGGTCAACTTTTTTTTTTTTTAAAAAAAAAGAAGAAAACTTCAACAGTAAAACTGCTTCACAATATCACAAATACTATAGGATAGTTTAATAAAAAAAAATCACATTTTACTTATTATTCTACTAAAACAAAAAACTGTAACTCATCGGATGTAATTTTAATATATTAAAAATATGCTAAGGACATTAATGAACATATATTGTTTCTGTTGCAAGAATCTATAATAAAGTGCAATATTAATAAATAAAATAAAAATTAATGTAAGAAAAATGAAAAAAAAACTGCATTACCATTTGTAACCATAACAAATTTACAAAATTTTATGTTAGTTCAATGGGACAGGAAATCCCAGTATCATTTTTAGTAGTGGTAGAGAGACTGCGGTCTGGTTTTCTTCTGAAATTTTCTAAAACACAACGTAAATTAAGAATTAGAAGGCAATATTCATTAGTCATTATATTTATCTATGCAGAAGGTAATTTAATTCTTGTAATTGCATTCGTAGTCCATTTAAGAGCCGGTAATTTCACTACCAAATAAAAAAAAAGACGGTTATTTACTAAAATAATAATACTAGTAGCTACTAATAATATAATAATAATATGGTTATAATATAACTATATTAGTTATGGCTCCAATAGCTATGAGTCACAGAATAATTAATTTAACTGATGTATCATTTAATTTATCTATTAGGTTGTTATTCATAGAAAAATTCTTTACTCAGGAAACTGAAGATATCACATAAGGGCACTTTATAAACTTGAGAATATTTATTGAGATAAAAGAGCAATTTTGACAAGGCATGTGCATCGGATACAAACAAAGAAACGTTGCATTTGCCATCGTTCTGGTGAAAAAATAAAATATATCCGAGGAATAATAGAAAACAGGAATTCACTTTGTCCTAATTTCAAAAATACAAGATGTCAAACTTCTTGTTCTATTCATTTTATTTCATTCAATTAAATGATAAGAAATTACAAATGAATCCTTTGTGAATTACTGAAGTTATATTTTATTTCATTCGAGATTTATCATTTGAAACGGTTCACATGTATACATAGTGGGGAAAACCAAGGTTTTGTGGTTGGTTTAATTCATGCGTTGAAATATGCTCACAAACAGTCTGACATCATAACAAGGCACATACAAAACTCATGAGTTACTCCAAAATAGCATTAAACAATTACTCATTAATTGTGCAATCTATTATAGTGTAGTATTTACTCATATTGGGTAAAGTATTATGTCTCCTCCCATAAAAGTTAATAATAAAAAACTAACCACCCCATCAGAACAGATGTAACCAGCAGAACATCAAGTGTTCGAAACGCGTTCTTAGTTTTTTATAATAAATTTTTTTGTGTAGATTATAATACTTTCCCTACTATTAAATAATTACTAATTCTAACGTAGTGCAATCAGTTATTATGTGGTATTTACTCATTATAGGGTAAATAGCTAATTTAATCGTAAAATCGTAAAAATTTAATCGTATAAACAATGCATTTCGAACACGTAGTGTTCTTCTTCAGGCATTTGTACCACAGACAGTCATCCGTAGTTAATGTCTGAAGTAAAACACTACGTGTTCGAAACTCGTTGTTTATATAATTAAATGTTTATATGTGGAGACCATCCAATTCATTAGCTTTTTACTCTACAATTAAACAATTACGTTCAATATTTCAACTATACGACTGAAACCGTGGATTATAATTATATTAATACTTTTTCTGATATGATACTGATAATACCGAAATGATAAACCAATTCCAATCATGACAGAGAAATATGAAGTTTTCTGCACTATTATTATTGTGAGAATTTAGAAAACAGATCAAACACTATAATTGTTCAGAATATTATTATATATCATAAACAAGTAGTTAAAAATTATTAAAAGTTACCTATATTTAATCACAGGAGAATTTATACTTTTTATTTTTGAAAAATATTTATATTACTGACTAAAGAATAGACTCCTACTAAGATAAATATAAGTAAGGCAAATTAATGTGACTCCAACCATTCAAAAAGGTGCAAATAACAATGACCAACATTTAGGCAACAGATATCCAAACAAAAGTGTTAAAAATAATGTACTACTTACTTGGGAGTCAATCAAGTAGTCGGGACTTTGTCGATTATCGCTACTCCTGCGTAACTCCGCCCGATGCTCATACAGGCCGGTAGTAAAGACCAAGAATTTGTCTCCGGATTGTAGACTTCGACTGATGATAGATTCGAAGTTCCATCATCACCTCCAACCACGTAAAGCTTTCCATTAAGAGCAACAACTCCTGTAAAATAATTCCAGTTAAAAAAATTTATAGGGTAATAAAATGATGGTAGCATATCTCTTCCATAACTTAACGGTAGATGTCTTAGTTAATATTAAGTTGTTTTATATTATCATAGATACACATCAGATACGGTTTGTGATTATTTGGGAGCAATCAAAAGAGTCTAGGTATAGTCCAGTTGAAACTGTTTGCTGCTAGTACCGAAAGGTCAGGGTTTGGTTGCCCAAGTCCCATCATTGGTGTTGGTCTCGTAGTTCCTCACCCAGGAAGGGTAGACTGTCCCTTGTGGTTGAAGGGCGTCACAGAAGAAGCAGTATCTTCTCGGGCAGGTGCCTGCAGAGTATTAAGAAGGTGGTAAACTTCGACCCTCATCATTGGGGAAAGTTCATAAACTGAACTTGCCTGGTGGACTTTATTACTGGTACTCAGTCTAGACGAGTGCCCGAGTCCCAGGGAAATGGGCATTCTCAATTTGGAGGGAACGACCGAATTCTTATGGACACTATGGTAATTCTTAAAACTGTATGGATTGAGTAGATCCTGACCTCCTATTATATATATTGATGTAGGTTGTGACCAAGGACTAGAAGCACCTCATTCGTGTGGGACAAACACCCTCCCCACCTTGGCACAAAAGTGACCATCCTTACGTGCCACTGGGCCACGCAGTGGTTGCTATTCTAAAACATTTCCCTATAATGCATATGACTAGAAAATGGTAATTTAAGCCCATTTTGTTATTCTCACAGTTAAATTTAGGTCTTTTTGGACTTCACGTATTACTCAAATGCTTACCTGAGAGGGGAATAGAGCCACACATTGTGTATGTACTCGTCACTTGGTGTTCACCTCATGATGGCTGTGATTGGAGATCAAAAAAGACAGTACAGACGCTTGAACAAAGGTATTTGACTGACACACTTGTTAGAGCGTTTACCCTCGCCTTGGGCCATGAACCACGGAGGAGTCAACACCAAATGACGGGAACACACGTGAATGCGAGACTCCATACTCAATCCCGGTGGCTCTATGGAGTATAAGTTAGTGTGCTTTCGGCTGATAATAAGAGTCACAAGTAACATTGTAACAAGTAATGAGCATAGCAAGTTTACCCATCATTATAGACCTGAGTGAGGGGACATTTCAAGAACACTGGTACTAAGGCTATCCTGAGTTCTCGATCTGGGTAAACGGATGACCAAGAGTCATCCTCATACCATAGTCATAAATCAATAGACTTCTCGATCAGTCGGAACTTTATAATAATACAGTTCTGAAAATCTACTAAAGAAACATTGTCATAGGTCTATGATTCTTGATTGCACCTAACAAAACCTCTAAAAAAAAATTAACAATACTAATTAGGATTTTTTGAGGGAGGAATATAGAGATTAATAATTAATTAAGATTATAAGAATAATTAGAGATTATTCTTAGATTTGAGGACTGCACCTGCATTTCTTCGACACCGACACATGTCAGCCACAGCGTACCACTTCTTAGTTTCTGGGTTATACGCTTCAACTGAATTCCTAACCACTGGGCCATCGTGTCCTCCTACGGCGTACAACATACCATCTAAAACCCCAACACCTGTGCAAAAAAAAAACAATGAAAACGATCAGATTGCAAGTTCTTTTTTTAGTTAAGATAACATTTAAAATGGTTAATTATTGTAAATAATTATTACATCCAATAGTTTTGTCAAATTGACTTTCAATTATTACCCTTTAGCATTATTCTTAACACTAAGAGGCATTCCTGAGTTTATCAGACTCAGCGTAAGATGGCCGACAGAATACAATGTTTTATTTACTGATAAAAACATGCATATATGAAACTAATTTATGACATGTTGTCATAAATGCATTTAAAGCAATCATTTTCTTTAAAAATATCACTTCATTTTAGTTTTATAATCATTGCATTCAAGATTAGCAGGAGTTTTTATGTTATAACAGCTGAACTGGAATTTCTATAAGACAGTTTAACTTAGGGCAGGGTAGTGTTTGTTTTTGCAAAATAGGAGCACTTTATTTAAAATTATTCATTAATTGTTTTCCGTCTTTGTTTTGTGATCTACAATCATTAGAGTTTATTTCTAATTTAATAATTCGGAACCTCACATAAAACAACAGAAATATTATTGTTAATAATGATACATTAATGGCATGATTTTAAGCCTCCTCTGTTAACTCTTCCTCTCCCAAAGGGTCTATATAATAACCACCTGCTTCCCAGATATCCATAAAATATAAACATTTCCTTATTGAACTCTTCCCTACTTCATCATTTTCTCTCCCACTAACAGTAATTTCTCAATCCGCTTGGACTAACCTCCAATTATTTCTAAGGGTTACTGACTTTTCCTAAGAAAAGGAGGGCTTCTAAAAATAAGTAAAAGAAACAGAACTAACCGAAAATGAGTAGGAACCTCTGAGTCTGTTGTAATTCAAAAAAATTCTTAGGCCTTTCAGCTTATCCTATTTAACTATAAAACAATATGTTTCATATACAAATAATGATTATGGATTAATGGTTTTGTCTTTATGTGTTATATTTTAAATAAAATATATAATAAATATATTTTATGATAATAAAAAAAAAAGTAATATAATATTACCAGCTCCACTGCGCCTTGCCGTCATGTTTGTTACAGATGACCATGTTCCTGTTTCCCAGTTGTAGCATTCCACTGAGAACAAACATTCCCTGGAAGAACCGTCATATCCACCCACCTAGTAAAAAAAACCATATCACATTAGCTCATGAACAAATCAAACCTGCTCCCATACTTCATGAGTTGATATCAAAAGTTAAAACTATATGTTAATTTATTAAATTTTCAGGTGATCAGCGATTCTTACGGTGGTAATTTTCCCTCTTTAAAAAGTCATATGTTTATTGCCCAAATGCACCTACGAGGGCCATCCGGAAAGTAGTATCCGTTTTGGAATAAAATAAAAACGACAGCATTTTAACAAATAATAATGTTTTATTTGTAAAGAACATACTTTAAACTACTTCTCCACATAGTCACCTTGCAAATTTAAGCATTTGTCGTAACGTATGACGAGTTTTTGTATCCCAGCTTCGTACTCCTCTGCCGCCAGTGTATTTAGATACGTAGTCACAGCTGATTTCAGTTCTTCATCACTTTCAAATTTCGTTCCTGCTAAAAAATTCTTCAGTTTTGTAAACAGATGAAAATCTGAGGGTGCCAAGTCTGGGCTATAGGGTGGATGGTTAAAAGTTTCCCATTTGAATTGTTGCACAAGTTGTTGTGTTATCCGAGCTGTATGAGGCCTGGCATTGTCGTGGAGAAGAATGACGCCGCTAGACAACAAACCTCGCCGTCGATTTTGAATTGCTGACTCATTTTGAACAGATGACTCATCCATAACATTGTCTCCATACACCTCCTTCAATTGACGATGAATATCGCAAGGTTTCACATTTCTTGCGTTAAGAAACCTAATCACAGCTCTAATTTCACAACTGGCGGCGTTCTCTATTTTCTTGAACATTATAAACACTCACAGAAAAAAACCCAGAAGTACCAGCGACCAGTAACTTAGCACACAGACAGCTGAAACAGAACTGAACGTGTTGCAACTTGTCCGGCGGCTACTCTACTCATCAGCGCTCCACACGGCACAAACGGGTACTACTTTCCGGATGGCCTACGTATGTCAAAACAAGAAGTGAGTGTACAGCTTGTGAGAAACTTTGTAAGAACTAACATGTTACTTCATGCATCTTATAAATCTCAGAAGACTGATTTCAAACCGACATTTCATTAGTCGGATTAAAGGAGTTGACACAAGTCCATCTGTAAATGACTTGTTATGATATAAACTTTATTTTATTACCCTCGTATTGCTTTAAATAAAGACTGACTGCATATAGTAGATTGTTGACAACAGCAACTCCAACGCTGCTCCTCCTAGTCGACATGGGAGATACAGGCTTCCACTCCTTGACTGTGGGGTCGTACATCTCTACAGAATCCAGACCTGTCGAGCCATCAAACCCTCCAACCTAAGCAAAAATAACATTTGGCGTGGCTTATACTCAACTTTACCATAAGCATGCCCATTATCAGAACAAGTGAACAATCAATTTAATAGAGAGATTGCACATTGTTTTGATTACCATTAGAGAGATACAATAAAAACATAAAAGAATTAAAAGCAAATATAAAAATAATTAACTCATTTTATTTTAATTAATTATTTGTCATTAATATCTTATTATTAATGTCTTAATTGCTAATTAATTATTTATTATTAACCTAATTTTAAACATTTTTTTTTTCCAATACATAACAATTTGAAAACACTGAAATTTTAAAGACTAAAGTAAGTAAACTCAAGAGGCGATAGGTGAAAGTCAATAGCTGTTTTGTCTAGTGTTATATACCGTTTTCAAAGATAAAAAATCCATGAAATTTTAATCCATGGACTAGTCACATGAAGATAAAATTAAATAGACATTTTCAAATCACTGGAATAACCAGAGGAGCAAGAAAACAATAGTAGAGTGCATTTTAACAAAACGACAACTTCATATTTCACAAATTTTATTATGATTTGACAAATGGGGTAACTCGTAGAGTGATTGAGAAGTTTCTGTACATACCCACAGTAGAAAATATTAAAAATGAACATAGGAGGTAATTTTAATATTTTCTCTATCATGTCTGATTTTTGTACGAAAGTGGGTATGTATATAAACTTTTCAATCACTCTACGAGTTAAAAATATTAAAAATGGACGTAGGGGTCTTCAAAACCATAAATGGGGTAGTAATGGAGTGGTTAAGCGTCTCTAATAGCCTCTAACACTCAACTCCGACTTTCGGCCTTCACGAGGCTACCCTGTTAACCTGCTATATGCAGGGACAAACGAAAGAGGAGGAGAAGGTGATCAGGGGCTGGGCCTGACCACCTTCGTTTCACATCCTTCCTAATCCCCAAATCCCCTTTTATTCCAGCCCCAATCTAAGGTGTTATGCGATCCGTGCCGAAGGATGAATGATACAGGGGTTACTGTATTATGAACGGAGCCTCAAGAGTATCAGGCGACCCCCTTGAATAAATAGCCTCCTTATTCCGGTATGCGGTACTCTGCCAGAGCGGACAAAATACCATCGATAGAGTTTCAGAGATTTTGCCCTGCATGATACTAAGGCGAAGGAAAACATCCTCCGAAAGCGCCAACTATTGGGAGCCAACCCTCCACAAGCGCAGAGGGTCCAAAAGCGCTAACTAGTGGGAACCTCCCACAAGTGCACCTGAGGACCCGAAGAAGGAGAAAGGAAATTACTTTCTCCCGAAACATAGGGAGCCTAAATGGGCATTATCAACGATGGTTTGTGCAGATTCTGCAAAGAAGAGGAAGAAACACCGTTGCACCTGCTGGCTGACTGTTAGGCAACTTTGCTGCACAGAAGTAGGTACTTCGGGACACTCAACAAAACTATAGAAAAACTTTTACCACTGGACCCAGCAAAAGTGTTGAACTTCTTGGAGGCTTTGAAACTAGCTGCTGGGGTACTTTAGTACAGAAGGGGGTAAGTACAATAGTTTTTGTTAAGACACAGTACTATAGTCACCCTCATATAATAATAAAAAAAAACCATAAATACTATATGTTACTTTTTTTGCATTCTCCATACAGTATATTACATGCTGTATCGAATATTATTTAACATTAAAAATACACAGGAAGATTATATTAGACATTATATTATATTTTTATCATTTTGTTTCTTTTGTTTCATCTTTGATGTTTATGAAATAGTTATTTTACTGTTAGGTTAGGTTGTAGTGGTAGTCCCACATGGGAACACACTTAGGCCGAGCATTGGCCCTTTTGTGATACCACACAATGAAGATTGATTCTACGTTGGGAGTCCTAAATGTTGCTCAAGTGTATTTAGAGTAGAGATCTTTAACGAGTACCTGACATCGTACAGGCTCATGACCGACTGTTTAACGTCCTTCTCCGAGGGACGACGTGCTCAGATTTATTCACCTCCCGCATGAATAAATCGAGGGCCAGGTGGGGATCGAACCCCGGTCCTATCAGCTCAGAGGCGAGTATGTTAACTACTGAGCAAACATGGCCCCTTATTTTACTGTTATACAACTAACTGTTTTGTTGTTCAAGCTTTTTTTTTGACAAACTTGTTAAAACTACATGAAAGAATGTGTCAAATAACATACCGCGTAGATGCAGTTGTTGAGTACTGCCACCCCTAAAGTGCTTCTCCTTGCCTCCATGTTTGGGCAGGATGACCACTGGTCAGTCGCAGGGTCATACATGTCCACTGTCCTCACCCTTAGAGACCCATTGAAACCTCCAACTGCATAAACCTTCTTGCCGACCACCACGAGTCCAGCTCTGCATCTATTACAAAATCACTTTATTCAAAATATCTCCTCCAAAAAATCACACAACTTCTTCTGCTACATATTCACTTATATATCGGTTATAAAAGTACATTTTTAATTTCAGATATTGGTGTGCCGATGGCCCCACACATTTGACAACAATTTTTCAGTAGACACAAGAAAGTAATCATTTACTAAGTTTGGTTTATTTCTCTTTGCTCTCTTGAAAATAGTTTTACCGAAAATTCAAGGATGGAAAAAATATGATCCATTTAATATTAATATTTGTTTGAAATTAATTTAATTCTATGTGTATTTTATCTGTCACCACATTTGACTTAATATTAGTTTATATCATTTGACACAACATAAACAGTACGTAAATTCATTAATATATTTGTGGAGCATAATTAAATAATAAATAAAAAAAAGAACTAATAACTAACTAATTCGTTTAGGGGTAGCAATTGATTCTACTTGGACTCAATGCCTTTAAAAGAATAGGACCTAAAGATTGTAAAGTAAATAGTATCTATTACTATACTCATAATGGTTTGTAAATCCGGATCAACATACATTATTGATACCTGTTATAAATCCTAACAAATAATTCGACAAAAATATGCATTCAAGTTTCAGCATTTATTCTTATAAGATTTATTTTTATTTTTCACAACAATATTCAATTTATAAATGAAACTGAATAGGCTTTCCCAAGTTTAAAGTGCTTACCTCCTTCCAGGCATTTCAGCTGCGCTGTTCCACATTTCAGTAGCGAAGTCGTAACACTCAACACTTTTAATCGACTTCGGTGCCTGACCTCCAACTACCAGCATTACCTTTGAAAAAAAATAATTGTATAAGTCTTAAACATTCTTAAGTCTTTAAACGTTATATAAGACGAGAAGTGTAATTATTATTTACAACACAATAAGCTGAACTTGCTGCCACATTCTTACAACTAGAAAGCAAGAAAAGTTTTTTCAGTTTTTACAACTTCAACCACTGAAGATATTACATAAGTGTTGTAGCATCTTATCTTAAGCCTTTAAACGTTATATAAGATTAGAAGTGTAATTATTATTTACAACACGATAAGTGAACTTGCTGCCATATTCTTACAACTAGAAAGCAAGAAAAGTGTTTTCAGTTTTTACAATTTCAACCACTGAAGATATTACATAAGTGTTGTAGCATCTTTTCTTTAGCTCAGGTATATTCTATCTTAAATTTGGTGCTAGTGTTATACTCCTTTTGTCATAGTTCCATATGCATAGCATGCCTGCTTCAGGAGAGCAGTCCTTCCTTCATTTATGACATTAGCAGTCCTTCAACTATTGGGATATCTTCATTGTAGAAAAATACCTAATTGTATGATCCAGGGAAAAGAGAACACTAAGAGGGTCCCCGCTCGAGAGGTGCAGTACGTTTTCTTTACTTCTGATATTACCAATCCTTAAACTAGTCTACAGTAAAATCATGTGTCAACACCTAAAAAAGTTATCTAGATGTATGTCAATTCATGGAAGTAGAAGACCAAGACGATTTTTACTCCAGGAGATCAGCGATTTCATTTCTGACTTCCATTGTATATAAGTGGGATACATAAAATATCGGTATAAATAGAAAGCAGATCTTTCAAAGCATGTATTATTAAAGTGAACCATAGTCTCGGCATTCACGATCTTCAGACTGAGAGATTCGATTTTACGAGCTAACTTTCGAAAGCTTGCACAACCAATACGTATTATTTCCTTATCTCTAATATTTACCTTCTTTATTTCTAATTATACTTTCTCTTTTAATTCCTACTTTCTTTCAGCACATTTATTTTCTGTTTAAATTAATCCCCTTTCCTTGTTCTTTATTAATATTTGATTTATTTTAATCTTTATTAATATATTTATACTATATATGTATATATAAATCTTTTATTTTTGACTATTTCATCGATTTTG
The DNA here is from genome assembly GCA_026182355.1 of Hermatobates lingyangjiaoensis. Lineage (NCBI taxonomy): Eukaryota > Metazoa > Arthropoda > Insecta > Hemiptera > Hermatobatidae > Hermatobates > Hermatobates lingyangjiaoensis. The sequence continues at coordinate 1,095,443 of JAPFBL010000097.1, read as the reverse complement.
TATAACATGTCACTTGACCAGCTCCTTTTCCAGTTAAATCCTGCAAGCAGGAAGTTAGTTCGTAGAATCGAATCTCTCAGTATGAAGATCGTGAATGCCGAGCCTGCGGTTCACTTCAATGATATATAAAATATCGTAGATATTTGATCAGGAGAATGAGAAGATCAACAACAGGTCCTGGGGAATCGGAGTATGTTCTTCACTTCTGATAATAGGAATCCTTCAACAAGTTGAATTGACTTTACTTGTCAAGTGAGATATCTCCAAAGAACAACGTTTTTTAAGCATAACGTCCTCTTCTAATCGTTTAAAGTTCTACTTCTTCAAAAGTGGAGTGTTTTCTTCATTCTACAGTTATCAGTCTTTCTTCTATTGGATCAAGAGTCCTCTTTTAACAAAAAATCCTCTCAATTAATTAACATTACGCAGTACTTCGTAACGACTCTTAACGATGACTGATGAATCATGCACAAACTGATGGGTAAGAATATTCAGCTTTTTGATACTACGGACTACATATCTACCTCCTACCATCTATTACGATATCTTCTATCTGAATATTATCAGAGCATTGCTGGAAAATAAAACCATAGCAAACCAACCTTAGCACAATAATTAAGTGCTGAAACGAATGAATTAAATAATGTTAAAAAAACACTCTGTTTGAGGTTAAATTTTTTTCTGTAGCATACAGAACATAATAAGTAATAAAAACGTGCACTTTTTTCTATGAAAGTTAAAGTAAAATTACAACTCTTCTTAGTTATAACTGTTGGTGGATGAATTAAAATTGTTATATTTCTGTTTCTAATGACCAATTCAAAAATATTACGGTATTTTTTAATTTTTTTTTTTTTGGATATGGATTAGGTATATAGGGAAAACACTAATAGTTATTGAAGATTCACAGACTACCAGCAGAATATCAGGAAGTTTTCTACTCGAATTTTGTAAAGACTGACAATTGACTTACCTTAGGCAGGCCTACTGGTTGTCTAGGCTTTGTTCGTGGAGTCTTAAACAGCGTCCTCTGGTCACCTTTCATTAAATGATACTTCAGTGCTTCAATCAAATAATCCTTACCTAAAACATAAAAAAAAGTGACTTTCTCGTCATACATAATTCTTCCCCAACAATAGGGATCTTGTACACTATGTGGCCCATTCTGTAAAATATCAACTTGATCCATCAAAGATTCTGATAACAAGCGATATCAAGCAATACTAACACACCCACCCACCCACCCAAACAGACATCGTCGAAAAACATCATAAAACGACTTTTAGGACCTCAAAAAATATGATTCCATCAAAATCTCGAGATCGAATTTTTTCACGATCACTATACTATACTTATAGTAAAGTAAAAATATTCATGGAAAAGTAGAAATAGAAAATTAACTAGTTTAAAATAATATTATTATAAGTTGACAACATCTCTCTCTTACTGTATACACAATACACAAGGAAAAATAAATAGATGGTTTATAACATTAATGTAACCCCCAGGGGCAAAACGCAAGTGTCTGTTCTTCCTTTTGTGTATTTCTACTTTAAAGTCTAATTTATTTTAGACTGATTTGTTAGTATTGTTGTCTTAACAAAGATAGATGGACTAACTGGTCTTATAAACAGGTTACTCATGTTGTACTGACAAGATGGAGGACTGTCTAGCCAGTGGCTGATGAGGTGGGCGGTCCACCCCGGGCGGCACGTGCTCATTTTGTGGGGGGTAACATAGAAAATTGAAAAAGAAAATAAAAAAAGCTAATAAAAAATCTGAAATTCGTACCAAAATCGGTTTTTAAGGTCCTAATTGTTTTTATGTTTTATTCGTGTAATACTGTTTTTAAACGGATTTTCAACTGTAATATTTACAAATCAAAAATTTTAAATTTTTCAAAACTCCTTTTTTCTAATGCGGTTGAACATTTATTATATTTGTTTACATAGCCAGTTAATTTAATTTAACAATGTTTTTATGGTTTGAATTATACGTTTTCGTTTTGAAAAATCTTTGGTTTTCTTTCATGACGACTGTATATGTATACAAATACTATAATAAGATGTAAGTCTGGTACCTTGATTGTGACTCCATAAAAAAAAAATATTTTCAGATCGTTCCAGAGTTTTGAATACTAACGGATTATCAACGACTAGCGGGTGGGCGGGGGGGGGGGGGATTCTTACGACTACCTCGAGCGGCAAAATTAGTTGCTATACCACTATCTCCAGCCCTAGCTTACTCAATAAATTGACAGTTTACATCGGCTTACAAGGTTCTGATTAAGAGAGCCTTTGTAAGACTTTTTGGTTTGGTTTGTTAAACATTTTGTTTTAAGACAGTAAGTAAAGATAATTTGAAGTTACATCTAAGGTTGCCCTTGAAGAGTGGCTCGCCCTCTACATGTTGCATGAGGTATTCTTGAGATAACAGGGGAAGTCTCACATGCTGCATCAGATCTTCAAGTTTATCTTGTCTCAAATCAAGGTCGTGATTTACCCAGTTAACCACGCATTCAAAAACCTAAAAAGAATTTTGAAAACATGAAGTCCATTTCTAATAGGAAATTCAAACAAATTAACAAATGGGAAAGAAACGTTGAATTATATATAAATATGACTTATGGAAAAAAATATTAACGGAATCACAACAATACTCATATGTTATATTTGATTATAGAGTCACATTTTTTATTGAAACAAAAATCTGTGTATATCAGGATATATGTATGCAGAAAAATCACAATAAAACACGTAATGCAATCAATGAAGTGCAAACCACAAGGAAAAAGACAAAGAAAAGAAATAAATTCTCTGAGGCTTTTCACATTATGCCATCAGAGAGCAAACAAAGTAAGAAAGAAAAAGATAACAGAAAAGACCTCTTTTCATAGGTATATATGATCAAACCACACTATGAAATTGAAAAAAAAACACTAAGATCTTTCATCTTATGAATTGATCATTGATTGTTATTTCACGTGTTTATTGTGAAATCTTGTTATATATATATTTATATTGATAAAAGTATCGACCGTGGAATAGAAACAAAACTAAAGTTTATTGGGACTCGGTCAGTTCTTCAGGTTCAAATTAAACTCTCATTGCCAACGTTTCGGTTTTTATTTAAAACCTTTTTCAAAGGCAGAAGTATAAATTTTGAAACAGAAAAACTAAGTATTACATTACAAATTGTTTTACAAAGAAAAATAATCTGTGGATTTCAACAACCATAGTTTGAATAAACACATGACACTGAACTGTGTTATGTATAATGTAAAATGAATATATATATATATATATATATATACACTTTTTTTCGTTGGAAATACGATCCAAAACGGACAAATATAGTTCAATATAAACAAAGAAACATAGAGAAATCAGAAGAACACACTTACAGTCTCTAATTTTCGGTTTGAACCGTCTTCAGGAGAGATAAGAGAGGGAAACCAAGCGCACTGGATCAGAGACGGTTGGAGACCCAACCGTCTCTGATCCAGTGCGCTTGGTTTCCCTCTCTTATCTCTCCTGAAGACGGTTCAAACCGAAAATTAGAGACTGTAAGTGTGTTCTTCTGATTTCTCTATGTTTCTTTGTTTATATTGAACTATATATATATATATATATATATATATATATATATATATATATATATATATATGAATTAAACACCACAATAAACAAATATATATTAATTACAATGATCTAAGGTATTTTGTTACAACATCATTAGAGAGCTCAATGAACCGAGCTAGGGTTCATTTAGCTCTCTGATGATGTTGTAACGAAATGCCTTAGAGCATTGTAATTAATTTATATTTGTTTATTGTGGTCTTTAATTCATATATTATATCAAGAGTTATTGTTGATTATTAATTTATATATATATAATCAAATCACAATATGAAATGGGAAAACAAGACTAAGATCTTTCAACCGTAACAAGCGGTCTTCGTCAGAGTCAAAAACCCCATTGGGTTTGATCATTGATCAGTTGGCTTTTTGACTCTGACGAAGACTTCTTGTTACGGTTGAAAGATCTTAGTCTTGTTTTCCCATTTCATATTGTGGTTTGATCATTGATATATATAAATACATAATATTTTTTTTTTTTTTTTGAGGTCTTATGATTGAAACTACTTCTCTCGCCGACGTTTCGACATATATTTATGTTATGTTCAGGGCAACAACACGTTTTTTTTACATGAAAGGTAATAGAGAGGTAGTGATTGAGATTTGGTATTACAACTATGGATTAAAACATTGACATATAGATATTTTTTTATTATAACTTTTTACATTATTTCAGAAGTATAGAGATCAATATTTGCCTACATCAGAAATCTGATCTTTTTCCAACATTCATTCCTTAATTGCATTTACATGGTTTATCAGTAAATTAAGTTAAGGAATGAATATTTAAAAAAGAACAGATTTCTGATGTAGGCAAATATTGATCTCTATACTTCTGAAATAATGTAAAAAGTTATAACAAAAAAATATCCATATATCAATTTATAATCCATAGTCGTAATACCAGATTTCAACCACTACATCTCTATTACCCTTCATGTAAAAAAAAATTAAAATGTAAACAATATCCAATATTGTAGTAGTAATAGTGCTAATTGTAAAAAAAACGTATTGTAGCCCTGAAGGTGACATAAATATATGTCGAAACGTTGGCGAGAGAAGTAATTTCAATCATAAGACCTCAACCTTTAACAGAAAGAAAAAAATATTTATATCGTATGAATATTGGGTCAAGGAAACAAAGCATGATATAAATATATACCTTTTCTTCAGACTGGACTGTCAGTCTATCACTGCTTATCAGTTTGCTCACCTGCTGGTGGGATAGAGCAAGGAATTCTTCTGACTCTACTACATCACTAAAACCAAATATTACCAAATATTTAAAAAAAAAAACAATTTAAGTATTGATAGCTAACTGTTCAACACCAAAATCATTGAACCATAAATAACGGTTTTTGATTAAAAAAAAGGAAAAAATAAAAAATTTCTTTATATTTTTTTTATTGTTTAAACCGATCCCCTAGCGGGTGATAATGTCAGCTGTTTACCGGCTTTTTGTTTGATTGGTGAATCTACATTGAGAGTCCTAACTCAAGTGCATTTCGATAGTTTCACATCGTATAGTCTCGGGACCGACGGCTTAACGTCCTGACTGAGGGACGACGTACTCAGATTTATTCACCTCCCGAGTGAATAAATCGATGGCCAGGAGGGGATCGAAACCCGGACCTACCAGCCCAGAGGCGAGTACATTAACCACTGAGCTAACCTGGCATCATATTTTTTAGTTACTTCCCAATATATTTTAAAAAGTTACTTTTTACATTTTAATGATTAGGTTATAATGATGGTTCTTCAAAAAGAAACATGCATAGCCCATAAGGCCTCCAGTGATACCATATCATGATGCTGCTTCTAGAAAGAAGTCTCAAAGTTTATTAGGATAGTGATTTTTAATACGTGCCTAACTCAGTAAAGGCCCATGATTGAATTTTTTACTTACACTCTCCTAGGAATGTCAAGCAAAAGATATAACTTTTCATTTTTCCGCATGAAAAATTTAGTTACTGGTAGCTTTGAGCTCAGTGTCACTGATTTTCATGAAAATAGTCACAAATAATGCCTAGTGACTATTATATGGTCTTCTGTCCCAGGTCCATATAATGCCAAGTATTATTGAAGCCACGATTATAATAGTGTTCACGTTGAATACTCATAGAGCTCTACTAAACCTTATAATAGTGAAAGAAAAAAAAATCAGTAAAATATTAACTAAACGCTTTAATTAATACAGCACACCATAGACAAATTAAACCAAATATTCTATACCAATATTAGTAAATAATACTTATGTAAAATTATTAGAAGTTCTCAAAACACATCAATGTCAAAATTTCATTCCGTAGTACTTTCAAAACTTTTTCTCTATGACATCATCCAAAGTGTCAAAACAACTATATAAGAGTTACATTAGCGTTACCATTTGTTTACATTTCCATGTTCTCCTGAAAATGTTGCAGCTGTTCTTATGGAACAGTTTTTATATTCATATTTTCTTAACTTTAAGATATAATACTCTTTCATTCGTTCAGAATTTAGCCATTTGTAAAATCAACAACATTTTTATTAATAGTAATTATTTCCAAATACCACATTTTTTCGCTTTAATAATTAATGTTGTTCTAGAGAGGGACGTTTAGCTAATTTGTTATTTATCCTTTTCATAGTCCAGTGGTACCTCGGTGTTCGAAACATCGAATCTTAGATTTAATCTTAGATAAATCTTTAGATTTAACAATGCACTTAAAGTAGTTCATATACACGTTTTTATGTAGAGAAACCTACAATATTTAAAAGAATAACACCTGTTTATAATGTGACAGATCGGATTATCGCATTTCCCTTATGTATTTCTTATGAGAAAATAGTTTTGGTTTTCGACCACAATCTGGAACGAATTATAGTCAACAACCAAAGTAATTACTAAAATTACACAGTTCTAAATTTAGATGTACAATTCTAAGTTTATAGATAATGATTACAATTATTTTAAATTTTATGAATTCTGATACACCTGGATTTAATTTAGATATTCTATAGTACAGAAATGACAAAGCATGCGAACCATTATTTTAAATAAAACAACTGTCAATTTATTTATACTGTTATCGTTTTTCAGCCGGGTGAAGCCAGAAGAACAAGAACTGTCAATATGAATTAATCTTTTGTATTTGATAGTCTAATTACAACAAATGACAATTCAATAGAAATTTCACACGAAGCCTGATCGGTATATAAAATAGATTGCAAATTATGATAATAGTAAATTAAAATAATTTATTGATATTGATAAACTCTTTCGCTGCGAAAATCACAAATTTGCGATTCGTTATTCAATAAGTGATTCAATCTGAACTTTTTGTTATTCAATATGTTTTTTTCCTTTCGAAGATTTTTAGATTTATTTTTATTGACCATATAAGATGATTGAATTTCACAATTGTCATTATTTTGTATATAAAAAGAACAGTCAACAAATCTATCCAATATGTTTATAGTTTTAATAGCTCATATTTGAAATAATTGAATAGATATTGATTATTTCGTATTTTTTTTTTTGAGAAATAATTTCTTTGAACATAAGATTGTTACCCCTGAAATTTTATTTACAGTAAAAGTTTATATTATATTGGGAAGATATTTCATAGAATAGAATGTTTTTCTATATATCATTTTATAAAGAGAATTTTATATCATTTTGGGTTGAATATAATTTTTTATTTTAGTTACCCCTAAAAAAGAGAGAAATTTTATAGTTGCATGATTATCAATGTTTTTTTTTTGGGAAGCTTAGTTGATTTTCAGAAAGAAATTTTAAATATAATTTTTCTCGATTTTCGTTTTTTGGTACCCTTTGTGCATTTTTTACAAACAAGAATGAATTAGACTGGCGCAGCGAAAGGGTTAATATGATTTTTTTTTTTTAAGTGATAATCTTAAAATGATATACTTACAAAAAGTGCTGTTCGATAAAATTTTCTGCATTGGTTAGTAATTCTATACAACCGTGGAGATCAGCAAAGGCTCTGATACCTAAACAGTTGGTAGGATGTAGTTGGGATTGTAGGAAATCGCAGCAAGCATTACGAACATCTGAGAGCTGGAGAAGATTGGCTGCAGGTAGAAGTACCTGAGAGTAAAAAAAAAAAAAAAAAAATAAAGGTAACTTATTTAATTATTAGGCTTAGTATCTGGCATTTATATCGAGTCAAGTAGGTAATTTTCATTAGCTTCTTACGAAACAATGCTATGAATAATACAGAAACTTGAGTATTTTAGGTAAAATAAATATTCTAATCTAACCACTACAGATGTGAAAGTATATCAACAGAAAGTAACAAGATAGGAAATAACACACTACAACTCATTTGTCAATATTACTTTCTACTTAGTAACGGAAGATATCGAAGAGGTGACATACAATTTCTCCTGGCGATTACAAAGGAAGACAAAATACTAAAAAATTATTGATATTGATTTTTGTTTGGTTTTCTTTTGCAATTCTTTGTTTTTAACTGCAATTATATATAGAAATTTATACAGTACATAATTAAATAACACAAATAAAAGGAAAAACACTTATAAACACTAATTTTCTATAGTTCTGTAGAACTGTTAGTGATTGTATAGACACTCTAATGAAAGAACACCGGGATCATAATTAACTTACGAATTCCTAAATAATAAAACCCAATATTATTTCTGAAAAAAAAAAGAGAAGGTAATTTCAACTTGCAAATACCAAAATTACATAATTGAAATATCAATTACACCATTAACAGCAGTTCAACACGATGAATAAATTGATAATTATAGATAATATCATTGTGCCTTAATTATTTCAAAATTTAATCTGACTGTTAATTCCCTGAATTCACTGTAATAATTATAAACTTCCTAATTTATTTTTACAGTATCTGGGATATTTTATATATGTACTATTCAATTTAACTGGAAACTTTCAGTTCAATATGATCAAGAACTAAAACGCAAATAACAGAAACAAATAACTTGGAAAGTCAATAACTTCATAATATTATTCGCATACTAAATTATATTATAGGAAATAATTTCTCAAAGATTAGAGCCGATTTAATGCACTTTGGTGTTAAACGCAGTTTGTTAAACACAACGAAATGAAACTGTAACAATTACCTGAACATTTTCTTCAGTGACATGAATTTCAGCTGTATATACATACTCGATCAACAGCTGCAAAGCAATAGAATCTAATCCTTGAATCACAATTCTTTCCTGTCTACTTTCCTCGAAACATGTAAACATTGCATGGAAATATGGAGAACATGAAGCTAGAACCATTTTATGGGCAGGAACTTCGACATTTTCAGCTACTAACCTCACGTCACATAGGAGGTGTTGTCTAAAAATCATAATGGAGATATTACATTTTGAGTTGCTAATAACGAACTGGTGATGTTTTATACTTACTTTCGCATCAAATTAAGAATATCAAAAGCTTTCTGAGTATGCTGTTGGTTTCGATAAGGTGGTTTTTCCTTATTAGGTCTTGGTAATTGTTTCTGAGAACTTTCATCCAAAGAATTTTGACTTGCATATCTCAGTAACAAACAGCTAAAACAATTACAGGGTTATCCATTTACATTATACTATCTGCTGTTCTTGTTATTTCTCTATCACAAATGTTTAATACATACCTTCCCGTTTCAGGTAACAAATCAGTAGCTGAATCCATTATTTAAACAAAACTTCTTAAGTTGGCAGTGTTTTTGATTTATCGAGCAATTATCATAACAAGAAGTAATCAACTTTGAAAATTTAACTGATTTCGCTCATTTACCAATACTTTTGGAGATCTTTTGTTTAAAAAACGTATAAAAGGAACTAACCAACCTTATCTAATAGAACCTCCAAAATGTATACTACTTGAAACAGCTGATTGTGGAAGGTCAACTTTTATTTGGGACGGAGTTTCATTCATTGGGACTTGGAAATTCATTTCGTGACAAAACTAATGACATTTCCTAATAAATGTTCATATATACATATTATTAAATTGAAAGTCGTTGTTAACCAATTTTGATACTAATAATTAAGTAAACTACGACGAGTTTTCATTTAAGTAAATTATTTTTGACTCAAAGAGCTTTAGTTAGTAGGTTTTTATTCTAAAGTACACACACATACGTTCCAAGGTTACTGTCTTAAAACCAAAATCGTCGTTGTACCAAAACAATTGTAATCTTTTATTATAAGATTATTATTAGTAATCGTTTATTATTCTTCTTAGGTGGCCGATTGTCTTTTAACAACCATAGTCCGTGTTAAACGCACAGGAAAACATTATTCAAACATCACATTTATATAACATATAAGTAATTAATTAATGTTTATTAAACTATGCTCAATTTATAAATTCAATGTTTCAATTTATGTATAATACTTGTAATGCAAAACAACCAGACTGAAAATTCGGTACCCTTAGTACCAAAGTGGTTTATAACTTGATTTTTTTCTGGTGTTAATTGTAAAATCTTTTATATACCCAGAAATGCAACAATAATGACTGACTCTACAATCAAAGAAGAAAACTAAAATCTTGATAATAAGAAATCGGTAACTGTCGATTCATTTTAATGTTGCGGTGTTTCTTTGATATAAATAAACGTCATTGTCCAAACCACAGTAAGAAAGTGAGAAAAAAAGATTAAGATCTTTCAACTATAACAAGCGGTCTTCGTCAGAGTCAAATCTCAACTATTACTGATATATGGTAAATAAATATAACAACATACTACTAATATAATTATTTCTTCTTTAATCAAGTAGTGCTCTAAAATTGCTGTTTGAAAACTGAAACTATGGCTCTATTATTAAGTTTGGTCATATCTAAGTTACAGTTAAGACTCAATGAACAAATGTGAAACCTTTTTTTTAGTTAAAAAAATTATTCATATGGGCGAGAATCCAACTATTCAGAAAGTCAGTATTAGATTGTTATTTGTATAAATTTAACCATTTATTTATATAATTTTAATTTTCTTCAATTTTATATATAAATGAATTTAGTTTCCCCTATATATTTACAACTTAGTTTCAGCTAAATAAAATTTACTAGTTGAAGATAGTAATATTAATTAACAACAAATTATTTTAGTTTAAAGTGTTTCTTTTTTTCCTTTTCATGCTCTACTTTTCTTTCTTTCTCTTATTTTCTCTTTTGTTTTTCCCTCTGTGACTATGAGCATCAAAATATTTGTGTATGTATTATTCATAATGTTTTGAAGATGGCTTCGTCTTTCTTATAGGATAAATTTGGTGTACTTTGGGCTGCACCTGTAGGTGATTTCATTTTTTGAAGCCAGTATTTATTACCATAAAATTGTTCGTGTTCTAATGTTTACACTTATAGGTTTTGACCTTTATTACTATTCTAGGGGCGGAAAGTGTGACTATCTATTATTTCGCACTCATTTTAATAATCGCTGAGCCACATTACAAGCTTGATTCTACATTAAGAGTTGTAAATTTTCCTCTATCGTTCAATTTAGTCTTATTCTATTAGACAGTTGACATGATGCCATTCGAATCTTGTATATATTCGAAATAAATACCTAATATAGCGGATATGGGTTTTTCATGAAGAAATGAGTAGTAGAGAAGGTTATATGGTACGGTACCTGTAAAAAAGATTTTGTCATCAAGATACCAAACCCTTATTCATTTTATAAAGCTCATACGGGTCCTTGGTTGTGTACTAAGAAACCCCAAAATAACTAATTTTAATCTTGAATCGCTCTAAGCTTCTGTAGATTACTTTAAAACCCCCAGTCACAGGTGAATTGACTAGAGAAAGAAAAAAGAACTAACATTCTAAACTAACGTCGATAAACTCTTTCCTTGTATTCATTTTTTTATGTAAAAACTAAATATTATACTAAATTATTTGTTTAAACCATATTTGCTGAAGAAATAAATGCTTCTTTCGTTTTGACATTGGTTAAAGCTGAAAATATGTAATTTTTTTCAAAATTTAGAAATAGAAATAGAAATATATTTTCCTCTTATTATTTTAATATTTAATGAATGCACTTTAACATGACGCAGCAATATGCTGCACATCTTCCTTCAAGGGATATCTGCTCATCTTCCTTCGCGTAAAATGTTACCTACCTAACACAAAAGGAAACAACCAATAGTAGTTCAAGTTCCTCATAATATATTGGTAAATAACTTTTTTAAACCAATTTTTGCAATATAATTAGTACAGTTTATTATTTTATTTCTCAATACTACATTCAAGGAAAGGATCTATAATAAAACAAATGAAATGTATGTAAAACTGTAATTTTATTAATAAACAATTAGTTTACTATAATACATTTTAAAGCATTTTACAATTTCAATCAAGCTAGACACCTGTGGTAACAACCCTTGGATATTCACACAGGGTGGAGTGCACACTTCAGTTATATCTACCGGTTAGCATCCCTCAACCATCTCTGGCCTGGTAATTTATACATGTTTATATAGGGTAACAATACAAATTAAATCAAAATCACTTTAATTTTAATCAATAATTTATGCCAAATATGGAATGCCTTAGTACAAGTACAAAACACCACAGAAGCATGGTTCAGCAAAATTTAATATACATTTTTTTTTGTTTTTTTTTTTTTAACTAACTAATATGGTGTGCACTAGTCTTACTATGAATTAATAGTCAAAAAATTATATTTCTGACTTGCATAAATACAGATGTAATATTTACATAACTATTTCTGTACCACTTAAAGCATTTTATGCACTTTGAGAAATTCCAATCGTGATGTCATTAATAAAAATTGTGATGAGAACTTTATAACTTCTAAAATGACAAAAAAAAAACGACAAACACACGTAGTGCATTAGGTTGCCCCTAAAGTGAACGTGAATTAGTATTATCAAAGTGGAAAGTGAACTTTTAATTTATTTAACTTGATTTTGTTAGTACATTATTGATTCTTGCTGTTTGTTTCTTCGGTTAATATTAAATAAAATAGAAATACCATTATGATGCGCAACCAACAAGGTTTTCTTTTGAAAATAACTTCTTTATTTAACTTTGACAATTATTTTCAAATGTTTCTGTGATTATACTTGTGATATATTCTCCATAAAAAAGTAATATTCTTTTTCTAACGATAGAATAAAAATAATATGCTATAATATTTTTACTTTTCAAAAATTAAATTGAAAAGAATAGTTATAATTTATGTGTAAAATATGTAAATGTATTGGTTAAAATGCATGATTTTTACTATTGTGAATTCAGTTATCTGACAAATCATATAATAACCCTTCGTTAATAAAACAGAATGAAAACAATAATCCTACAGTATATATATTTATTTTTAGACGTTACATGTTCAATAGGAATATATTGTACACAGAAACTCAGAGACGAAATTAAAAAGTTGATATGCTTTACCGGCATGTTTAATTGTAAAAATGACTTGAGGGTAGCATGCAGGCACTTAACTGTTATAAAAGTAACCTCAATTAATTCCACATACAAACAGGGACTTGGGCATTAAATGATGACAGAAACACTTACAGATATACTAACGAGGGCTGTTAAACGAAATTCAAAACGATTACAATGTTTATATACAAATATAATCAATTTCATTTTTTTTTTTAAATAAAAGTTTATAAAAATTCATGGACGTAATAGTTTTAACAGTTATATTAAAATACATCTAAGTTACTAACAGCCCAAGACTAGCTATTACTTTTAGGGCTGATTCAGCAGAAAATAATATTTACAAGAAGGTAGGTAATTAGTATATTGTTTCAATTTAAAATTTGTCAGTGCTTGAGGAAGAAAAAAATCTTTAGAGCAGTTACAAAAATATAACCACATTAGAAATAGTTGACAATTATTGAATATTGTGGTTAAAATATCAACCTTTGTGGTTTTAATGTGTCACTAAAAATCAAAAATTAAATTATTTTAGAAGAGTAGGAAGAAGTTTTTAATTTTTTATAACAGAAATCATTTGCTCTGATTCATAATTGTTTATTTTTCCGTTTATATATGTCTCTATTATTAATTTCTAAGACTGCAAATAAATTACTTATGGACTTATGAAGTGGTTAAATATTATTTATTTACTTTTTTATTTAAATGTGAAGAAACTTTCACACAAATGCCTTCTCACTTATGTATATGTTATACTTTCTGAAAACAATGTATTAATTTTAAACATTAATTTAAGAATTTTTCATAAATATTTTTAGATTTTTTTTTTTTATGTTGTATATGTGAATAAAACGATGTGTAATATGGGATATTTATCGGCGCATGGTTGGTGGAACTAGGAAGTATACTGCCATTTTCCCACTGAACTTTGACCCAATCCAATTAACTATTAAAGTACGCCATTAGTCTCAGAAGTAGTCTAAACCTTATTGCATCTTCTTTCTGATTTAAATACATCTCACTATTACAGAACATGGTGTATGATATAACAATCAAATTGAAAATGTCTAGAGTGAGTTATTTTCCATCCATACTTCTATACCTTCTGATGTACTTTCATGCAGACTAATTCAACAGGTCATCATTACAAAGTGCTCTAATCAGGTAGATCATATTTTCTATTAAACGAACCAATTTATTCTTCCACGTGTTTTGATGTTCCTAAATCATTGTATTAACAAATAATAGAAACAAATAACAAATATTGGTAAAGTAATAGTTAATTTTTCAGATACTTTTTCTTGATCTGAATAAATGTACTTAAGTTTGTCCGCCATTTAAATATTTTGTTCTATCAGGTTATATTATTAAGATGCAGTTTCTTATTAGAAAATACTATACTTGTCAGAACATAAATATATATTTTTGTAAATGGGAAGGAACAAAGAGGTATTGGTCTCTTTCTACTCGAATTAAAATTCGAATTTGTGTTTCATTTCTTGATTGTCCAGATTTATTTTACTTATTATGTTGTAAACGATGTAAAATAAAACAAGTGTTTTGGGATTGTAAACATAAATTATTAAAACTATGATAGAAGAAGTAACAGTGTTAATAAATTACTCAATTAACTTAAGTACTTTAACTTGTCAACTTAAATTGCACAACTAATGAGCTAACTTAAATTATTTTAACTTATTAACTTATTTTAGTCAATTCAGATCAAATTGCACTGTTCGAAAATCCTACAATATTAGACGACTATCAACATTAAATAAATAAATATAATGACTTTGTTATAACTGGTATTTATTGTACAAAACAAAGTTTAATATAACCCTATATCTTCTTTAGTAAATTAACTATAGAAGGAATGATAAATTAGAAATCATGATCAAACTCTTTTAACCTTTTGGAAAACCACCATGAAAATATTTTTATTAATAAATAAAATATAAGTAACTTAGTTGTTAAAACTACTCATTTACCAAATTTGATAAATATTACTCTGTATTTTTTCAGTGAATAGAGTATTTGATTATGTTTGTATAACAAGATATTCCTACAAACCATAAGCATTAAGGTACTGTTATTTTTAATATTGTTTTTATAACTTTAAGAAAAAATATGATTTGTTGTTTGACATTTAGCATGAATATCCTTAAATATTATGATTCATTTTTCAAATTGACTCGTTTTTAACAACTTTCAAGTATCAAACACACATTTTTTCATAATTTATCACAATTGGAAAGTAAAGTAATTGATCATAAGGTGTAAAACAAAGACAGGAACCAATATCTTTTTTACATTAAAACCATGATTGTTTTTAGTTAATTACAATGTTAATTATCGTTTTTTTTAATCGCTATCAATTTATCTTTGGAGTATTACAAACTTAAAGAAATATTTTTAAGAGGTTTAGGAAAAGTAAAACCATGTGGCTATACAAACACATTCCTCGTAAATACTAAAAGTATATGACTTTCTTATTCAAGTCTTAGTTTTTAGCCACTATGATATTTCAAATACAATAGTTCACATTATTTTGTTGACTTCAATTTTGTTTTTTTCCCTTTTTTGCATACATTTAAATACATAATTAAAAAAACATTTCATTAATTTATGTATCATTATATATAGCATAATATATCTTATTTTATTCCTCCTGAAAATAATCTGATACATCTGTTTTATAATGTTTTTGTATTAAATATTAAACTCATTTTCTAACATGCTGTACAAATGACCAAAGTCTTGCTGAATTACAAATCTTCTTACTCTTCTAAAATATAAATAAAATCTTTATCAATGATGGAAATAATATAATTTTTTTTTACTTATGGTAATATTATTTAGAAAATAATGAAAGAAAATTCCGTGCTGACAAACGTGCTTAAAAATTCTAGTAGATTTTCCTTTATAAAATAGTTTCCATGATGGAATGTAAAAGCAAGCATTGTAGCTCTTTTTTTTTTTGCTTCTCTTGTCAAATCCTACGTTAATGGCGAATATCATCTTTAAGCATTGCGTCTGCACTGGTTTCTTTTTTTTTTAATCAATCATTCCTCAATCTCAAAGCAAAAATCACAATTATATTTAATTTATTACAAAATAACTTTAACAATGCAGAATGAATTGGAAAATTTTATATCACTTGGATTTGATAAATTTGTATATTTATAGACAAATAATTAAAATGTTATTAAAAAATATGGTGTGTTGTTCAAGTTTTGTTATGTAAGGGAACATGTCCTCTTTTTATTAAGTGTGCACTAAACTAATTTCAGTTTATAATATTTTTAAAATTATTTTTTTCAATTCATTATAATTATTTTTTTTTATTTTTTAATAATTTATAGATAAAATTTTATTTCAACCTTTTTACATCAAACATGGTTGTCAACCGGTTTCATTATGATTCACTGAACTGCTGTTAGAAAACTTTAACATAATTTAAGAAGGGTTCAAGAATGAGAAAACATAAATACCTTTAAAAAAACATTCAGTTAGTTATTCCAAAAACTAAGACAAGATTGAAGGTTGTCTTAGACTATATGATACACCCAATAAACAAGGTTGTCTTATTGGTATATTTTCTATTTCTTTTTATCGCGATTATTCTTTTTTTACAATCAGTCAGTGATGTACAATTATACATATATCATGCAATATGATTCAGCAGTTTTCCTAGTTAAATAAAATATTACATACTTTGGTTTTGGTATTGTTGAAATATTTCCATGGTTAAAAGTTTTAAAAAAATCTGTGGTAAATTAAGATACATACCGTCTCTTTCCAAAAATAAGACACTGTCTTACTTTCTTTTTAGGTACAAAATGCGTGCTAGGGCTTATTTTTTTTTGGGGGGGGGGCTTCAAGTAGATAAGTAGAAGTATATATTTTTGTTTAATAATAATTTATATACATAAATTTAAATTTATTCATTGACAGTCATGTCATCTTCGTCTGGAACATATAATAAATTATTAAATTTGTTATAACGTTCTGATTTTCCTCCAAATTCATTTCCTGTAGAATCATTGGTCCGAATCTCTCATGTCTTGCAATATAGCTATAATTTTTAACGAATTATATTTTTCACATTATTTTAAGTAGGGCTTATTTTCGGGGTGTCTTATTTTCTGAAAAAGACAGTACACTTACAGTAACCGTCGTCCGGAGAGAAGAGTGTGAGACCCACCGTTGTTTTACGATTGTTTTTTTCTGTTCCACTCTTTTTTCTCCTGATGACGGTTAAATCGAAAATTACAGTCTGTCCTCTGTCAGTGTATGCATCTATTTGTTGTTTATCTGTAGGGTTTCTTTAAATGTTTTTTGTTCTTTTTGAATTGTTTTCATGAATGTTCTATATAAAAACATATTTAACAAGAATCAAATGAAATAAAAAAATTAACAGCTAAACCACAATAAAAAAATTCAGTTTGGAAATAAGATCTTTCGAGCAAGTAATGGTTCTCAAAGCATTCATAAGTTATAATACATCTTGTGGACAAAACTTCTTCAGTTTTCCTGATGAAAATCTCTACTGGGTTGGAAAGTCTTAGCAACATTATTGACTTTTTTATTGTGGGTTACGTAATTTTTATTTGTTTTATATATATATATATATATATATATATATATATATATATATATATATATATATATATCAATGATCAAACCACAATATTAAATGGGAAAAGAAAACTAAAAATCAAATTGTGGTTTGATCATTGATTGTTATTTCACGTGTTTTTGTGAAATCTTTATATATATATATATAATATATATCAATGATCAAACCACAATATTAAATGGGAAAACAAAACTAAAAATCAAACCAGTGTTTGTCATCACGAGAAGATTAGGTCAATGAGTGAGAGAGTCACACTCTTAGTTTAATAACTTTTTTGTTGTGCCCTCAGTTAAGCTCCAGTTCTTAATAAGCTTGTTTGGAATATATTTTTGTATTTCGTGTATATATATATATATATATATATATATATGTAATATTTCATATAAACACGTGAAATAACAATCACTGATAAAAACCACAATATGAAATGGAAGAAAAAAGACTAAGATCTTTCAACCGTAACAAGCGGTCTTCATCAGAGTCAAAAACCCAACTATTCAGTTGACTCTGACGAAGACCGCTTGTTACTGTTGAAAGATCTTAGTCTTTTTTTCCCCATTTCTTATTGTGGTTTTTTTTATTATATATATAGTCCTGATCGACTGTTTAATTGTGTATATACAAGTAAATTTAATAGTTCCTTCTCGAAACATGTATCACTTTATAATATATAAGCACATTCTTGAATCATCTTCTGGATTTATATATTTTCCAGAAATCTTTTCTAGTCTCTCTTACATTTTCTTTAAAGCCTACGATAAACATAGACAAATTTGTTTAAAAGAATTTATAGTATTAGTGCTTTATTGGGCTTAACGTAAATGAACTCAGGTTTTATTTTTCAAAATGAAATTAAATAGTCCGAAAGTTTTCGAATGCTGATAAATTATATTACAACAGTGGATTAGGATTCAATCAGTTCAATAAGAAATGAAACTAAAAATGGAAATTATTTTCTAGTTAATGCGAAAGGAGTTTTGTTTGTTGATTCCCTCTCTGCAATTTAATGGATTGTCAAAATTTGCAAAATTATTTACGTTATTGATCAGTGGATATATCATTATTTCGATTCAGTTACACCGCTTCTGGCGGTCAGGGCTAATTGACTAAAGATCGTGTTTACTGACTGGAGTCATCACATTGTGATCACATGTGTTATCTTTTCTATGAGTCTACTTCATCAAGCTATCTCAATCATATCCTCTTTTTTTTTTATAAACCATACTAATCCAGAATATTATTGATTGTCATATTTGTTAACACTTTCGAATGTATTAAGATCTAAAGATGGAATTGTTAAGAGAGATACCAATTAGTGTAGGTTTTCTTCAGTAGTATACTATCCTACACTCTGCATCTCCTATGAGAAAGACTGTTATGAGTATAACTATCTCAGGGCTAAGAAAGATGGAGGTGCAGAGAAACGAATACTGAGTTGATATAACCGCGGTGACTTCAAAATTTTAACATTCTATGTCATGATGCCATTGACTTTATCTGTTCTTTCGGCTTTCGTCAAAACTAATATCAAATTTTGAAATTTCTTTGACTTTTTTTTTTCTTGTTTTGTTGACTGGAGGATCTAGAGACAAATTACTATGCAAATACTGTGATGATCAATCTCATTTCCTATATCAAGGAGGCACTGGAATGGATGTAATTGAGAATACATGTTTTCATGTTGCAAGAAAAAAGTTATACGCGTTTAATTAACCCAGTGCGTATTGACTGGAGTCTGCTGATAAACGAAAGAGAGTTTATTTTCCACTATTGTTGGCTAACAATATCTCTATAAATCAGTGATATAGACTTTGGATTAGTAATACAGCCAATTCTTCCCGGATCATAAAT
Organism: Hermatobates lingyangjiaoensis; assembly: GCA_026182355.1. Classification (NCBI taxonomy): domain Eukaryota; kingdom Metazoa; phylum Arthropoda; class Insecta; order Hemiptera; family Hermatobatidae; genus Hermatobates; species Hermatobates lingyangjiaoensis. The sequence continues at coordinate 1,075,909 of JAPFBL010000097.1, read as the reverse complement.
ATTTTATATCAAATGCTTGTTTCGCTTTGAACCAAGGTTATATATCTGTGAATCAATACAGTGTTTCATCAAAATCAAATTTTCATCAACATTAAAGTGCCAGTGGGAATTAACAGACAATGATTAGTTAATTATCGTTTAAGATGTGAATATAAATATTTTAACACGTTAAATATTCCAAAAGTGTCGGTAAAAGTCTAAGATCATGTAAAAGAGAGATGTAAATTTAGTTAAGTATATTAATAAAAATTAAAATCAGCGGGTGTTAGGTTAGTTTTATATTGTTAAAAATTTATTTCTATTTTTTTAAATCTATCATTGTAATAAAGAAATGTTACTAGCCGGTTTGATAACTTCACAAAGGTTAGTCAATAGTGAATGATATAGTTATGTAAAGCCTGCTTTTTTTTAATGAAATTGACCAGTTTCAGATTTTCTCCATCTAAAAAATAACTCTTGAAAAGGTAAACATATTTAAAAGTGTATTTATTGAACACTCATATACAGAGCACACGCTCACACACGCACACACACACACACACACACACACACACACACACACACACAACGTGCGCAAACGGACACACATTTTAAGAGAAACCGGTTAGACACACATAACAACTTATGGGGGTAAGATTATACAAATTGTTCCAAGAAATAAAGACAAAGTAGTTTCTGCATTTGCTTTAAGCCTTTTCTTTCTAGTGTATATTATTCATTTAGATGTGTTTATCTCTAACATTTATATATATATATATTTTTAATTACAATTAAAAGAAATATTTATTTGTAAATGAAAACTGTAAATAAAAACAATATGATATACCGAGAAGAACTCAGAGAACATTTCACAATATAAGAATAAATATGTAGACGTCAAATTTATTCACAATTAGAAAAAAATAAATTTCTGAATTCATGCAAAATTTGTTAAAAATATGCATAATTCTTTTAAAAATTTACTTTATTAAGTTAAATAAAAGTTTATGTGAACTACAGGGATTTTAAGCTTACTGTGACTAAAGATATGAACCGCTGGTCTTTTGGTGATAAGCATTCCTTTCTTTGGAAGGTTCATTACGTTTTGGTTCCACTGGTGAAAGTATTTCAGAGAATTTGATGAACTCATACAGGCTTATATGATAAAGAACAACGTGTCGCATTCATAAGATGTGTATGCATAACTAGTTTGTTTAAATATGACACGGAGAGTTCTGGATTTGTTGTATGTGAAAATACACCCAGTAGTCACATACAACAAATATCAAGTGGAGCCAAAACATCAAGATTTATCACTTAAAAGGCCAAGAACGCCATTTAGTCATAAAAAATAGTATTTAAACATCTGACGAGTATTTAATATATTAATGGAGTAAGTCCTTATTAAAGCTCGTTATGACAGGATTTTTAAGAGAAGGATGGTGCTCAAAGGACATGTTCCAGTTGATGTGTGTGTATGGAATAAAGAATAGGTTCAGTAACACTGGTCGAGTTGACATCGGAGACTTGTTAGTTTAGACAGCTCTGAAGTCATTACGGAAGGCATCTACTGCAGCCTTGTAGTCACCCAGACAATTGCTCTGGGATGGACAAGACCGCCGATTTCACAGTTAACAGTTCTTGTCTCTCCATTGACAACAAACAGTGCTTCGTTTGCTGGGCTCACCATGAAATGGCCAAACACTCCGGAAGCTTCAATCACTCTGTTCGGATGGCCCCATTGAGCTAAGCCTGACTCCATCGGCTTTCCAACTCCTGTAATCATCTCGACCTTGCCTGTAAAAATGCATTCAAATCAAGAAACATTCCTCAAGTATCAAAAACATTTGTAGAATTTATTATAACAGCTCAACCGCCTATATAGGCGAATGAAAAGTAACTTTCTATGTTAAAATATTTACAATTTATTTATATGGTATCATAGCTTTCTCAATTATTGTTTATATGTATCTCAATGTAAGAGAGTTTTGACTCCCTTGCATTGCGGTTCTTTTTCTAGTTTTCTTATTTTGCGTGCGTTTCCAATATCTCATTCATATGGTTTTTGCTTTTGATCAAGTACGCATCGGAAACGCGGGTGATGACCAGCAGGGAGAAGACTTACTTAACGCATGGCAGAGAAAGGTGCTTCGAAGGATGTACGGACCTGTCTGCAAAAATAATGAATGGAGTATTCGAACTAACCAGGAAATTTATATTCTTTATAAAGAAGCAAACCTGGTCACAGAAATTAAGCGAGGACGATTAAGATGGTTAGGACATGTGGAGAGAATGCCGAGGGACAGAGCTGTCAGCAAGGTAAATCGACTCAAGCCTGAGAGAAGAAGACTGCGAGTTAATACCTAGATTATTAATGGGATTGAAAATGTATTACATTTATTTTCGTAGATAGTTAATTTAATTTATTTTTTTTTATGATTTAACTTATACGTTTTTGTTTTAAAAAACCGTTTGGTTTTCTTTGATGACGACTGTATATGTATACAACTACTGTTATAAGATGTAAGTCTGGGATCAATGACACCAGTCTAAAATTAGATCCTTGATTGTAATTCCATGGAAATAAATATTTGGAGGACTTTCTGAAATGTTGAAGGTTAACGGATTATTCAAATCTTATGACCGCCCCAGGTGGCTGAAGTAGTTGCTACGACACTGCTTTTGTATGGTTTTGATATTGTTTTACCTGTAAGTAAGTTGAGAAAGAGAATATCCTCTTTGTCTGCCGCACTGGCGTACAGGTCGTAGCCGTGAGTAGTCTGGGACGGGTAGAAGGTCACGTCACTTATGTTCAATGTAGTCTTTACGTCAAATAGAAACTTCAGGCCTGATTCTAAAACATGAACAATTTATTTATTATTATATTAAAACTATCCAATAGGTAAAAAGTAATATTGATAAGTGATACATAAAAAAAAAACAGAAATAAAAGAGTGGAGAAACTACCCGTTGGTGGTACTCCATATAAATTATTCTGACTACACCCGGGGCCAACATCTTATTAGTCTTCTAACAGGGTTGCTAGGAATCTGGTGAGGTGATAATTGCTGTATTAAGGGGTTTAGGTTGGAGGGTAAAGATTCATGAAATTTGCGGTACCATGATCGGATTTCTTGGTGGATAAAAGGAATTTTCAAATCGTTTTGAATGGAATGAAGCTTCCACAATTTTTTTGGAATAATTAAAAAATTTAATTAGCTCGAGTATCCTTAAAATACAATTGTTATCCGATTAATGGATTTGATCGTTAATGTACCTGTGATTTGTTGAACAACCAAAGTGACTCCTTGGAGAGACCGGTCGACAGTGACGGTGAGACGGCTGTTGGGCGAGATGTAGGGTCTGCCCAGGAGATCTGGCTTCTGGCTGATGACTGTGTCTGTAAGGGCATCGAGCACCAGCTGGCCTCGGCTACGACCTGTGACCGCTTCCTCGCACTCGACCACGATCAGACCGTCTGCAACAGAGTTGATTCAAACAGTAGTCGTATTTGTACTAAGATGTAGCAAGCAAGTTCGTTTGCTTTGATGATTTTTTGACTTTTGATGATTAGAAGTTTGAAATATCGTGTCCTTACAGATTTCATTGAGGGAAGTAAAAAATAAATCTACTTCGCTCTAAAGTATGTTCTAACATACTTTAGAGAACATATACATTCTTATAATACTGTCTAACTAAAGCTGTTTGTTTCAGAGAGAGGACAACTTGACAAAGTACCAAGACGAGGATGCTACTTACACCACACGACTTGTGAATTTACAAATCAGAAAAACTTCATAAGGTTAGTTATTTAATATATTACTTCTATTAACATTTTAAGAAAAACTGGACTACCCGTGACCCGTTAGGTCATCCAACACCTTCCTTTTTAATGCAATCATGTCCACATAAATGCAGATAAACTCTAAATTAATTCATTTCTAATAATGAACATATTTTTAAAATAGTTCTCTTTATTTACATTTTCTTTACAACTTGAATTTTCCAAAAAAAAATTTTTGATGTTTTCTTTCTGTTTGGTCCTACTGGAGCAACATGTAATTGGCCATGTTCAAATGCTGTTTTACATATTTGAAATGAAACTTTACTACAGAGTCTCTCCTTAGGACTTATGAATAGTCATCGCAAATGATAACCGAATGGCAACGTTTTTATGAAAGGTCATGCAACGTTGAATTCTTGGATCGCACGATAGGGGGACTAGGTTAGCTCAGTGGTTAACGTATTCGCCTCTGAACTGGTAGGTCCGGGGTTCGATCCCTACCTGACGCTCGATTTAATCACGCTGGAGGCGAATAAATAAAATAAATAAAAAGCCTCAGAGAGGACGTTGCCTGTACGTCCCAAGCCTGTACGATGTCAGGTACTTGTTAAAGATACCTACTCTAAATCCATTTAAGTTAGGCAAAACTAGGACACACAATATAGAATCTACAGGTGATGTGGCAAATAATACTGCAATGACTGCCAAATAATAAATGAGCCACAATTTTTGCCACTAGAAAAGCACTAAAAGGTGGAAAGCATTATAAGAGTAAGCGTTGAAAAACTAAACAACAAAAAGTATTAAACGATATCAGGCAATGTCCCTACTCTAATAAACTTTTGTGAGGTAAAATTTAGGCAATCCACCCTATAATGTAGCTTTCCTAAAATAAATGAGCCATACTTTCTCCCTTAGAATAGAACAGAAAGTGAAAACCTTTTAGTATGGCCGTTCAAAACAAACAAGATTCTAGGTATATTTGAACTAGAATGCAGATGATACTAACATAGTGCAGAGAACTGCATGTGGCGCGGCACACAGTTGTAGGGTGTGAGGTCGAGGCTCTTGATGTAGCGCATGTTGGCAAGGTCTAGCTTGTAGAGACCTCGCTGGTTTGTGTGACTCACATACCCATACTTGAAGCTGTGCTGCATATCCTGAAACAACAAAGGCTTATTGTTATTTAAATCTTAATAAAAAAGTAATGAAATTCACATTCTGCCTTAGTAAAAAAACTGATTTTGAGAATTTGTTGGATTTGCGCGTTTTGAAATCTCCTGAATACATATTTCTTGTTTTATAAATTGATGAATCAATGTATATATATACCCACAGTTGGGTTTTTGTAAAGAACATAGAAAGTCACTACAGAACCCACTTCGGAGTAGCAGTTTGCTTCTCAACGCAAGTACTTCACACTTCTTTCCGATGACGACGGATGTCGAAATATCGAAGTGAGTTCTGTAGTGACTTCCTGTGTTCTTGCTATGTGTTAAAGTTTTTATTATCCACAAGAACCTTTCATTTTATTCGAAATATATATATATATATATATATGTGTGTGTGTGTGTGTGTGTGTGTGGTGTGTGTGTACAAATGCAATTACTCTACGACTGACACCATTCAATAGAACTCAATGAAGTTTGACAGAGATATTAAGAACACAAATGTAAACATTACTCCTTGAGGACAGAGTGTATTCTGTAAAAAGTTCTTAGTATCTTTATAAGAATATGAAAACTTGTATTTTTTCTGCTCTTCTAGAAGTTATAGAAAATTAAAATTTAGTATGAATATTAATTATTTTATTAGCCAATATAATTAATTAATATTATTATTTATTTTATACTTCAATATTATGTGATAAAAATTTCATGAATTTTGTATTTTACTAGCTATAATTTCAATTATTACAAACTTTTTATTTTAAACAAATATGTTTTAATAATTTGTAACACATGTTTTGTAGGTATATGTGTTATACATAACCTAACACACTTATAACTTACTAATAATTTACACATATATTTATATATGTGTTACAAGTCTTAAACACATGCTATAATGCTTTAAAGCACACATGTTATATATGCACATATAACAACCACAGTTAAAAATGAGAAAAAAGACTAAGATCTTTCAAATGTTGAGATTTGACTGTAACGAAGACGGCTTGTAACTGTTGAAAGATCTTAGTCTTTTTCTCATTTCTTATTTATAATTGATTTTTATTTCAGGTGTTTTTTTGTGAAATCATGTTAAGTTATAAGATATGTGTTATAAAGTTTTAAACACGTGACAATACTTTAGAGAACATGTACATTGTTATACTCACGCAAGTCTTTGTTTCAGAGGGAGGACAACTTGACAAGGTACCGGCACGAGGATGTTACTTACACCACACGAATTGTGAATTTACCAATCAGAAAATTTTCATAAGGTTAGTTATTTAATATATTACTTACAGCTGCATTTTAAGAAAAATAAAATAAGATTAATCCCAGATGTCAAAGTTTTATTGAGAAGGGTCTTATCTTAGGTGTTAATTTATCTGGGTTCTGGGTTAAGATGTTTGGACTGAACACCGAGCACAAGTATAACACACACACACACACACACACACACACACATATAATATATATATATATATATATATATTATATACATATTGTGTAATTTAAAGTTTTATAGTCCGAGTGGACCGTTTCTTATTTTTAGTATATATATATATTATATACACTTACTTAATATATATATATATATAAAAAGATTTCACATAAACACGTGAAGTAACAATCAATGATCGAACCACAATAAGCAAATGGGAAAACAAGACTAAGATCTTTCAACCGTAACAAGCGGTCTTGTTTCTCATTTTCTTATTGTGGTTTGATCATTATATATATATATGTGTGTGTGTGTGTGTATGTGTGTGTATATGTACGTCTGTGTGTGTGTGTATGTCTATACACATCCGATTACAACGTTGACATCGACATTGACTTTGTGACAGCGGTCACAGCGTTGAATGGAACTCAATGAAGTTTACAAAGAGTTCTCAACTTTTCGACATTTGGCAGAATGTCTAACAGTGTTGCCATTAGATTAATTTAAATATTTTAAATCAGTTGTTTTAAATCTTTTTGTTGATAATACCTGAACGGGAGGCATAAATAGATTAGAGACAAGATCAAATTGTCCGTCAATAGGCTCTGGATGGACTGTGTGGTGTTTCCTTTTTTGCGAAGCGTCTCTGATAACTTGAACTGTTTTGACCCCTTGGTCTTGTCGACTGCGCCAGTTGAGGACCCATACTTGGTCTAAGTGAGGCACATAATGCAGTCCCACAGGTCTTTTATCTGTCACTACCACCTATTGACAAAAACAACAATAGCAAACAATTGAGAGACACACTTGCTACCATTGGGGAGATTTAAAAAATTACGTCTCCACACACACAAAAAAGTTTAATAAGATAACTAACAACGCTTTTCGAACACTTAGTGTTCTTCTACAGGCTTAAATTTAAACAGAAAATAACACCACACATAAGCTTCAAGAACATCAGAGTGAATTATTTGAAATTGAATACAATATATGCATGTTGGGGAACTATTGAAGTTTTTAATAAGGAAATTAATCTGAAAAATAACTTATTTAATCCTGAATATGTTATTTCATAAAACATGACAACATACTGAAACATGAACCAATTTATAAGTAACAACATTTTTAATTACCTCCACTCTTGAGAGTCGATCTATTGGAGTGACCAGGTGGGACTGAGGGTTGAAGCAGTGTTGGTAAGAGTGGGAGGGTGTTTGGAGGGATGTAGGAAGTCTTGGCAGGTATATTTACCTAACTGTATATTGGAACATGGCTGTTCTGCAAGAGGAACCACATCTTTCAAATTATATTGCAAATCACGCTTACTCCTCTTTTTTTTTAATGTAGTGTTTTATATCATATAAAATGATATAAAATGTATGAGTTATTCATACAACATGATACATACATAACGTACGTGCATAACATACGTACACAAACAAGTTAGGATTAACAAGTAAGCCGAGTTTTTAAATTTCACCTTCTTTGCATGCTCTAATTTCAATTTTTTTTTGTCTGTTGATACACTCGTCATGTTCCTATTTCACGACATAGTTTTGACTATATTAGCAAGTGCTGTGTTTATTTGACACTCGACTAGGCTAAGAGGTTGGTAGCTTATTTACGTGTTATGCAATTTTTTGCTGTTAAAAATAAAGGTACAGAGAGTTAATATTAATTTTTTTTTAAAAATTTAATGCTATGCTCCAAAACTATTGAAATGTTGATAGTGGGGTACAGTGAGCCAAATTGGCGTGGTTGGAGTCAAATTGAACGAAAAACAACTATGTTTATAAGTAGTATAAGTTCATTGGATAATAGTTGATAAACTGTTTTCATTTTATCATTTAACAATACTGATAGTGAACGCTTACTGCTCTAAAAAAAGAAAGAAAAAAACTATAACATATATATAAATTTTTCTATATATATTCACGTATAAATATTTCATTAAAGAAGAGAAACTTTTTCTTCTTTATATATTCGCGATTATGTATTCACTATATAAATAAGCAAACTACAAGGAAACTATAATAGAAAAACACCATTTAACTTACTATTACTTTTCAATTCCATCGTAGTCAGGGGGAAAACACGATGACAACAATTAGAAGACTCCTTTTTATGATTTAAAAGAAGTTTACTTCTAATATATAACAAATTTTGAACCCTAATAATTCATAAAATTTAGTTAAACAATCCAACAAGTAATGGTATTAGTACAACAGAGGTTGTTGGAATAATACAAATTAATTCTATTATTGGTTTTATTTTAAGTCCGATGGCCTTTTGGAAGTTTTAATATTATTAAGACTAAACTGTGTGGGGAATTTAGTAGTTAATGGTGAACAGCTAAATGTCTATCAATAACAAAAAGTAATAGAATAAATATGAGCATAAAGTGCGTCAAAGTACCTTTCCCACGCAATATTCCTTAAAAACAATAGGACACATTTCTACACTAATGACTCATATATGAACCCTGTTTAATAGGTACTCGTCAAATGGTGCATTTTTAAAGCTATTACAAATACCCAACTACAGATGTCATTCTAAAAATAGCTAACATGAATTAAGGGGATTTCTTCCTTTAGGGGCTAGGTTAGCTCAGTGGTTATGTATATTCGCCTCTGGACTGGACGGTAGGTCCGTGGTTCAATACCCACCTGGCCCTCGATTTATTCACGCAAGAGGTGAATAAATCTGAGGACAGCGTTCCTTGGAGAGGACGTTAAGCTGTCTGTCCCGAGCCTGTTCGATGTCAGGTACTCGTTAAAGATCCATCCTCTAAATATACTTGAGTTAGGCAAAATTTAGGACTTCCAGTGTAGAATCTACAGGTAATGTGGCAAATAATACTATAATGACTGTCAAATAATAAATACTGTTTATGCCACTATTTATGCACCTGGAAAAGCACTACAAGGTGGAAAGCCCTATAAGTGTGGGTATTGAAAAACAAAACAGGATCGTACGATATCAGGTAGGATTCCTACTCTAATAGACTTTTGTGAGGTAAAATAGGACTCCCAATGTAGAATTACGGATCAAACAAATAGACCGTAAAGGGCTGACGTTTTTAATCCGCTAGGGGATTGGTTAAAAAAAAAGAAGGAGTATATATGTAAAGAGAAACGTAGAAAGAAATGAAATATCCAAATAGATTTTATTCTCAGTCTACGTAAAGAGAGATCTATGTAAAGAGAAACCTAGAAAGAAATGGAATATCCAAATAGATTTTATTCTCTATCTATGTAAAGAGAAACCTAGAAAGAAATGAAATATCCAATTAGATTTTATTCTCTATCTATGTAAAGAGAAACGTAGAAAGAAATGAAATATCCAAATAGATTTTATTCTCAATCTATGTAAACAGAGATCTATGTAACGAGAAACGTAGGAAGAAATGAAATATCCAAATAGATTTTATTCTTGGTCTATGTGAAGAGAGATCTATGTAAAAAGAAACGTAGAAAAAAATGAAATATCCAAATAGATTTTATTCTCAGTCTATGTAAAGAGAAACGTAGAAAGAAATGAAATATCCAAATAGATTTTATTGTCAATCACTAATGTGTCTGGGATGGTATACATATTTTAACTGTTATTTTGATAAATTTTATTTTATTTTAATTTTTTAAATGGATTTAAGGCTGCACTGTGAATGTACTTCGTCTGCAATGATTTCTGCACTTCACTCTTGTTGAGGGATATACGAATACCCCTGATATAGTATAGAGACATAAAAAACAATTAAAGGTAATTTATTAATAAAATAAAGAAACAAGACTGACATCCACGACGACCATTTGTATCTTGCTGATGACCAGTACGCGGTCCTTGACCGGCTGAGTCACGTACACGTAGCGGTTTGCTACGTTTATAGCCTGACCCCAGCTGCAATTCACTCCTTTGTTGCCACAAACGTACTCCTGCAACATCAACGCCTAAATATATTTTTTAATATACGTTTTCTCATTCAATTGACAAGATAAATTGAGTTTTATCATAGTGTGTAATGAAATATAAATGAACATATTGCAGTAACATCTCTATATAACAATGCAGAGAAGAATATGAGTTTAATCCTTAAAGTCTATTTAGAAATTCTGCTGAGGATTATTTCCAATCTTACTACCTGAAAATAATGATTTTTAATGAGATTATGTATTTGGATTTGCTATATCGGAGATCATTCCTGTATAGTTATATTGTGAATCGTATTCCGCGTTATTCTGGAGTAATTTTTTGTTGCGCCATGGAGAAAGGCAAACATTCGGGAGGATTTCTTTGGCACGAATAAACTTTGAAACGTTTCCCTTCACGTGTTCGGCGCTCTAACATCTTTGGCACACGTCTTAACATCTTTATAACATCTTAGCAGATCACACGACCTAGCTTTAATAGTAATTTATTTCTATACAATATTTTTTACAGTAGACTCTTGTTTATTTGGCATAAACGGGGCGAAAAGTGATGCCGCGCCGCATAAGTCGATTTGTCGTTGTTTTAAGAGGCATTCGTGTATGTGTACAAATTAACACAAATATCCACCCGATTGTAGATCTGGGTGCCTAAAAAACGCCACCCGTAATAAATAATTTGATGCGTAATACAATGTAAACAAAGAATATTCATCATTTACTTGTAATCGTTGTAATTTTAGTACTCGTATTTTGGGAGATATTGTGGTTCTGGAGGTATTGTTTATCGAAAACCCAATGCATTGTGTGTAATAAATTGTTTAATAACATGGGTAACTTAAGGAATCTTCAATTTAATGACAGCGATAATCAATCGTAAATTAAACTTGAATCTCACCCTTCACCATAAAGAAAACGTAACTTAATAACTAACCTAACTTAAGCTTAAAGGTTTTTTTTAGTTGATTTAGTTCATTAGTTGATTATCGGGATAGTCATCATTCAAGCTGAATCCACCAAAATCAATTCTTTCGGTCAGTCATTCATCTAGCATCAGTTCCTTCGATGGTTTTTCGTTTGATGCATTCGATGAACCTGGATTCTGTTCATCAGAAGGTCCTGGTTTTTGGGTCAATTTTTTGTGCTGCTCTTTGACTTACTTTAGCAAAACAGTTTTCTGATATCTGTTTGTTACGATATTGGTACGATAATTATGGACCATTTCTTTGATTTTTTTCCCTATTTTTGCCCAATTTTGGGTAAAAATCGGCCAGACAAAGTTATGCCGTTGTTTTGAGAGTTTCGTTGTTTTAAATACCGGATAAACGGGATTCTACTATAGTATTACATACATTATCAGTGACGTTATGAAAATTTACCCTCTTAACTCACATGTTTTTCTCGTTATGAACTCGCCATTGTCAACAGAAAGCTAAAAGCTATTCTGCATTTTAGGGTGTAGGCAGACAACCTCTCATGGCTAGATTGTTGCTTCCTATTCGACTTACAGAGTCGATCTACTTCTCGATTGAATCATTTCATACTATTTCTTTAAGTTATGCCCAGGTCATCACATATAACTGAAGAACCAAAACTTTGATAAATAAAAATAAATTTAATAATATAAAATATACAAAAAAAAAATTCATAAACATAAATTTATGAAATAAACAAAAAATATATTGAACACATTGCCAAATTAAATAAATTAATACAAATAAATTTTTATAAATAAAATATAATTGTGAAACAAAAATGATAAATATTAGGATTATTTCACAAAACGTAAATATGAAATAAAAAAGTTATATTTTTTAGCATTATATAAAAATTACATTTTTAGAAGGTCCTTTTCCTGAAAATGGAGATGTCCAAAACTTGTGATACACATAGGTATGCCTAAGTAGTAAAGTAAACGACAATTTATAGAATACTTCAGCTTACAGATATTTTTAATATAATATTAATTTGAAAAAGGCATAACAATTACATTTTTAGTTCAATCTTAACTAAGTTTAAACGAAAACGGATGAGCACTCTCATGTTTTAATGTTAAATAAGGTTTAATGTTGAACTCATCTGCTCTAATTGTACCTACAGTCAAATGTGTCAGATTTGGTGTGGTGCTTTGATTTTGATGTCACTAATTTCTATTTCAGAACTTGGTTACAGTAAATGACTATTCATTTTTGTTTTTCATTCATTATAAATTTATTATAGCGAGGGCGTAAAAACAGAGGTTTGATGCTGTATATAAACACCTACAGCATCAAACTGGTAATTATAAATAATTGTAATTTATTTATTATAAAATTTATATCTAAATTGACATCTGATGTTTAAAAAAAATATGGAATATATAATTTAATAAAAACTTAAATTATTTTTTAAAAGCTTAGTAATAATCAGTATTAATGTAAAGAAGATGACTAAGTACTAGTTAACAAACTAAATCAAATCAAATCAAAGAAAAAAATAACCAGGAAAAAGTAAAAAACTTACTACTACATTTCGACATTCTTTGTCATTAAGAGTCTTGGCTTGCCTTCAAAGCGATTCACTTTAACCCTCTTGATGACAGTGGCCCCAAATATCGTACTGATTTCCCTCTTTGATTTTATTTCATTTATCAAAGAGTAAACTACTGTAAGAAATTAAGAAATAAAACTAAGTTTGGACTAAGTAACGTTGATTCTTTTCATTGACGTATGATTCACCCTAGTAAATCATACGTCATGAGACGTCAATGGAGTCTATTGAAAAGCAGAGCAGATTCTGCATTCACGACTTTTTTAAGTAGCTGTTCTTTTTTCCTAATTACACTTTTATGTTGCAGAAGCAATGTAAAAAGCAAATTTCCCAGCGACATTTTCAGGCAAAAAACACAGTCCAATAACTACTAAAGTAGTTATTTACTTTTCTCTTATAATTTTAAGTATCCCTTATGTATGTACTTGTAGTAGTATTCTGTTATTTTATGACTTTCAGTTGTTAACTGTCTTCTTATTTTCTTCTGCCTGAGGATTACCTACGAGGTTGAAAGCTTGTGTTTTTTTTTTATAATCTTAAGTAAGTAGTGAATACAATTTTATTAGTTATTGGACTATATTTTTTGGGTGAAAATGTCGCTAGGCCATTTAGTTATTGGACTATGTTTTTTGCCTGAAAATGTCGCAGGAAAATTTGCTATTTTCATTACCTCTGCAACATAGAAGTGTAATTAGGAAAAAAAGAACAGCTACTTAAAAAGGTCGTGAATGCAGAATCTGCTCTGCTTTTCAACAATATATATATCACTAAAAGTAACATTAAAAAATCAATGTAAGAATGGGAACCACTGTGAACAATTATTTAATTAAACAGATTTAATATAAGAAATTTGAAGATATTCCAAAAATTTAATGTGATGTGTAAGTAGAATAAAATTCTAAAAACTATAAAAGTAAATCGTACTTTATTATAATTGCTTCCAGTGTGTGATCTAAACTCTGCATTGGTGTCATCTTAGATCTGGGTGATTGTGATTGGTTAAAAGTGGCGGGAACAGAAATGCCTTCTCATTTTCAAATTTATTCATTTTTCACATGAACTTCCAAAGGCTGTCGATTGCACCCGGCAGATACATTATATATATATATTTCATGATTTCACATTAACACGTGAATATTAATCAATGATCAATCAACAGTACGAAGAGTGAAAAAATAGTAAGATCTTTCAATCGTAACAAGCGGTCTTCGTCAGAGTCAAAAACCCAACTCAGTTGGCGGATAGTTTTCTACTCTTTCTTACTATACTATTTTGTTTCCCCAAACATCCCTCTCTGAACATTTGTTTTTTCCTGACTTTTACCGCTTTAAAATACCACTCTTCCCTCTCACTCTTCTCAACCCCTCACTAGATGTTTCAGCATCTAGTGTTTCAGTTGGGTTATTGACTCTGATGAAGACTGCTTGTTAGTCTTTGATTTAATATATATATATTTATATATATTTAGTCTTTGATATATTTGTTAGGCAACGAGAGTTTGATTTTTTATCCTGGAAAATTGACCGAACCCCGATTAGAGAACACACCTATATATATATATATATACAATTAAAAGAAACGGTTCAGCGGAATTTTTTAAATAAAATAAATTCAACACGAAGGAAACACACAGACATAACTCACATCGATATTTCGACCATCGTCTTCATCAGGAGGTTTGGAGAGCGAAGAGTCACCGCCCTGCCTTCCTGCGGGACTCTTCGTTCTTCACACCTCCTGATGACGACGATGGTCGAAATATCGATGTGAGTTATGTCTGTGTCTTTCTGTGTGTTTCCTTTGTTTTGAATTTATTTTATATATATATATATATATATATATATATATTTATTTTTCAAGAAGGTTTTTTTGTAAAATGAAGTAAATTATGAACAAACCTGAGTGCCTGGAATAATGTCTGTCGACTGGATTTGATGGTAAAGCCTGCAGGCATTTGGCTCGTAGACTGAAACTCCCCAGTCATGGAATGCAAAGAATCTGCGTTCTTCGTTAGGAGCAGCTAAACAAATTCACATTGCTTTATCAGTTCTAATTTTAAAACTTTTTCATGAAGTTATTTAAGATATCGCGAAGAAATGTTTCAGTAAAATATAAATGGTATAGATTCAATATAAAAAGTTATACTAAAACATTTTTATATAAAGTATTTAGAAAAAATATTATTTATTTTGATTTTTTTTTTATAATTTTTAATACTATTTCGAAATAAACCTTTTTCCAAAAAAAAATTAAACTAATAAGAAGCACTAGTAAATTTTGAAATCAAAATACAAATTGTACAAGACAAATGCAACTTAATAAAATTTTCAACTGCATTAAAAGACAAAGTAAAACACCAAATTGACTCTTTATATTTTAAATCATAATATCTACATTTACAGTTTCTTTCAATTAACAGTTTCTTTCAAACAACCCTTGGCCTTATTAAGGGTTGTTTGCTTAAGTTTATGAGCATTAGATTAGATCCTCGTTTCAAGGGGTTTTCAAAACAAAAAACTTCTTTGTTTGGATTAATTTGGATTCAGTCGAGAAAACTCATTACAATTGTTACCACACAACGTTATTTTACATAAAACTGGTAGTTGTTAAATTAAAAGGTTGTTAAAAATTGCGTTCCTATAGAAACTAATAATACTAAGTATGTGTTTGAATGGTGTACAAATTAAAAAAAAATCTGGAGTGGCCTACACTCAACTTTACTATAAGTAAGTATAGTAGCAAACTTTTGGGTATATAATATATAATGTCCTTTTTAGCATAATATGAATGTCTAAATGGGAGATGTTTATTAGTCTTTCATTCTTGGAGGTAGTACAGATAGTGATTGCTCTACTTAGCAGTATATTTGCTTATTTTATATAAGGAACAAATATTTTCTGTTGTTTTATAAGTTAAGAACAGCATACTTTTCGTATATTGCTTCTGTAGCCTCAAAGATAATGCCAAAATTTCAAGACTCTGGAATTAGTAGTTTGGGAGAAAAAAATATTGTTTTAAAACGGGTTTTTGTCAAAAAAGTGACCCTCCTATCATGCATAATTACTCCCAATATATACAGCACATCTACACTATGAGGCCCATTTTTGTGTAAATTATGAATTTGATCCATCTAAGATTCTGGATCATAGTGTGTCCACAAACTTCGGATGAACACTCATCCATCCACCCACACATGCATACAGACATCATCGAAAAAACTTCATAAAACGACTTCTGGGACCTCAAAACATGTAATTCCGTCAAAATCTTGAGATCAAATTTTTTCACAATCACTATACTTTACTTATACATAGACAATTATAAAAAGACGTGATACAAATATTAAAGTAACTCACCAGGGGATTAACGCTCTGAGGCCTTTCGTATTATACGTCATCAGAGAGCAAGTGGAAAGGAAAAACGTTCACTTTTTGATTGGAATCGTAAAAAAGGGGAAATCAGAAAAAATAATTAAAGAAATGATAAAATTAGGGGATTAATATTTTACATTGTAAATATAATTTACTTTTTGATTTCACTTGCTTTCAAACGACGTGTGCATGTTGATAAAAGGACGTTTATTCATATATCCTCAACTAGTTTTTATAAGTGTTTGTTTTATGTACTTGAAGTTTTGACTTTGGGAGTAAATCTCAATCAGTTGCACCCTTCTGAAAAGAATGTCTTAGTGAAATGTTAGACACTCGTATACCTTAAATTCTATTTTGATAGTAAACCTTTTAGATGCACGTATACGTTACGCTTTGTCGAACGAGTAGAACTATGGACAGAATAATTAAATTCTAAATTATACTGTGAGGGTTAGTTATACGGAAAAGAAGATATAGAGGAGGTGTACTGGGAGTAGGCTGTTCCTGAACAATGAGGGAGGAGATGTCTCTGGTGACGCCCCCGATGTTGGAAGCTTGACACATATAGGCACCGGTGTCCGCATAGCCAATAGACTTGACGCGCAGTTCTGTTCCATTGCCGATCAGTATGTATTTGTTGACAGACAACTTCAGGGGTTCATCATTCTTTAACCATTCGACCTAAAACATTCAAATGTTTTAAAATTACCGTTTATTTAAGATAAATGAAGCTGAATAAGAGAAACAAGCAGACATAAAAATGACTTTCATGTCATAAAAACTTACTGAGATGATGATTAAAGGTTTATGATAAGGGCCGTCATTGAACGAGAAAAACCGTGTGATCTTTTTAAACCATATTTTGTATCAAAGATAGTTGTTATGTCAGGCAAATGTCTATCTAGGAAGAACAAAGAAAGTATAGTATGAACTTTACAAAGTTAATTTACTGTCTTCTAAGGTAGTGCAATCAGTTATTATATGATATTTACTCATTTTAGGGTAAAATAGATAATGCAATAGTCTCCACATATAGATTTTAATAATATAAAATTGCTATATTAAGCCTGATGAAGTGTTGAAACGCGTTTTTTATATGATAAAATTTCTATATTAGGCCTGAAGAAGAACACTCGTGTTCGAAATGCGTTTTTTATATTATCAAATTTCTATATTAGGCCTGAAGAAGAACATTCGTGTTCGAAACGCGTTTTTTATATTATTAAATTTCTATACTAGGCCTGAAGAAGACACTCGTGTTCGAAACGCGTTTTCTATATGATTAAATTTCTATATTAGGCCTGAAGAAGAACACTCGTGTTCGAAACGCGTTTTTTATATTATTAAATTTCTATCTTTGGAGACTATTTCATTTACTTTTTTACCCTAATCCACTGTATAAGATTAATAACCCATTGTTTTTTTTTAAATAAGTAATCCACTGTATAAGAATATCAAATAAATATAAACATAGCTCAGAATAGTTGTATTCATCGTTTCAGTTAAAAGAAAGCTCCAACAATTTTAATCTGTAAACTATTTCAAATTTTTTTTTTCAAAATACCTTTCACGTTTGCAAAAGTCTTATAAGCAAATAGAAAACAATTCTGTTTGTTCACCGTTTGTCATGCAACTTTTTGTTACATTTTTCTACTACAGTGAAACTACGTTGAATAAAACATCAATTATTAATAGTATGTAATATATATATATATATATATATATATAAATTCACACAAGGGGTTCTTGAAGATTTTGGTCATAAGTCACTCAAGAACCCTTGTGTAAATTTGAAATATCAGTGGTCGAGAAGCTATATCAATATATATATATATATATATATATATATATATATATATATTATATATATAATAATATATATAGGAAAGGAAACATAGAGAAATTAAAAGCACACACTTACAGTCTCTAATTTTCGGTTTGAACCGTCTTCAGAAGAGATAAGAGAAGAAAACCAAGCGCACTGGTTCACAGACGGTTGGATGGTGCCTTTGTTTCCCTCTTATTCCCTCTTATCTCTCCTGAAGACGGTTCAATCCAAAAATTAGAGACTGTAAGTGTGTCCTTTTAATTTCTCTATGTTTTTTCTTCTACATTGAACTATATTTGTCCATTCGGATTGTATTCCCAACGAAAAAGGGCATATATATATATTTCTTGTCATACTTTTGTTTTTAATTAATTTTAATGAAATTAACGAATTTAAGTTAAAATCTGATTATAGTTTATTGCAGCTTTTAATAGATGGTGCAAAAGTAATATCTGCTTTGTTAAATCATGCGCCACGATATCTACCAGATAGCACCAGCCTTTTGAATTCAAATAAACTACTTAATTCTATTCCCTTAATACTCTTCATTAAGGAAAAGTGATTTATTTCACACAAACAATTATATAAACAAAGTTGGTTTTTAATAATAAATATTAAAATTGTTCGGCAATAATTGAATAGATATTATCGCTTTAGAGGAATAATGAGTCCCTTTACCAGACTGTGTATTGTTATCGCAGATAATTCGTTTCAACAGTAGATTATAGTGTAAAGCTCCATAATTTATATAAAACCCAGCAATATATATTATAAGTATAATTAATAGCGACAACTCCGCAATTATCCGCTTATATTACCAATTCAGTTTTTTGTTTATATATATATATATATTGAATTCTGCATGAGTGGTCTGGATCTGAAATGTAATTGGCTATTTTGACCAACTTTTTATATATATATAAAAATATTTATCAATGATTAAACCACAATATTAAATGGGAAAACAAGACTAAGATCTTTCAACCATAACAAGCGGTCTTCAACTGTTGGAGTAACAAGCAGTCAACTGTTGAGTTTTTGACCGCTTGTTACGGTTGAAAGATCTTAGTCTTGTTTTCCCATTTCATATTGTGGTTTGATCATTTATTGTTATTTCAAGTGTTAAGTGAAATCTATATATATATATAGATTTCACTATATATATATATAGTGAATATATAATATATATATATATATATATATATATATATATATATATATATATATATATATATAAGAAGAAACACAGTAGTGTAAACGTGAAAGCGTCCACCGACCAACTCAAAGTTGGTAATATATATATATATATATATATATTGTTAAAAGTAGCAGCAGCTTCTGTTCTCATGATTTTTGAGCTGGTGGCCTCGATCTTGCGGGCGATTCTTCTATTTTATGGTTGGAGCTTCCACATCAATTGTCCAAGGGGCATCAATTCATACGAGCTTTCGACCATAATTACATTGATATGTAAAATCTTCCAGTAAATGAATTGATTTCCAGTAAAATCTTCTACTGGAAGGATGCTTATATAAACTTCCTAAATGGATGTGATTTTTGATTGGTCCAATAAACTTGCCTTATTGGTCAATCAGAGTACAGGTTTCAGTTTTCGTTCTTATTCCATTTCATTTTAGACTCTATGTTCTTGTTTGTTGAAATAACGAACATTTCTTTCACTTGAAGATTAATTGAGGGGTTTCTTTCTTTGATGTATAAAGCCTCTAAAATAAAATATGCACTTTATCAACATTTTCTTCTCGTTGGATAATACAACGATATTATATATATATATATATATATATATATATATATATGAGTTCGAGATTAACAAAGAGCAACACACAAAGTAGGGAAACACACTTACAGACTCAAATTTTCGGGTAATCCGTCTTTAGGAGAAAAGAGAATAGGAGACCAAGCAAGTTGCGTCTCCCAAGCACCAACGTGCTTGGTCTCCCATTCTCTTTTCTCCTGAAGACGGATTACCCGAAAATTTGAGTCTGTATGTGTGTTTCCCTACTTTGTGTGTTGCTCTTTGTTAATCTCGAACTCGTATTGTGTCCAGTTTGGATCGTATTTCGTTTTATCAGGGAATATATATATATATATATATATATAACAGTTCAAAACTGAAGATAGGTAGCACAGAAAGTAAAAAAACACACTTACAGACTCAAATTGTGTCCAGTTTGGATCGTCTTTCCGTTTATCAAGTGTATATATATATATATATATATATATATATATCAACATTTAAAACACAGAAAGAAATCAGAAAAATGACTAAGTCTTTTAACAAAAACAAGAGACCTTCATCAAAGTGTAATTTATAATGTTGAAGACCGCTTGATTTAGTTGACAGATCATAGTCATTTTTCTGATTTACCGCAGTATAGACATTGATTTTTATTTAACGTGTTTATTGTAAAATCTTATTATATTTGTTATATTGTACCAACATGGTACATGTTTATTGAATAAATGTTATTCGATTTAAAAAATATATTACTATTTGATTGTATATGATGATATACGATAGTAATATACAACTTTTTAAGATAAGACAAATTAACTCACAAATAGTTATTACTACTTTAGGAAAGTTCTAAAATACTTTAATCCTATGTCATTAGAAATAGTTTTTATTACTAAAAGAAAAAAGTTAGCATTTGTAGCGCGATTAATAATGTAATTAATTATATTAATTATACATTAATGTAACTTCTTTGTGTGGTGGCTCCTTTGTATTATTTTTTACAGAAAACTGTTTGTAGTGATGAAATGTATTTATAAACTTGATAAAGTTCTATGTGAAACACAATAAAACAATAGAGAACGACTTTATAGAATTAATAGGTATAAGAATAAAAGAATGATAATAATATGAAAGCTTAGTAGAAACCGTTTCAGGGTTTTAACTTTGACCCAGAAATGACAAATCAAGTAGTTTAAATATAACGCATTTAACACGAATAATGCAACTACTGCCCTGGTATATATGATTTAACGGGTCACTTTTCAATGAATCTGTTACGCAATTTTTCAACTCATTCCGAATGATTTATAACGAAAGGATTAAAAATGTGTCGCTTAAAACTCAATAAATTATGACCAAAAGTCATTAGCTGTATATTTTATATTAAAATTAATTCCATCTTTCATGATTAATAATTAAAATAAATGGCTTTGGTTAAATTATTATAAATAAAATCTTAAAAACAATGGTTTAAATTATAACGTAGTGCAATCAGTTATTATGTGGTATTTACTCATTGTAGGGTAAAAAGCTAATGAAATGGTCTCCACATATAAAAATGTAATCGTATAAACAAGGCGTTTCGAACACGTAGTGTTCTTCTTCAAGCGTTAACTAAAAAATACAATGTCATCAGAGAGTTATCTATAGTACAAAGTAAATATAGTACAACATATTTTGTAATATTTACTTTGTACAATAGATAACTCTCTGATGATATTGTATTTTTGAGTTAATGCCTGAAGAAGAACACTACATGTTTGAAACGCCTTGTTTATACGATTACATTTTATATCTGGAGACCATTGCGTTAGCTTTTTACCCTACAATGGAATGGTTTAAATATTTAATTTGAATAATAATTTATTTAACTATGTATAATTATTAATTAGGTAAATAATCTTTAAGTTAAAATAAATAAAAGATGTTTGAATAGCACAAAATTACTTCAGATCTGTCCCTGAAAACTGGCAATACAAAACATTTTTTTCAGAAATAAAGATTTTATGGTATTTTAAAGCCTTTATAGTAATTTAAACTCAGCTAGTCACAAAGAATATATTCATTCGGTTATATAATTTTTTAGAGGAAATTTAACTATTGAACTTTAACTTAATTTAAATTTAAGGAATCATGTAACTATTTGCGAGGGGTGTAGGTTAGCTCTGTGGTTAACGGGTACTCACCTCTGGGCTGGTAGTCCGGGGTTCGATCCCCACCTGGCCCTTGATTTATTCACGCGGGATGTGAATAAATTTGAGTACGTCGTCACTCGGAGAGGACGTTAAGCCGTCGGTCCCAAGCCTGTACGATGTCAGGTGCTCATTAAAGATCCCTACTCAAAATTCCCTTGAGTGAAGCAAAATTTAGGACTCCCAATGTAGAATCTGTAGAATCATTGATCAAACAAAAAGCCAACAACCAACGAATATAACCACGCACTATAGCGCAGGTCGTAACTAGCAGTTCCAGACCAGAGGCCTTCTACTGCTTGATTACTGTGCTACTATAACTTGCAATGTCAGTAATTCATGTCGGATATTAAGTTAGTCTGTACAGTAATGATGTCGTATTCGCGGTCATTTGGTCTTGTTAGTCATAGTTTTCAATGTTTTTAGTCATAAGTTGGAAAGGTTGTCAGATAGTCACTGAATGAAGCACACAAAAAGCCGGTAAACGGCTGACGTTATCACCCGCTAGGGGATCGGTTAAACAATAATAAGAAAAAAATCTATTTGCAAGGTAAGGTGAATTGATATAGTTATGGGAATTTTATGGTTGTTTGCATATTTACAGTGAATGATCCAACAGCCAGGGGTGAGCGTTGGCTAGTTGGCTAGTATTGTTCTCAATACTTAGTAGTACTCGAAGCATATTTGCTATGGAAATTAATAATGGAGGGTTCATGGCATACTCTACGCGTAAAATGTAAAAAAGAAATATTTTCCTAAGATATACCAGAGTCGTGACTGTGAGCAATGGTGCTGTTTTTTTTTATCTAGTATGAAGTTTTCTTTGTTAAACAGATATACATCCAAAAATACAACATAAACTACAGATATAAACTACAACACCCAAACAACTTGTTGCTGGAACTGTAAAGATCACAGTTTTTTATAAGTAACCTTCTACTCTTCTTGGTATAGTAAGATTTCTCTTCAATCAAAGTGCGTAATAATGTTTTAAGTATTTTCAACTTTTCTTGCCCGTTCGTTGCAATTATGAAAATATTACCTGGAAGGGTCGGCAAACATCGCAATACTGTATTCAAAAGTTAAAGTAATTGCTCTGACCTCGGAATGAGTAATTCGTGTCAAAATTACTCACTTCTGGAGTCACTTATAGGCTGCTGTCTAGGAGTAGGATCCTTACTATTAAGTGTATTTTTTATGAAAACAAAATTATAAAACTCGTAGAACTTTTTTTATGATGAATTATATTTCAATACATTTATAAGAATCTACAAGTTACGTGTTTAAAATAAACTATGAATAATGAAAAGTGGTAGAAAGAAGCCAATTCTATTTACTTTAGGAAAAGGCTCTCCGATGACGTGGCAGAACATGGATGCCTCTTCCCCAGGTCGGCGTGACTGGATCCTCGGAGTCACCTTGACCTCTGGCACAGCTGAAACACATTTCATTTTAAATGTGGTTAGAGGTTTTTAGACATTTCAGGTTAAAGGTGGTTAGACATTTCAGGTTCAAGTTGGTTAGAGGTAGTTAGAGATGGTTAGATATTTCAGGTTAAAGGTGGCTAGAGGTGATTAGAAGTGGTTAGACATTTCAGGTTAAAGGAGGTTAGACATTTCAGGTTAAATGACTGTCAAGATAAATGAATGTAGGATGAATACAACACACTCACTGTGTACTGTCAGCACATGGGTTTGCGTGATATCGGAGTTCCTTTGAGCGTGACACGTGTAGTTGCCTGCATGGAGCAGCTGGATTCTGTAGCAGAAAAAGAAAAACACAGTTTGAAGAAAATACAGTTATAAGTAATCATTCCTTTAAATCCTTTAATTACTCGAATGTCAATGACTTGAAATTTTGTGTTCTTCTTCTGACAACAAACTATTAAAAACTTCGAATATTTTCAATCATAACCTAACACTGTTTAGCTCTGCTTAGAACAATGCATAATTGACCATATTTAATGCTCTAAATAATTTAAAACTTTGTTCAATGTTTGCTCCTGAAATGTGTATTGTTTCTCAAAAGAAACATTTCATTGGGATTTGATGAGTAATATAACCTTCAAATCAAGTAACTTTAATCCTAAAAAATAATCAAGTGGTTAAATAAATATCATACTCACTTGTAAAATTTTATATTTAGTGAAATAAAAATACATCTGCGTGAAAAATTTGGTAACTGTTGGCTTAACTCCTCGGACATTGGTTGATAATCATACTCTTCAATAGCAGAACCTACGATGACAACGTTTTCCAACAAAAATCAATTAAATTTCAATAGGAACTTCTCGTCTAGCAAAGATGAACTAGTCATTTCGTCTCTTAGAAATGAGAAGAATCAACTGGACTGGATGAGGTTTTCTCAAGTTTGATCCATCTTCTAGGACAAAGAGGTAAAGGAATCATTCTTGATCTTATTTACCTTATCTGGTTATTCCAGAGTTATTTCACCTGAGCAATGAAGAAGAACAGTTGTTCTGTCACCAGTGAATCCACTTTCGGTGAAGTTGGTTTACTTGATTAATTTTTTTAAATGTTCATCAATTCCCAGTTGGCTACTTCAGCACTAAGTAGGAACAACTGCCTCCACATCGTACATTGCCATGTCAAACTGGTAGAACTTCTTATGGGCGACTAGACTTTGTGGTTACAATAATTAATGTAAGCAGTATTTTTAAGTGTTCATTAAAGAATGAGAAACTGTTAGTTGGAGAAATCAATATTCATTAATCATTTGATCGCTCGAAAGTCGTTAGTTAGTGCTACGTACAAGATAAAACTTACTTCATTCAACTGAGAATATAATTAACCTTGATAAAAGGCACTAATTTACCTTAAGGTCAACAAAAGAAGGGGTTGGAATGAAAATAGTTTTGTTTAAGAAATTGCGTTAATTGAAATCGAGAGGAACAAGATTTCAGGGTCATATAGAAGTGTACATTTGAATAAACGGGAATAAGGACAACCTGAAACTATGTATTCAGTTTAGGTATAAATATACTATATACAGTATAAAGTATATGTTTAGAGAATACATTTTATGCGCACCAGTTAGTAACTGAAAGTATTCGTTGAAATTTTGGAACTAATTGAATAATTTGTTTGTAATAAAAATATGAATTGAAGATATGAATAAGTGACCTGGTGAGGTAGAGAGAGCCATCAGCAAAGACTCGGACATCCTCGTCGGCGAGCAGTGCCAGGTCAGCTCTGTTGCGTCGCCAGACCAGAGGAGGCGGAGGGGTGCCACTTACGTCACACTTGATCTCCACGTTGTCGCCTACTCGTGCGGTCAGGTGGTTCACCTCGAGGGCCTTGTCCAGTGAAACGACAGAGAGACCTGGACAACATTCATATATTGTCACACCCATTCATTAATATATATTGATAAAAGTATCGACTGTGGAATAGAAACAAAATCTAAAGTTTATCAGGACTCGGTGAAACAAATGGAGAGTGGGCCTCTAAGTGATAATAAATGATAGTCTAGACTGAAATCATCTATATTTCAAGAAAGATGTTCTTGCCAGACATACTTGTGGCTTAAAAACTAATAAAAAAACCGCATTGGGTATTACAAGGCAAATTACAACATTACTAAAACTCTGGGAGATATAAGTATGATTTTCCAGCCAAAATGCTTGCAATAAGCCTGAATAAGTACTGAAAAGTTTTAAATGCCTGTTCATTAATTTAAATGAAGTGTGAGATTGTTTGATATCTATTTATAGTCAAAACTTTACCAGGAAAATTTAAAAAAAAATGGGACCACATTCATTGACCATTTCTATAGGATGAACGAACATACAGAGTGACAAATAACGGACACGTTATTTTATATTGGAAAGGTTAATTTTACTTACTAAGATTCGACTTTGACTTAGGTTTGTATCATACTAGACGATTCCGTGTGCCCTTTGTGTCACTCACTGTTAAGAAAGTATAATAACAGTTAATGACATAAATTCACTGAACGTGAATAACAGGGATAACTGTTATTGCTATTTTTGGTTATTAGGTTATGAAAACAAAGATTCTTACATGGCCCAAGTTTTTGATTCAAGATATATACTTAGAAGGTATATTTAATAAAACAAAAAATCATTTAAAAATGACAATTTTATTTATTTTATGACATAAATAAATAAAACATGAATCAAGTTATACACGCACTCAATAATATTTAAAACAAACAAAACCTTTAGATTGAAATATTCAATTTATATACGCATATACAATAACATACGTAAATGAAAGGTATGTCTTTTTATAATATTACCTTATAATGTTCGTATTTGTGCTGACATTTGTGTTCCTAAAGTTATTCATTTAAATCCCTAATGTAATAATTATTATACTTAATAACAAGCTTCATTGTTAGTGTAAATAAGCATTGTATTAAGAATTGTAGAAATATTGTAAAAAGAATTCCTTGATAATGGTCAGTGTAGATCGAAATGTTGGCCCCAATGTAAATACGGAAAATAAAAACAAATCATTCGGTGAGTTAATTTATATGGTACCAGAAAGATGGAGGAATTACATCAAAAAATTCAAGAAGGTATGTAAGAAACATACAAGACTTAAGTACGTGAGTTATTTAATGATTAAATAACTAAGTTTAAAAGAAGGTCTGCTACCAAAGTATACCAATATATATATATATATATATATATATATATATATATATATATATATATATATATATAAGAAATTCAAAACGAAGGAAGCACACAGAAAGACACAGACATAACTCACATCGATATTTAAATATCGATTCTGTGTGTTTCCTTCGTTTTGAATTTATTTTATTTAAAAAAGTCCGCTGGACCGTTTCTTTTAATTGTTATATATATATATGTTCGAGATTAACAAAGAGCAACACACAAAGTAGGGAAAAACACTTACAGACTCAAATTTTCGGGTAATCCGTCTTCAGGAGAAAAGAGAATGGGAGACCAAGCACGTTGTAGGCGCAACGGCAAGTAACCGTTGAATATATATATTCTATATACGAGTATATATATATATATATATATAGAATATATATATATTTTCTATATTTTGTTATTGAGGGCTAGGTCAAATAAAAGAAAATAAACTCCTTCCTAGGCCGACGTTTCGATGTATTTGTACATCATCTTCAGGGCTAAAATTAGAGTAAGAACTATAATACATTTACCAAAACAATCTACAACTCACATAGAGAACTAACACAAATTTTTTTGAGACAAAAAAAGTCTCAATTGTAGATTGTTTTGGTAAATGTATTATAGTTCTTACTCTAATTTTAGCCCTGAAGATGATGTACAAATACATCGAAACGTCGGCCTAGGAAGGAGTTTATTTTCTTTTATTTGATCTAGCCCTCAATAACAAAATATAGAATAGAATAGAAGAGGTCAAGAACAATTTTTGGAGATTATATATATATATGTATAACAAAAATTAACAGTAAATGCGTGGAATAAAAAAGAAACGATCGTTTAAACAATAAAATTTCCAGAAATGGAACTAAGATTGGTTAACCCTAAGAGCTTTCGTAGAAAATAACTGGTTAAGTTTATTCCATATGGGGAATAGATTTCAAATCTGGAGTCATTAATTTAATTGAACCCCAGGATCGTGGGTTCGATTCCCTCAAAATTTCATACATTTTATTGTTTATTCAGACAATTCATGGTGGCAAGAAAAAAAACAAGATCAGTTATCAGAGTTTTATAAGTATACTAAATTAGTACCAATAACTAACAATTTTGTTCATATGGCGAAAATATGTTAAGTTCTTAGATTTTTAAAATTGTAAAAATCGTTATTACAGTGATAAAGTTGTTTATGTTGATAATTACTTATTGAGTGTGTTTTAAACTTGATTGTTGTAATAAAGTTAAAAGAGAGTGACTTGAACACTTGAACAGGGAGATAATTAGAAAAGAGATAGGAAGACAAATGAGTCCCTAAATAGGACATAGGAAGAAGGAATTTAAAGCGGGAATTAAGCACTGTCAGAGTTGACCGTATCCCGTTAAAGTGACCCAGGTAATTATCCTATGTTCAGTTGTGTCACAGGGGTTGTGGAACAGGAAAGGGGTTTGGGGGAGGCGGGGGGGGGGGGGGGAATAAATCTGTCTCCAGAGGTTGTGTGTGCCCAATACAACAGCCCTCCAGTAAAGACACCCTAACCTCCCCCATGGCGGCAGCACCTGTGGCTGGCCTCCAGGCAAGGCCCTTAATTACTGAACATTGCTCACGAAGCCATTCGAATTATCTAAACACAGTAGTAACCATATACGTGTTCCTTGTTCTGCTATTTACCTTTCAGGGGTTTCATTACCTTTGCTCTTGGCACAATCTACATGAATCCAATATCACTTTACTTTATTGTGACACTTCCCTTTGAAGTTAACAAGACCCATTACCAAAATCAGTTGTTTAAACCTAATAAAAGACTTAAAAATTCGTATAAATGAAACTTTATTGGGACAATTATCTCAAAAATTACGAAACATTTTTTTAAAAAAAAAACTTCACAATTTGTTGTAAAGGTTAGATCTACCCGTCTATAAATCTACAAAAAACGTTGTAAGGTATTATTTGGTAGCCTAAAGTTAGGTTGTAACAGCCCTACCTTTATAGGCTGTTATTGATAAGAAAGAAAAATCAGGTTATTCATAATAAATACAAAATAAAATCATTTAAATGGATACCAATATTAAAAGAGGACGTATCCACATGAAAATAATCTTATACCAAAAAATCGTTTGAATGCCTAGTGTCTTCGAGTTATCCAATATTAAGAGAGGACGTATCCACATGAAAATAGTCTTATACAAAAAAATCGTTTGAATGCCTAGTGTCTTCGAGTTATCCAATATTAAGAGAGGACGTATCCACATGAAAATAGTCTTATACAAAAAAATCGTTTGAATGCCTAGTGTCTTCGAGTTATCCAATATTAAGAGAGGACGTATCCACATGAAAATAGTCTTATACAAAAAAATCGTTTGAATGCCTATTGTCTTCGAGTTATCCAATATTAAGAGAGGACGTATCCACATGAAAATAGTCTTATACAAAAAAATCGTTTGAATGCCTAGTGTCTTGGTGTTATACTAATTTTTGAAAAGAATAAAGGTGGATACTTTGTAATCGTTTTATAGAGCTGATGTAGCCCGAGGATGAACACCACGTTCTCAAAACGGATTAATTTTTTAAAAACCTCTTTTATATGAATTATATTACCAGAAGGAGTAACTGATTGCACAACTTTGTGAATATTAGGTATATAAAACATTCTATTATCGTAAGAACAAAATGGTTTTAAAAACGTTTAAACAAAACTATTTATTATCAATAAAAATGAATTATTAAAACAATAATAAATTAATAGTTACATACGTTTCTTTTTACAATATTTAAGGTCCTTTTATCAGTCTCATATTCATTATTATAATAATTTGTTGAAATTCAAGGATCGTAAAGAGTATTATAGAAAGTATCGTAATGTTCTTACATTTAAAAGACAATCCCCTTTCTGTTTATCAGTATTCTATTTCGTAATAAAACGTGCCGAAATATTGTATTAGTTCGGTGACTTGTCGTAGAAATGAAGGGTTTTTCTTTCCTTTGTATGTTGTGTGAGTTAGTTTTTATCAATAGATGAATGTGCTTGCTTTTACTTCTTTGGTAACTGTGCTGTACTAGATAGATGGTCAATATTTTGCTCACTTTTCCAATATGTTGACAATGTAGCGACATTTATATTTTTAGTTTAAATAAATAACATTCTATTTTCTCATGGCTTGTTAATATTTGAGTAATGTTCTCGTAATATAATATTATATGATTCATTTTCAATCTCTTTCCGATAGATAGATTGATAGCTCTATCAAGTTCCTTTGTCAACGTTCTTTTCATTGATGCATTCCATCTATTCTTTCAAGGTATTATCGTTTTTTTCTCAACTCATTTCTGGATTGTTGAAAACAGTTGACATGGATAACTAAACATGCCATTTGAGTTAGATGTTGAAATCTTATAGAGCCTGACCCTCTTATAGCCTCCTTTACCAAAATATGAGCCTATATCAGAGAAAAATAGATCCTTACTTAATTCTTACTTACTCGAATCATGATCAAGTTTTTTACTATTGTAAATTATAGAAATTTTTTGCATAAAGAGATTTATTATCAAAACGTGTTTCGAACACGTCTATTTTTACGATTAAATACAATTTTTAAAAAAAATACAATTAATCAAAATCATTAAACAAGTTCTTTTTTTTCTTTTATGGGTTGGTAACACTTGGTATTTGGTAATAAAACTAAAGGTACAATTGGCTGTCAGTGTTATTTAGTTCACTTGTGCAGGGTAACCTTTTATGTCACTCAATATATGATGACATTTCAGAATTTACCAAAATCCCTGCTCATGCTACACTCATATTGAATCATTGTCTTTGTATTTTTTTGTTTTAGTCAACAGTAAATACATATAACATTATTGCATAACCCGTCGTACATCGTAATCGGTCGTATAGCCGCCCAGCCTGTTTCGCACGTAGTTTATCTTTAAGAAGGACTGAGAAATGTCGAATGATAACAGGAATAAATACCTATTGAACAAGTAATGCCAATACTTGTTTTAATAAGAGATTTTATTCTCTTAAAATTTAAATTATCATTTTCAAGTCCGTCCAGTTGTCTATTTAGTTTAAAATTATCTGTGTTTTTATGCCAATAAAATATTAATATTATAATATTAATAGGAGTCCCTAATAAATATAGATTTTATCCCAGTAGTCTATATCTTGTAGATTGTTCTTCATTGATTATCTTTTTTCTATTGACCTTATCTGTAGGAGTTAGACACACAAATGAGATCAGGTTGTGTAGGTTTTGATCATAAACATACAATGTGTTATGCTTGTTTACTCTAATGGTAGTGGATGCAACCTTCAAATTTCCATAATAATAGAGACCGAGGAAGAAAAGTCCGGAAATTAAAAACACTGGTAAGTGGATAGCCTAATGGTGGATAGGGTAGGCTAAGTGATTGACGGTATGCCAAGACGTACCATATACATAACCTCACTAAAACTGTCTAGAAGGCCTAGGCCAGCGTTTCCCAAAGTGGGCGGTACCGCCCCCCTGGGGGCGGTGGTTTGATATTGGGGGGCGGTAACGCAAAAATAGGCGGTTTGGGGGGTGGTAACTAAAAAATAGATGGTTGGTGGCGACAGTGTAGCTAATGTAGCAGCTGGCTGCTACAATACTTACATCGTCGTCACAAACTGTTGGCGGAAACAATCAAAAACCATACAAGTAATAAAAATTAGAAATAAGAATTTCAAAAGATATGCCGCTCTTTTACCTGAGGATTAAGGGGTCAGCCCCGGTCGAAAGTAAAGAGAGTTTTCGGTCAAAACAAAGGGAATGAAAAGATAAGCTCCTCTTTCACGTATGTCCTATGGATTAAGAGGTCAGCCTTGATCGGAAGTAAATGAGTTTTCGGTCGAGATAAGAAGAATAAAATGATCGTTACCTATATAAATAGTAGACCGCAATCTCAATTCTGTAAAGATAGATTGTGGCTGTAGATTGCATGACAGCTAGAGGATGGTTTTTTACTATTTCTTACTGTACTTCTTTCTTTCCCCAAACATCCCTTTCTGGACATTAGTCCTTTCCTGCGCTTTCACCCTTTTAAAATACCATTCTTATATTCATTAACCTGAATATATTCATTAACCTGAATAGGATAGGTTAGTTCTGATAGGCTTTTTGGCATATCTTTCCATTTTTATGGGGTAGGGGGCGCTGGCAGGCTATTCTAGAAGACAAGGGGGCGCTGGCACTCTATTCTAGAAGACAAGGGGGCGCCAGCCTGAAAAAGTTTGGGAAACCCTGGCCTAGGCTATCTCAATTTCATTTACTTTAGAACGCTTCACATTTAATTTAAATGAACACTATTAATACATATTAAACTTTATAATGAACAAAAAAAGCCTAGCCTAACAGCTGACGGCAGGCCAAGACATGCCATAGGATATATAGCCTAACTGTTGACGGCAGGCTAAGACGTACCATAGGATATATAGCCTAACTGTTGACGGCAAGCTAAGACGTACCTTAGGATATACAGCCTAACTGTTGACGGTAGACTAAGACGTACCATAGGATGTATAGCCTAACTGTTGACGGCAGGCTAAGACGTACCATAGGATATATAGCCTAACTGTTGACAGCAGGCTAAGACGTACCATAGGATATATAGCCTAATTGTTGACGGCAGGCTAAGACGTACCATAGGATATATAGCTTAACTGTTGATGGCAGGCTAAGACGAACCATAGGATATATAGCCTAACTGTTGACGGCAGGCTAAGACGTACCATAGGATATATAGCCTAACTGTTGTTGGCAGGCTAAGACGTACCATAGGATATATAGCCTAACTGTTGACGGCAGGCTAAGACGTACCATAGGATATATAACCTAACCTCAGCAGAGTTTACTAAGCTTAGACCGGCTTAGAACATTGTAATGGCCAATTTGTAAAGATTTGAATGAAATTTGAGAAGCGTAGGCATATGAGAATGGAACATAGCTAGACTATTCTCTACCACACACCTTGCTTTAAATCACAATCATAATCACAATCACACTCATCAAATACAGGTGAATACAGTTACTGTTTATTATACACTAAAATACGTAATAATAATGTTGTTTATGCATAAACTAAAGGTATAGTTTTTCTTAAAATAACGAAATTGGAGTAGCCTAGGTACTCGGTCTCACTCTGCCCTCATTATGAATTACAAATACCCGGATGATGATTCATGGTATTTGTAAGAAAAAAAGTACAGAAACTTGAAAGTACGGTTATTTGAAGTACGGAAACTTGAAGGTCCGAGTGTACTAATATAGCTGACAGATGAGAAACTGAGCATTTGGTGTAGCCTCATGACAAAGAGTAGTATCACATTATATCATATGTTTCTTCTCCTGGTTTTTATTTACGAGTATATAAGAATATATGTTTCTTATTTACGTTTATTTTTTATTTAGATAAAGGTAAATACTTGACTATTCAATAATAAAATAAATTGAATGGAATAACAAATAAATACATTATAATTTAAAATAAAAAGGTTTACGGTATCAGTTTTGTTATTTTGTACAATAATAATTATATATTTAATATATATATAGTTTAGGTATATTTTTTATTTATTACATATATATATAATAATATATATATATAATGCATATGTAAGTACATATATGTATGTATATGTAATGTATATATATGTAATACATATGTAATATGTATTTGTAATGTAAATTTACGCGCTCCTGTGTCCAATTTTCAATCAGTTTATCGGTTAGCTCTTTGTTTAAAATTAGAAATCCTCAAAGAAGTTTGAAATAGTATCAACAAAGTTTTTATTAATAAGTCGATCTTGCAGCAGTGTCTTTAAAATAGGTCGTGGAAGCTTGCCTCCGCATGGTCGGTAACCTCGGGCGTTTCTCGGAGGTTTGCCTGCCTCTATCTACGGCTACAGCTTGTTGCCACCCGAGTTACGGCGAAAGGGAATCAACATTAAAAGTCATCAATCTGTTCTGCTATTATTCGTGATATGGCTGAATAAGCTAGGTACATGCTGTAAGACCAAAACAGTTTCTTTAAAAAATCGAAGTTACATTTTCCTTTGGTGAGTAATAGTGCTTAGAAGAGTTACTAAACCTGTTGTAAATGTTCAATAAACTTAAAATAATTTAGAAGGTTTAAGTATTTAAGATAGTTAAGATAGGGGTTTTAATAGTTGCATCTAACTTTCTTTGATTGATAGTGTCTAATTGTTAGACGAACTTTCAAACAGATAATGTTTAATTCACTTGCTCTTTCTTCAGTTAGTGAAATGAGAAACAGTAACTATATACTTAGTTTTTATTATATTATTACTAAAATTATAAAAAATGTAAAATGTTTTAAACCTGTTACTACATCATACAAACTATTTCACAGTAAACCCTCTCAGCTCATCCAAACCCACTTTCTCAAAATCTTTCCTTATTAGTAATCCCAAAAACGCCCAAAGACGGCTAAAACAGCAATGGCCACGTGACCTTCTGTCGTCATAAAGATTAAATATAGTTACGGAGTGCCACTAATGGGTGTCCACCCGATTTCCGCTACAATATCAACAAGTTAAAGGACAAACCCTGAACCATAATTACTTCTAAATATATAAAATTGTAATCGAAGTAACCAAAAATACAACAACAAAAAATAGATAGTAACGAACAGCAACTTCATGCTCAGTGAGCAATATTTTGATACTCGTAATGTAATTGCAGAAAGTTTTTCATATGCTGCTTATATTATTGTTGTATGCATAACAATCGGTCATGCATTATTCAGTTATTCAGTCGAATTAGGAAACTTAAGTGATGTTCCAGTATTATTTGGATGCTTTCAAAAGTGATATAATTTTTTGAATGTCTTATAATATTCTACGCTTCTCTGCATAACGGTTTTTATTCAAGATTAGTTGTAGGATTTCCATACATTTTTATATTTATTTTTTTTTTTATACACTCATACATTGCATCTCCATCATCACAAATCTAAATTTGTATGAATCATGATCCATCAGAATTTGATTCTAAAGATGTAGCATAATTCTATGGTAGTGCAATAATTTATTATATGGTATTTACTCATTGCAGAGTAAAAAGCTAATGAAATAGAAATTTAATCGTATAAACAACGCGTTTCGAACCCGTAGTGTTCTTCTTCAGGCATTATTTAAAAAAACACAAAGTCATCAGAGAGTTATCTATAGTACAAAGTAAATAAAGTAAAAACCATGGGTTGAATAAATGGAGAGGTTCTCCACATCATAAGCTAAATCGGTATAACGACATATGTACTGATCATCCATAGGTTCGTACTCTCTTCCTTATTTTATTCTATTTTATTTTTATTTTGTACTATAGATAACTCTCTGATGACTGTGTACTTTTTAGTTAATGCCTGAAGAAAAACACTACGTGTTCGAAACGCGTTGTTTATACGATTAAATCTTTATATGTGGAGACTATTTCATTAGCTTTTTACCCTACAAGATGTAACATAGTTGTTTTAACAGAAACCTTATCAACCAATTGTCAGTACTCAATTTATACTTTCCATTAAAATATTTATTTCAGCATTTTAAACACAAGTTTTTTTTTACAGCAGTCTTCATCTAGATGTAATTATATTTTTCTTAAGTGACAATAGTCGTGTTCAGAACGCGACATTTTCTTTTAAAAAGTTTAGAACATTCTGGTTTACTCAATAATTCAATCCTAACATTATTTTTTTTTTTATAGTTTTAGTCTGTAGTAATTTTAATTTTGTTGTTTCCTTTCGTCTTTAACTTCAAGTGATACATTTCACTGACTTTTTCCCTGATTTTGTTTCGTGGTTCTAATTTTTTTTCTTTCTATGTTTGTTAAACTTTATTTTGATATTTCTATATTTTTTAATCTATTATTATTTCAATATTTTAATATAATAGATGACACAATGAAAGTTATCTTCACTGTTGTGGCTACATCCACATGTCCTCGTTCAACAGATTAAACCACGCCCACTCCTACTCTCTGAATCAATAAGATCCGGAATTATCAACAACAAAAGAAAAAAAAATAGACCATAGAAAGATAGTAGCACTTACTATAGAGCTTGCTGAACGCCGAGTAGAACTCGTTGACTGAGAGAAGAGAGTCTCTGTTTGAGTCGTCAAACTTAAGCATGTCAACGAGACTGCAACCAATTGAGAAGAAGGTGCATAGAAGAAGTGCCTACTATGGCTTGCTGAGCGGAGACTCGTCTGAGAGAAAGATTCGGAGTCGCAACAAGAGCAAGAGACTGAACCGCAGGCTCGGAGATCTGAAAAAGCAAAAAAAACTATAGAACATGAAAAATGGCTGTAAATTAGATGGATAACATGGCATTATCAAATTATTATTTATTTTTAACTTCATTTCATTACCTGTATATTATAGATTTCAAAACAATGGATTAGTTTATAAAAAAGGGGAATAAGTTAAATCGGCGTAAATAATAATCTATTCGTTAAAACCCTTTTAAGACAGTACGGCGCATTTATTCAGAAGCTATGAAGTTCTTTGTTTTGTTTTTCTCTTTCCTTTGTGAACTATATATATAGTTGAGTTGCATGGTCAGGGTTACTTTACATTGATATTGTAACATTTCATATTTCTCTTCGCTATGTCTTAATAAGATTTCACTAAGCTTGTGCTGCTGTTTGTATTTTGATTTCTTCTCCCGTGATCACCAATATAACTGGTAGTATAGTTCAGTTCGTTAATCCATCAGAAATGATTACATTGTCAATATAAACGGTAAATCTATTTGAAAAATCATTTTTGTCATGATAATGACTAGAAAATGATTCAGGTGAAGATATAATAAAAAATAAATGATTATATAAATGGATTGATTCTTTTTATATTGGTAGAGTACACTAGAGAGCGTTTGATGGATCAAAGAGAAAAACCATACGACCAGTGTTATTGAGAAGATTCAGAGAAGAAACATATGAAAAGATAGACTTAAGTTTTAAAGGTTTTTTAGTAATAGATGAAAAGCGCCTTCCTGTGAATAGAAGAAGTACACAAGGGACTAGAAGGTATTGAAAGAACTTCTCAATAGACGTGCATAGTCTACGAACACCAGAAAAAAAAATATTATGATGAGAAAGGTAGTAAAATTACAAATCCTTTTAGCATTAAAACTACATACTACAAAGAACTGCTGTGAACACAATCATGATCTTCTTTGCTATTCATTCTGATTGTATCCATTCATGCCTTTATTCCATTCATGACCTTTGCTTCTATGACCTTCTATTCATCATGCTTGCATTGATTTATGGTGAAGCTCGAACAAGTTTACCTACCACTCATCCCAATTTTTTCTTCCATAGATTATATGTTTTCTATTCTACTCCCTAGTAAACATAAGTTAGGCCTTTTCCTTGTGTCTTTCTACACTTTCTGCTCCTCTATTTCAGTTATAAGAGAGCTAAAATCTGTTCCTTGGTCTTAATGTCACCTTCGATGATGGACATTTTTTCATCCTGTCTTATCTAAATATGGAGTACTACCAATGGGTGGTTTCTCCACTCTTTTACCTCCCTTTTAAGTATCATGGATCAGTATTACTTGTTACTCTCTCTAAGGGTAGTTGTAATATAATAACAATAATTAAAAAAAAATTTATCAGAAACCAACTAACTTTTAGTAAATCATTAGTTAGTGCAATCCGTAATTGTGTGATATTTACTCATTCTGAGGTAAAATGCATAAACAAACCAAAAGTCTCCACACAAATGATTTATCATCATTTGTTTGGAGACTTTTGGTTGTTTATGCATTTTACCTCAGAATAATGTTCAGAAGTTTGAATAGTTTGCATACCTCCTATGTGAACATGGCCATCTCTAAATCTCTGTTCATACGTCTTCGTCAAAATCTTAGAAATTCCATGTTTACTAATTAACAAATAAACGCAGACCACTCCAGATTATTTAAATAGACTTTTGTTTAATTATTTATTTATCTTGTTGTAAGTTGGAAGATGCTCAAACTGATTAGTATGTTAATATAAAACATTTTTTGTTTATATTTTAATTGTTTCGTTTTATTGTTTACCATTTACCTGATGATGGCCAATGTAGTCGAAAGCTTGTATCTATTTAGTTTTTAACTTAATTTGTGTTTCTGTAGTGTCTAATATAGTTCTTTTCACTAGTTTTTCTTTGAAGTTATTTTTCTTATTCTCGTTATTATGTCATTAGGTAGATTAATTTACGATCTTCCAGTGGAATATAAGAAAATTATTAGACAAAAAGAACATCTTTCTAAGAAGATAATTAATGCCGAAGCCTCTGTGCTTTTCAATAACATTTGTTTAAAACAAGACTTGCTGCCAGTATACACTAACATACAACAGTGCTTGATAAGACTTTTATTTAGGCAATCGAGACTGCGAACCTTTAAGGAAGACTATATATAAACAATTATTTCTCATCCAATATTTCAATTAATAACGTTTGAACTTATAACTTCTGTTAAACTCAGTGGTATACCGTCCTTTTTTTAAACATGTTGATACCACAGTTGGTCGTATAAAAGAGCTTAGTTTAGTGGAATATACATCGTCTGTAAACAGATTTTGTAATTTATCAATAGCAGTCATCTAAAAATAGATATATTAATACATATGGCCAATATATATACATAAATATTAATTAGTATTAATATCCAAATAAGCTGGTTTTTCTTATTAACAAAATTATAACTTCCAATCAATTTTAATAAAATATTCAAAAAAAGACTATGCTTCGTCAATTTTAGTTTCTATTTTTAATTATATAGTAATTAAATTATCAATAATAATTCAATTATTTAATAATATTATTTTATGAGTTAAAAATGAACTGAACGATACATTTTCATAATTAGACAGAATGTAAAGAACGTCAAAATGAATAAAGTACAGACACAATTTAAAAAAAAAAAATCATTTTATTTTTACCTGGCTTTTATTATGTTTTAACTAAAATGTTTTTCTATTCAGATTTACAAATGCCAGTTGAGTTAATTGACAGAACCAATGTGGTTACGTATTCGTGACACTCCGCAACATGTTTTATACATTTATTTGTGAATCTATTGTTAGGGAACGCCCTGCAGCTATTCTATGTTTAATGGAATTCTCTTTTTCTTTACTCATTTAATGGATTTTAGATTTTAATGGTTATTTGATTGAGGGCAGGATTGAGTTAATGAGTTTGAAAATAATTTAGTACTAACAAATCATATTTAATTTATTTTAAAAGTAATTTGGACTTTGAAGTTCTTGACGAAACATTTAGCTGGATACATAACAATGGTAAGTAGGAACATTTTCAAAACTTTTAATTTAAATGGATTGAAAAAGAATGAAATATTAGTTTGGTGGAACCTCAAATTTCAATGCTAAGTTTTAAAAATTATTCGTCCTATACAAGCCGAATAATACTCAGAAAATTCTCGCATCTCCCATTTTACGTCCCAAATATAATCATTCACCGAGAACTTAGAGTCCTCTTCGTTCTCAACTACGCAACAGACCGGTACAAAAAATTCCACAGTAAACTCTCAATTCATCCAAACCCACTCGCTCAAAATCTTTCCCAACTAGTAATCCCCACAAACCCCCAAAGACGACTAAAACAGCAATGGCCACGTGACTTTCTGTCGTCATAAAGCTTAAACATAGTTACGGAGTGCCACCAATGGGTGTCCACCCGATTTCTGCTACATAATAAAAAAGCTAAAGAAGTAACCCTGAAATCAAAATTACTTCTAAATACATGAAATTGTAGTCGAAGTATCAATTGAAGAAAGCTACCAATTTTCATATTTGAATCAATTGTTTTATAAAAGTTATTGTTAAATGAAAATAACCAATCCAAAAAGTAAAATTTACGATGTATCAAATCAGAGTTATTCACAAGTACAACCAAATTCTTGTATCCCAGTTTACAAAACAATAAATAAATCATATACAGCTACTCTATATACGCATTACTAATTAGGAGTTTTAAAGTATGTTTATTAATAAATTAAACATTGTTTTTAATATTCGAGTTTAAAATGAAACCAATTATAAAAGTTGTAATATAGTCCAGCCTCTGAGAAGTTTTATAATTAAAGCAGGCAGTATAACTAATTTTAGGCTTAGTTGAGTTACCTTTTTTATGAGTTTTAAACAGATCATATATCTAAGGAAGAGTAAAAAAATTTAGGCATACAAGTGGAAGTTAATTCTTTAACTCGGAGATAATTATATTTTTTTTTTATTAAGGTTTCGAAACTTTTATTGCTCTCCAAAGGGTTATTTTAACGGGTTCATAAGCATGTATATCAATAAGTAATTCCTAAATTTCATAAACATTAAATTAATTTATAAAAATGCTTAGTACTTGACTTTAGTAGAATTATTATTAAAATATAATTTAAATTTTATAATTGAAAGTAAACGTTCAGGAGCAATTTAAAATGTTTTAATCCTTTATAAAACCATAAATAATCTCTTTACGCAGATTCTTCCATAAATCTTATTTCTCAAATCATGAAAAATGTTTTCAAAATCGAATCTTCAAGTTAACTAAGCTTTAGTTAACACATATTCCAAAGCGTCCTGTCATTCTTTGGAAATTTTTATCGATATGTTCACTAGCATTGTCATTCTAATACTGTAGAATTCAAACTTTCTAATTTGGTTTTTCAAACCATAATATTTATGATTTTTATTTTACTATAAGTAAAGTATAGTGATCGTGACAAAATTCCATCTCGAGATTTTGACGGAATTATATGTTTTGAGGTCTCAGAAGACGTTTTATGATGTTTTCTCGATGATGTCTGTATGTGTGTGAGTGTGTTAACATTCATTGCTTGTTACCACGCTACGGTCCAGAATCTTTGATGGATAAGTTGACATTTTATATAGAAATGGGCTCCACAGCGTAGATGATCACTATTGTATGGGAAGAATTATTCATGACGGGAGAGTCACTTTATTTATCTATCTTTATTAAAACATAAACAAAATCTGAAGCAGTCTACACTCAAATTTTATTGTAATAATTATTTGAAGATATACGAAATAATTAATTTTTTTTAATGTTTGCAATACACTTGGCAGTTCATAATGAAAATTAATTGGCATGCTGTATAGAACTATTGTCTAACGATTATGTTTCTATTGAATGATTATGATTCAATCATGAAAACAAACGAAAATTTGCATTTTTTTTCAAATCTTGTAATATAGCAAATGAAATTGCTAATGGTAAAAATGGACAAGAACAATGACTAATAAGTTAGTAATGATCACTCAATCCTGAGAATATTAATCGACTAACAATATCTAATGGAGTTATCCGTTATGTCTGGATTATGATTGGTTGAAATAGAGGTTAATTAGTTCATTATATCATAAATTTGTTTTAGCTATCATTTAAGACAAATAATAATAGTATAGGTTAGGTTAGGTTGCAGTGGTAGTCCCACAAGGGAACACACGTAAGCCAGTTCTTATATTATAAGAACATGTAAATTAACACTATATAATGTAATAATTAAGTTGTAAATGTATGTAACTTTTTTGTAAACCTGTAATCAATATGGGAACAGGTTAAAGGAAAATAAACTCCCTCATGGTAGGGTTACTACCCGTGAGGAAAATAAAAAAAAAAAAAACACGTAAGCCAGGCATTGGCCCTTTGTGATACCATACAATGAAGATTGATTCTACAGTGGGAGTCCTAAATTTTGCCTAACTCAAATGTATTTAGAGTAGGGATCTTTAACGAGTACCTGACATCGTACAGGCTTTGGACGACGTGCTCAGATTTATTCACCTCCCGTCTGAATAAATCGAGGACCAGGTGGGGACCGAACCTCGGTCCTATCAGTTCAGAGGCGAGTACGTTAACCTGAGCTAACCTGACCTCTTTAACTACATCTAATGGAGTTATCCTTTATGTCTGGGTTATGATTGGTTGAAATAGAGGTTAATTAGTTCATTATGTAATAAATTTGTTTAACTATCATTTAAGACAGATAGTAATAGAATAACGATTTCATTTAAGAAATATAACATAAATTTATTAATAATATAACAATTTAAGAGAAATAATAATAACATAGCAAAATAAAAGCAAATAAATAGACACATATTTCTTTTTTTTTAATTAATTAATAGCAAAATTTCATTTTCAAATAATGTGGTCGATAATATAATTATTTTAAAATATAAATCATTGCAACTCAGAATTGATTATTGATTATTATTCTAAAAAAAAGGAGTTTACTTTTAACAAGTAAATTTTATTAAAGTCTGATGTTTTAACAATCCTAAGGTAAAGAAATCTACTGTTTTTGAGAAGATTTATGTGTGATTATGAAAAATATGAAGCAGGAAGCGAATATGTATAAAAGATTATCAGTGGAGAAATATGTGGGCGCTGGGTACTCTTTAACTGTCATTGAAACATCATAATATTATATTGATAATTCTAAAGTCTCTTAGAAAGGAATGTAATAGATGATTATTAGCAGGTGAAGTAATTCCGGATGTTATTTGAATATTCGAGTGGAAGGTAATATAAAGTTTGGTTACTAAATTTAAGAAATTTTTCACGTCAGAGTAAAGGAAAAATGATGATGTTACTCTAAATTTTAATGCATTTAAAAAATTACATGAGTAAGCATAAGCAAATGGATAAATACGTAATCTTAGTAGAAAATGAAACAGCATAAAAAAACTAATTTGAAAACATCTTTAAAATAACATAAAAGTAATCTTACAAATATTTTAAAATACTGAAACATCAATTTGAATAGTATATTGCTGTTAGGAGAAAGTATATTAGTCTCTCTTTAAAGAAACTAATTAAAATGAAAATGCAATTGTCATGTTTGTTGAAAACAATTATCGAACGCTTGGAAAGCAATTAATGTCTATGATTCAATTATGAAAGTCAAACAGGTAGCATTGGCAGTCATTTAAAGGTTATGACTAAGCAAATGAAATTACTAATCTAATATTGGACAAGAAATCTAACTAACAGTTAAATTTTAAAATAATATTACCAAAAAAAATATTATTATTAGAAGACTTTTTATAATGGAAGAATATCCTTTCATCGTATAGTGTGTTATCACCCTTTCTTGTGATGGATTATGAATTATAAAATACAAATTAAACAGTCAATTATATGCTCAATGTGTTTTGGTTAGTATTTAAGAGGGATAAAAGCAGTATGAGGCACTAGAAGCAAATGTTACGAATGTTTGATAAGATTAAGGTAAACAAAGTGGCTACTACCTCTTTTTCTGAAAATAAGACATCCCCCGAAAATAAACCCTAGTGTAATTTACGAAACACTTTGGAATATAAGTCCTTCCGTGAAAATCAGCCCTAGTTAAAATAATATGAATAATATAATTATTTAAATAAATGCAGTTGGATTTATAGGTATCTCTAGCTGCTCTAATATTTCAAAGAATTGTTTGGAACAAAACATTCCAAGAAATTTCTTGTTTACCTCTACAGTTCGTTTCAAGGAATGCACTACTTATTATAAAGTTGAATTTATCGTCAGAATAAAATATATTGAGACAGTCTACATAGAGTGACGGGGCAGCTACAACGTTTGTGCATTTCAGTTTTGTAAATCTGATTATTACCTAGTACTTATTGTACTTGAAGCCATCTCCCGAATAAGTCCTAGTACGTATTTTGGATCTAAAAAGAAACAAGACAGTGTCTTATCTTTGGAAAAAGATGATAGTGGAACTTAAAAGGTTCTTTTTTAGTGTTGTACTGCTTTTTCAATAATCCAATATTTATATAGTTTTAAGAATGACTAATTACTTAAAGAAAATAATAAATAGAAAATCTATTTACTATTTTTCTTTTATTCTATCTCTAATCCAGAATAAGAATAATTAATTAGTTATCTGTAGAACAAAGAGGGCAGTGAAGAAAAAAATGGAACTTTTATGGATATAAATTACCATAAAGCAATGGTGTCGAAACAATGCAGTATATTTCTATAAAAGAGAACCAGGTTAGCTCAGTGGTTAACGTACTCGCCTCTGAACTAATAGGACCGGGGTTCGAACCCCACCTGGCCCTTGATTTATTCACGAGGGAGGTGAATAAATCTGAGCACCTTTCCCTCGGAAAAGTACGTTAAACAGTCGATCCCGAGCCTGTACGATGTCAGGTGCTCATTAAAGAACCCTACTCTAAATGCACTTGAGTTAGATAGGCAAAATTTAGGACTCCCACTGTAGAATCAATC
The DNA here is from genome assembly GCA_026182355.1 of Hermatobates lingyangjiaoensis. Taxonomy (NCBI): domain Eukaryota; kingdom Metazoa; phylum Arthropoda; class Insecta; order Hemiptera; family Hermatobatidae; genus Hermatobates; species Hermatobates lingyangjiaoensis. The sequence goes on along the minus strand of JAPFBL010000097.1, from coordinate 1,031,986 downwards.
ATCATTGTGTGGTATCACAAAGGGCTAATGGTCGGCATACGTGTGTACCCTTGTGAGGCTGCCACTGCAACCTAACCTATTTCTACAGAAGGTACTGTAAATCTAACAAATTTCTTTTAAGTTTGTCAAATGGTTAGTCTTGTTGAGGAATTAGAAAACCTTAGGTGCATAAAAAACGAACAAAGCATTCACATACTCGTACAGTTATATATTTAAGAGACCAGATCCTTTAAGGTCAAGCCCCTTCAAGACCCTTGAGTTATAAAAAAAACTTTCAGACGTTCCTAGGTAACCTCCTAATAAATACCCACATTCACTTTCCAGAGATCAGAAACAATTCACCTTTTCAAGAACGCTTGATTTATGGAAAACTTCCATCAGTTCTTTTGAAACCTTCTATTTCAGAGAATATAGAAGGCTTACAATGCCATTAGCGTATATATATATATAAAGATCGTAATTCCTTGTATGTTAACTTAGTCTTAGATTAGACATAAACTGGTTTTAATGACCCTGCATTTATGTACTGATGTACAACAAAACTAGTTTTCTTTCTTAGAAAAGTTTAATTTATATCAAAATATCTAACTGTACGAGCAGACACTGTCTTAACGATATCAAAATTAGACTCAAAATCAGCAAATTGAGAGTCAACATCTCAAAAGAAATTTCTCTCTGAGTTAGACTATAATAAGTTGTACACAAACTATACTTTACTTATAGTAAAGGTAAAAGAGATGGAACAAATCAATGCTAATTTAATTTCCAGATTTGATGACCAAAATACCAAGCACAGTATTTCCATTCAAATAAATAAACATTTTATTTGCCACTTGAAAATATATTTAGATGTTAAATATATAAATAAAATATTCTTTAAATTTATAGTAGAAATAAGTTTAAGATAGAATATTGTTTTGAATAATGGTTGTATTTTTAATCGTGTTTACAAAAATCACATCCAATTTATATTTGTATTGTTAAAGTATAAGTTTGGCTTAAACTTTTAAAAATTAGTGAGATGCTTATGAAACTTATAGAAGTTTGAATCAAACTCAGCCTGATAAAAACAAAGATAAGCACTGGCGGGCAGATTAGTATTCAATTTCCTGAAATACTGTGTCTTTTATTTAATAGTTATCGATACAGTACAAGGCAATATATATATATATATATATATATATATATATATATATTGGAGTACTATCAACAAAAAAATACAACATACTGATACTACTGCTAGCAGAGATTAATCAAAAACTTCTGACAGAGTTTCCTGATTAAATTTACAAGTTGAGTTTAATCTACTGTTCATAAGATTTGTGACGACAAAGTTGAATCGCAGAACCTTCAAGAAATGACTAATCAGAAAGGTTTTTATAAAGATTGAAAAAAAAAAATGGAATCATAAATTAGTGGAATTGAAAAGAAAGTAAAAAAAGTCTATTTATTTTGACATAAAGCGTTCGTACGTTTGTGTGTTTCCTTGCACTATATAAATAGCCCTAAATAATATAAAATTTGAACGAAAATAGTTGGTATTGAAAGTCATGTAGGAATTGAATAATTAAAAACGACGTTATGTTATATTGAATGCAACTGGATATAAATTTAAATTTAATCGTTTATTTTACTCGTAAAATAAACTAAACATTAACTGTTCATGCCTATTGGAGCTATAAAATAAGAAAAGAGGTTGATGTAACATTTGGATTTTACCTCAGCCCTTATAAACACTCAACTATTATTACCTGCGTGACCTTTAGAATGAACAAGGAGAGTTAATTTTGGGCCTGTTATATTTATGTCTGCTAAAATAGCCAAACAATCCCTTATTATGCATGAATTTCCCTTGGTAAGGCCGAATTTGCCAGTAATCAATGTCTTTATTGCAAAATCTCCGTGACAGTGTTAAATATCACACTATTATTTCATACTAATATGCCCTCTTCATCCATTCATCAAGAGGTTTATATATTATGTATCGGATTGTTTGGTCAAACATGACAACAATAAACAAATATCAATGGAAAAGGAAATCATAATTCTCATATTTCAGACTAGTTCAAATGCTATCGTTTCTGGATTTTTAGATTTAATATATTCATTTATAATCGTATTGTTATAAATTTATCAACTTATAAATATTATACAGTATATTTTTACAACCGTATTAAGTGACATCATTATATGTGAAACTATTTATTCTCTGCACAAATCACTTCATATTTGAAATATTTAAATATGTAAAAATTTACGTTACAAATAAAAGAAATACTAATACAAAAAAAAAACGCTATGACCCACATTCAATATTCGACTTTGATAATGGTCATCATCAGGAGAGAAATTAGTGCTGTGAGAAGAAGACAGTGAAACGAAGAGTTTGGCTGCTTGAACACAATGAAAACCAGTGTACTGGAAGTAGATAAAGAAAAAAAAATGAACTAAATAAATGATATGAAATGAAATTAAATTTAAATGAAAGAAAAAAAATGTATATAATGTAAACAATAATTTTCTAATGTAAATATCATTGAAATAAAAAAAGAATAATTAAACTCTCATTTGAGAGTTTAGTTTGAACCTGAAGAATGACCTAGTCCCGATAAACTTCAGTTTTATATATATATATATATATATATATATATATGTATATATATACAGTCATCGCCGGACTTTGGAGTGGCTGTCTTTTTTATCTCTCTACCCAATGTCGACGCGGTTAATGCAGTAATAATTTTCTGTATTCCTTTTTATGTGTACTCTTTCTATGAATCTAGTTTATATATATACAACTAAAAATTGGCAGCAGTTTTTTTGAAAACACAAATTGTTATATAATACGCCATATATAGTTGTATATATAATTGTTTTTATTTATGGAAGGCTTCCTTTGTCTCTTCATTAAAACTATTTACACTTTCTGCTTTTACAGTATATAGTAAAGATACAGTATTTCTGAGGTAAATACTCTTTTCGCTTTTTTGGTACTGCTTCATATGCTTTTTATTCCTTTCTATTTCCCCCTTGTGATGGTTGCAATGCATGTGCATCTTTATAGACCGCTATTGGCCTTATAAAGGGTTGTTTTCTTTGCGTAATTCGCAGACTTTGTTCTGTAGCATAGCTACTTTGACTATTATGGTAAATTTCTACCTAGGCGATAGGCACAAGGCGATGGCTTGTTTTCTATTGATTGAATCCAATTCGATGGATTTTATATTGACCTGGTTCGCACCAAGGCCGTTCCTGCATTTAAATAAACACAGTTGAGAGCACACTAATCTTCATTTTTGCCATTCGTTTTGCTTGTCATGGACTCACTTTTAATGACTGATTCCAAGTGTAGATTCTAAAGCGGATTTCTAGTTCTAACTGCTTCAGAATAAAATATATTTGTCTCCTCTGTTGCAGATCTACCCCAAGACTTAACCCCAATCATTTTTATTTATTCATTACTTATTTTAATTATTTTTATTTTCTTTACATGTTTATAGATTTATTATTTTATATTTCTTTGCTTTTATTGAATTATTCTTTTATTTATTATTATTCATTCATTATTTTTTCTCGCCTCCCTTTCCACAATACGGTAACTATAATAGAGTGCTTCTGAGAACAAGGCTTTACTTCTCGCTCGCATTTCTCATCCTGATGACGGATCATTAAATATTGTAGTGATTGCTTGTGTTTCATTCTGCGTATTTTCTCCCTTTGATTTTATAATATATTTAGTTATTAGGAATAAGTCATAGACTTTCCATAAGTTTGGCCAATTTTATTTTGTTTGTTGGTTGCTTAGCGAGTTGGTTGAGTACGTTTATCCATGTTTACAAGAAAATATTGTCATACTGTTATTGTTCTTATCATGTAATTTCCATTGTTCTATCTTTTTCAGAATTTTATAAAGCTCTGAAATCTAGCAAGTTCTCTGAATAGTTAATATATATTTTCTACCCACAATAGCTTGGAGTTAGAAACGAAATAGTTATTACCGAAAAGTGTTTAGCTAATTATAAATTTTGCCAAGTGTTTCAATATTATTTTGTTTAGAGGTTAACATTTTACTATTTTAAATATATAGTAGAGATTTAAGTAGTTCTGAACAAATTGTTTTGAGATAATTTAAAAAGTATATAATAATAATTTTGAAGAGAGATAATGGATTTGCATTTGGGATTCGTTGGGGCGATTGCAAATTCTAATTCGTAAAGTAAATGGTAGGGTTGAACAGACCCGTGGATGGGGGCACAAATGCACCATTTGTAAACAAGAACAGCCCTGTGGCTTTGTTCAGAACGTTAGTCTAACAATATTCATCCTTTCGTGGCTTAAGGCTCAGATACTCAAGGGAAACTGCAAATGCATTTCAAGCTTATACCAATATAAGAAGAATGAAGATAAATTGCAAATATAGAAAACATTTATTTGTTTGTACTAACTCATTTCAAGCTCATACAATATTAGAAAAATGAAGATAAATTGCAAATATAGAAATTATTTATTTATTTGTACTAACTCATTTCAAGCTCATACCAATATGAGAAGAATGAAGATAAATTCCAAATATAGAAAACATTATTTATTTGTGCTATCTCAAATTCGTATCCACAAAAAAAATATTAATGTGAAAATTAACAACGTGTTTCGAACACTGAGTGTTCTCCTTCAGGTTTATATCTAAAAAAAATATATATACTTATCTGTGAGCTTTAAGAATATCAGAGTGAGTTATTTGAAATTGAATAAAATATAAATTCCCTTAATATGAGTAAATACCACATTATGACACTTTGCACAAATAATGAATCGACAAAATGAGGTTTTAAAACAATTATTATTCAAAACTCAGAAGCTTTAATGTTTACTGTTATTTTTAATAACAACATATTTTCATTTAAAAAAAGAAAGTAAACTTAAGTAAAACAGGTATTTCGTACGTAGTGAAGTCTGCTGAATTGAGACTAATATTTTTATAATATTATAAATATTATATTTCAGAACGTGTTTTTGCAAGTAAAGTTTACACTTTTATTTGTAAGACTGTTACATTAAATAGAGGAAAAAATCTATTTCAAGTTTAATACTTTCTTTGCAGTGGATAATTTTATTATTTTCTAAAGCGTGATATTATAATAAATTTTATTAAATTTTATAAAAAAAAATTGTTTACAAATTTCTCTTTGATTTTGAAAATTCATCTTTATGATAATGTTATTTATTAAGTGGCAAGGAGAGAGAATGCCTATTTTGCGTCCCACTCGGGCTATTTGAAATATACAACGCATTGTTATTTCTAACGTTGTGCAATCACTTATTATGTGGTATTTACTCATTTTAGGGTAAAAAGTTAATCAAATGGTCTCCACGTATAAAAATTTAATGGTATAAACAACGCGTTTCGAACACGTAGTGTTCTTCCGAGGAAGAGAGCGTAATGTTCTCTGAGGAAGAACAATACGTGTTCGAAACGCGTTCTTTATACCATTAAATTTTTATATGTGGAGACCATTTCATTAACTTTTTATCCTACATTGTAATTTATAAAATATGGCCTAGTTAAGCGATATTTCTGTTACTTCAAGTTTTTTAAGATAAAAAAATAGTGGTTGCAATAATTGTAAAATCACTCTGTGCCATCTGTCATTATTTTTTAGAGTGATGTGGCATTTGATTTTGGGTGCTACTTTTGTGCGGATCTCAGAATAATAATGCTACTCTGGTATACATCTGACTTGTTAACCGTGATCTGTCTATTCGATCTTTATTCTAATTTTAATCTAGTCTGAACTTAATCTATCTGGATAACTTTTATAAATTGCTATAAGAAACATCAATTTAAAAAAGGTGTTCAAGAAAATTATTTCGTTTTCAATATAGTTGTGATGCACATCTACCTGGACCATGTTAGTTTTTTTTCAACATCTTTATTTGGAAATATACAACTATGTATATTTTACGTAATAGATATATGTGGTATGAGTAACACAAGTAGCTTTAAGACACATGATGAAAGAATGAAACAGAGTGGTTTAACTTTTCACTTCGTTTCTTGGTTGTAGTAGATTAAACGCGGCAGTACATCTCTCGGCCATCTTCTCTTGAGTCGTCTTTGGAGGATTCTGGGAAGGTGAGGAAGAAGCAAGGTTTTGTACAAGTGGATTTGGGTGAGAGAAAAGTTTGATGTGAAACGCTTTATTATGATCAGAGGCTAAATTTTGTATAAATGGAATTCTTAGATCTTTATGAAGAGTGTCATATGAAGTGCAGAAGATTTCGGATTGCAATGACTATATTTTGTGAATGTTTGGAGGTTTTACACAACCCCTTAATTCAAGTCTGTATGTCCAGATTTGTCTCAGTAAAGTTTTGTATAACAACACTTTGTTGTGGAGCGTCAAATTTGAGTGTTTCTCAAGAAGTCTATGCAGTAATAAGAATCGGCGTTTGAAGTTAGTTAAGAAATTTATCAAAAATTGCTGATAATATGAAAGTGAATTTCCTTTTTGGCAGGACATGGTTTATTGGACGTCATGATTTGTCACTATAGTGAAGAAATGAAATCTGCCCAATAGGTGAAATTGAAAGACACTAGCAAACCATTGCAAGCATAAAAGATGATAAATTTAGCGTTTTATTTATTCTTGAAACATATTTTTATATTTAACTAATTTAAATTTGGTTGTATCAGTAAACTAACCGTTGTTAATGAATATTTCAGGTATTAATTTTAGTGATAACTTTAGATTTTGTATAAAGCAGAAGAGAAAATTTGTGTATGGAAGAGGTGTAAAACAGTCGGTCGTGAGTGTGCATGATTGAGATGATAGTTAAAGGTTACTATTTTAATAAACTTCGATAAAATAAAATTTAAGAATATTTATGTAGATTCAACCTATGTGGCTTTCAACTAAAAGTAGATTCAACTAAAGTGCTTTCAAGTAACAAATGTGTTACATTTTCCATTTGTAGAACAGCACTAAATATGATTGTCTAAAATTGTGATTGTTGGTAACTAACAGGATTTTTAATACAAGAACAACTGGAAAAGAGTAATTAGTCAGGTTATAAAAAATTGGGTTTAATTTTTGAAGATTTACCTTTCGTAACTCCTCCTTATCTAGGTGGTCGTCTCCATTGAGGTCGTAGTAAGTAAACATGGTGCTCACTATGTATTCCTTCCCTAGCTTAGACCCTTCGTCAGAACTGCTCTTAGACTGTTTCAACAGGTTGTCCTGCAAATATAAATGCATTTTCAATAAATTTATTTACGATACAGTGATATATTCCACCCAATTTTAATACAATATATTAAGCTATGAGTATATATGATTGTTTCAAAACTTGGGTAATATGTACCATTGGTATACTGAAACAAAAGATGTCAAAGAATTCGTTATATAGTGAATATAGAATGAGTAATTATGACGTCATATATGTAACAACGAGTATAATGCTTAATCAGATAAAATAGACATATGGAATAAAGGTCGATAGAGAAATATTCAGTGGAAATTTTAAAAAGATTAAAAGAATAAAAGTTATACAAATTTTATTGAAGTTAAAAAAAAAATAAATACGGGCATTAATATATAAAAATATTTATAAGATCAAGATAGTTATAATGAAATATTAAATGAAATTTTAAAATGCCAATTAAAAAATTTAAGATTATCAATTCACCATTTAAAGTTTATATAAACGAAGAATAGAATAAATATGTAAGTACAGGAGACATTGCCAGATAATTTAAAGTTGAGATAGAAGGAACTATTACATATATATTAAAAAATGTGTCCACACTCAATTTTACTATTAATAGATGTTATACAAATAGTTAAAATTCAATTTAATGTTGAATTTGTTTTGTTGTGGTTGTATTTCTTGAATCAGTTATAACAAAAATAAAATAAGTTATTGCAAGAAGGAATTCGATAGTATTTAGTAGTGTATTAATATCTCTTTCAATATTCTAACTTTATGAAATTTTTATTAAGCAATATGCATATTAAGGCAATACTTAAGAGGCTAACGTTTAAGCACAGTGGTTAACGTACTCGTCTCTGGGCTGGTAGTCCGGTGTTCGATCCCCACTTGGCACTCGACTTATTTACATAGGTGGTGAATAAGTCTGAGCACGTCATCCCTCCGAGAAGGACGTTAAGCCGTCAGTTCCAAGCCTGTACGTTGTCAGCTACTCGTTAAAGATCCCTACTCGAAATATACTTGAGTTAGGCAAAATTTAGGACACCCAATATAGAATCACCGACCAAACAAAAAGCCGGTAAACGGCTGACAATATCATCCGCTAGGGGGTCAGTCCAAAAAATAAAAGAAGACAATACTTTATATGAAATTTAATGTTTGTTGAATCACCGAAACAGTGGGTACGAATCAACACCTCTTTTGCACAAAGAGTTATAATGTAGTTTTTCCGTGTTTCAAAATTACACGAATAAAAAACGTGTACTTCTCATCTGATTGATACATAAAGATTCTTTAGAACCGATTTGTTTTTTTGGCCAAAATCTTAGAATCACTTCATTTTCATAACGAATTTTTTTTTTATACCAAATGGTGGATGCTAAGTCTTTGGCCTCCATTTTGTCCAATGTTAGTTACTCGTTAATAATTTCATATTTGATATTATGTATAAAAATGTAGCAATTGTAATATGGAATACTCTTGCTGGAAGGATTAGAAAACATTCATTGTTAAATTTTGCTGATTTAATAGTTTGGTTATGTTTGTGGGTGTACCTTCATGATGTCGTATCGCTGCAAGGTACACTCGATTTCTTCTTCCTCCTCTTCTTCTTCCTCCTGTTTCAAGTAAACAGGCTTCTTCATTTCTGTTGAAGGGGTTGTTGTAGTTTCCATTTGTTGAACAGTAAAGCCAACTTCTTCGGGAAGAATTTCATCATCTTCTGGATATTCTTCTACATCTATTTAAACATTACTAGTATATATATATATATATATATATATATATATTATATATATATATAAAAGATTTCACATGAACACGTGAAATAACAGTCAATGATCAAACCACAAAATGAAATGGGGGAAAAAACTAAGATCTTTTAACCGTAACAATCGGTCTTCATCAGAGTCAAAAACCCAACTGAAACACTAGATGCAGAAAACATCTGGTGAGGGGTTGAGAAGAGTGGGAGGGAAGAGTGGTATTTTTAAAAGCGTATAAAGTGCAGGAAAGGACAAATACCCAGAGAGGGATGTTTGGGAAACAAACGAGTACAGTAAGAAATAGAAGAAAACTATCTGCTAGCTGTCAACCCTCTTAGAAGAGGCTATTCCCCTCGTCACGAAAGTATCAAGATTGAAGAGCCCGTTACTAATGTTTATAATATTTGATTTATTAAATGTAATTAAAGAGGATTTGATAATATTTCTTAACAACATCGATTTTTCATAGGTAATAAATTTAGCTCTTATTCAATTATTGCACGTATTTTATATATATATTATATATACATAACAAGATTTCAACACACGTTGAAATTACAACACACGTGACATAACAATCAATCATCAAACCATATAATGAAAAGGGAAAGAAGACTAACATGTTTCAACCTTTTTGACTCTGACGAAGACCGCTTGTTACGATTGAATTATCTTAGTTTTTTTTCCCTTTTCATTTTGTGGTTTGATCATATATATATATTCACTGATAAAACGAAATACGATCCAAACTGGACACAATACGAGTTCGAGATTAACAAAGACACTTACAGACTCAAATTTTCGGGTAATTCGTCTTCAGGAGAAAAGAGAATGGGAGACCAAGCACGTTGTAGGCGCAACGGCAAGTAACCAACCCGGCAACCGCCAGTGCGGTTACTAAAACAACCAATGCAAGTTTTTTGTATTGTATTTATTTTTATTTATTTATTTATTTTTTCTTCTTTTCTCTATCATTATTTTTGTTTCTTATAGTTTGTTTTTATCTTATATTGTTTATAATTTTTCACCTATTTATAGTTTTACCCAACCAGTACTGCTTATCTGAGTTTCTGTTTATATCTTCTCCTAATTTTATACTTTAAGACCGGGTACGGTTGACAGCACTGGCGGTTGCCGGGTTGGTTACTTGCCATTGCGCCTGCAACGTGCTTGGTCTCCCATTCTCTTTTCTTCTGAAGACGGATTACCCGAAAATTTGAGTCTGTAAGTGTGTTTCCCTACTTTGTGTGTTGCTCTTTGTTAATCTCGAACTCGTATATATATATATATAAAGATTTCACATAAACACGTGAAATAACAATCAACGATCAAACCACAATAAGAAAATGGGAAAACAAGACTAAGATCTTTCAACCGTAACAAGCGGTCTTCGTCAGAGTCAAAAACCCAACTGAATTATTGCACGTGCATAGTCAGTTGGGTTTTTGACTCTGACGAAGACCGCTTGTTACGATTGAAAGATCTTAGTCTTGTTTTCCCATTTTCTTATTGTTGTTTGATTATTGATATATATATATATATATATATATATATATATATATATATATATATGGTATAATATAAAGCAGTTATGTAAAGAGCAATATACAAACCTTTTTGGAGGCAAGCAAAAGTATGGTCGACAGCGATTGGTTCACCAAGTAAACAAGAAGCTCGATGAAGAGCACAGTGGTTGTGGTAGAGTTTACCATCGGAGCCGCAAACTTGAGAGCGTGTGGGAGGACATTGTTCTAAACAGACACAGCGCGCTAGCCCCGAGCGAACTCGGCACTCCTGACCTTTAGCGCAGTAGTGCACCAAACAGGGATCTGAAGCAAGAATGGCCACTCAACAATATACACTAAGGAAATATAAAAAAAAATCAACTCAATTTATATTTAAGTATATAATAGTGATTATCATGAAGATACTTATGTCTACAAAATACTAAATTAATTAATAGTTTTAATAGTATAATATTAAAACAAATAGTTTCATATAAGACCAGTCATTTTTCTCATTTCATTACCGTTCTTGAAGACACTCCAGGCACAAATCTGAATCTATACAAACACATCTAATTTAACACTCTAAAACCATTTAATGTTAATCCATCACATTGAAGAATACAATAAACTCACCATGAGTTATATATATGTAATGTATAGAGTACTCGATTGTCTTCTATGGTGGTTTTTCTATGGATTTATTTAATTTAATTTGTAGAATTGTTCTTTTAATTACTTCATAATATATATATATATATATATATATATATATATATATATTATGGTATATATATATATATATATATATATATATATATATATATATATATATATATATATATATATATATTATAGGTGTGTTCTCTAATCGGGGTTCGGTCAATTTTCCAGGATAAAAAATCAAACTCTCGTTGCCAACGTTTCGGTTTTATTTAAAACCTTTTTCATAGGCCTACAAACAAAGGATAATAAGAAATCACATATCAACATCAAACATATACACAATATGAAAATGGATTGTTACAACTCATGAATATTACAAGCAGAAATATTTCAGAGATACATAAAACAATATTACTTACAGAAGTAAGAATTTTTTAACTAAGAAAATGAAATTTACATTATTTAAAGGAACAACAATGTTAGCCGGACAAAACCTTCGACTAGACTAATAAGATAACATTACAAATAACCTCAACACTGTTCACTCAAGGGAACTAAATAAATCAAATTTCACTAAACCTCAGCACAACACTCCAGAATAAATATTACTTAAATTAGTAATATCACTTCTATGATTAATCGAACTTAGATCCTTTTTAATATATAACATCTCAAGTGTCTTCCTTCTTTGCTCATCTTTTTCTTTTTCTATTATAGTTGTATCTTCAAAATCGAACGTGTGACCTTCGTTTATTGCATGCCCAGCTAAGGCTGTTGCGTTACTTTTATTTGTTCTTATGGAATAATTATGTTGGTACAACCTTTCTTTGAGAAAACGACTAGTTTCACCATAGTAACACTTGTCACAGTCTTTACATTTGATGGCATAAATGAGGTTACTTTGTAACTCCTTCGGTATTTTTTCTTTCAAATTTGAAAATAAAGATTTATTTTTTCTTTTATTATAAAATGCCAGTGTAACTTCAGGTACGTTTCGTTTGAACACTTTTCTAATTGATTGTGATAAGCCCTCAACATAAGGAAATTTGAAATACTTCCTATTTATAACTTCCAGTTCAGCATGATCTTCATTTGAATGTGCTGGTTGCTGTCTTAAATATCTTAACCAATATCGTTCAACTAAGTTCTTCGGATAACAATTTTTCTGTAACAATAATTTCACCCTTTTCTTATTTTCATTTAGAAAAGAAGGAAGACACTTGAGATGTTATATATTAAAAAGGATCTAAGTTCGATTAATCATAGAAGTGATATTACTAATTTAAGTAATATTTATTCTGGAGTGTTGTGCTGAGGTTTAGTGAAATTTGATTTATTTAGTTCCCTTGAGTGAACAGTGTTGAGGTTATTTGTAATGTTATCTTATTAGTCTAGTCGAAGGTTTTGTCCGGCTAACATTGTTGTTCCTTTAAATAATGTAAATTTCATTTTCTTAGTTAAAAAATTCTTACTTCTGTAAGTAATATTGTTTTATGTATCTCTGAAATATTTCTGCTTGTAATATTCATGAGTTGTAACAATCCATTTTCATATTGTGTATATGTTTGATGTTGATATGTGATTTCTTATTATCCTTTGTTTGTAGGCCTATGAAAAAGGTTTTAAATAAAACCGAAACGTTGGCAACGAGAGTTTGATTTTTTATCCTGGAAAATTGACCGAACCCCGATTAGAGAACACACCTATTCTATCAAACGGTCGATATATTATTGAATCTGTTATATATTATATATATATATTGGTATATTGGTATTAATACGAGTATATATATATATTGGTATAAATAGGCAGCAGATCCTCTTTTAAACAGGTATCATTAAAATTAACCGCAGTCTCGGCATTCACGATCTTAAGACTGAGAGATTCGATCCTACGAACTAACCTCCTGCTAACAGGGTTCAACTGGAAAAGGCGTTGGCTAAGTGACATGTTAAATTAAAATCGATGACTCATGCTTAGTCATTGCTATTAATAGATTAAAAGGATTAGTACAGGTTAATATAAAGAGAAGGTCAAAGGTTAATAATGAACAAGAAACAAGCGGTTAGAATAAAAGAGTTGAAAGGTCAAAGGTATAACTGGACTAATAGAGAATAAATAGGATATAATAAATTATATATATAAACTTTAACAAATAGGAAAGAACACAGAAAGTCCCTACAGAACTCACTTCGATATTTCGACATCCGTCGTCACCGGGAAGAAGTGCAAAGTACTCGCGTTGAGAAGCAAACTGCTACTGATATATACGTGTATATATATATATATATATATATATATATATATATAATATACCTCTCTAACTACTCTCACTTGCTTGTTGTCTGAAATTCTTAATTGTATTTTCATGAAGTATTTTTTGCGCTTTTTATTTTTGTTTGCATTTTCAATAGTAGTATTATTTCTAATATTTCCTCTGCTTTTTTGACATATGAAAAAGGTTTTAAATAAAACCCGAAAGTCGTCATTGAAAGTTTAATTTGAACCTGAAGAATTGACTGAATCCTGTTAAATTTTACTTTATTTTTCACTTCACGGTCAATACATTTATCAAGATTTATATACATATATATTGTATATAAGTAACTGATAAAAAAAGAGCAAAAACACAAAAAAAACAAAAACCCTTACTAGAATCAATAATTTCAAGCCGCAGTTCGTCGTCAGGAAGAGACTAGAAGAAGAAGAGGAATTACGTTAATGCCAGATGAAGTGTTTTCGTTCTTTTTATGTCCTTTTTTTTTATCAGATTCTTATTTGTCTGGTTTGGACCTTTTCTATAATTTATCAAGTTGGAAAATTACAGAATGTCTTGAATATACAGTTGTAATGTTGCATAAATTACAGAATTACGTAATATTAATTACAACATTTACTACCGTATTTTTGGGACTTCTACCTATGAATCTTCTTGAGTCTCTATGATTGTTTAATTTTGTGAAGTCAATAAAATTTTTACCTTAGATCGATTTTATCAAAATTACAAGCATGAGTCTGTATTACAAAGGTAAGTGAATCCTGTTATTAATACGGATATAACAGTCAACAGTAATAAGAGACCGTATGAAAATATACAGATATTTTACCCATCCGGTTCATCTCGAACAGTAGTTTAATTATGTTCCAATCATAGGTTCTAAGGCTTATAACAATGTTTGACCCTTCATTACCTTTGGTTTATCAAAGGTTCAAAACACCGAATGGAATGGATGCATCAGACCATTCCTAAGTCATATTAAGAATGTTTCTAACCAAATTAGTAGAAAATTAGTGTTCCAGAATTCTCTTCCAATCACGCGCTCTCTCTCTCTCTCAATTACTTTCTCTATTTCACCTTCCTTATATATATATAATATATATGAATATATATATATATATAATATATGGTTTGAAATTCGTATATTTCGGAAACAGACCTTCGTTAATAAAATTAATAAAAAGTTAATAAAGATAAAATTTTAAAGAAAAATTTCTTGGATAACTTTTCCAAATCTCTTATTAGTCCTTCAAATTCTCTAGGAACTAGGTATATTAACTCGCTATATGATTTGTTGTCCATATATTTATTATATATTAGATGATCATTAGATGGTCAAAGAAGACGGAAACGTCGGAAATAATATACCTAGTTCCCTAGAGAATTTAAAGGACTAATAAGAGATTTGGAAAAGGTATCCAAGAAATTGGTCAAGAAAAAATTAGGCAGAAAATTTAATCTCATATATATATATATATATATATATATATATATATATAAAGTCAAAAACCCAATTGTCGAAGACTGCTTGTTACGGTTGAAAGATCTTAGTCTTGTTTTCCCATTTAATATTGTGGTTTGATCATTGATTGTTATTTCACGTGTTTATGTGAAATCTTTATATATGTATATATATATACCACAAGTAAAAGAAACGGTCCAGCGGACTTTTTTAAATAAAATAAATTCAAAACGAAGGAAACACACAGAAGACACAGACATAACTCACATCGATATTTCGACCATCGTCGTCATCAGGAGGTGTGAAGAGCAAAGAGTCCCGCAGGAAGGCAGGGCGGTGACTCACCATGCCAAGTGACTCACCAAGGTGAGTCACCGCCCTGCCTTTTTGCGGGACTCATCGCTCTTCACACCTCCTGATGACGACGATGGTCGAAATATCGATGTGAGTTATGTCTGTGTCTTTCTGTGTGTTTCCTTCGTTTTGAATTTATTTTCATATATATATATATATATATATATATATATATATATTACATCATTGATTTAACGTAGTATGATATGATTTTATTTACCGTTGTCAGGAATATTATCAGCTGTGTTCTATTACCGCATCGTCCTGTATTCTTTCTTTTACCGCTAACTCTTTCAACGTTAAATATTATCTCGGGATGGTATATTCCTTTTGTAATCACCTTAAAGTTAAAAGTTTGTATAGATCAGCACTATTAACCCTTTGTAAGATATTTTCTAGAATGCAGTCTTGAGGTTCTTAACACTAGTCAGTACTCTCTCAGTTAATATGAATTTTTTAGTTAATGCCATCAACAAGCTTTTGGCGCGCACTAATTTATCCTAAATCTGTTTACTGCATTAATGTAGCTATTTCCATGAAATCTTCGATAGCATTTTCAGTGACATATTTACCTTTTGCACTAAACTTTTTAATGATGTCTTCCACATACTTCAAAGCCGCAGTTAAGGTGACAAATCTACCGTAATTAGGATTTTGCTTTTTAACTTTTTCAACTATCTCCCTCGCTGTCTAACTCAGTGTAAATGTTATAGTTTCTGCTTCAGTTTTTAGCTTCTCACTCTTTTCCTCTGTTGATTGAATCCCAAGTCAATTCAATATTTCTACAAGAGTAAAACCAATTTCTTCAGCATTTCATCATACCCTACATTGAACTTTGCAGTCGGAGCACCAATCGAAAAAAATTGCTCTGAATTTACTTCATTTTATTTTCACACTCCTTTAAAATTTTAATACATTCAAACCTTTCGAAAATCTAGGCCGTTTTTATTCCGTTTTAATATGCTATGCACCCGGACCCTTCAGTTTTAAAACCCGTAAATTAGTACGTTTCTGCTTTTGCAAGTGTGCCGTAAGGTTCGTTTCATCATAGTCAATTGAAATTCTAAACATTTTTACTTTCAAATCTCACAAATATAATTTGAAGTACCTCACCGGACACACAAAAGCATGACTAAGTTACTACCCTATCAAATCATTTGCTTTTATTCTAGTACTTTTATTTCTTTCATTCTCAAAAATATATTAGTGAATCAGTTTAACTGTCTTTAATGACATTTTTGAAATCTTACAGTCTACAGCAATAACTTGTCTTTAAATCATTAGTTGTACAATCCGTAATTGTGTGGCATTTACTCATTCCGAGGTAAAATGGATAAACAAACAAAAGTTCCACACAAATGAAGTTTTATTCAACAACAACCAACCCTTCAGCACCATATCCTTGGGTATGTCTTTAATTCTCTTAATTGAATTTTATTATTTCACTCTAATTCTGTAACTGATTAGATATAAATTTGTATTGTAGTGTCTTCCTGATTATGAACACAAAGTGTTCGAAACGCATTGTTGTTATTAAATAAAACATCATTTGTGTGGAGACTTTTGTTTGTTTATCCATTTTACTTCAGAATAACTTGTCTTTAATGCATTTAAAATGTTGTTATCCACGACAAACACAAATTTACAGATAAACTAGCAGCAACAGATTAATTTTCGAAAACCAAAGTCTAATATAAACACTGGTATGCCTTAATAGTATCATTCAAAACATTATCAAAATAGTAAATATACTAGTTTAAAACACAGTGTACCAAACGCATCATAAATAGTAGGATTTTTTTTCCACTTTACAGGCTTCTGTTATTTTGGAAGTAAAACAGCAGATTTCTTAAATGTTTTAAGAAATGTCAACATGGGCTGTACTCGTACATCATTTCCTATTTTATTCCTGTTGGTACCTCATCACGGGCGATATCTAAAGACTACAGGTTCGGAATGTTTTCTTAATAAAACATTGTTTATATGAAAACTTTTTCAGTAGTTTCCAAATATGAGTAAATATTACATGGTAAATGACTGAACAACTAGAGTAGTAAATATTGAATGTTTTAAGATCACAATCTTCTATTACTGAAGAACTTCAATTATCTACTGTTTCAAATAATCCCGTTTTGCTAGATCTCAATTTTGCAATGAAGTTCCTTCAGTGGTAGAAGTAATCAAATATTGAGCCAAAATTAGGGCAGAATCGGAAATTAGAGTCCCTAGAGTATTACTCGAGAATTCAGTAAGGTGGTGACCAGGCTAATCCATCCCACTGATCGTATTAACTGGGATTTCTTTAGTAATATACAAACTGGAATCTTAAATATTCATTTGATTAATTTATACATCAAATAACGCATTAACTAAAGTAGCGGCTATTTAGCAAATTTATTTAATTTAAATCAATCAAATGTCATTAGCAGCCGATAATTATAAAATAAGTTATAAGTTTATAACCCACTATTGTCGAGAATTACAATCAAAAGCATTATATTTTTTCAATAGCACTGTAATTGTGAGAAACTCTATATTGAAATCGTATATGATTGAAATTGTATCATATAAGGCATTGTTGTCATAATGAAGTAAACATTTATGATCAAACCACAATTTGAAAATGGGAAAAAAGACTTAAGATCTTTCAACCGTAACAAGCGGTTTTTGTCAGAGTCAAAAACGGTTGAAACATGTTAGTCTTCTTTCCCTTTTCATTATGTGGTTTCGTCATTGATTGTTATGTCACGTGTGTTGTAATTTCAACGTGTGTTGAAATCTTGTTCTATATATATAAAAAGATTTCACATAAACACGTGAAACAACAATCAATGATCAAACCACAATAAGAAATGGGAAAAGAAGACTAAGATGTTTCAACCGTAACAAGCGGTCTTCGTCAGAGTCAAAAACCCAACTTGTTTTCCCATTTCTTATTGTGGTTTGATCATTGATATATATATATAACTCTGACAAAGACCGATTGTTATGGTTAAAGGATGTTAGTCTTTTTTCCCATTTTCATTTTGTGGTTTGATCATTGATTGTTATTTCACGTGTTTTTGTGAAATTATTTGAGTTTCAAAAATTATAATTGGCACCATAGATAACACTGGTCGACACTGGTTTCCAAGCTCATTTAGATTAAATTTGTGGTGTTGATTGAAAAAAATCATACTAATTTTTTCTCGCCTGGTCAAGTTATTGAGATGTTTTGCTATTTCCTACCAGTTTTACCTTAAAATTAGGCGAATTTCTAAAAACATTTTAAGTGTCATAATTACAATTGTAAATTATTGTGATCTATGTTAAATGATTATGACATCACAAACTTAAAGTAAAAGTCATTATTTTACTTGCGTTGTAGATTTTCGAGTAAAAATTAAGCTTAGTTATATCTTCTTCTAGGGGATGTTGCTTAAACAAACCAAATGTGTCTAGCTATATGTGCGGAAAATGTACGTTATAATCACACATATTCATTTCTGTCTTAAAGTTAAATAAAAATATTGTTTCTTCGATTTCCCGGTCTTTATTGCAGCTATCACCTTTCTACAGTGAGGGGTATAGCTTAGCAGAAAAACTAGACCTTATAAAACAATAGCATTTCTGGAATCAGCGCCCTTAAATTACGTAAAAACAGTTAAAACATCTTAGGTGATAAAAGACAAAATTTTTGTTGTTGTAATCTTCCGACTTAAAATGGCTTAGTACAATAATTTTGTTTACTCAGATTTTATTAAAAATAAGGTATACAAATCGATCAACTGTTAAATTCCACCTATAGTCTCAGTTGAATTCTTAACTTGACAGATTTTGATCACAAATTACTGATTGCTGAATGTTTTCCTATTAACGGAGAAAACAATGAATTTTGAACACGTACATCTTCTTGTAGTGTGGAGGTACAAACGTGAAATATAAATCATTTATTTATTTAAATAATAAAATTATTTATGGTAATTTATTTAAATAAATTAAAATACTAAATAATACTAAATACTAAATTATGGAAGGGATTAATTTGTTAATTTTAATTATCAATACTATCATGAAAGTGTATCTTAGAAACGAACTTTATTTTGGACTCCTTGAAATCCATTGAGATCTTAGAAATATTTACCATTCAGCTGACAGTTTATCATTGACATTGAGATTACAGTTTATTTATCCAGAGGAAAAATTGGTCAAGGGTGAACAATTTTATGAATTTTTTTCATAAATACCTTCAAGTTATATACATCAGTTTATCATAACGAAAACGAGGTAAAGTTCCACGAACCCAAATAACTAAAAAAATAAAAAAAACCAATCCTCAAATAAAAGATAAAAATCTAATAATATCACAACCAAAAAAAAAGTAGAACTAAGTAAACTTAGTTCTATTTTTTATGTTAGTTATTATTATGTTCTTGAGTGGTTTATTTGGCTTTGTCTCCATGTTTACTGATTATCAACATTTATGTTTAAAATCTATTTTTATGTTATGAACTATCACAATTGCATTACTGTGGCTTATGTCATATTTGAGTGGTTGATTCTGCTGTGATTAATAAATTCTAGGATCGTAAATCTGAACGGTTCTGTGTCCGATATGGTAGTTATGGATGAACTCTCCACATTTGGTAGTTATGGTTAAACTCTCCAGATATGGTAGTTATGGTTAAACTCTCCAGATATGGTAGTTATGGATTGAACTCTCCAGATATGGTAGTTATGGTTGAACTCTCCAGATATGGTAGTTATGGTTGAACTCTCCAGATATGGTAGTTATGGTTGAATTCTCCAGATATGGCAGTTATAGTTGAACTCTCCAGATATAATAATTATCTTTACCGACACAGAGTGACACAAAAGTAAAATAATCACAAGTTTACTTTTATTTCCCAGTTATAAACATGTTTATATACAAATAAATACTGATGTAAAACCTTTAAGAAGTTGTTATTTTTAAACTGAAAATAAATATAAGAAAAAGGAATGGAAGAAAGTGATGTAACATTCAATTTTTATCAACATTTGTTTATTGAATTTAATTATATCACATAATACTTTTAAAAAAATTGAAAAAGTAATATAAAACTGACAGTATTATAATAAAAATGAAATGAGCAAAACATAGCTACAAGGAGTGTGGTAGGAAAGTAATAAACGTTATTGAAGTATCAGGGTATATATACAACGATTGGGGTGGTAGGATAGAGTGGTACTAAGGCCAGCAAATATTACTTGAAAATTCCATATTTTTTGGTACAAAAAAAAGAAAACAATCTAAAAAAACAATGAATAGGAAATATTTTTTGTCCTCTGTATGTTTTTCATTTGTGTAAAAACAAATGAAATATTGGGGTTTTTGATTGTCTCGTGTAAACTTTGCTTTGAAGAGACCCTACTGACTTGCTCTTTCTCTTTGCAATCTTTAATATGCACTCAACATTTGCCCCGCTTTTGACGATGTACTTCAGTCAACTTTTTATCAAACCAACCCCCCCCCCCTCCCCACAGTTTTCCATTATCTTTAGATTTATTGTTAACTGAGTGAAATTCAAGTTATTGTTTTAAAAAATAATCATGAGAAGCTTTCGTGTAAAGGTTCTTATTTCTTGTTTTTTTTTATTCTTTCCTCACGGGTAGTAACCCTACCATGAGGGAGTTTATTTTTGTTAACTGTTCCCATTTGATTACAGGTCTTCTCATACAGTGTTATTTCAACTGCATATATGCCAGTTATTGGTAGGTTGTTTATAAAACCAAAGAAGTCTTTGTTGTACTTAGTGATTAGGTTTTCTTTCTTTTCCGGCCACGTTCCTCCTTGTAGGATGATATTTTTTATTAGTTTTTGTCTATAATTATTCATGTTTGGGCATCTAAATACAATGTGCTGAAAGGTCTGCTCTCCTTCATTGCAGGGACAGTAGGGCGAAGCGACATGGTTAAATCGGTACAAATATGACCTATTTCTACCGTGTCCCGTCTGTACCAGAACTATTGTTTATTTCATGTTGTGTGACTGACTATTTAGCACGTAAAAAACATTTTTAAAGACAACTGATATCTATAAATTTACTGAAATAATTAAAAAAAACCTATTATTCTTTTTTTTAATAAGCAATACTTATTAACTTAACGGGTAAGGAGTTATTACCACAAGAAAACTGTTTTTATTTTATATAATATACAAACCACAGAGTAAAAATAGAGTTTTATATAGCTTTCTCTTTCGAATCCAAAAGTTTGATATTTTTAAATTCTTCATTAGGCATGTCAGAAGAGTAACATTTTGAAAAATTATGCACTGTTTTTAAATTTCTCTTTTTAATATTATACAAAAATTTGCTCTTTTTAATATCAAACAATTGTATTACAAACAAATGTTACAAAATGAAAACTATATGGGAACTCATAGCCTGTCATGAGTTGATTATGAGTTTGAACTCATATATTATCATCAATCCATATTAGCAACTTAACAGCCAACTGTTGAGAATTTGCTTTTTATAGGCTATCGAAATACTTTATGAATTTCTAAGTACTTCATGTGCTAAAAGACATGCAATGCTTATTGTTAATACGAATTTGTGTTGCTCTGATAAAAGTTTAAAAAAAACTGTATTTAGAGAAATAAAAAATGAGAATATATATATATAAATCAATGATTAAACCACAACATGAAATGGGGAAAAAAAGACTAAGATCTTTCAACCGTAACAAGCTGCCTTCGTCAGAGTCAAAAACTCCTCAGTTGGGTTTTTTTTTAGAAAGATCTTAGTCTTTTTTCCCTATTTCATATAATGGTTTGATCATTGATTGTTATTTCACGTGTTTAGGTAAAATCTTGTTATATTTATTAATATAAGATAATACCTTCATGATTTTTTTTTGCCACAGTATTCACAGTATTTTTACCTATATTATAAAGGTGTTTGTCATATATACGAAAGGGATATTAAAGTTCCTCTTGGCAACGGTTTGAACGTTTATTAATATCCTCAATATAGATATAAATGAAGGGATAAAAACACAAAGATATTCGTAGACATATAGATTTAAGTCCTAAATTATGCACACCTCAAGAATATTTAGAGTAGGGATCTTTATGGAGTATTTCACATCTTACAGGCTCAGGACCGATAACTTAATGTCCTTTCAAGCAACTTGACGTGTTAAGATTTCTTTCACTCCCGAGTGAAGATATTGTGATGGTATATATATATATATATATATATATATAAAAAGATTTCACATAAACACGTGAAACAACAATCAATGATCAAACCACAATAAGAAATGGAAACAAGACTAAGATCTTTCAACCGTAACAAGCGGTCTTCGTCAGAGTCAAAAACCCAACTGAACACTAGTTTTACCTTTCTGGTGATGATGTTGAGAAGAGTGGGAGGGAGGTGGTAGTTTAAAATTTGTTATAGACAGTAAAGACTAATGTCCAGAAAGGATTTTGGGGAAACAAAGGAGTACTAAGAAAAAGTAAAAAATCTATCTTTGCAACCCTCTTTCAACAGTTTTTGCCCTTTGACGAAAGGTATCATTTTGAATATACCGTTACTAAGTGTTTATAAATGATCTCTTGAACGTTTAGACGTTTCAATAATATTTCTTAATAAATGATTTTTGATAGGTAAAAAATTTAGCTATTGTCAATCATATGATGATTTTCCTTTTTTATATGCAACAATAAGGCACTACTGTTTTCCTGTGACTTACGTTATATGGTGTTTTTCACTCTTTTAGTTACCAGTTTGACTAATGTCATTTATGGCAATTTTGACGGATTTTAAATACTCGTACTCCAATTCGCTTGGGTTTTTTATTAACATATTACCCATTACGATTAGAAAACACTATATTAAAATCAAGTTGTTTGGCTAATTTGGAAGGGGGGTAATATATATATAGTACTCGTATCCGAGCTAAAGGAATTCATTAACTGATTACATAATTAAAATAGGCAAATTAAGCACAATACTGTGCTCTTAAATTATACTAATATGCATATATCTATGTCTAAAGTTTAATACTGGACAAGTAAAAATACACTTACAGTCTGCAATTGTTTGAGTGAGGTATATAAAGCGAATTGGTACATCGAGTCTCTGAACTAGTGCACTTGGTTTCGCTCTTTTATCTCTCCTGACGTTGGTTCAAACAAAAAAATTCGAAACTGAAAGTGTATGTTTTTTATTATCAATGTTTCCTTGTATATATTGAACTTTAGTTGTCTGTTTCAGATCTTTTTTTTTATCGTTAAAGTGCATTGTTAGCTATGATGATGATGAAGAAGGTGAAAGAAATAAACCTTCATGAATAGAGTAGGAGATATTTCATTCTCTTGTCAAGATCTCAAATAATTCCTTATATTCAAAACCAATAATAAAATGGAAAGTGAACTTCAATAAACTAGGTTGAATATGCCTCCAAATAAATTAATTTAAGAAAAGTTTCACAAATAAATATTCTTGTTATATTGTAAGGCAACGTATTCAAGTTATTTTTTTGAAAGTTTAGAATCATATTACTACTTACGTTTGATGTTATTTAAATTATTGTAAACAATATCGTTACGATTTAATCTATTACCTTAAAGAATGGTTGAAATTTATCCAAACTTAAAACTATGAATTATAAGGTTAGATTAGATTGCAGTGACAGTCTCAGAATATACATAGGACAAACATTGGCCCTTTGTCATATGCACAATGAATATTCTACATTGAAAGTCCCAAATTTGTGCATAACTCAAGTGAATTTAGGACATTGATATTTAACGAGTACCTGACACCGTACAGGCTCGAGACCGACGGCATGTTGGGCTTAAGATTGATTCGGGAGAGGCTTGTTGCGGTTGGTTGTGGCATACTTAGGTTTGGCTGGCCCGTCGCAATGTGTTTATCGTTTCGATGCCTCTCTTCTTTCACCCTATACATTTTCTTGTAATCTCTGACACCTTCCCTTACATACCTATTCTTTGCTATATCACAACTCCCTATTAACCGTGACTATCGTTTTTTCCAATTTTACGTATTTCTCTATAATTCTATATTATATAGTATATATTGTAAGAAAACCTACTTAACTGACAAGTGGTTGTCAAAATCCAAAACAAAGAGCAAACACTAATTTTACATCTTTACTGTTTTTTTTTTCTTAAGAGTGGAGAGCTCAGAGAATCTACAGAGAAAAATGTTTGATTACAAGTCGTAGAGAATGAAATTTTTAGATTTAGACTTTGGTAAACTCTAGAATGTCATTCCCCAATGAGAGAGCACTGCTCGTTTAAAGTAATAATGAATACGTATACTATTGAAATAAAACAATCAATGAAATATATATTACCAAGTTTTTTGGTTCTTTTTATTTCAGAATATAAATGGTTATAAAAGTCTATTTCTAAAATACGAGGAATTGTTTGATAGCAAACAGACTGTGCATTTTTATCATATAATACATAATTGAAGTAATACTGCTTATGGTAGAACAACTGTGGTAGTTTCTCATATTTTATTTATATATGAAATAAAAAAATTCGCTATAAACACTTAATTCAATGAAGAAAACTGTAAATATCCCATGGAAATAGATACAAGGACTTTTGTTATTGATGGGTCTCCATTGTTTAATGTCACCTGTCTTTCCACCAATATCCCTCGTCACGAAGGAATTGAGGTCCTCCCACGCTTTCCTCATCTCCGCCCTCTCTGCCTCATACCCTTTACTAATTTCCTTTGAATTCTCAAGCTACAGCTCTAATGAAACGATCTTCTGTTTAACCGGAACATTTGCCTTTAAACAATCATTCCTACAATGTCAACTAGACTAGCACTATTTATGAACAACAATTCATATCCATGTTTCTTAACTACTACTCTACTTTACACAAATACATATTAATCCGTAATGAAGCTGACGTTAAGTTTTTTTTTAATATACTAACAACTCTTCAGTATTATTATTTTCGCTATAATGCCATATTAAAAAAAATTGAAAATCCTAATCACTGCTTCACTATAAGTACGTACATACTGGCTGGAATAATGAATATTGATATCAATTATATCATCACATCAATATCAATTGATGATTAATGTTAGTGTATACTTGAGTAAGTATGATTCAATGATATGAATTTTTGAGTGATGGATATATATATTATTGTGATTATGAATAATGGAAATTTTAATATAAGTAACAAGTACAATTTTAACTTCTAGGTATTTAGAGTATATTTTGTTACTTATAAGTGTTATAAAACTGGAGTTGTTTTCACTGGACCAACCCTTCAGCACCACATCCTTGGTGTCTTCCTGATGATAAACACAAAGTGTTTGAATCGCGTTGTTGTTGTTGGCTAAAACTTCATTTGTGTGGATACTTTTGTTTGTTTATCCAGTTTACCTCGGAATGAGTAAATACTACACAATTACGGATTGCACAACTAATGATTTATCATAAAATAGTTGCTGGACTTTCATATAAAATACAGTAGAACCTCGTAGTATGAGCGCCTAATTGTACGAGTAATTCGCTTTACGAGCAGTCATTCGTACGAATTTTTGTCTTATACAAGGGAGTTTGAGGGAGGGGGCCAGGTTAGCTCAGTGGTTAACGTACTCACCTCTGAACTGATAGGACCGGTAATTTAAATTTAAATTAACTCCATAAATTTTTTTTGGAAAAACTGCCTTATATATAATTATACGAGTATATATTGATAGAAGTATCGACCGTGGAATAGGAACGAAACTAAAATTTATCAGGACTCGGTCAGTTCTTCAGGTTTAAATTAAACTCTCATTGCCAACGTTTCGATTTTATTTAAAACCTTTTTCATTGGCACAAGTATAATATTTTCATACAAGAAAACTGAATATTACATTAAAAGTTATTTTACAAAGGAAAATAGTGCGTGGATTTCAACAACTGTCTAGTTTGAATATCAAATTTCACGTGTTCATTCAAATTAGACCGTTGATGTTGAAATCCACACACTATTTTCTTTGGGAAATAATTTGTAATGTAATACTTAGATTTTCTGTTTCAAAATTTCATATTTTTTTATAAAATATAAAAATTTTGTATTTATATTTTATATAAAATTTTATACTGTTTTTTATTTTGTTAATTAATGTTGTTTTATATATAAATTTTATATATAAGTTATATATAAATTTTATATATAAGTTATATATATATATATAAATTTGTATATATTGATAAAAGTATCGACCGTGGAATAGAAGCAAAACTAAAGTTTAACTGGACTCGGTCAGTTCTGACTGAGAGAATAGAACTGACCGAGTCCCGATAAACTTTAGTTTTGTATATATATATATATATATATATTAATTTTACAAAATTTACTATAATGTCCTTTTTCTTTGAAACACTTTTTACACATGACTTTCAATGAGTTTCATAATGTGTTTACTTATAATAAAGGTGAGTGCAGCCAACTCCAGATTTTAGTTACCCACTTTAATTAATTTAAGAAAAATTGATTTTTTTTCCAAAGTCATATTCTTTTATAAGTTGTTCTATGTTTTTTATGAGCAACACTGGGTACTTGAGCTGGTTTATGATTGAAATGATAATTGCAAAGTCATACTGACTTTGTTCTGAAATGGCTGAGGGATCATCTTCATCCTGTACTGGCGGAAATGTGGGGTTGTCGCCGGGGAGTCGCCACACGTCATAAGGCTTTAGCTTCCTTGCCCACTGAAACAAAACAACCATTAGTCCTCTTCCTTTTTCCACCATCAATGCAGTGTGTTTGAAAAACAAAGACATTCATAATATAGCAACACTGAACAAGAAAGTATGATTTGCTAAAAGTGTCATTACTGCTTTGAGTTTAACCAACAAGATATATATATATATAGAAAATTGTCACAATAACACGTGATATAAATATTCAGGTAACTCACCACAAATTAGAGAAGATAGTCGTTCTAAGGCCTTTCGTTTTCATGTCGTCAGAGAGCAAGTAAAACATTTCCTTGTTTTGCTCTCTGACGACGTGAAAACGAAAGGCCTTAGAGCGACTATCTTCTCTAATTTGTGGTGAGTTACCTGAATATATATATATATATATATATACATATATCACCTCAAAAATGAAGAGAAGCAACACACAGAGAAAGAGAAACACTTACAAACTCAAATTTTCGGATGGTCCATCTTCAGGAGAAAATAGAATGGGCGACCAAGCACGCCGGAAACACAACTGCAGGAAAACGTCCCGGCAACCCATATTATATATATATATATATCATGATTTGTTTTCTTGACTCAATATTTATATGAAGTATTTTTTTTTTTGAGGGTTGAGGTCCAAACTAGTTTAAAATCATTGGACCTCAACCCTCAAAAAAAAATTACGTCAAAGATATATATATATATATATATATATATATATATGATCAAACCACAATATGAAATGGGCAAAAAAAAAACTAATATCTTTCAACCGTAACAAGTGGTCTTCGTCAGAGTCAAAACCCAACTGACTCTGCCTGTTGGAAAAAAGATTTTAGTCTTTTTTTCCCCATTTCATATTGTGGTTTCATCATTTATTGCTATTTCACTATTATATATGACTCTGACGAAGACCGTTTGTTACAGTTGAAAGATCTTAGTCTTGTTTTCCTATTTCATATTGTATATATATATATATATATAAAAAGATTTCACATAAATCACATTTCACATAATTGGTTTGATCATTGATATTATATATATATATATATATATAGATTTCACATAAACACGTGAAATAACAATCAATGATCGAACCACAATAAGAAATGGGATACAAGACGAAGATCTTTCAACCACAACAAGCAACCAACCCAACCAGTTGGGTTTTTGACTGTGATGAAGACCGCTTGTTGCAGTTGAAAGATCTTAGTCTTGTTTATTTAATAATATTTCTCATTAGGGGGTCAGGGTAGCCTATAATATATAATAAACTATTATATCAGAGTTAAAAAATGAATAATTTTAGAAACAAACTTTAACACAACTGTCAGATAAAATACGAATGTTCTAAGGTAATATTATAAAGACACATTCCTTTGAAATATATTTCAGTGTGTATATAACTTGAATCGATTTTTATTTATTTATGCCATATAATAAACGATTATCTTTTACTTTTAAATTATTTTTATTTTGCAAAATATATTTACTGTTTATATATCTTGAATCATGTTAAGATTATTATATCAAAAGGTTGGCCATATAGGAATCTGTTTGCGTGCCTTAATAGCAAGAAACAACAATTAAAATTATCTTTATGAATCATATTCAGTGAATTTATTTCAATAAGTATTGCTATAATTTCTGAGTGCACAAAGGGTCACGGGTAGTCTATTGGTTATATAAAAATTGTTAGAGTTTTCAGTTTATGTGTATTGATTGTTACAGTGATGAAGGACTTGTGCATTGGGAACGTTGACTTGGTGCTTACGTGGAGAACTCTTGATGAAAATGCTGTTGATGTGGATGACACTCTCGCACGTCACCTAATGGCTCAACTACCAAGAGTGTTCATTGCTTAGTAACCAAGCAAGTAAGTAATAAAACACGTTTATTCAATTATATTGCTTTATGTTATATCGTTGTATTTACTCAGTAATTGATGAATCAAGCTAACAATTCACTTCATATCCTGTATTCTCTTCTCAAATCATGGAATTCATCCGATTCAGTCAATCACCTTTTCTATTTGCTTTCTTTGGATATGACTTATGGATAAAACCTTGTTTGTAGCTGCATCGGCGAACAAGGCTTGTATTCAGATCGTTACGAAATAAGTGTGGCTAGCTTATAGCTAGGCCTTTTTGGTGCGACTGAAATGTGGATATTCACGATGATTTCAAAATGGAATTCACAGATAGTTACATCACCCGAATTACTGCTAATGAATACAATAAACTAACCTCCTTGTGCACGATCTGAATCCTGCCACCAAACTTCCTCAAACTCACTGAAGAATTACATCATCTACTGACTATATTTTTCCAATTCGTGACTAAAAACAATTTTCACTATAAAGAACTGTTAAACTACATGACCGTGAATATGACGTCGTTAATGTACAGACGAACTTAATATCAGAGTATATTACTTACTACCGACATGAATTGCAGACAATCCATGTTAGAGTATCACAGTAATCAAGCAGTAGAAGGCCTCTGGTCCAGAGCTGTTAGTTATGACCTGCATTATAATGCGGAGATATGTTCGTCTGTTGTTGGTCGATGGTCTATTGCCGGGGTGACTAACCTGCGGCTCGCGAGTCACATGCGGCTCTCTGAAAGATTAATTGTGGCTCTGCTATTAACCATTTTTCTGCTATTATATAGTAAACATTATTTAATCGTTCCATATGTATTTTATGCATAGCTTTTAAATATGTATTTAATCGAGGCTGGCGAAACATTTCAACTTTTCAAAAATGGCTCGGACTATTAAGAAGCTTGGCCACCCCTGTTGAATATAAGCGACAATATAGATAAAAAAAAAACATAAAATAAAAATAAAATCAAATATTTAAATAGTTTTTCTGCATTTATAGGAATATAATTGTCCCATTGGTGCATTCTGTGAAAATATTGAATATAACAAACATATGAAAAAAAGAATTTGTACATAGGATAAGTAAGCAGTGAACTCTAAAAAAAGTTGAAAGAAAAATAAAATAATAATTTAATAAAATTTTATTAATTAAATAAAATAAATTAATAAAAAGTAATGAAATATTTAAACAGACTTGATCAACTGTTCAGGGAACTCCTTGGTTGATAAATAGTCATTTGTATGAGAAATCATCTTAATGACTGTAGTATGATGCTGCAGCCAAGCTGAATACACCGACTTTGGTTAAATGACCGAAGATGAGAAACATTTAGCGTGGTCAACGGTATGACGTGTCATTGGCAACCCTGGTAATGTGACTCACCCATAAATTACTTCACCTTTAAATAAATTGTATAAATAAATATAATTTAATAACAAATAACGTGCTTTATATCCACATAGGGTAAAATTAATCATCTTTCACTTATCAATGATCAAATCACAATATGAAATGGGAAAACAAGACTAAGGTCTTTCAACCGAAACAAGTGGTCTTCGTCACAGTCAAAAACCCAACTGAAACACTAGATGCAGAAAACATCTGGGATCGAGAAGAGTGGGGGGGGGGGGGGAAGAGTGGTATTTTAATAGGGTGAAAGTGCAAATGCTCATAAAGGGATGTTTGGGAAACAAAGGAGTACAGTAAGAAAGAGTAAAAAACTATCCGCTAGCTGTCAACCCTCTTAGAAGAGGCTATTGGCCATAGCTAGCGGCTTGTTTTTTTACTTTTTCTTACTGTACTCCTTTTTTTCCAAACATCCGTTTCTGGACATTGTCCTTTCCTACACTTTCACTCTTTTAAAATACCACTCTTCCCTCCCACTCTTCTCAACCCCTCACCAGATGTTTTCTACATCTGGGGTTTCAGTTGGGTTTTTGACTCTGACAAAGACTGCTTGTTACGGTTGAAATATCTTAGTCTTGTTTTTCCATTTCATTTTGTGGTTGATTGTTATTTCACGTGTTTATGTGAAATCTTTTTATCTTTCACTTATTTATCCTGATCTTGTCTTAATTCCAGTAAGTATTTCTGCAAATATATATAAACAACTCAACTTAAGACGACATTTTGTAAAAATAAACTAACATTCTGCAAAAAATCTCTTACCAGATTCTTACTGTTTGGAATCAACCAGCTTAACATTATTGAAAGAAGTTACTTACATTGTTTACAAAAAACATAGCTCATTTGATCAATTTATCATTACAATTGATCTACTTCAACTGAATTGACCAAAATATCGTGAAATGGCGTCGTATTGTTAAGGTTTTTTTTTTAAGTTTTATTTGATAATAAACTGCTACACCTTTACTAACAGTTTTATAAGTTATTTTCTAAAGGCATAAAGGAAAATATTTTTGATTCATTTATGTAAGTTTTACGACTGCTTTACAGTCGGTCTTAAACTTGTGTCCTTTCAAGAAATAAGCCTCGTTGTAATAAAGCTAGGGCAGAAAAAGTTATATTTCCTTGGTTTATCCCTTAATAGGGTATGACGGCTCTGTAGAGGCATTACATAAAGGTTTAATGCAACGACAACGGAACTTACTTACACTCGGGTTTCACAGTCCTCATTCTAAAACTGAACAGCACACTTAAATAAATTCGGATCTCTAGGCTTTTACGCCTAAAAACACCATTGCATCATTTCTTATACTACACTTATTTTATATTATTAGACAAATTTTTTGGGCTGTTTGTTTGATAACCAACAAGGTAATACAGTTTTTTTTTCTAGAAGACCATAAATAAATTTACTTTCAGACATTTTACACTAATTTAATAACTTTCTTAGTTTTTTGTCGACGTTTTTACCATTCTTGACATGTTGAAAATTAGTTCCCATGCAAGAACACATTTTTTGTCTACGTCTTATAGAATGTGATATCATCTGGAACATAGAATAGTATAATCTCATTTCATGTTACATCCTTGGTTTTACGAACTGAAGAAGAACACTACGTGTTCGAAAGGCATTATTTGTAATATTAAACTTCTTTATGTAGAGACCGGAGCTAAATTTATTTACTATGATAAATCAGTGTTGTTAAGAAATATTATCGAATCCTTTCTGATTAAATTTAATAGATCAAATATTATAAACAGTAGTAACGGTTTGTTCAAACTTGACTCAGTCCTAACGAGGGTAATAACCTCAACTAAGAGGGTTAACAGCTAAGCGGATAGTTTTTTACTTCTTACATGTACTCCTTTGTTTATTCAAACATCCCTCCCTCGACTATTGTCTTTTCCTGCACTTTACACCCTTTTAAAATACCTCTCTTCCCTCCCACTCCTTTTGACCCCGCCACCATGATGTTTCTTCATCTTGTGTTTTAGTTGAGTTTTTGACTCTTGTTACGGTTGAAAGATTTTAGTCGTTTTTTTTCCTTTTCTTATTATGATTTAAACATTGATTGTTGTTTCACGTGTTTATTGTGAAATCTTGTTATGCGAATATATACATCTTCTACTTTCCAATTAAATATATATTTCATGTTACTTTAACTAAACTTGAAAAAGTTCAAGTTTGTAAACCATAATCATCGCAGAACACTCAATTTCAAGTTACTCATCCTTTTCCCCTGGTAATTAATATAAATCTGCTTCAAACTATCTCCCGACGTAACTTAAACTTAATTGTAATTTAGTTCTCTCCGAAAATTATAGTTTACGGATTCAGAGATTTACCTCTAAATTTGAATTCAGAACTATAAATCGTCTTGTATTATTCAAACCGAAAGAAAAAGGAATTGCGGAAGGGTCACTCCTTCCCTTAAAAAAAATTGTTTCCTTCAAGTTTAAATTTATATATTTAACTGAGTGTATGGCCTATTTTTCATATTTTTATATATTATACAACAGAATTTTTTTTACAAAGATTTTGTTTTACTTAATTATGTTATAAATTTTAAAATATTATATGTTTTAAAGTAATAAAATTTAAGGAGTTGAAAATTATTTTTACCTCGGGAATTCCGAATTTAAATTATATAATGTTCTAAAGATATTCATAAATCAACGAGACAATAGTAAGAACCAAATTCTTAATTACAAATACAGTGGATATATATTACCTACCAACTATAAATAGCGTGAGCGTTTATTGACCCTTTGTTGAACCCTCTACCCCTCCCCACTTCTCCTTCAACCCTTAACGATCACCCTTCGACCACTAGGTGTTTAATGACCTCTTGGATAGCCTTGTCGATATCGACCACTTTGATAACCCCTTCTCGGATAGCCACCATAACACTAGCACGCCAATACTTCCTTTCTCGCAAGTACCTTTAGAAATATTTTGTACTAGCGTGAATGTGTATACCTCTGCTTCTCATTTCACCCACCTTACAATGATACCCAATAAAACTCTTTAACCAATTATTTCTATTACATTCTTTCTCCAACATTATCTATTTTTCTATAGCTATTTTTTTTTTCTAAAATTATTTCTTGTTACCTAAGCTAGTATTTCTAACAAAATGAGTACTGAAATATTGTTGTATATGATAAACACGTTAAATAAGCGTCACTGAAATCTAGCGCTAAACCAAAGGCGGCATGGGTCAATGTTTGAAATTTTGAACTCAGAATGAGAGGAGGGGGATAATATGGAAAGTAAACAATAAAAGTTTATAAAACCAGCAGTTTTTACCGAAATCTATATAATAATAATAAGTCCCACTTATTATGGGGTTTGGGGAGATAACTACTCTCAATCTTATACGTTTAAATTCAATTTTGCTGATAGTAAACGAAATTTAAGATGGTATTCACTCTTGAAAGGATTAGGTTATCTAATATACTCCTCCAACCCCTAGCGGTCAGTCCAGTAACTAAGGAGGCTTACAATATAATTACATTCTCCCTGATCGAATCATTTTCTAAAGGAAAATTTACAATAAGAAATCTACATATTTTGTTTTCCTTAATAGACTAATAATAATAATAATAATAATATATATATAGTTCAATACAGACAAAGAAACATAGAGAAATCAAAAGAACACACTTACAGTCTCTAATTTTCGGTTTGAACCGTCTTTAGGAGAGATAAAGAGGGAAACCAAGTGCACTGGTTCAGAGACGGTTGGTAAGTGTGTTCTTTTGATTTCTCTATGTTTCTTTGTCTATATTGAACTATAATTGTGCGTTTTGGATCGTATTTCCAATGAATAAGTATATATATATATAATATATATATATATATATATGCACAATTAAAAGAAACGGTCCAGCGGACTTTTTTAAAATAAACGCTAAATTCAAAACGAAGGAAACACACAGAAAGACACATACATAACTCACATCGATATTTCGACCATCGTCGTCATCAGGAGGTGCGAAGAGCGAAGAGTCCCGCAGGAAGACAGGGCGGAAGACTTAGTACCGCCCTGTCTTCCTGCGGGACTCTTCGCTCTTCGCACCTCCTGATGACGACGATGGTCGAAATATCGATGTGAGTTACGTCTGTGTCTTTCTGTGTGTTTCCTTCGTTTTGAATTTAGCGTTTATTTTATATATATATATGTATTATATATATATATTATATATTATATATATATATATATATATATATATATATATATGTTTTGTTGAACGACCTTTGTACTGTGGCATGAATCACTTAAAACCACACTTAAACCTGCACTTAAAACCACAACTTCAGAAAACCAATGTAATTTATCATATAATTGTTTAATAGGAAACTGCGAGATCCTAAAATCAAAATACATTGGTTCAACAACAACAACAATTTCAAGAAGACTCACAATGCATCTGTCAGCAGGTGCCCTAAAAGAACATACCATAAATGAACATAAAATCAAATTGACTCGAGAAATGCTAGTGAAAAACACAGAAGTTTTATACCATGAAAATGATCATAATAGACTACAAATTGCTGAAGCACTTAAGATAATAGAACTGAAACCAAATATGAACAACCAAACCACAGGTTTCAACAGGACGGTAAAACTATATTCTAGAACGATGCAAGAACACGAATCAAGATTGAAGGCCCAACAGATGGAACCTAGAGGCATTTTATGAAGTTAAGAGGTACACCTGATTATGACAGGTGGCAAAAACTGCTTTAAGCAAATGTTTATTTTGATGATAGAATTATTTCTCGATGTTTTTGAAAATTATTGTGTTAATTTAGGAAATGTATAGTATAGTGTATATAGTTGTGATTAGTAGGAATAAGTTTTCGTAAATATGTTTAACTCTGAAGATGGTCTAGGAGACCGAAACATGTCAGTTATGAAAAATAAATCTTTTGGAGAACTGGTGTATTTAATACCAGAAAGATTTAAATCAAAGGTGAGAAAACTTGAAAGATCGACTATGAAATTGATTCATGCCACAGTACAAAGGTCGTTCAACAAAACATGCATAAAAGAAGGATTGCTCCCTAAATTTACATATATATATATATATATAATATATATATATATATATATAGATATATATATATATATGACGGTCTCCAACTCTGATCATGTTGTCCCTCTTTATCTCTCCTGAAGAGGTTAAACCGAAATTATGTAATGTTTGATTTCTATGTTTACTGTTTATATTGAACTATATATATATACTAAATATGTTTTAAACATTTATATTTAATAGTATTAATTTACTTTTATAATATATATTTCCTAAATATTTTCTTTTATTTGTGTTTAATTGGTACATTAAGGGTGAAATCATCTCAATAATTTTGAATGGTTCTTTTCTAACTACATCCAACTTTCCTCTATTCAGTTTGTTTCCAACCTCTGCAAAAACCTCATCTCCAATATTTAAATTTTTGTCTTTTTTCTTCCGATCAAATTTGAGTTTATTTTTCTCACAATGTTTTTAACTGTTCTTTCGTACGCTTTTCTTCTATATTCTTGTAGGTCTTGTTCCATGGTGTTGATTGGGGCAATTGCTTTATGTTTTGTCTGAGAAGTAAATAAGTTGGCGGATACTCAGTCACAGAATGTATTGTTTTGTTATAAGTGTCAATCACCTGTTTAGCAATAGCCTGCCATCTCCTCTTCTCTCCGAGTGTATTAATGAAGCACCTAATACTGTTTAACTAAAATTAGTTTATTTTAGTCAATTTGATTTTTGTCAATTCACAAAAAGTAACAGAAATATATACCAACGTCTGAGCCATTACAATATAGGGTGGCCTGTAAGTCGCGCACTAAGAAATTACGTGAAGTGTGATATGAAACAATGTAAAATTAATGGGGTAGAATATCTTTTCCTTTCTTCTGATGTATAATAAATATACTTTCATAGAGTTATTTACCATTGTTTGAATGTGTCAGTTATTATATCTGTCAAATTCAATTATAATCAAAGTTTTTACTTTACTATAAGTAAAGTATAGTGATCGTGAAAAATTTCGATCTCGAGATTTTGACGGAATTACATGTTTTGAGGTACCAGAAGTCGTTTTATGACGTTTTTTCGATGATGTCTGTGTGTGTGTGAGTGGGTGGGTGGGTGGGTGAGTGTGTTAGCATTCCTTGTTACCACGCTACGGTCCAGAATGTTTGATAGATCAAGTTGATATTTTACACAAAAATGGGCCTCATAGGGAAGAAGGTCCCTATTGTTTGGGAAGAATTATGCATAATGGGAAAGTCACTTTTTTGCCAAAAACTGTTTTTTAGAAAACATTTTTTTCTTCTAATCTGATAACCCTAGAGTTTTGAATTTTGACATTTTCTTTGAGGTCAAAAATAGAACAAACGAAAAATATATTCAGAATTTTGAAACAACAGGATATATTTTTTTTTTCAATAAAATGTAAAAATTTTGACTTCTAATTCAATCCCAAACCTTGTGAGAGCAATACAAGCCATACTGTTTGACGGATCAAAATGAAACTATGCTTAACAATAGAACATTATGTGGAGAATGAGTTGAGATATTTTTTTTCGAAATTACATTCGCTAAAGGGGTGTTACAGTACGATTTATGTTTTCAGAAAATGTTTTTTGACGCTAAACGGCTCATTAAAACATAATGGAAATATGACCAAAAATGGAACAAAAAATTAGCAATTTATAAAAAAAAATTCAAGAAGTTTCAATTACGGGAAAGAGCAATAACGCTATAAAAACTGTTTGTTTATCCTAGACTAAGAGATCACCTGCTATACTTGTCGAATTGTTTATATTTTTTTACAATGTTTACATTGACTTAGAAATTTTTTGAGTGAATCCACTGAGATAAAATTGATGTTTATAATGAAAAAATTAAAATAATGGTGTGATACACAAAACTAAACTTATATATTGAGAAGTCTATCAATCACTATCTGTACTACCTCAGGAATGAAAGACTAATAAACATCTCCCATTTAGACGATTATATTATGCTTAAATGATACATTATATATTATATACTCAAGAAGTTTGATATTAAGTTTACTTATAGTAAGTGTGTAGGCCACTCCAGATTTTTTAGTAGTGTCATCAAAATTTCATAGAAATTTATGAAAATATATGGACACGATTGATGTCAATCAGTCCGTTTTGTTCCGTATATTCATTTAATAGTTCAGACAACTTTTAAAAGAAATAGGTTTAGAAATTACTTTTATTAATTTATATTACGACTAATTAATTTAATTTATATTGATAATATATTTGCTGTTTTTAAAGAAATAGTTTAATTCGTTTCTTTGTATGTTTGATTATTACTTATAAAAGAAATACTGATAGAAGGGGACTATTTTAAAATGAGATAATTTAGATGGCATTTGATTGGTGCACCGGTAGAGCTAAGTCATTCTAAAAAGGCGGCAATACACTCCTTGTTTAGTCCTCCGCGTCCTTCCTGGAACCTTTCAAACTGTTTTAACCTCTCTATAGATTGTTGTGTCCACTAGTTAATTCTTTTAATAATACTTCAAATAGTAAGTACAAATTCTTTTTTAACTTATTTTTGTAAACTTAATGATTTCCTAATTAGTTTAATCCTAAATATTATTACTTTTATAATTAGTAATTAAAACGATTTCACAAACTAGATAAACTAAACCAGCAGAAACAATACACATAAAAGATTTCACAAAAACTTACTCTTATATTTCGACTGTTTTGTATAAAGATGTAATTTGCTACGATGAAAAGCGACTTTCATGTGTGTTGTTTCTCTAGAATTTTTTTCATAAAAATATATCAAAATAATTAATTAGTTCCTTAATAATTACTACTAACATTTAATAAATATAATAAAGCATTGAATAGATTTATTTTTAGTTAATTTATGTTATTTAAAACCTCATTCACTAAATTAGTTATAGCGAAAACGATTAAAAATACTTAACAATAGATTATTTAAATTTATTTCCCTATATTTATCAAATTAAGGGTTTGTTCGTCTGTGTTTCCTATTGCTTTTGAGAAATGTTGTAATCCATTTGAAAAGATTTAATGACATAATGTGAGATGTAAGAAGAATAAAATTATATGTAAAAAATGAATGCCAATCAAACATATAATTTCTGATGTTTCCATTTACACAACTTCTAAATTATATTGAAAAGCCGACTTTGAATTTGATTTGAGTATGCAAAACTGGCTAATCACTGATATATTTTTTTTCAATATATATTTACAGCAACGTTATAACCGAATATAGCACAGAGGAAAAAGTTACTTATATTATGTTTGGTGTGAAAAGCTACTGGTTGTTGACTTTTTTGTGTTTATGAATCTTATGATCTTTGAGTAATATTGAATTAAGAGGAATGAACTCCTTAGTTTTATATTACCAAAGAGATACTAATTTTAAACTGATTCTAAGGTGATTCGATGACAGTCATTTTTCAGAATCAGGTCCTCAGCTAAATATGACTACCTAATGACTTCACGGTATACAATATCTCAGACAATGCAAAGCCGGAAGACCATACGACCACGAATGTGACTCCTTCCATATTCGTGAAGGACGTCCTGACAGACTGACGTCCCATCCCCGTCCTTATGATTACTGACCTTAACAAGAAATGCAGGATGAGAATATAGCAGTAGTGGGCCTCTGGTCTAGGGCTGCTAATTACGACGTGCACTGATGTGCATGGAATATTCGTTGGCCGCTGGAGATCCATTGCCTTTAGAAACAAAAGTCATTTTCGTCTGTAAGAGATTATTTCGTAACACAATATCGTCACTTTGACTTTACAAAAGTCTTATTACTGCTGTGCTAATATATATGATATTATATGCATCAATTGTGTAATATACGGTATTGATAAGAGAATCAATCACTATCTGTACTACCTCCAGGAATGAAAGAGTAATAAACATCTCCCATTTAGACATATACAGGGTGTCCCAAAAAAATGTATAACACTTTAAATTATTGTAATTTAAATGTTTATTGTAATTTTTTTTTAACCATGTAAACTAATTAATAAGCATTATTTTATTGTTTTGCCACCAACTGTTCTCAAACTGTAGTCCGCCTTGTTCAACATACTACCGATAATGCGAAGGGTTTACAAAAATATGTACCCATCTTTTAGAAGCTGATAACTTAATTGTTTGCATTTGGTTTTACAAATGTTTTAAGTGGAAAAATTAAATTTCAGATTAACACATTACTTACTGATGATGATCAATACCGAAAAAGTACTTGAGAAGGTGCAGCAGGTTCAAGTAAATAAGACCAGCCACAGTGGAGTTAAAAAAATCACTGAATTAATCCTTTTGATGATAATCCACAGCACACTGTAATTTCTGATGAGTTAACATGGCGGTCGATCACAAATATGAATATAGTTATGATGTAAAGTTATAGTTATAATATAAATTATTGTAGTATTAGTTTACATGGTTAAAAAAAAATTATAATAAACATCTAAATTACAATAATTTAAAGTGTGTATACATTTTTTTGGGACACCCTGTATTATGTCTACATACTACATTATCTACCCAAGAGGTTTGACATTATACTTACTTATAGTAAAGTTGAGTGTAGGCCACTCCACATTTTTTTACATTGTTTACATTGACTTAGAAATTTTTTGAGCGAATCCACTGGGATAAAATTGATATTTAAAAAGGAAAAATTTAAATAGTTTATTGACTTATATGAGATGTAAGAGGAGTAATATTGTGCAGGAAAATGATAACGCTCACTCAGAAAATATTCTTATATATGATATTTGACAAAGGGGAAGGAAAATGATCTTATTAAATACTAAGAAGTCATAAAATTCCCAGTATAATAATTCTATAAAAAACCAAAAATGTAAAAGATAATTCAAAATTGAAATCTTTCGTTTAGAGATTAATAAATGTAATAATCGTACATCTTTAATTATAAATCATCTTAAAACAACATTTTTTCTTCGCTGTTTATGTTGTTTTTCAGAGAAAAAAAAGGGTATTTTCCTGTTTTAAATTTGAAAATTTTACTTTAATATTCAATGTAAAAGGATGTCAAGTAAACGATGTAAGAAATCCATGGGCTATTTGAACAAAAGCCATGTTCTCTTGTAGGAGAATATTTCGTATCAAGAAAAGTTCACTTTGGTTTTTCAAAAATGTTATTACTGCTGTAGTTATACTAATGAGATTATTTGTATCAGCTGTGGGATGTACAAAAATAAGCATATATATTGATAAATCGATCAATCACTATCTGTACTACCTCAGAAAACAAAGACTAATAAACATCTCCCATTTAAATTTTTATATTATGCTTAAATGAGACATTATACATATATTATATACCCAAGAACATTGATATTAAGTTTACTTATAGTAAAGTAAAGTGCAGGCCACTCCAGTTTCATTTAATTAGTGATTTTAATAAATTAAAATGTGCTTTAGAGAATAAGATGCAATGATTTTAGACACCACTATATTGGATAATGAGATAGGACCTTAAGACAGCAGTTTAAAGTGCATATTCATGACTTCATTAAAGAATAAGTAAACGAAAGAAATGGTCAATTTCTTTGCATGTAAATGCTATTGAGGAGGCAAAAATCATTATGTTGTAAATTAGTTCAGTATTTTTTTTACTTATAGCAAACTTAAGTGCAGGCTACTCCAGATTTGTTACAATGTTATACGATTTGGTACAAATAAAACGAAAACTTTATAATACGGAATCCATAAAATTAAATAATGCCAGTAAAACAAAGCTCCTCTTATCAAAGTATAAACTGGGTGAAAAGAAACTTTTAAAATTGTTGAATTCAATACAACTTAAGAATCACAGGTCTCTATTTAGTATATAAATAATTATTCTCGCAGAATGAAGTCCCTTCATTTCCCGCCAACAGTACATAATGCGCATGTCTTTTCTATCGTATGATTATTTCGACCAATCATTGTCTCCCATTTTTTCACCTCATTTTAATTTTTAATTGCGTTTCTATTCGACGTCCATGTTATTTGTAACAGTTTGAAATTAATTCAAATGTGATCTTATTGAGAAATTTAGTTTAATATCTGTGTTTAAAAGAGTACATTCATTGAAATATTTAGTTTAATATATGTTTTAAATATGAGTTTACGTTGATTAAATGACAATGCAGGAATACAGAAGTTATTGAATATCATAAGGTCAGTGGAAATATTGTATTAATTTTCTTTTCAATATTACAAGTGCATTAATTGTTATTTAGACTATCTACGCTATTAACATCATTTATATTATTTTTAAACCATTCTTGTTTTGCTAATTCTTCTATAAGTCTGTGTAATTTATATTTATTTTCACTTCACCAGGAATATGAAATACTTAATTAACACCATGTACATAATGCAAAAGTTCACCTATTGAGTTTTGAATAATACTGAATAAATATTGATTATTTGTATAAGATAATTCAAGAAACGTATTTTAATATCTTTGAAAACATTTATTTAGTTTATTAGTTATACCTATTTTTCATAATTTGCCTTAGTAATTTCTGGCCTTAAACAATGCTATCTCAATTTTTTCTCTTATTCTGTATTGTTATTTTTAAATTATTTACTTTATTACTATGATTGGAAGCTGTATTTGACATCATACAAAGAATTCAAACTCTGTGGCTAGAAGAGGTAGAAACCCTCGATCACATTATATCTGTATTCGATCAATCATCTCAGAATGGACAAAGATTTCTATCAGATCTTACCTAAAGCTATAGAAGTGACGAATATTTCTCTATTTACAATTATAAGGGCCATTAATGAACATAAAATCTGATGTTAAATTGAGTTAGAACAATAGCATGCCAACAGTATGTCATATGTTGTTACAACAGTATGACTGCAGAGCCTACGAGTCCGATGAGTTTCAGAAGTCATTGTTATCATTGTCAATGTCATTATCATAAATCATTGTTATCAGATGTCATGTTCACGATTCTAATAACTAATAAAGCGATTACAGTCAAATTAAACAAATGACACTTACTGATTAAATGTAAAGAGCACAAAACATCAGTTGGTGGTTAATGAGTTTCTTGTTATGTTTTCTTATAGTAAAGTTGAGTGCAGGCCACTCCAGATTTTTTTAGTTATGATTTGCATTTAAACTTTTTTCCTTTAATTTTCAGAAATGCCTTTAACAATAAACGAGAGAGTTGAGTTAGTGTTTATGTCTGGTGCTGATGGCCCTACTAATCGATCTGTTGCTGAGAAATTTAATCGAATTTATCTTGATCGTGAGTCCATCTCTCATGCAACAGTAGGCCCTTTGATATTGAAATTTCGTCAAACTGGTAGGGTTCTAGACAAACTACGAAGTGGTCCTCCAAGAGTGTCTGATAAAATCAGAATACGCATCATCGAAAAGGTTGAAAACAGTCCTTTAGATAAGGTTGTTTATATAATCAAAATTGTCTTAAATTTTTTGGCGGGCGACTTACGGCCCACCCTGTATAATATAAGTGCATAACACTCTTTGGTATTAATTGTGTAGCTAGAATTGCAGAACTGGTATACAATGGCTTCTACTAAATAGTTTTTCTTAAATTTAATAAAACCCTGCTGGTTAAGCAATATTCCCACATAAAAAATGACATTAAGTATCAAAGATATCTATTTTGTACCGTCTTATTTTGAACAGTATGGACAATCACTCTTAACACCATCTCCACATCTCAAGCACAATAAATTTAAATAACCCAAACAAGCAAGGTTTAGGAATTCAAACCATTATTCGGTGGCTACCGTTTTAGCTATAGAAGAACTGAAAACGGTCTTTACCAACATGGGAATATTATAAATAACATATATTTTATTTTTGGTCAAATAATTTACTTCCTTGGCTAATTTACTATCCTAGTAAAAGTAATGGTACTAATACAAAAAATGTGGAATTTAAGGATTATTTTTTTTTTGATTCGTAGAAATAAGACATTATGTAACCAACTATTTTAAACTAACTTTAAAACACAAATTGAATTGCCATTTGACAAAGGTTCAATTGGTTTGTGGAATTTAGAAGTTTCAAAATGAAATATACAGTAGACAGTGGGGGGGAGTGGAAAAGACAGGGCTAAGTAATTTTGGGAGCTCATTGATAATTGGGACCAAGATGGCAGATTGAATAAGGGTTGAAGGGCTAAGATTTCAGTTTGCCCCTCATTAACCTCAATGAATTAGGGATAAGTCCCTTGACCCTATCGATCTTTCTTATTGTTTTCAATAGCTACTTAATACCTAACACCTACAGCCCTAGAGGTGTTTCTAATATCATACAAACACCATGCTCCTTCACTATTTCAAAAAAAAAAAAAATATTCCTGTTGTACACCGCTCGGTACTTTTGTTTAAGACAGTAAAATCTTTTAGAGAAGGAATGACATTTACACCATTGTTGAGTGGAGAATGGTATATCTCATGCAAGTTAGGTATCTCTTTCTAATAAAATAAAACAATAATTAACTTCATTTATTGACTTTAATAAATTAAATTTGTAATTCCACAATTTAAGTGCATGTTTGTTGGATTCCCTTATTATTTTCGAATTCGTATCATTTTTTGTTTTTCCTACGCTACATTGGTGACACTTGTCATTCGTTTCCTAGTTGCCTAATCTACCTTCCTTCATTTTTCGGAACAGGCCTCATTCATATAATCAAAAGAAAAAGCTGGACACTTGCCAGTGTGGTCTATTACTACCGGCATTTTAGCTTCACAGTAGATACAAACAATGGACTTCAGCTTACCTATTTTGTTTAATGTGTGTTTAGATAGTTCGAATCACTCATCATATAAAAGTAATTCATGATGCTCTTGGTAACTTAGTGGCATTTTTTTACCGTTACTTTTAGAAATTATTTCCTCTAAGCTCTTTTAACTAAATGTGTTTTAATAATTCTTTTAGCAGTACATGAAAAATATGAACGTCAACCTGCTCCAATATGCGCTAAACAGATCTTTTCTTCATTTCTGGACATAAAGTGGGCCAGAAATCACTACAGTGTGTTTTGTCTGTAGTTTTTAGTCTCTGCAGATTTTATTTACGCTTGTTTAAACTGGATATTATGTAACAGAATGATGTGATGCAGCAGGAGTTTTCGTTAATATCATAGCCTTTCTGCATACCACATCTCTCCGGTGATCAAGTGCCAGTAATTCGCTGCAATCTCCTCGTCGAAGTTACTGATGTTTGGAAGCTATTTGATTACGCAATCTGTAATCCACTGCTCTAAGTAACTGTTTCAAAATTTTGGGATCCTCGAGTTATATATATATATATATATATATATATATACTAAATATAAGAAACGGTCCTCAAGGACTATAAAACTTTAAACTACACAAAGCACGCCATAGAAAAAAGAATATTGAGAACACTTACAGAATTCAATATTTCGAACTGTTGTTTGTCATCAGGAGTAGACTAGAAGAGAGGACCAAGAGAGAGAGAGAGATCTCCCCACGTCGAAGAACGGAGCACGAATCATATATAT
Organism: Hermatobates lingyangjiaoensis; assembly: GCA_026182355.1. Taxonomy (NCBI): domain Eukaryota; kingdom Metazoa; phylum Arthropoda; class Insecta; order Hemiptera; family Hermatobatidae; genus Hermatobates; species Hermatobates lingyangjiaoensis. The sequence continues at coordinate 987,155 of JAPFBL010000097.1, read as the reverse complement.
ATATATATATATATATAACCTCAAGATTTTACATAAAAACGTGAAATAACAAACAATGATCAAACCACAATATCAAATGAAAAAAAAAAAGAATAATATCTTTCAACCCTAACAAGCGGTCGGTCTTCGTCACAGTCAGAAACCCAACTGACCCAACTCAATGGGGTTTTTGACTCTGATGAAAACCTCTTGTAACAGTTGAAAGATCTTATCAACATTACTATAGTAATGTCTTTTTTCCCATTTTATATTGTGGTTTGATCATTGATGTATATATATGTATATATATATATATATATATATATATGTATATATTTATATATATATATATATATATATATATATATATATGTATATATATATATATATTTGATAAACGGAAATATCCAAACTGGACACAATACAAGTTCAAAATTTAAGAAGAGTAACACACAGAATAAAGAATCACTTACAAACTCAAATTTTCCGGTAATCCGTCTTCAAGAGAAAAGAGAAAGGAAGAACAAACACGTTGTAGACGCAACGGCTAGTAACTTACTTATTTACGTTACTTAAGTAACGTACTTAGGTAATTAACGTTACTTGCCGTTGCGTCTACAACGTACTTGGTCTCCCGTTCTCTTTTCTCCTGAAGACGGACAGCCCAAAATTTGAGTTTGTAATTGTTTCTTTATTCTGTGTGTTACTCTTCTTGAATTTTGAACTCGTGTATATGTATATATATATATATATATATATATATATATATATATATTATATATATGTATATATACACTTTTTTTCGTTGGAAATACGATCCAAAACGGACAAATATAGTTCAATATAAACAAAGAAACATAGAGAAATCAGAAGAACACACTTACAGTCTCTAATTTTCGGTTTGAACCGTCTTCAGGAGAGATAAGAGAGGGAAACCAAGCGCACTGGATCAGAGACGGTTGGAGACCAACAGTGTTGCCGCATGCGCGCCCGTTCACAGAAAATAAGGTAGACAGGAATCAATTTATAATTAATTTATAATTTATAAAATAAAATAATGGAATATGAAAACAATAAATATATAAAAAAGAAAAAATTGAAAAAATAAGGGAAATTGATACAGAGAAATTGATACATAAACAAAAGTGCTGACTATGCTATGATAAAATAAAATAAAACTAAGAATACAAATAATAATAACAAATGAAATAATTTAATAAAAAAAAAAAAAAAAAATGTGAAAAGGCAAGGAACTTTTAGACATTATCGCTTTAGATTGAGGCCAGGTGCACTACGCGCACTTAATAGCCAAATATGGGCTTCTTCGGAGGCTCGTAGTGTGAGATCTTTGCTGTCAGGGGGTATTTGTCGCAGAATCTGTAACCTGTAGCACTCATTAAAAGGGAGACCGTGGCTATTGGCATGTATGGCAATAGGAAGATGGGAGCGACTATTGACTGAAGCTCTGTGATTGTTCATACGGAGACTAAGCTTGGTGGATGCTTGGCCTACGTAGAACGAATCACACTTGGTACACTCCAAACGGTACACACAGTTTTTGGAGGTACACGAGCAGTCAGTTGCAACAGGATAGAGGGTGTTATGGGGGGGAGCTGTGAAGTGTGGTTGGGGATTTATAATGGGACACGTGAGGCAACCTCGACGTCCGCACAGTTGCGCTCCAGAGGGCAAACTGTTTGCCCTCGTGGAGGTTAGCTTCCTGTGCGAAAGAAAATTGCCAAGGTTGGGAGGACGTCTGTAGGATAGGCGTGGCGGATTAGGAAAGGTTTTGGAGGTGGCTGGGGAAGAGGATATGATCGGGAAAAGTTCTTTAATGATGGTACCCAGTCTGTGGATACCTGGGAAGTAGGTTGTTATAAGGTAGGGAGACCCAGAGGGAGAGGAAGAGGAGGTTGATGTAGGATTGTGTGGGATCGTGGCAGGAACCAGTCTTCTGGTTAGGAAGGGGAGAGGGTAACCTCGCTCTACAAATTTACTTTTTAGGCTATTGATATGTAGGTGTTTATCTTGTAGTCTGTTACAAATCCGGTGAATTCGTATGGAGAGGGATCTCGGAATGGATTTCTTAATGTGGGGAGGGTGGCAGCTATTGAAGTGTAGATATAAATGGGGATTAGAGGGTTTAGAATGGACGGAAGTAATGAGAGAACTATTGTTGAGGGTGATATCGACATCAAGAAAGGTAGTGGATCTGTTGGAAATGTTATGGGTAAAGGAGATGGAAGAGCAAAAAGATTTGAAGTTGTCGATGAAGACTTCCAACTCGGAAATGCCATGGGTCCAGATAAAGAAGATGTCATCGATGAAGCGGGTATACAGTGAGGGAAGAAGGTGGCAGGTTTGGAAAAAACTATTTTCAAGGTGAGCCATGAACAGATTGGCAAAGGAGGGAGCCATTCTAGTTCCCATGGCCGTTCCTTTGATTTGCAGGTAAAAGTCTTCATCGAACTTGAAAGCATTGTGTTTGAGGACGAAGGGGCTAAGGTGATAATGAAGTCAGTGGATGGCGAATGAGGGAGTGGTCTGGAAGAGAGGAAGTAGCGCAAAGCGGTTAAGCCCTCACTGTGATCTATGACAGTGTACAACGAGGTTACATCCATAGTTACAAGGAGGATTGGATAAGGGGGAGATTCAGGCAGGGATACACTTTTGATTTTATCTAGGAAGTGAAAGGAATCTTTACAGAAAGAAGGTTGACTGCTCACTAGTGGTTGCAGAATAAAATCTACGAACGCTGAAATTCGCTCAGTGAGACAGCCGTAGCTGGAAACTATGGGTCTCCCGGGAGGTGGATTATTGGGCATTTGAAAGGGTTTGTGGATTTTTGGCAGGATGTAAAAAGTGGGACAGCGGGGTGTAATAGGTGTGAGAAGTTGAATGTCTTCATCTGTAAGTCCCTCATGGTTGGCGTGGGTGTGTAGGAGTTGAACCAACTCTAGATGGAAGTTGGGTGTAGGATCTGAAGGAAGAGGTGGTAAAACAAGGGATCCTGCAGCTGCGCCCGGGCAAGTCGCTGATAAACATCGCGGTCCATTAGCACAACTGTAGAACCCTTGTCCGCAGGCATAATGAGGAGGTTTCGGTTTCTTATGAGGTTTTTTAGTGACTTTCGTTCAGTGTGGGAAAGGTTATCAGGGGGATTGAGGGATTTTAAGAATGAAGGATTAGAAACTCTGTTGAGGAGTTGTGAAATAAATAGTTCCAGTGGATGGGAGGCTAAAAGAGGTGAAGGCTCATGATTGGAGGGAGGTTTAAATTTTTTAAGAGAGCTATGCACAGTGGAGTGGACAGATGATTGAGGGTCAGTCCGGGATTTCCAGTAATATTGCCAACGGAGGGACCTACAGAACATCTGTACGTCCTCTAGAAGTTTTAAAGGTTGGACTTTCGGAGTGGGACAGAACGAAAGTCCTTTTGAAAGGAGGTTTTTTTCATCAGAGGTGAGGGAGTGGGTTGACAAATTACAAATAGTTTTGTCTTGAGTGGGAGTAGGATCAGAGTTTTTTCTAGGAAATTCAGGGTTAAGGGTGGGTTGTGGAGGGGTTAAAAGTGAGGTCAGAGGGTTTTGAGCTAATACAAATTCGGGTAGTATGGTTGAGGTATGGTATGGGGTGTTATAGTGAGGGAGGTTAGGAAGTTGGAAAGGCAGGCTGAGACCCAGGCTCAGATAGCTGCGACATAATGAAGAAAATTTTTTTAGTGATGATTTCCTAAGTGAGTCTAAAACTTTTTGGCCCGAAAGAAGATGTTGGTGGGACAAAGTCTGGAAACGGGGAGAAATTTTCAGAAGGATCTTAAGAGTGGAGAGTAATTTTTGAGAATAGGTGGTTCTTAGATTAATATAGTTGGCAAGAGTTATGGAGGACATATGAAGGGATGCTTGAAAACCGAATATTGCAATATTGTTACGGAAAGCAGGGGGTATGGCAGAAATAGGTAGCTTTAAGGTGAGGCCATTGGGCGGAATATTAAGACGCAGACAATTGGATAAGAATTCTATATGCGCAGTGCACCTGGCTATTTTGACTGCGAGATAATGAATTTGGTTTAGCCAGAAGGTTGTGGGATTTTCCATGGTAAAATAACACACAAAAAACTAAAACTATTTGGAATTAAAAAAAAAAAAAAAACTGGGATATTTACTAATTAAATGACTTATAAAACAGTTATTGGGAGCTATTACAAGTCAAAATAAAATTGAGAGAAAAGAAAATTAAAAAGAATAATCCAAGTTAACACTAATAAATGTTTGAATAAAATCAAGATAAAACAGAAGTAACAAGGGAATAGGTTACCTTTAATCTGCTGTAATGTAATACGCTAATGAGGGAGAAATCTGAACATTAACTGTTGATATTGAAATTGGAACCAAAGAGATCTAATTTGTGGAAAGGAATTATGATAATGGTCGAGGGATTTACATAACAGTTTTAAAAGCTAGAAAATAAAGAATAAAACAAATAATATTCAAAAGATAACTGATTTCAAAATAAACTTACACAAACTAAAAATTAGTTTAAATTTAAGATAAATAGATTTCATACATAAAGAAAATAAAGCAAAATAAAAAATCTGGAATTAAAACAAATAATATAAAACTTATTATTCCATGGTAAAATAAAACAATCCAAGAAATTAAATTTTTGTTGATTAAATGAATCAAGCAGGTTCAAAATACACAATAACAAAAACAGAATGAATAGAATGATAAACAAAACAAAATCAAAACAAAAATGCAAAGATGCTGAAAACTTGAGATCAAAAACCATAAATGGTTAGGATATTAGACAATAACTTGATCCTGTCTACCTTATACTGTTCTTGAAGATTAAAAAGAAAAACGAATAGCGTTTGAAGAAACCAAGAAAGCAGTTAAGAACACAAATATAACAGCACAAGAGGTTATAGAGTTTGATGCACTTCACGCACTAAAACACTTTTTTTCGTTGGAAATACGATCCAAAACGGACAAATATAGTTCAATATAAACAAAGAAACATAGAGAAATCAGAAGAACACACTTACAGTCTCTAATTTTCGGTTTGAACCGTCTTCAGGAGAGATAAGAGAGGGAAACCAAGCGCACTGGATCAGAGACGGTTGGAGACCAACAGTGTTGCCGCATGCGCGCCCGTTCACAGAAAATAAGGTAGACAGGAATCAATTTATAATTAATTTATAATTTATAAAATAAAATAATGGAATATGAAAACAATAAATATATAAAAAAGAAAAAATTGAAAAAATAAGGGAAATTGATACAGAGAAATTGATACATAAACAAAAGTGCTGACTATGCTATGATAAAATAAAATAAAACTAAGAATACAAATAATAATAACAAATGAAATAATTTAATAAAAAAAAAAAAAAAAAATGTGAAAAGGCAAGGAACTTTTAGACATTATCGCTTTAGATTGAGGCCAGGTGCACTACGCGCACTTAATAGCCAAATATGGGCTTCTTCGGAGGCTCGTAGTGTGAGATCTTTGCTGTCAGGGGGTATTTGTCGCAGAATCTGTAACCTGTAGCACTCATTAAAAGGGAGACCGTGGCTATTGGCATGTATGGCAATAGGAAGATGGGAGCGACTATTGACTGAAGCTCTGTGATTGTTCATACGGAGACTAAGCTTGGTGGATGCTTGGCCTACGTAGAACGAATCACACTTGGTACACTCCAAACGGTACACACAGTTTTTGGAGGTACACGAGCAGTCAGTTGCAACAGGATAGAGGGTGTTATGGGGGGGAGCTGTGAAGTGTGGTTGGGGATTTATAATGGGACACGTGAGGCAACCTCGACGTCCGCACAGTTGCGCTCCAGAGGGCAAACTGTTTGCCCTCGTGGAGGTTAGCTTCCTGTGCGAAAGAAAATTGCCAAGGTTGGGAGGACGTCTGTAGGATAGGCGTGGCGGATTAGGAAAGGTTTTGGAGGTGGCTGGGGAAGAGGATATGATCGGGAAAAGTTCTTTAATGATGGTACCCAGTCTGTGGATACCTGGGAAGTAGGTTGTTATAAGGTAGGGAGACCCAGAGGGAGAGGAAGAGGAGGTTGATGTAGGATTGTGTGGGATCGTGGCAGGAACCAGTCTTCTGGTTAGGAAGGGGAGAGGGTAACCTCGCTCTACAAATTTACTTTTTAGGCTATTGATATGTAGGTGTTTATCTTGTAGTCTGTTACAAATCCGGTGAATTCGTATGGAGAGGGATCTCGGAATGGATTTCTTAATGTGGGGAGGGTGGCAGCTATTGAAGTGTAGATATAAATGGGGATTAGAGGGTTTAGAATGGACGGAAGTAATGAGAGAACTATTGTTGAGGGTGATATCGACATCAAGAAAGGTAGTGGATCTGTTGGAAATGTTATGGGTAAAGGAGATGGAAGAGCAAAAAGATTTGAAGTTGTCGATGAAGACTTCCAACTCGGAAATGCCATGGGTCCAGATAAAGAAGATGTCATCGATGAAGCGGGTATACAGTGAGGGAAGAAGGTGGCAGGTTTGGAAAAAACTATTTTCAAGGTGAGCCATGAACAGATTGGCAAAGGAGGGAGCATTCTAGTTCCCATGGCCGTTCCTTTGATTTGCAGGTAAAAGTCTTCATCGAACTTGAAAGCATTGTGTTTGAGGACGAAGGAGGCTAAGGTGATAATGAAGTCAGTGGATGGCGAATGAGGGAGTGGTCTGGAAGAGAGGAAGTAGCGCAAAGCGGTTAAGCCCTCACTGTGATCTATGACAGTGTACAACGAGGTTACATCCATAGTTACAAGGAGGATTGGATAAGGGGGAGATTCAGGCAGGGATACACTTTTGATTTTATCTAGGAAGTGAAAGGAATCTTTACAGAAAGAAGGTTGACTGCTCACTAGTGGTTGCAGAATAAAATCTACGAACGCTGAAATTCGCTCAGTGAGACAGCCGTAGCTGGAAACTATGGGTCTCCCGGGAGGTGGATTAGTGGATTATTACCTTATAACAACCTACTTCCCAGGTATCCACAGACTGGGTACCATCATTAAAGAACTTTTCCCGATCATATCCTCTTCCCCAGCCACCTCCAAAACCTTTCCTAATCCGCCACGCCTATCCTACAGACGTCCTCCCAACCTTGGCAATTTTCTTTCGCACAGGAAGCTAACCTCCACGAGGGCAAACAGTTTGCCTCTGGAGCGCAACTGTGCGGACGTCGAGGTTGCCTCACGTGTCCCATTATAAATCCCCAACCACACTTCACAGCTCCCCCCCATAACACCCTCTATCCTGTTGCAACTGACTGCTCGTGTACCTCCAAAAACTGTGTGTACCGTTTGGAGTGTACCAAGTGTGATTCGTTCTACGTAGGCCAAGCATCCACCAAGCTTAGTCTCCGTATGAACAATCACAGAGCTTCAGTCAATAGTCGCTCCCATCTTCCTATTGCCATACATGCCAATAGCCACGGTCTCCCTTTTAATGAGTGCTACAGGTTACAGATTCTGCGACAAATACCCCCTGACAGCAAAGATCTCACACTACGAGCCTCCGAAGAAGCCCATATTTGGCTATTAAGTGCGCGTAGTGCACCTGGCCTCAATCTAAAGCGATAATGTCTAAAAGTTCCTTGCCTTTTCACATTTTTTTTTTTTTTTTTATTAAATTATTTCATTTGTTATTATTATTTGTATTCTTAGTTTTATTTTATTTTATCATAGCATAGTCAGCACTTTTGTTTATGTATCAATTTCTCTGTATCAATTTCCCTTATTTTTTCAATTTTTCTTTTTTATATATTTATTGTTTTCATATTCCATTATTTTATTTTATAAATTATAAATTAATTATAAATTGATTCCTGTCTACCTTATTTTCTGTGAACGGGCGCGCATGCGGCAACACTGTTGGTCTCCAACCGTCTCTGATCCAGTGCGCTTGGTTTCCCTCTCTTATCTCTCCTGAAGACGGTTCAAACCGAAAATTAGAGACTGTAAGTGTGTTCTTCTGATTTCTCTATGTTTCTTTGTTTATATTGAACTATATATGTATATATATATATATATATATATATATATATAGTCAGTTTTTTTCGGGGTATCTCTTGTCTGTAGCCTCCAGAGATGCTACTTTAAGTTCAAGAGGAGAAGTAATATCTTCCTTAAGGATTTATATGGTCTAAAAAAGACAGCCATGGAATACAAAGCATGGATTATCAAAAGTCCACCGGAATATTAAGGACCTGTCGCACAAACTCTCGTTATTCCAGATGCAGTTCTGTCTCTGTTAGAATTCTTTTGAACAACCTTTTGAAGTTTTTTTCTGTTTTCAATCTATTTGAAGGAGCTGTGTGAGTTCTCTAGGGTTTCACTTTTTTTTTCTTGTCATCTTCTAATTCAATTCAAAGGTGTTTTTTCTCTCCTGGTCTTAGTACTTTAGATGTTTTTGGATATACAGCTCTATTTTCTCAACGGACGCTGATCTAACAACTCCTGCCGTGATACGTAAAGTTTTATCCTGTATCTTGTCTAATTTGAAAAATATTTTATTATTTACTGTCACCATGTTTTCTGTACTATATTAATTGGTAGGACTAATGCAGTCTTGTATGTTGTGCGTAGGACAATCGGAGTTGCACCATCTTGTGCTATTACTCACTTTTAGCTATTAATATATATTGCAGATATTAACCTGATCAACATCGTACAGGCTCGTGACTGACGGTTTAACGACCTCTCCAAGGGACGATGTACTCAGATTTATTCACCTCCCACGTGAATAAATCGAGGTGAAGATCGAACCCCGGACTATCAGCCGAGAGGCGAGTAAAGATATATGTTAGTCTAAAATAACTTTGAAGTTCGATATCTATGATACTCTGTAAGTTAGATCAAAATTGCTTAAAAGTACCTTATCCTGTGCGTTGTGTATGGTGCTAGAACAACATCAGATACTGTATGCTTCATTTACCAGAATGTTCGTTATTTTCCTATATAAAAGCTGGTGCCTGAATATATGGTACCTATACATCGTTATTAACTAATATTATTTTATCTCTTTATTCAACTGTATTACTATATTTGCACTTAAATCTTTATCGCTATTTCAGTTCCATCAAGAATTAATACTTTATATTTATATTACAGGCTAAAATTAAATGCCATATTTGCTTAATTATTATATCTATATATATAAAAATGAATGTGTGTATGGTGTGTACTCGATAGATTCAATAACCATGCATCCAATCGCCATGAAAATTTGGGAAATTATTAAGTATATCCCCGTGAAGGTATTTGAAAATTTTTTTTAAATCAGAGTTAGGGTTCTAGGTGCTGCCGAACAAATATCCCAAAATTATCATACCAGATAAGGTTTACTTTATAACCTGTTTGTTTACATTTTGACTTTAATAGGTAATGGCGGCCACAGGAAGGTTATCCCTTCTTATTCTAATAGAAGGTAGGTTATTCTGACCACTTCTAATTTTTCTGCATTCTTTGTTCATTTGGAAACATCCAGGTACCAGGAATGTTATTGTTTTCAGATTGATATTAAAGAGAATTATTCTAATTTAATATGTGTTTGTTATTAACGTTAACAAAAGCTTTAGTTATTAGCAACTGTTTACAATAAATTTTTTATCTAATTGATTTAACTTGTTTTAAGCATTAAAGAAAGTTATGCGTTAAATAATAACTTAATAACTTTTACTATACGTTAAGTATACATGATAGTATTACGAATGTATACTATATGAATGATAGTAATTAAACTATAATTCAAATCTTTTGGGTAAAGTATTGTTAAAGTCTCTTGTTAAAGTTTAATGAATGTAAGGCTGGATTATTTATTTCTGATTGATTAATTCGTTTGTTAAAATATATTTATTACTAAATTATTAGTAATTAGTATCCGGTCCTATTCCATATAAGCAAAAAGATAAGTTATCATATATCAATGATACCTAACTAGAAAATGAATGTGATCAGATCTATGTCTAAATCAGTAACTTTTAAAGGAATATATACAGCATAAAAAATTGATGAAGAAATATTCAAATCAAAATATACATATATAAAACTTCATCACTATATGAATTTGTGTGTATAAACACAATTCTTAACATAATAACTCTTAATATGACGTAATGAAAAATGTGGGTAGAATTTAACATTTAGTTAACATTTCGCACTCAACACTTTTCAACACAATGCTTCTTCATAAAGAAATAACATTTCATCAAATTATTCTTATTCAAACTTTCAATAGACAGTTTTTTTTTGCTGATATAATTTTAATTAAACATTTAAAACTGTGTGAAGTCTTCAAATTGAAATTATTGAATTAAATGTAATGTGATATGGTTGAGCCTCATCAACTAACTGGCTCTTAATTGAAATGATTTGTGGATTTTCAACTGGCTCCTAATTGAAATGATTTGTGGATTTTAAATGCATGTCATCACATTAGAGTTAAGACTTCTTTCAACATTTCTTATTGTATTGTTTGACAAGAAATATTCATTTTATTATTTGTTTTATGAAATCTATTAACTACCAATTGAATTAATCAATGTGTGCAATTTATAATCAGTGTCAGATTATATCTTTTTCGCGTAATCTATAATTTAAATTCTGAATTAATTTCCTTTATCTGAAAAATTTATGTATAATGGAACTATAGCAAACTAATTTATTATAAGAGTTGGAATTAAATTGTTTCCCGGGCAAAACCGTGTAGATCAGCTAGTTATCTATATTTTTTAGGTATGGTTAACAATGGTCAGGTAATATTAATTGAGTCTGTTTGTATACCACGCATACCATTGATTCCAAGCCACTATCTGTTTTCGTTCAAATATATATTTCAAAATCTGTGTACACTAAAATAATAAATTTACTTATTTTGAATGTATGCTACTCCAGTTTCTTGAAGAAATTAGCAATATCTCATACCAACAATTTAGGGTATATAAAAAAAAGCGGAAACAAATTAAACGTAAACAATTTGCACAAACAAAAAGAAAAATTCCATCAACAAAGAAAAACCTACTTTTGGTAATTGCCTTCTTTCTCTTTCTCGTTAATCTTAGACGTTCCAAATCATTTGACTTACCCGCCGTGTTTCTCTTCTTTTTACTTCAACATTTCCTTTCCTCTATATTGACTTACTCCTTATTTCTATTTCTTTGACTTAATTTGTTTCTACTTATTTTACTGTTTTATATCTATATAAATAAAATAATGATTTTGTCTGTACATTGCTTAGAACTGACTCATTTTAAGTGTTCTTTACGTTTCATATATTAGAGAAACCGAATCCACCCTTAGAAAAATGTTTGTCGGTTTGTCCACAAAATTTTGTCACAAGTAAACTCAGCTACCATAGGGCATATCAAGTTCAAACTTTGAAAGTAGATTTATGTATGTCTAACATAAAATATAGTCTCTGAATTGATTGGAAATTCAACGTAGAAGTGAAGTTATGAACGTTTAAAGCAAAAACGTTTGTCACAAGTAAACTCAGCCACCATAAGGCATAGCGAGCTGAAACTTTGAAACTGGATTTGTGTATGCCTAACTTAAAATACAGGCTCTAAATTGATTGATAATTCAGAGCAGAAGCGAAGTTATGGGGCTTTAAGCTGTATTTTGCTCACTTCGCAGATAGGTTTATTTTGAAAATACACAGGTGTGGCAAGCAAGTATTGTTAGTTGATTTTAATTTCATTTGGGCATATGAATATATTGCGTATTTGACATCATTGAAAAGGTGTTTCCCAGAGTTCAAGATGTACTATCTATTAAGAATAATTAATAATTAGTTTTGTAAACGATCAATTCTCTGACCTTAATATGAACAGGCAGGAAAAATCAACAAACAAGTTCTTAAGATATATAAAGCTGAGGAAAGAACTTAAAAGTCAGTAAAGAGAGTGATTAGTGATTTTTCGTGCATCCAAAGAACAAATAAATAATATTATTAAAAATAGAAAAACTTGATGATTTAATTGAAAAAAAATCGACATTAATTGAATAAGTTTCCTTTAATGAACCCATACTATTTTTTATAATTAAAAATATCTGAATTGATCAAACATCACAATAAGCATTATAAACAGTATAACTCAGTTATGAAAGTTCTCGCTTTCATTGTTGTATGTTTTTATGGCCGTGTAGATTATTATATATATGATCAAACCACAATATGAAATGGGAAAAAAAGCACCAAAGTCTTTCAACCATAACAAGTGGTCTTCGTCAGAGTCAAAAATCCAACTGATCTGATAGATGATCAATTAGGTTGTTAAGATCTTAGTCTTTTTTTTTTCATTTTATATTGTAGTTTGATCATTAATTGTTATTTCACGTGTTTATGTTAGGTTTTTGACTCTGACGAAGACCGCTTGTTACGGTTGAAAGATCTTAGTCTTGTTTTCCCATTTTCTTATTGTGGTTTGATCATTGATTTATATATATATATATACATTTCACGGTGAATCACAAACACAGAACTAAGGAACAAACACACTTACTGTCTTTAATTTTCAGTTGAACCGTCATCAGGAGAGTTGAGATAGGGACACCAAACGCACTTGTGAAGCGACAGTTGGAGAACCAACAGTGTTGTCACACGCGTGCCTAGTTCAAGTGAGGTAAGAAAAATTAACTTAGAATAAGCTAAGAGTTAAGAAATAGAAAGTGAAAATGAAGAAGATTAGAAAATATAAACAATAAAAACTTAAAAGATAATAATGAAGAAAATTAAGAGGAAAATAACTGAAACAAAAGAAAATCCAGAAATATATATAATAAATACTTAAATTATAAATTATATAATTATATACATATAATTATAAACTATATTATAATTATATAAATAGATACTATAATAATAAATTCGGTTCAACCGAAAATTAGAGACAGTAAGTGTGTTTGTTCCTTAGTTCTGTGATTGTGATTCACTGTGAAATGTTTGTTGTCCGTGGCATTGACTAAAACATTGTCATCAAGAATTGACGTATGGTTTATTTTGAATAAAATTAGATTGAGTAAGGTGGACATAATATGATATTAATATTTCATTCAATCCAGAAAAACTTACTGGAGAAAATAACGTAATAAATATTTTCTTAGGCGTCTTTTTTTTTTAGACTAAATTACTAAAATAATAATGAAATTGAGAATTGTACTGTGTTGAAGTAGGTAGAGGTGGAAAAGAAATAAACGAGATATTAAAAAGAAATGGAAATTAAAAAAAAATGTCAGGAAATAAGGTAAAGTAAAGAAAAAAAATAAATGAAAGATGGTAGAATAAAATAAAGAAAAATACAAAAGAAATATAAGAAAAAGAGAGAATGAATAATTAAAACAACAAAAAGAAAATTATGACTATTTTAATTTAAAAGATAAATGAAGATATTAAATAGGAATTGAGAATTTGAATTAAGAGGTGACAGTTAATCTGGAGGATTTCACCATAAAAAAATGATGAACTTTGTTTACCTGTAACATGTGTGCCATTGGTTAGAATGAAAACATTACTCAATTATCAATAATGAAAGTATTTAAAGAATTAATGGGTGTCACAGAATGTTTTTCTGATAAAAAACAAAATATCAATTAAATCTTGTTTTATTTAATGTTAATTTAAAGAGGAATTCTTGAAGTTTATATTGGGTTAGAGACCCCAAACCACTACCAGTGAGAACGGGCCATGAACTCAGCTGAACGGACTGGACAACTGGTACTTGCCTGGTAGAGGCTCTGGCTTTTGATGGGTCTCTGAGTGGGGACGATTGAATAACACCTCCCTTGGAGCCTATTTCTCGCACTAATAGAAAGAACTTAAAGGCTCTCTAGCACATTCGCACAGACCAAGTGGCGTTTATCGAATGAGAGTTTTTTAATCTGTCTATGAGTCGTTCACTAAGGTACTAAAGACTACTCATAATGACGCCCTGATGAGTCATCATCAGGGTAGCAAGCCCTGGTCCTGGGGTAACTAGCATTGCCCTCTTCGGAGGGGGACGACTGAATTTTCCTGAATTCTATAGTAGTCCTTAAACTGTAAGGCAGTATAGGAAAACTGACCAGTTAATTTGATAAACATCATTAAATAAAAAGATTTCACATAAACACGTGAAATAACAATCAATGATCAAACCACAATAAGAAAATTGGAAAGAAAATGGAATAAAAATTTGATCATTGATTGTTATTTCACGTGTTTATGTGAAATCTTTTTATCAATGAGTACCATGTGCGATAAAGATCTTAGTCTTGTTTTCCCATTTTCTTATTGTGGTTTGATCATTGATAAACATCATATTAAACTTGTTAACAACCAATTACTTTTTTGGTTTAATTTTAATATGGATATTTATACATATTAATGAATAATGTATCATTTGTTTACATGTGTGTCTAATCATTTTATCAGTTATAAGAAACTTGAAGTTATAGTTTAATCTGACTTGATATTAAAATTGTTATGCTGATGTCTGAAGCTCATCGGACCTGTAAGCTCCAAAACCAAACCTGTCATATTGTACATACCCACTGTTCGAACTAAACTCAATTTCAGGTTTTAAATTCTTTAACCACCTTCATAAAGGTACATAGAGAAGTTTCTCTCACTATGTACAATAGTTTTATAGCACGATTTGACACTAGTGTTAGATATGATTTGAAAGAAATCTTTACCCTTTCCCAGACTTTCCCAGACGGTCGGCTTGAATAGAGAGATAATGTGTTCAAAGGTCTTTATCATTCCTAGAAAGAGAGTCCGCATTCATCGTATGATATCACACAGTTTCTACTCATACTAGCAGCATTTATACTCGACTTAAGGCAATTCATAACATTTATTTCTGTTAAAACTGAATATTAAAATTTTTATCCAAGTAAAATACTTTGATACAGTTATTAATTACAAGGTATTAATTGCCAATAATTAGAAAGTTAATTGAAGTGAAATTCTAATCAGACGCTTAAAGATGTTTATTAAGATGACAAAATCACTTGAGCTATTAAAGCTTCAGCGATTTTTAATTCATATATTCTTTATAATTTTAAAATATTTAAATACATCTTTCATACACATAACTTACATATACTAGAAAATTATTTTTAACTTATGTAAGGATATTTTAAACATCAATGTTTACCAATGGAACAAAAGAGAAAATTTCTTACAACTTAAATATGGAAAAACCCCAAATACAGTGATACCTCAGCTCACGAACATAATTGGTTCCCAGAAAGTGTGTGTAAGGCGAAAGTTCGTCTTCCGAACATTTATTTCCTATAAGAAACATTAAAATGAAAATAATCCGTTTCTAGATCCCCATAAAACATAATTTTCAACTAAATAAGCCTTAAAACTACGCAAAAATATACCTTATTTAAGTATAATAAATGTGCTATTGTATTGTAATTAAAGAAATAAACTGTACTGTATAATAAAGTCCCTTAGCCAACACCCTTAGCCACACACGCACCCTTAATAGCTTCCTTGTTCTTAAGGATGGTAGCAATAGTAGACTTAGCGTACTGGTACTGGGACGCTAAGTCACACAAACGCACACCTCGTTCGTGTTTTTCAATGATCTCCTTCTTCTGCTCGATCGTAATTTTCTTTAATGTCTTCTTAGGCTTAACACTAGCCTGTGGTGGGGTCTTTTTCGTCCCATAATAGCAAAAGTACAGTCAACATGGTCCAAAATGTCTATCAAATACAAACACTGGGACGCCGTGAGCGTGCGTCAGCTTCTCGTGGCCGCCACCGTGGCGCTGTTCGACCGCGTGGTTTGGTTCGTCCTCTGAAAACTAGTTAGTCAGCAGAGACTATATGCTTGCGAATTTAATGTTCTTGAGGCGAAAAGTTCGTGAGCTTAAGAATTCGTCAGCGGAGGTTTTACTGTAGTCCTCTTGGACTGCAAAAACAATAACTACATTTACTGTTGGATTGGGTATTCACAGTGGTACTAATTACCAGCATATTATTATTTTTATTTCATAAATAATACCAAAACATACTTCAAGTTATGAATATTAAAACTTTAATTGATTCATTCAAAATTTGAAATATTTGATATGTTGAGTTGACTCAGTCTATGAAACAATAGTTTCTTTTGCTAATTTGATGCTACAAGTAAATAAACATATTTTTAATGAATATTATTTTTTATAAAATTTAAAGTAGTCTACATTCAACTTTACTATAAGTAAAATTATGATCTGACTTAATTAAATTCAACTGTTTAATTGATTTATCTTAAGGTGGCTGTTTTCATTTTGTCAACATTAACAAAAATATAATCATATTATGAGTTAAAATTTAGTTATTATAGCTTTAGGCGCAAGTTATCACATGTGTAAATTTACATAATTTATGTTTAGTTGCTTTTGAGGATGGACAACCTGAAACCGGTTGAACGACACCAACAACAGTGTACAAGGTAGGAAGTTTTCAACAATGCATGCTATAACTTATGTTAACCTGTGCGCTACTAGAAATATGCATGCATATAACGACTAATTTATCAGCATTCCATAATTTATATGGAAAATTAACTTTTAAGTTCACGTATTTTTGATTTACGAGTGACAATGTAGTCACAGTTAAAATAGAGAGCTAACATTTCAGCTGAAAAGTTAGAAACATTGAAAAGATATTGAGAGTAGAGAGTGGTTAAGGGAGATATTTGACTGGCATGGTGGGATATTAATCAAAGCGACATGTGGGTGGGGTGTGTGTGTGTGTGCTGGAGAACACAGCAGTGTAGGCGTCAAGAGCAGGGGCGCTTCACGAATGCTTCTTCACTCAGTGGCCTACATCCATGTCAACCTGTTTGACCACCACTCAGGCCCCCTCGCCAGCACAGATGTCATGTCCAGTCGCATTCGCTTCAAACACTTGTCATATTGTCTTAAATGTATCATTGTATTCAATCAACATTATTCTATAGGTCACTTAAGGTCAACCTAACGATCAACGATTCTTTCCGCGCACTGTAGTGCGCGTTGTAATTAGCAGTTCCAGGACCTATTATACTACTGCTGAGTTATAATACTGCTGTGTTTGTGAAGGCAGTAAGTAAATGTTTGTACGGTCAACCTTAAGGTGGTGAAATCCTCCGGATGAACTCAAATGACCATAACAGTATAAAGCCTCGTCATCAGCAATAGATGTGAATCTATTCACATTCGCAATCCAGTCGTTATCAGCCTTTGGAGCGATTCACAACTGTTCTTAATGACGAGGACATCAAAATATAGTAGTGAGTTTCTGTGATTTCATTTCTGTGTTCTTTTGAATATTCTAGTTAATACTATATATACAAGATTTCACATAAACACGTAAAATAACAATCAATGATCAAACTAAAATATGAAATGGGAAAAAAGACTATGATCTTTCAACCGTAACAAGCGGACTTTGTCAGAGTCAGAGTCTTCGTCAGTTAGGTTTTTCACTCTGACGAAGACCGCTTGTTACGGTTGAAAATCTTAGTTTTTTTTCCCATTTTATATTGTGGTTTGTTCATATAATACTATATATATATATATATATATATATATATATATATATATATAACAAACACTTTTTCTTCTTCTCGGAGTTTGGTTAGGGTAAATATATGGAATCACCTTTTTGCCAACCTTTCGTCTTTATTTTAAGACATCCTCAGGGCTATAAACTAACAAAAAAACAATAAACAATGGACATTTGTCATTTCTACTTTAGAAACATCATAAACAAATTGAAAACTGACCAAACTCCGAGAAGAAGAAAGTGTTTAAATATTTTGTGGTCAAGAAAACAGTACCGTATATATATATATATATGTATGTATGAGTGTGTGTGTAAGGTCTGCAACGTGCGTTGTTGACTTGCACGTTCGTCTAAACTTGTTCCCACTTACTATTCCTCTTGTAAGATCAGGAGTTACCCGAAAATCTTGTGTCTGTAGCTGTGTAAACCCCCTGAAAACTACATTGCCATCTGTTGACTCTTTTCACACTCCGCCACCCCTCCCTGTATATAATAATATACATATATGTGTGTATGTGAAATGTGTTCGAAACAATGTATGTGTAAGGTCTGCGAGTGCGTTGAACTAAAGCCAAAATTTACATCACTTACTATTCACTCTTGTAAATCAGGAGTTCTACAATCTGTGTTTGCTTGTAAACCTGAAAACTACATTGCCATCTGTGACCACTCCCCACCCCCCTCCCTGTACTTAAACAAACATAATGGGTATGAAATATTTCAACAATATTTAAAATTTAGGTAAATAAGAGAATGAAATAATTGCATGACATTTACAACGTGATGTTGAAATAAAAAAAAAACTTTTTAAAATAATAAAACATTCCTTTATTAAACATTTATGAAGTTTGCTGAACAAACTGTAAAAGAATCAGTTTTTGAATATAATAAACATTTTAAAACATTCGAACTTGTTACTAAGTGGACTATAATATTGGGTCTAATGCTTTGATTATTCTAAGTGGATATGCTTTGATGCTTTGATTATCCAGATATACGCATGTAAACTTAACATGGAGTTAAACTTAACTAACTTTAAAATACTTGTTTTCCTCATGGACCCCCAGGTAATACTCTATTGACCCCTGAGGGTACATGTGGACCACTTTGGGGACCACTGTCGTAAATGAACAGCGTTTGAAATCGGCGCAACCAACCCAATAGGACTATACGGCATAAATCACTCTTAATTTAACTTACTTTAACTGCTGTGATATTAAAAATATACATTTATTTATATCTTGATATAGTTTCTGCATCACTGAAAGTCCAAATGTCTAAATTAGTTCTCGAGAATTAGAACCAAAAATATTATCAACCAATTACAAGCCATTGTTGTTATTTTTGGACTTATTACTTGAAAACTAATTTAGTACATTATTTATGTCTTCATTACTATTATTAAACTATTTACTAGAAAAAAAGACGTAAAGAGTTAATATTGGCAATAACATATTTCAACATCAAAATAATTATAACAATCAAATTTATACTTAAGTTTCTGTTAACTGTGAAAAGTGTAGCAAAGTCGGTGTCATTATTACACATTTTTAAAGGGGATACTTTATATGAAAAAAAAAAAGCTTTTTCTTAGAAATCTGCCCAAACGATCCTGATTAAAACCATTGCCAGTTGATGTTTAATATGTGCTGGGTGCTATTCCCAATAATAATAATAATAATAATAATAAGAATTGTCTTTCGAAAGGATCTTGATAACTATTCAAGAAGTTTAATAAATCATAACTGTTTTGGTACAATCACATGTTAAACAGCACTATTTGTCTATTATTAATATTATTTTATGCAAATAAAGTTTACCTAAACTTCAAGTAACTAAGATTGTATATCAAAATGTAAACACAAAAACGCTTCAGAGTATCGCATTATCATAATTTTTCAAAAATTCATTTAAGAGAAATTTTAGATGTATTAGATTACTCAAAATCAATAAATTATACCTTTTTGTAATTGATGATTACATATTTTATCTATAACAATACTTCATTAATATATTTAACAATATGAGTACATACCGAGCTGCCTGCCAGGGCGATGAGGAACAAAGTACCCCATGCCCTCATCCCAGCCTCTGTCTGCAAAAAAAAAAGATGTCGGTTAATAAATGTTCATTTACAACTATATAAACATGTAATATTATAAATAATTATATAAGTACTAAATTAAAACGCGAACTAAATAAACTAAATTCACAGAAAGAACACATATAAACGAGATCAGAAAATCTTAAAATTATATCTCGACTACCTCGTCATCAGGTAGAAAGATGTGAGTTATTCTGATGACAAGTCAGTCTCATTGATGAGGCACTCAATCAGTGTAGCCAACTTACAGAGAGAGAGAGAGAGAGAGAGAGAGAGAGAGAGAGAGAGAGAGAGAGAGAGAGAGAGAGAGAGAGAGAAAGAGGAGACAAGAATAAATAAAATCAACAATAACAAATATAAATAGTAACCAATAAAGAAATGATTTGAAAGAAATAATATTTAATAACAAAAATAAGTAAAGGAGTATTATTTAAAAAATCTGGAGTGGCCTACACTCAAATATACTATCAGTATCCATAATATTAAACTTATTTAGTAAATAATATATAATGCCCCATTTAGGTATAATATAAATGTCTAAATGGGAGATTTTAGTCTTTCATTCTTGTAAGTAGTATCGATAGGTTCTTCTATGATAATATGGGAGGTTTTTTTTTCAGTGAATAAGCATTTTTATGAGAGGAAACATAATTTTTTGAAGGGAAAAATAATGATAAAAGCTCCAAAACTTTTGGTTAAATAATTGGTAATCTGTTAAGTCAAAAAACAATCACTCTGGCTGCTTGGTGTATATAGAAGAAGCTTTGATAACACGTAATCGAATTCATTGAATCATCACAAATATATAGATGTATTAATACAGGAACCATTTGTTCCCCTTCGGAATTTTCCTATTTATTTTTTATTTTATTCTAGCATGTTCTACTCTGTATTACATGTGTCGACATCAAATTGTATACAATATTTCTTTCATTTATAATACGCTAATACTTATTTTAAGTTATTTTAAAATGATTCTTAATTCTTTGATGTAACCATTTTTTTTTCTTATATGTCTACACTGTACAAAAATTTCACAAATTCATTGTAATATTGTTCTTTAATTAATGAGGAAGGCCTAACGGGCCACTTCTCTCCACAAACCAAGACCTATACACCAAGTCTCTAGGAGATTGGGGTGTCTCCGCATGATACTTGGTCGCTTGATGCGCATGATGGACTTGGAGCTATTTCAACCTGTTCAGGTATTCTTTAAATTCCCCGTGTCCTGTCATGTATTGGGATATTTTATAATTTATTTAGAAGTGTTTCATTGATAGTCTTTGTTTTACACTTGGAAAATATTCCTTTGTTAGAGGCCTTTAGTGGATCCTCCCAATTTGTTTCCCATCGTGCCACTGTTTGATTTTTCCTATTTTATTTAACTTGCTTCGAGATGAGAATTCTATTGTTAGATTCCTTTAGATATATTTAACAAACAGTGCAACGAAATAAACTTGTAGGCATAATTGTACACTTACTTATATTTAGGAGACCGCTACATATTTCGTTGTTCTTAATTAAATTAATATAATATTAAATTATAATATTATTATAAAGTTTTGAAATTATATATCTATATACTTGTAGAACTCTGATGACCGATCTTGTTTATTTGTTTTCGTGCCACCGTGCATTGTCTGAATAATAATAATATATGTAAGTTTTGTAAATATACGTAATTTTATAGGATTCGAACCCATGATCTTTGCAATGGGAAGTCTAGTGCGCTCTATGCTCTGGGCTATGTGGGCTTTCTTACAACATACTCCCAAAACCTGATATAAATGATGTTTTGTATATATAAGTGAACTAAAGATGAAGCCTTGGATGTTACGCACAGGTGAAACATGAAATACCTGTTAATTTCAGTTTATGCTGGATCATTCAAATAAATATTAAAAAAAACAGTGAGTAATATATAACTTTACAAATAACGGTATTAAACAGAAAGAATTAAAAACTAGATTCTCTCAACATAAGTGAGGTAAAATTACTGACTACAGATGTAAAATCTATTTCTGTTATAGAATAAATATAATCATTTTTAGAATAAACCTAATCATTATAGAATAAACCTATTCTCATTTTTGGCATCTTATTGTTGTTTAGACGATTTTGTTTTATTTCACGTAATTACTTTTAATTCTTGGCGCCAAGTTGTTGTTGTTGTTGGCGCCAATGGAGCTTTTTGCACTTCACTTCCAAAACATAACCATAAAAAAGGAGTTCCTGTCATGTGTGTTAGAAATGCTGATCTATTGTACTTATATAACGAAACAAGACTAATAACTGAGGAGCTTTACGATAAAGTCATTGTTTCTAAAATTATTGCATCATAGTTTCCAGGTGAAATAGTTTTAATTTCATGATTGAACTTTGTTTTATCTAAAGGGGGCAATATTTCTTTTCCAAGGATTCAATTTCCAGTTCAGTTAGGATTTGCCGTGACATGACTATTCATAAGTCTCAAGGAGGGACTCTGCAGAAAGTTTTAATTCATTTAGGTGATGCAGTATTATGTTCAACATGACCAGTTAGTTATATGTTGCTCTCAGTAGAGTCATTTAGAGCTTATCTGAATCTACGTAAACATGATTGCATTAAAAAGAAAGGTGATGGATAAACCAACGGGTCACAGGTAGCCTAATTTAATTATATATTTGAAATAATTTTTTTCATAACATAATGAATGAAAAATGAAGTTCTTTCATTTTGTTGTAACCTGAGAAAGTAGAAAGTTTCATTTCCTCTGAAATTTATGAAAAGTGTTTTCTGAGGGCCCCTTTGAATATTATATTGCTTTTGTTCTCCATTAAGTCCTTTGGATTAGGGTGGTTTTCTTTACAGAGAAGGTTCTTTGTTTGGTGAGCAGAACAGTTTGGTTGGCCAGTATGACGCTAAGTAAATATCACCTTCTTTATTTTTGCCTCTGTTTTTGAGTCCAGGAATTTCGTAGAAATATTTGATTCTGTCTATTTAATTTTAAGACTTTGTTTAGGTTTCAACTTTCCATCTCTTAATTATTTTCATTTCTACTTCACTAGCTTAAATAAAGGATGTCATAGTTAACAACTCAATTAACCGAGAATTGAACTACAAATAGAGTGTATAACTATTGAGAAATTTACTTTGACCACATTAAGAAAAACATTTAAAAAATGAGGCATATTAAAAAGAAAAAATACGATACTTGGGATATTTTTATTATTTTTCTTGTTTGTTAAAGTAAAATTCAAAAATAACTTCTTTTTCTGTCCATCGTATATAGTTTTTTTTTCAAAACATGGGGAGTTTATATTAAAAAATTACCACAGCATTAACAAAAAAATAATCACGAATAATTCTAGTTACAAAAAATGAAACTGTTTTTTTCGTTGTATCTTTAACACTACGTGCTTTTTATCTTTACGACGACCTTGTGAAAAAACATTCGATTTTAATCTTTTGTCTTACTTTTGAACATTCCATAGTAATCAGCTACAATGCTGACGTAACATCGTATATTGCTATAATCGATATTCCGATTATAAATTCTGTAATTTTCTAGTAAACATTTGATAATAGAGTAAACTTTTATGGTTAATATACATACTTAGGATCCAAATGTAAGAAACGTATGTTAAGTTTTGCATTATTAGTATAAGAAAGCGAAGGTAATACTGGAGTTGGAGAACGTCCGAAAGCGCTCCAACAACCCCACAATCATCTTATAAGATACGACGGTTTCTCATACTAATAATGTAAATCATAATAACCTCAGTTGTACTAACATTATGCATATATATGTTATGCTGTTTAGTAGTCAAAAGTAATAAATAAGAATTTTGTATTATCCAAAAACCCTTAGTACAGCATCCCTAATAGAGTTTCAGGATATATTTTATTTGTAGTTGACACAGGAGCTATGGAAACGGATTTTTTTGGGGTTTACTCATGATAATATGGAAAATATATTACATCTTTACTACAAGAATTTTATTTTACAATGCGTTTCGAACACGTGTTTATATTGTATTATAAACATGTGTTTATGCTGTAGGTGTGCCTGATGATGAATACTAAGTGTTCGAAACGCGTCATAAAATAATGTATTTTCCTATCATTATAGTTCATTGTTTTGAAAAAAAAAAGAAAAAGTTGTAATGTCTCAGTTTTGTACCATATTATTATAAAAATCCGTCAAACTTCATAAAGTAGTGTGGTAGTTATCCGAATGGTTTTGTACATTGTGAACCTTCACGTAAGACTTTATAAACCGAAGCCAGTGAAAACTCCCTCTTTTAACTTTTATGGTTGTTGTTTAAACCGACGCCCTAGCGGGTGATAACGTCAGCCGTTTATCAGCTTTTTGTTTGATCGGTGATTCTATATTGAGAGTCCTAAATTTTGCCTAACTCAAGTGCATTTCGAGTAGGTATCTTTAACGAGTACCTGACACAGTACAGGCTCATGATCGACGACTTATCGTCCTCTCTGAGGGACTTACTCACCTCCCAAGTGAATATCGAGGGCCAGGTGGGGATCGAACACCGGACTACCAGGGGCTAGGGGCGAGTACGTTAACCATTGAGCTAACCTGGCCCCTCTCTTTTAACTTACATTCTGACAGTTCTGAGAACTTAGAATATAAATATATGAAATATTTCCCATCTGCTTCTTCATTATCTATAATTTTATATAAAATCCTTCTCTTTTTATATTGATTAAGTTATAATCATAAATTGATCTATATTTCACTCTCTTTTTATCTTAATATAGTTATTGTTATTATTTAATATAAATATATTTAAATTTCTTTCTTTAATGTCAATAATGATACAATGTTACGAAAAGGTGAATATAAAAGTTTTGAATAAAAGTGACTAAATTGTACTAATTATGGTTTCAGAAATACAGATAGATTAGATTGTATGTTTTGGACACACTTACCTTCATGAGGTCACTTAAATCTTTTCACTTGTTTCTCTTCAGTAACTCGTAGTCTATGTGAGCTATGAGTTATCTGTATTAATGTGCGTATTGGTTTTCCTCCGTTGCAGTGAAAAGCACTAATTGATTTAAATTAACATACATGAAAAAGACCTTCCCTAGGCATGTTGCTAGACAAGAGTCTCTCTTTACTCTTCACAAATGCACAGTGAATTCACTGTTGTTTGTAGCGCTACCGAAGGGAAACTCATCTCCTGAATATTGATCCTCAAACCCTTGAATTAATCTTGTTTTTTTTTTCTACTCTGATTTACCAAGACAAATGAAGAAACGTGTTTATTCGATTACCTTGGGATTCAAGTACTCATCTATTCAAATCGCAAATGTTAAACTAAATATGTTTTCATAATTAGTGTGCTGTAATTTAAACTTTACTGTCAAAAAAATGTGAAATTTGACAATTATAATCAATGATAAGGGATTGACTAAGAACCAAAAACAAACTGAATGCATTATAAACTAAAAAGTTTTTGTTCAAACTTTGACCTAAAATGTTGTAGTAGTTTCTTTTTTATCTAGATTTTAATTTATATTTTCTATTAATGCCTTCAGAAGTAATTTTAACTCAGAAGATGTGTTAGCAAATAATAATAAATAAAGTTTCGATCTAAAAATAAAAGAAAATCATGATGAGGCAGTTTGTCTGATTGAGATTGGGATATGTTTTGGATGGGAAGGTCAAAGTACACACACACTCTGTCAAGTTCGTCCTTTGTCTTCACCCTTCTATCAACGATTTTTAGGCATTCCTGAAGCTTTAAACTAATATTTAAAGGGAGATGAGTTGCGGACTTAAGATGAAAAATATATCAAATTATTCCTTGAACCATAAGAAATACAAAAATGAAAAAAAAAATATGGTCCTATGTCGAGTTCGCCCTTCGCCCACGCAACGCCTAGTTGATAAAATATCAAATTACATATTCCACTCATTTCGTTTAATGATTTAATATGTTTCAATGAGTGCTCATAATCGTTTAGATATTTCAATTTGTTTAAAGTGTCACAAAAGATTTAATATGTTTCAATGAGTGCTCCTAATCTTTTAATTATTTCAATGTGTTTAAAGTGTCACAAAAGATTTAATATGTTTCAATGAGTGCTCCTAATCTTTTAATTATTTCAATGTGTTTAAAGTGTCACAAAAGATTTAATATGTTTCAATGAGTGCTCCTAATCTTTTAATTATTTCAATGTGTTTAAAGTGTCACAAAAGATTTAATATTCTGAGGTAAAATGGATAAACCAAACAAAAGTCTCCACACAAATGAAGTTTTATTCAACGCGTTTCGAACACTTTGTGTTCATCAACAGGAAGACACCAAGGATGTAGTACTGACGGGTTGGTCCAGTGAAAACAACTCTGAGTTTTTCACTTAAACATAAATATTATATTAAGTTTACTAATAAAAGTGTGGCCACCTTCTTGATGAAAACTGATCATAACTACCTTGAGAAGCATCTTCACCGCATTGGTGTTCTGACATCTCCAGAGTGTCCTCTCTGCCATCATGTGAATAGTACAACTCTGAGTTGTTTTCACTGGACCAACCCGTCAGTACCACATCCTTGGTGTCTTCCTGATGATGAACACAAAGTGTTCGAAACGCGTTGAATAAAACTTCATTTGTGTGGAGACTTTTGTTGGTTTATCCATTTTACCTCAGAATGAGTAAATACCACACAATTACGGATTGCACAACTAATGATTTTAAGATTTAATATGTTTCAATGAGTGCTCCTAATCGTTTAATTATTTCAACGTGTTTAAAGTGTCACAAAAATGATTTCAGGTTCTTTCGGATAGATAAAATACAATAAACCTCTTTAAGTTAAAATAATTATTTTAATTTCTTTCAGTGGGTTTGGTAATACGTTCCCTTACTGTACGGTTGAGAGGGTAGGCCATATTAGATTTCCCTTCTTTAGAATGACTTAGTGTGCTTTGGTTACGAGATTACTTTTTCTTTTCTTAATACATTTTACTTAGCAAGCATATGATTTCTTAAACTTAAAGTAAAACATATCTCTTTAGTTCACAAATTGAAACTTTGCAGAAACAATTTATATTTGCATTTCAATTTCTTGAAAACATTTAAAAAAGTATTTTAAATGTAAATATAATAATATGAATATTTGTTACTTCTTCGCTGTCTCACTTTCATTTTACACAAATCATTTATTCAGCTCATAGTGTGTGTAAGTTCTGTCAATATAGATCTGTTGTTTATTTGCTACATACCCAACAAGTCCCACAAAAAAAACGTTAAGAATGATTTGTAAATACTTAATTTTCAGTTTTATTAGAAAATGTTTGTAGAAAAGCACTAACTGTATATGTTTAAATATAGTTTAAACTCCCATCAACTTTATTTTAAGTAATATTATACTCATAGTACCTAATTAATTATATTAATTAATCACAATGGCTTAGAATCATTATACCAATATGGCAAAATGATGAATTCTTGTTACAGAGTTTAGTACGATGTTTAAATCGATCCCCTAGAGGATAATTACGTCAGCCGTTTACTGGCTTTTTGTGATCAGTGATTCTACAGATTCTGCATTGAGAGTCTTAAATTTCGCCTAACTCAAGTGCATTTCGAGTAGGGATTTTTAAGGAGTACCTGACATCGTACAGGCTCGTGACTGATGGCTTAGCGTCCTCTCTGAGGGACGACGTACACAGATTTATTCACCTTTCGCGTGAATAAATCGAGAGCCAGGTGGAGATTGAACCCCGGACTACCAGCCCAAAGATGAGTGTGTTAACCACTGAGCTAACCTGGCCCCTTACAGAGTATTTACTTAGGCAGTATAAATATGAAAATATTTACCCGTGGAGCTGATGTTACTTTATATATTTTTGAGTAATGATGACAAGGAAGCTCATCAATTATTTTATAATTCTTTTGAATAGATCTGATAATTTTAAAATTTGTGGATATACCTTAAATATTTCTTCTACATGTACACCTGACGCTGGACAAGAGGAAAGAGAGCTTTTACAGAGAATTGTCCTCAGCTCAAGAAAGAGGACAAACTAAATTGGCTGACTAAGCAATTGCCTCTCAATAGTGGAGTCCATAGGGGCTGGTGTATGATCAGATGAAGATCACAAACGACACGATTCAATAAGGATAAGTATGATGTTGGCCTTGTGGTGACTGCGGCTTCTAACCCAAGTTTGGGTATAACCATTGTCTCGAGTTCACTCAGGTATTTGCTCATAGCTATCTAAGAAGCATGTACAGATTACTCAAGTGGATGCCCTGGTGGGGGAAATGATACTTCTACCTTAAGGATCAGTTTTGTGAGGTGTGTTCTAGTAGACAACTATTACTCAAATTTATTGATACTATATGAGACTTTAGATACTCTAAAATGTACTCTGACCGAATAACCAAGATATAGTTCCATGGAAGAGTTCTATTAAATCACAGCAATAGATTATACATATGATTAACTATAAGTATGATTAAGCATAATGTCTTCTGTTTTCAGAATCACCGTTAGGGCACAATCGTGTTCACTTTCTTTTTTAACCTGTCCTTGGAGAAGCCTAAACAAGGTTTCCTGGAGACCTATAACCCCTCTCTATTATTTCTATCTGCTTTTGTAGAAGCCAGTCTTTTTATTCACATGGTAAACATGAGTAAAACTTTCTTCTTATGTATATAACTGTAGTTTTCAAATTAGTCATTTAAACATAAATATTATACTAAGTTTACTAATAAAAGTGTAGCCGCCTTCTTGATGAAAACTGATCATAACTACCTTGAGAAGCATCTTCACCGCATTGGTGTTCTGACATCTCCAGAGTGTCCTCTCTCTGCCATCGTGTGACAATGGATGCACAACACTTGAAGGACTGTCGTGTTTTCACTCCATCTCAACAAGCCATCCTAATTTATTCACATTCGTATCTCTACTGGTCAGCGCGTCCCCGAATAGCCCAACAGCCAAGGGTGGGTGTTGCCTAGTAAGTCCTAAAGAACCTTATGTACATTGTAGTTCTTAGAAGTAATTACAGTGATAATCCTGTCCTCATCATAACATTATTTTATGGTGTTCATATGACAGACACTATGACAAACAGTTTTCCCTACATTTTCTTATTCGTCGTGTACTTTCTCTATCTTAAGAGAGATTCCTATCATCTATTACTATTACTGTTATTATTACTATTACTATTACTGTTATTATTACTATTACTATCACTATTACTATCACTATTACTATCACTATTACTATCACTATTACTATCACTATTACTATCACTATTACTATCACTATTACTATCACTATCACTATCACTGTAATTTCTATAACTACATTCATCATTTCAACATCATTAATGTGAGTTAACTCATTAAAAATGAGTTTGTTTATGAATATTACATGTTTTCTGTTCGGAAATGCAGCAGCCTTAGCATTGATATTCAAGCAAATTATCATGGTCTAAGTTTCAATGCTTGTCCCTATTTACAAATTCTAGAAGACTTCTGATTCTAACTGAAATGTAACTCCAGAGGAGGTACATATTTATGACATATTATTTGATATTATACTGACAAATGTCAGTATATTATTTGTCTTCTCAGAGATAGATCTACCCAGAACTGAACCTTAATCGGTAATACGAGTAATTGATTGATCCACTAATCAATATAAACGCTTATTTTTTAACATCACACCACTGATGAATATAACATCATTAGTATAACTACAGCCCTAATAACATTTTTGAAAATTGAAAGTGCAGATTTCGTATTACGAAGTAATCTCTTACAGGAGAACACAGTTAGTAGATCTCTTACTATCTTTTTAATTACTATCTATTCTTTGTGACTTATTCATTATCTATATCATTAATTTGCTATTTCTTTATATTATGCATATTTTGGTAAACTTTTTGCGTTAATTTATTTTAAAATTTTATTTTTGAGCTTTCTTTTTATTTTTATTATTTACTACCATAATTTATGTATTTAACTTTAATTCCGAAGTAAGAGGTAACTTCTTACAGATGATGATTTCATTAAATGCCTTTTTGTAATGGATTATTTAGAACATAAATAAATATCTACGGTCGTTTTATAGAAGGGAGTGACTGTGATAAACTAAGCACATTAAAACTTTGCTTTGAAGTAACCTTATTTTTAGCTAGCATAGTCACAACAAAGTTACAAAGAGTAACTTTGCCTACATTGAAATGATATCGAAGGGAAAGGGTGAACAAGTTTCTATTGCTTTATTCCCTTCCTAAAAGTAGTAAGTTGCTTTACTAAATTTAAAACAAACAAACCTAGTTGTACTAATGCATCTATCCTTTATTTTTAAACACTGAGTGACAAACTTTTTTAATCATGAACTGCCAAAACATTATATAAACTCATGTTTATACTATTTTAGTAGCACATATTTATATATACATTACAAAAAAATGTATTACTTTGTTGTTCGTCTTTATTTGTATACAACAACAACAACAACTGTCAAAATAAACGCTTCAAAATATCAGTAAACAAAAATTCAATATTAATTTAATAGTATAATATACAATAAGAGACAAAAATAAGTACAAAATGCTTAACTTAAAAAACTTGATTAAATACTACTTAAATAAATAATACATGATTACGATTGTTTGAATGAAATTCAGTAAAACTAGTGTAGATATTATTTTTAGTGACATCGGTCACTAGTGACATTTAGTGTCACTAGTCACATATATTACATCAGTGACATTTTATTAAAAATGAATCGTATTTTCGATGAAAATACGATCCAAAATGGAAAAATAAAGTTCATTATGTTCATTGTAGGGTAAAAATCTAATGAAATGGTCTCCACATATAAAAATTTTAATGATATAAACAACTCGTTTCGAACACGTAGTGTTCTTCCTCAGGCAGAAGGAGGAGGTGATATTTTAACTAAAAAATACAATGACACCAGAGAGTTAACTATAGTACAAAGTAAATAAGTACAAAATTCCTCAGGCATTTTTTGGTTAATGCCTGAGGAAGAACACTACGTGTTCGAAACGCGTTGTTTATATCATTAAAATTTTTATTTGTGGAGACCATTTCATTAGATTTTTACCCCACAATGAGTAAATACCACATAATAACTGATTTCACTACATTAGAATTCATTATGTTCATTATAGATGAAGAAATATTGAGAAATTAAAAACACACACATAAAGTCTTAATTTTTTATTTGAACCATCTTTCAGACGAGATAAGAGAGGGAAACCAAGCACACTGGTACAGAGACATTTGAAACCAATAATGTTACCGCATACCGAGCGAAGAAACAGCGTATTTGCCGTTGAGTCTACAACGAGCTTGGTCTCCTTTTCTCTTTTCACCTGAACACGGGTTGCCCAAAAATTTGAGTTTTTAAGAGTTTTTTTACCTGTGTTACTCTTCTTCCATTTTGAACTTGCATATACATATATTCATCAATGTCTAATCCACATTAATACATAGAAAAAATAACTATAAAGAATACCTTTCAACCAAAACAAATTACTTCATCAGAGTCCAACTGATACTGATAAAGAATAACTTGTTCTGTTTGAAACATCTTAGTAATTTTTCTGATTTTTTACAGTGGTTTTTACACCATTAGTAAATTAACATGTTTGCAATAAAGTTGAAACGATGGCAAGTGATTAATTAATATATTTGTATATAGTATTTTTGTTATAAAATATTGCAACAGGAGTTCATTAGTTTACAAAAACTTTTTTTAAAAAATGTTTTACATTTTTGTTTTAAAAGTTGAAAAGTTCAATGAGCTGAAATGTTGACTTATCAGTTGTGCTGGCATGAATCAGCCAGGCTGACACTAGATTAGTGAAAATGGCCTCGAAATAACTTATCTTGCTCCGTACTATTAATCATTTTCTTCCTTCCCAGTAATCTTATACAACCATATTTTACCATGCTCTTTTTTTGAAATGTCCTTCAGTTTTTGTAATCTCAAAAAATAAAAAAAAAATAAATTAAAGCTAATACAAAAAGAATTTTTATTTAAGAAAAAAAAAAGATTTACCCTGAATTTTTTTTTTTAAATATCATATTATGTAGAAGAGATTGAAAAGTCAACAAAGAAGTCTGGATGTGTAAGTTATTTTACCGGTATTAAAACATGTTACGTCTGAAGATGTGATAATTTTTCTAGAGTCTATGAAAACATAGAAAACTGCACGAAATAATTACGTTGTCAATAGTCATGAGAGCTTAGCTCAATGGTTAACGTACTTGCCTCTGATCTGGTAAGTCCTGGGTTCTATCCCCACCTGGCCCTCGATTTATTCATGCAGGAGGTGAATAAATCTGAGTACGTAGTCCCTTGAGAGATATTCATGACCTGATTATTTACAATTCTTTTGAAGCTCTTTTCAAAGAATAACTCAGCCGTTGAATCTTCATAAAAGACAAGTTTCAATGTTGGTTTTGATCACCTAAACCTACAGTGATTCTTTTTCCTTTAGTGAAGTTTTAGGCTGACAAATTGTAACTAATTTGTTTTTTGACACTTACTCGACTTTGAAGGACAAGCTCATTCAATAAGGCCTTCTTTTCTTTTCTACGTATCTGTTTTTCTACTATTTTTACTAAATAACCATTGCCTTTTTGCAATTAGTTTATAGTATTAATTGCAATAACTTGGTTTCGGTCAGATAACGGTACTGTGTATAAACGGTGCATCATATAGTGCAAGGCACTTAATTTATGTGATATACGATGGAACACTAGGAAAGGATATCTGTAAATCTTTACGAATCTGTGAAGATAGGTTTTCGGAAAACGTTAAACGCTGACTGGTTGTCTCCATGTTTTGTGGTTAAATTTAAGAAATTTAAAGATTTTTGATTTTCGAATTCCATAATAAACTAAGAGTGAATCAAAGAATCCTCGGTAAATGGAGGACTCATGTTGAAACCCATAGGTAGAACAATATCTACCTGTTAA
The DNA here is from genome assembly GCA_026182355.1 of Hermatobates lingyangjiaoensis. NCBI lineage: Eukaryota > Metazoa > Arthropoda > Insecta > Hemiptera > Hermatobatidae > Hermatobates > Hermatobates lingyangjiaoensis. The sequence continues at coordinate 954,532 of JAPFBL010000097.1, read as the reverse complement.
AATATTTAGTCCTGCTTAAACAGTTTATTGCTAAATTGGAAATAACTATTTTCTATACTCTTGTTTTTTTTTATTGTTTAACCATCCCCTAGCGGGTGATAACGTCAGCCGTTTACCGGTTTTTTGTTTGGTCGATGATTCTACAGATTCCACATTGGGAGCCCTAAATTTTTCCTAACTCAAGTGCATTTCGAGTAGTGATCTTTAATGAGTACCTGACAAAGTACAGTTTAATGTCCCCTCCGAGGGACGATGTACTCAGATTTACGATGATTTGTCCTTCTTAATGTGAAACATTTCCAGTCCTCTTCATCGCTGTTCATCTAACTCTCGATCTATAATAATTGTATTCTCGAAATGAGTTCCGCTCAGCGAAGATCCTTTTTGCATGAATGTTGAAAATAGCGACTTTTTTTTTAGAAACTATGGGTTTTTTGTTTTTTTTTTCAAAGGAATAATACAACTGATTTTACATTGAGAGTTCTAAGTTCTGATTAACTCAAGTGTATGGGATCTTTAACGAATACTTGAAATCGTAAAGACTCTGGACCGACGGCTTAACGTCCTCTCTGAGGGACGATGTACTCAGATTTATTTACCTCCCGCGTGAATAAATCGAGGGCCAGGTGGAGATCGCACCCTGGACTACCAGCCCTGAGGCGAGTACTTTAATCATTGAGCTACCCATTTTCTATGCTTCGTTTACAGAGAGGTAGGTGTTCCTGTCGGGTGATAGAGTCGGTAACGGATTGACATATGGTGTTTTTAAGTTCTTCTAATAGTTCGGGAATATAAATACACGGAAAAAAATATTTCATATAAAAACCTGACTAAGGAGAAAGATAATCGCGTTCTTTTGTACAGAGACTGAATGTTTCTTTCTCTCATTCTATTCACGAGTAAATACCACACAATAAACGATTGCATAGCTCGGGATGTTTCAATCAATTGACACAAAATCCAAGCAATTATTTATTTTATTTGTATTATAAATAGAATATACCTTTCTGAATATGTATCAACCATAAAAGAAATATGGATTTAATGATCATTCTGACAACGCCCTAATGCATAAAAAAATAAAATAATTTTCCGATAAGTACTAAGTTTGGGCATCAAATTAATATTCGGCTTGATGAAATACCATTACTTCAGTTAAAAATAAATTTAAAAAAATATCAATATTAAATGGCAAGAGCAAAAATTAAACCTGTCATCATACACTTTTTTTTTAGATAATATTAAACAAGATATTTAAAGTTGATTAAAAGACAGGAACTTAATAAAATAGCTTTGACATGAATAATCTGTTCGTTTAATGAATAAAGTTTTTAAAATTAATTTTCAAAGGAGTAAATTAAAATTACAAAAAAAAACAATATAACACTAAAAAAGCTTTATTGAAAATAAATATTTTTTAAAAAAATGGCAATATTTAACAATTTAAAAGTCTATACAAGAAGGATTATACGATGTTTAAATTAAAACATGGTTCAATAATTTATTTTTTAATATTTATATGTATATAATAAGACAAAATGACATATAAAACTCACGATATTTTATTAACAATTGGTTGTATTTTTAACTACGTATATTTTTTCATAATTTTTATTGATTTTATAACCAATATAGTAGGTTTTGTGTGTATAAGAGGTCAAGTGGTTTACGTATTCGATTCAGGACTGGTAGATCCGCTGTTTGATAACCACGAATCTATACTACATGTATAAAGAGATTTCACATAAACACGTGAAATAACAATCAATGATTAAGCCACAATATGAAATGGGAAAACAAGACTAAGATTTTCAAATCAGTTGGGTTTTCGACTCTGTCGAAGACCGCTTGTTACGGTTGAAAGATCTTAGTCTTCTTTTCCCATTTCTTATTCTGGTTTAATAAGAAATGGGAAAAGAAGACTAAGATCTTTCAACCGTAACAAGCGGTCTTCATCAGAGTCAAAAACCCAACTGAGTTGACTGACTCAGTTGGGTTTTTGACTCTGACGAAGACTGCTTGTTACAGTTGAAAGATCTTAGTCTTGTTTTCCCATTTTCATATTGTGGTTTGATCATTGATTACATATATAATATTCCAACTTTTGTTCACCATAAATATGCTTGTATTTTATTATAAAGTGGTTTAAAAAAAACAAGAAAATATATAAAGACGCTAAGTAGCTTATTATGTTCAAAATAAATACGCATTGAATTTTTAGAAATTTAATTTTTCAGTATGAGTTTGATTGAAGCGAAGCGACAGTTTCAGTAAACACTGTGGTTTAATTTCTAAACCAAACTGTATGCTTAGGTAATTGAAATTATGTTTTAGTTAGCTGAGAAGGCAAACTGTTCAGCTAAATTGACTTTCTCCATGTTATTTTCATAAGGACATTACAAAGTACTTCAAGCTTATGGAATTTCAACTCCCTCCTTTAGAAATACAATCAAACTGATATCCCATTAGTAATAAGTAATGTATTTTGCATTAGAGGTATTATTATTATTTTTTTAAAAACTTTAAATATCGTTAGCTTCATCGCTAACAACTTATAACAGCTTGGGATAATCAAAATCATGTTTATTAATATTTTATTTAAATATAAATTGAGTAATACTGCTTCAATAATTCACAGAATATATCAAAAATAATTTAAATAAGCTTAATGAATACAAACACCAGTCCGTAAACAACACCTTTTCCAAATAACCATACATTTTTTTCTTTTCATATCAAAAAATTCATTCAATATGCTATCATTATAAATAAGAATGAATATCTGTTTTACATGATTACAAGAATTATCTTTATATCAAAACGGATCTTTAAATACTTAACTTAAGTAAACACTTGAAAATCACATTTGTGTTTAATTTTTAAAATTCATTCATTTATATTTTTTCAATTCTCGGAGTCAACGTATGTCAATTATAGAATATTTATAAGCATATATAACATGCTACATTTTCTAAATAAGTAATCTAAATAAGATTACTAAATATGTAATTGATTACTAAATAAGTAATCTAATCAATGAAGTTTAAACTACAAGGAAAAAGGAAAACAGTAGAAATAAATGCCCTGAGACTTTTCAATTTATGTCATCAGAGAGCAAAAAAAGTAATCTAACAATTGTACCATTCTATCAAAATATCATTCTTAGATGTTACTTTGTTGCCCTCTGATGACATAAATTGAAAGGCCTCAGAGCATTTATTTCTATTGTTTTCATTTTTCTTTGTGGTTTAAACCTCATATAACTCATTATATACATGACTGTTAAAATAGATTCAATCACAAAACTTCCTTTAGCGCGTTGTGATTGTTGAATTAGATAAAGAAAAAAAAAAATGGAAATCTCATTTTGGCTGTTATGAGATAAATATTTAAATTATATTTTTTATTTTTGTAGATGCATGTCACCATAAATGAGATTGCATTTCATAGGTTCGTCATAACTGCTATAATCAAGTACTCGTTAACAATCCATAGTCTAATTACACTTGAGTTAGGCAAAATTTAAGCTGTTAATGTAAAGTGTTGTTTGTGTGGTACCACAAAGGGCCAATGTTTGTTTGGCCTATGTGTATTCTCTTGTGACACTACCTCTGCAACCTAATCTAATCCCAACCTATTCACGAAATGATGATAATTCTTAAATGGTTTATGTCAGGCAGAAATTAAATGATGTTTTGGCTTTCAGGGTAAACAATTGTTAAAACAACAACGACTGATAATAATAATATATCATTTTACTTCTTAAAGAATGATCTCAAGTTAATAAATAAATTAAAACGAATATTTAAACAGAAACAGTTAATTGGTTTACTGAAGCAGTGGGGAAAATGTTGAATTACTTTTATCCTTAAATACCTGAGCATCTAGGGTTTCAACACTTGGTAATTGCAATTCAATATTCCGTGAAAAGGGTCTGACTCATTTGGAAATCAAGTTATCAGAAAGTAGAGAAATTTAACTCCTAATTGGAAGTTTTAGGTGAAAAGAAAAGAGGAAGTCAGTTTGAATAAGAAATCTTGCTAACCAGTTCCAAGTAATTCTTTTTTTCAAAATAAACCATGAACACAAATTATTCGGCAATCAATTTTCCATTATATACCGTCTTTTTCCATAAATAAGACACTGCCTTGTTTCTTTTTAGGTCCAAAATACGTGCTAGGACTTATTTTCGGGGGGGGGGGGGGGGGGCTTCAAGTACAATAAGTACTAGGTAATAATCAGATTTACAAAATTGAAATGCACAAACGTTGTACCTGCCCCGTCATTCTATATAGACTGTTGCAATATATTGTATTTTGAAGATAAATTCAACTTTATAATAAGGAGTGCATTCCTTGAAACAAACTGTAGAGGTAAACAAGAAATATCTTGGAATGTTTTGTTCCAAACAATTCCATTAAATATTAGGGCAGCTAGAGATACATACTAAAGTGAACAGCATTTTTTTTAAATAATTATATTATTCATATTATTTTAACTAGGGCTTATTATGACGGAAGGGCTTATATTCCAAAGTGTTCCATAAATTCACTAGGGTTTATTTTCAGAAAAAGACGGTGGTACCTCTCCTCTATTATAATGTACTCGTACGTTGGAATCATTTCTTCAGTTATTCATAAATGTTTTTTTTTTATAAATAAAGCATTTGGAAGAAATTTCAAAACATTAATGACAATTTACAATATTTTTCAAAAAATAGAACTAAAAAACTAATTTGTTTTTAAAAATAATATATAGTTTTTTACATTTTACTTTTTAAACCGGTATTTTAACTTCTCCTGTGGAACGGTTGAAAAAAGTAATGTTTTGTTTTTCCTAAATTTTAAATATTGTATAAGTTAATTTGGGACCTTGGAATTTTAAAACAAAATTTTTGTTTAAAATTTTAGGCCGGGTAAGTTTTATTAAATTAAATAAATTGTAAGCTTAGTTTTTTTTAAAACCTTTTTATGGCAGGGTAAACATTTTAAAAAAAAAGAGTTTAACTTTACATTTAAATAAATTAAAAATTTTTCTTGTAAAATTTTAAATAAAGGATATTATTTAATAAATATTTAACCAGTTCCAAAAAAAAGGAAAAGGTGAAAAAGTAAAGGAAACACAAAAAACTTTCAAATTTTCCCGGGGAAAATGTTTAGGAAAAGAAAAAAGAAAGGTTTCCTTTAGCCGGTTGTATCCCTTTAACTGTTTCCCCTTTCTCCATTTCTCCGAAGACATTGCCCGAAAATTTTAAGTTTTTTAATTTTTTTTTACTTTTTTGTTTCCTTTTACCATTCTTTAATTTTAAACCTTTTTTTTTTCCATTTATCCGTTTTCTTTTCTTTAATAATATAATATTATAGAGTTTGGTTCTCAACCATTTTCCCAAACTTTCTCCTGTGAGAGGATTCGAAATATGAAATTTGATTCTGTTGTGATTTCTGTTTTTTTCCCTTAATTTTTAATTTAAATATATGTATATTTTTAAAAATTGGGCTTGGCAATTTTTCAAATTCAAAAATTCCTTTTGTTTTAAAAACCTTTTTAAAATTTGGCAGAGTTTAAGTTTAAAATTATTAAATTAAATTTAAAAGTAAGGCCTTAAAGAAATTTCAAAGAATTAAAGAATTATTATCCAAAAAATTAATTAAAATTAAATTTAAAGATTTTTTAAATTTAATATTTCAAAAGGGGGTTAAATTAAAATCCAAAAAAATTATTTATTGAAAATATTAATTATAATATAATTATAAATTATTATTTAATTTAATTGGGTTAAATATTACGGTTAAAAATATGGGCTTTGGTTGTTAAATTGCCTTTAAAAAAAAGGAAAAGGGAAAAGGTTTTTGACATTAAGGAAAAACTTCTTCTAAATGGAATTCCACTTGGGAAAAATTTTGATGGAAAAAAATAATTTCACCATTAATAATTTATTCCTTGGGTGTGGTTTAAAATTTCCCTTTAAATATTACCTTATTTTCCAAATAAAAGGAAAAATTATTTTGTGTTTTTTTCAATGAATTAAACAATTTTTTGGTTTAAATCCCTTAACCTTTTTTATTTAACCATATTAAATTACTCCGTTTCCTTGTTTAAACCTTTAAATTAAATTTTATTTTAAATTCCAAAATTTCTTTTTTTTCCCTCCAAATTTAAAACCTGTTTTTATTTCCTTCATAGGTGTTTAGCAAAGGATTTCACTAGAAATTGGGTTCTGTGAAGTTAAACGGCCATAACCCATTTTCCAAAGGTTAACATTTCTCCTCTAAATGGAGATTCGAAAATATGGAAATTCTTTTTTTATCGTTCTTGAAAGGAAATTCCTCTTAAATTTGAAATTTTACTTTCCTCTAACTTTTAAATTTTAATTTAAATTTTATATATAAATTATATTTTTTAAAATTTTTCCGTTTTTAAAAGTAATCCCCAATTTAACTTTTAAATTTTCCTTTAGTTTTTTAAGGAAATTCCTTCCAGGTTCAACAAAAAAAGGAAAATTTTTAAAAAACCGGTTTGTCTGGAATTTTAAGGTTTAAAAATTAATATAAATTAATTTTAAAAGTAAAACCTTAAAAAAACAAAAATTAAAAAGAGATTCAATTATCAAAAAATAAAGGAAAAATTGAAAATTAACTTTTTAAAAATTTTTTTTAAGGTTAATGATTTCAAAAGGGGGTTTTGTCCTTCAAAATTTAATTTTGAAAACCTCCTCCTTGGTTTAATAGGGTTGTTTTCAGGATTAATTATTCCAAATTTGCAATTGGGTTTTTTAATATTACAAGGCTTTAAAAATTCAAATTGGCCTTTGTTATAAATTTTGGGCCTTCCAGAAACCTTCTGGAAATTTGGGGGAACCAACGGTTTTGGCAATCCATTTAATTTCCTTAAATCAAACAAATTGCTTAACCTTTCTTTTGGGTTTTCTAATTACCATTGGGCAATCAAATAATTCGAATTGAAAAACTTATACTTTAAATTATTAAAATAATTAATTATTCTTAAAAGTGGGTTTAAATTAAATTTTCTATTAAATTCCCTTAAAAAATTACAACAAAAAAAAGGAAAAAAATTTAAAAGAATTGTTTTTTAATAAAATTAGGGAACTTTTGCGGTCCCTTCGAAATCCCAAAACCATTTTGAAGGTCCCATATCCATGGAGGAACCCAAAAAACGTTAGGCAAATTATCAAATTAAAACCAAATTGTTAAAATTGAAAATTTTAATTTCAAAAAACTACCAAAAGGTTTTGAATTTTTAACATTGGACCTCAAAACAAAGAAACTAAAAAAATTTTTTCCTTATAGGGAGTAAACGAAATTAAGGTAATAGAAAGTTAAGGGTTACCTTTAAGTAAAAAGGATGGAAGGCCGGCCTTAAATCCAAAATTTATTTGTCCCCAGTTTGGAAATGGTTTATAAATCGGAGAAGGTTTTGAAAAGTTATTCACTTTGACAAATTTTTTTTTATTCCTTTCTTGAAAAGGAAATAAAACTTTCTTAAATAGAAAAAATTTTTAACTTATTTTTTTCCGCCATAACAATAAAACCTTGAAAAAGGTTAAAAAATTTAAAAGTTTTATTATTTATAAATTAATATATATATATAAAAAGATTCAAAATTCCAAGAAGAGTTAACAACACAGAGTAAGGAAAACAGCTCAAATTTTCAGGTAATCCGTCTTCAGGGAGAAAAGAGAAAGGGAGACCAAGCACGTTTGTAGACGCAATGGCAAGTAACCAACCCGGCAACCGCCAGTGATATATATATATATATATATACTTTTTTGATGGAAATACGATCCGCAACGGACAAATATAGTTCAATGCACATAAAGAAACATAGAGGAATTAAAAGCACACACTTACTGTCTCCAATTTTAGGTTCGAATCATCTTCAGAAGAGATAACAGAGGGAAACTAAACACACTGAGATACCGTCTGTGGGTCTCCAACCGTCTCTGAACCTGTGCTCTTGGTTTCCCTCTCTTATCTCTCCTGAAGATGGTTCAAACATAAAATTCAGGACTGTAAGTGTGTACTTTTAATTTATCTAAGTTTTTTTTATGTATATGAACTATATATATATATATATATCAATGATCAAACCACAATATGAAATGGAGAAAAAAGACTAAGATCTCTCAACCGGTTGAAAGATCTTAGTCTTTTTTCCCCATTTCATATTGTAGTTTGATCATTGATTGTTCTTTCACGTGTTTATGTGAAATCTTGTTTTATATAATTAAATTATAATTATAACAGAACTTAGAAAATCATAATCACAGACATACATATAAAACAACAATCCGTATTATGATTTCTGTCGTGATGATGATGATTGGATTTATGATTTCATCTGCTTTATTAATTGTCTTTAGTGTGTGGTGTGTGTTTGTGTGTGCGTGTGTGTTTATATAAACTTTATTACTCTCATTATTCCGCATTATTTTTTTTAAAACTTCTTCCATTTTCTGGTTATTTTTTTAGATCATTGCCTGATAAATTGATCAACTCTCGAAAACTCTTAGGATATGTTTATTATTCTCCATGATTAAAAGTACATATTACACTAGAAATCCCAAAAGTCTGCCTGTGAGTGGCTGGTGTCTATAAGATTGTTTTAAAATTTTTAAAACAAATCGCATTGTTTAACAAATCCTAATAAAATTTATAATGCAAATAGTTCCAGTTGAAGTAAATATTCTAATTGTTTTTTCAATAATATTGTAATATAGGAATAAACTTTATCGCTTTTTGTTACAAATGCGTACTAACTTCAGGGCTTTCTTAAAGCCAGTCCAGAAAACTTTAAATACGGTATTAGAATCAGTCCTAATATGAATTTACATAATGAATATTTTGAAAGTTAAAAATATGGAAAGAGTGAATATTACTTTTAAAAGAAGAACTACGAAATTCTATTTCCAAGATTTTATTAGACTCAGTTACAGGGCTGTGCAGTCCTGCCCTCTTAGGCCGACTCCGGCTCCAGCTTAAACTCTAGCTCAGGGGTGGGGAACCTTTCTTGGAGTAAAGGCCATTTTAGCACCGTCCACTTCCCCAAAAGGCCACCAAGAATAGATAAGCAAATTCTTATATAATAGTTATATTGTAAAATACTTGATCTATCATTATATTACTAGATCAGTACATCTAAATGTGTTTTGCATCTTTCAAAAGATTCAGTAGTTATCTTACTGCCTTCGTTTATTACATTAGTTAACCCAGGAAAATTTTTTTCCATAAGACTAGACTTTTCAAGCAATGATTAATGAATAGTATTCTTCCTAAATGCCAGAATTTTTTTGCCTTTATTACCATAAATGTAATTCTTTATATTTTGAAACATTAATTAAAATATTTTAAAATTGAGAATTATTAAAAATGTTTTTAATTTTTTGGTGGACCAGCTTATTCCTTTTAATAAACAATTTAAACGCGTGTTAAGAAGTCTATCTCGTATTATTATTATTATTATTATTATTATTGCTATCATAGCATTTACTAGGAATAAGAAAAGTTGAAGAAAGTATACATGGATATAAAACATATCCATTACGGGCTTCCCCGGATATGGGAACATGGACATGTGGGGTGTGAGCCACGGTCAATGGTTCTGCATAATTCAATACCTGTTTGAAGGGTGGACACTTCAAGGCAGGGCTATGAAGCACCCGCATTTTTGAGTTTTTCCACTCTATGCTCTGTTTAAAATATTCCAGGAGGAAATACATTAACTTTTTTTCTTTATCATATAAGCAAGTATAAAAAAAACTAATTTATTATTTACTAAAATTTAAAATTTGTTTTGAAATTTCACAATATTAATTTAATTTATTTCACAAATTAAATCAAATATTCGTTTATTGTTATAAATAAAATGACAGATGGAAAATATTTTTCTAGAAGAAATTTATAGAAATTTGTAAAATACTTAATGATTCTTTAATAATTACATTCATTTCATTTAATAATGAAATATGAAAAAAAAATATGAATGCTGCACGTAATGGTGAATTTCCGTAATAGTCATTCACGCCATTTTAATTCTAGTCACAAGAAAGCTACACCAGAGTATTCGAAAAATTGCTTATTTTAATTTTGATGTTTATGGCTTGAACCTAATCTATCGTACAGATAAATGATAAACATAATAACAAAATCGTTGTTAATTTATTGCGTTTTAGTTTTATTTTAATTTGGTTTTCGAGTTGACGGAATATTAAACCGTCTGGTAAATATTATCCAACTTAAATATGATCGGTTTATTAATGTTATTTGTTTTAATGAAACTATATCTGTTTCATCAGTTATAACAAACATGTTTCAGTAGAATCTAAAATATAATTATTATTATTAAAATGAGAGACTGAGTCTCCAGACATGTACTCAGCACTGCCATGTCTTCCTGTTGTATTTTTTTCTTTTCTAAAATCAGCTTCAATTTTTTTACCTTTAAATTAATGAAGTTAATAATTGTCCTAGAGATTTATCTCTCATTTCTATTGATTAAAAATGTTTCCCGTCTTAATAAAAATTTAACTAAATATTTTATCTCATATTACTACAGATAAAAACTAAATATTTGTCATTTTTACTGTAATATTGATCCTCAATATTTAAGATCATGAAATATTCATATTGTATTTGTGTTAAATAAGCAGCGATGGAGGGTTACAATTATTGACCAATTTTTCATGAAAAACGAAATCAAAGAACGAAAATACATTTTTTGATGATCTACTTCACTTATATGGTAGTACTGTGAAACATGATTATATAAGAAGAGTGAAATACAACATATTTCCATGTTCTTGTTGATCCTGCAGTATAAATCCCTTGCTTCACCTGCTCTGTTTTAAATAACTGTTTTAAGGCCGAATTTTTTTTGTCTTTAATCTATTGATGACAATTTTCTGAAAAGTATAGCAAATAAAACTTAAACCATAGACCTACTGAATTAATTAAATCTTATTTAAAACATTATGCATTATTAATTATTTTCTTGCTATTTTACACCCGTTTGAGAAGGTTCAGGTAGTCTATGTTTAACTGGCTGTTATTTATTAGTAGGGAATCAATTGTTAATGTATGTCTGGTTTTTTATCTTAACGTATTTTAATTTTACATATTTAACATATTTAGGAATTTTAATAATTTTTTAGTTAACCGTTATTGAGTTATATCAAAAGATATCTTTTGAATCTAGTCACACCTGAAACTAGGTAAGATATCAGGTATTGTTAAAGACGCACTTATTTATTTAGTTATTTTATTGAGGGTGATTAAAGTACTGCGTTTTAAGAACTATTGTACTTCTCCTCTTCTCTACTATAGTACCCAAGTTAGCTTCAACGCCTCCAAAAAGCTCAGCACTTTTGCTGAGTCCAACTAAAGATGAATGCTGTAATGTACGTACATAAGTAAGAAACAGTTTAAGATTTCATTGCAAAATTAACTCTGCAACATGACTCATATGTGATTGAAATGAGTAGAGATGAATAAAATAGAGCCATACGTTTTGCATCTGGAACAGCAATGAAGATTAAATATGACTATAAGTGTACGAGTATGTGCTGGGAATAACAACTAACATCGAGCGTTATACGAATCTTCTTCACTAGCGTGCACGTTATTAGCAGTTACAGATTATTAACTTACTTCTATTGAATTAGCTACTCTGTTGTGTGAGTTAGGGGGAAGGTATTTTTAATCAGTAAGTAAATATCTTTTTCTTTTCTTTTTTTTATTGTTTAAACCGATCCCCTATCTGGTGATAACGTCAGCCGTTTACCGGTTTTTTGTTTGAATATTTTTTTGTAAATCGGTTATTCTACAGATTCTAAAATAGAAGTTCTGAATTTTGCCTAACTCAATTGCATTTTGAGTAGGCATCTTTAACGAGTATCTGACATCGTACAGGCTCGGGACCGACGGTTAACATCCTCACCGAGGGACGACGTATTTAGATTTATTCACCTCCCGTGTGAATAAATCGAGAGCCTTGTGGGGATCGAACCCCTGACTACCAGTCCAGAGGCGAATACGTTAACCACTGAGCTAACCTGGCTTGAAGTAAATATCCTACTTATGAGATTCCTTATACGGAATTATGAAATTATGTTCATAGCCATCAGGCCTTATGGACACTAGTTTGGAAGTCATAAAATAGAGTTTGGTCTAAACTGAATTATTTTGTAATATATTCTGTATATTTTATATAGGGAGAAAGAAGTATTGAAAATGTAGGCTTTGTGCATGAAAGCTAAGACAGGATGGAATTTTCAAGTTTCCATTTATTACCTGTCGATTAGCAAACTGCTCAGTCTTGAAAATTCATATATATGTCACACTCGAGTGTTTCAATGAAAAGACGAGTACACGTCTTGTAAACATTACTGTAACAGTAATGTTACAGTCTTGTTACAGTTTACACACATTATTGTAATGCTTACCCGAGTGAAACTTAGGTAGTAGTTGTTTCATCATTTTTAGATCTACTCGTATATGTGGTGGCTGACTGAATGTCATCTTATAAATGAGGTCTTTCAGCAAATATAGGGTCTTCATGGATATCGGTTTATAATTTTGACAGAACCAGGTCCAATTAATACCTATATTTCGTTTTTAAGAAAATATCATTTATGGTTTAATGGTTAGCGTTCTCTCTGGGAAAGGACATAAAGACGGTGTCAACCCGAAACATGTCGAGTATTCTTAATAATTTCTTCCCTAATGACTCTAAACAACAACAAACATGTAGAACTTTTGATGCAGTATTAAACAGGTTTTATGTATCTCAATGAATGGGTATCGCTTAGCAACTATTCAATCCCTTGAGCCTGAATGGATGGAAAGCCATACAAAAGCATAGTGTATAGCAATGTGTGTGATGTAGTCGAGTGGTTAAACAATCTTTTTGTTATTGAACTATATAATTTTTTAATTATTAATTAGAATGGTGTTAGTGGATTGTTTGATTTTATATATCACTATAAACGCTATATAAATGGTATGATCCAGTTCAAATACATTGTTCAATCAACGTCATAATATTTACATAGCCTTTACCTTTTTGTGAAAAAAAAATTATTTTTAATGATGACTGAAACCAAAAAGTACTATCTGCTTCTAATTGGGTGTCCCTTTTCCATAAACATGAAATAATTAAAATATTGTTGTTCTATCAACTTTAAATTGTTCATTGCAGATTTGTTTTTTTTTAAGGTAGAAATTTCTGTAATAACATCGTGTTTCTGTATTAGAAAAGGTAAAAGGAAAAAAGTTGCAGTTTGTAATGTGTTTGGACACTTGTCGAGTAGCACAAACTATTGCCATTGAGATCTATAAAACGGCAACATAAATACGAGATATTTGCAGTCAGAGGAATTGGCTGGCTCTAGCTAGGTGACAGTTTTATCTGCAGAAGTGTTCCAGAAAAGTGGTCGCTTCCCTTTATTAAGGTAATAAATCTTCGGGATGGGCACAAACGCCTATGCGAGAAAAAAAAAGCCTTTTATAGCCTTTGGCAAAGAAGCGCTAATAACCAGAGGAGATTTATCAGGGGCGCTCTGGCCAGCCCTATATTTATTAATAAGGGCTTACCTGTGGCGTAAATAAGGGAGCGAAGGAACCCAATTACGGCTACTTAGTCAGGGTGGAGCAAAGGTCTGCGGCGGGCTCAGTTAGCCCGTGTTCTTTATCTCCCTAATCCTAGCGATAAGTCATTGCCGCTCAACAGGGTAATAACTACATCCCCCTGCCACCCACCCCCCCGCCAACGCATCCTAGACCATTCATTAGTCCTGTATCTATTGCATAACTTACAACATTTTATGATATATCTACCTGCAGTTTGCTACCAACTTTTGAAATTTATACCCTAAAATAGTAAGAAAGATGAGACAACACGCCTTAATCACAAACTTTTTGATATTTTTTATAAATTTTTTTCTCTTATGTTTTTTTTTATTTGGTTACTCAAACTAATTTTGCCAGATTCATCAAAATTTACTATATCATCTAACATATTTTTAATTTGGAATATATTATTTGAGTTCTGACTAACAAAAAATTATTTCAGACGTAAAATAATTTAAAATGTCAGCAGTATGCAGACACAAGTAAGAACCAGTAGATTTAAAATAAATTCAAATATACGATTTTAATAGGGATAAATAATGATAATCCTTATCATTACTGTTGAAATAGAGGTTGCTGCGAAGTCAGTTTACATGGGAATCATGTATTATTATATCGTAATTTCTGGTTCATCACAGCAATCAGTTTATAAGAACTTTGTTGTACATCAGTGTTGTATATATATATATATATATAATATATATATAAATTAAAGTTACAGCTAGAGAACACAAGGAAAAGGACGAACACTCACGAATCTCGATAATTTCGGCGTCTTGCCGTCTTCAGGAGAGTAGAAAGAAAGAAAATAAAAGGAGAAAGAATGAAGGAACGGTGACGTAAATGCGTCCACTGGCCGATGTAAACAACGATATATATATATATCGATATATATATATATATCCTATGGGGTCCATAGGATCGGGAATATCATCAAGGACATTTTTCCTCTCCTGTCCTCTTCCCCCTCCACCTCCTCCGTCTTCCGAAAACCCCCTCGCCTGTCCTTCAGAAAGCCTCCCAATTTAGGAAACCTGTTTTCCCACAGATCACTTGAAACTCCTGGGATTGGGGTGGTGCGTGCTGGTATGGAGAAATGCGGCCGTCGCCTCTGCCTTACCTGTCCTTTAGTTAACCCTTCACCTTTCTTCTCCTCACCAACCAACTCTTTCCGCGTCCCACCTAACACCTCCTGCTCATCCAGGAATTGCGTCTACCGACTGAACTGTAGACAATGTGGAGCATTCTACATTGGTATGACTTCTACCAAGCTCAATGAGCGTTTGAACAACCATAGAGCTTCGGTCGGTCAGCGCAAACAGCTTCCTGTAGCTATCCATGCCAACAGCTATAACCTTTCTTTTAATGACTGCTTTTCTGTTCAAATCATTAAGCTAGTGACCACTGATGACCGCAGTTTGACATTAAGAGCGTCTGAGGAGGCCCACATATGGTTATTGGGGGCCCGATCAGATCCCGGTTTAAATCAGAAGCGTTAACTTTTATTTGTTTTTCCTTTTATTTTTAACTTATATATTCATATTCATATATATATATATTATTTTTTTATATATTTTCCCCCTTTTTTATTATATATATTTTTTTATATATTTTTTATATTATATATTTTTATTTTTTATTTTATTTTTTATTTTTTTTATTATTTCCTTTTTTATAATTTTTAATTTATAATTTTTAATTTTATAATTTTATCTATTGTTTTTGCTTTCTCCGTTCTCCGACGTTTAGTGCCTAGCTCCTTTTTTACACTAGTGCTGCTCTCTTCGGTTGACTCTTTATTTCTTCATTCGCGCTCCGTTCTTCGACGTGGGGAGATCTCTCTCACTTCGTCCTCTCTTCTAGTCTACTCTCCTGATGACGAACAACAGTTCGAAATATTGAATTCTGTAAGTTTTCTTTGTATTCTTTTTTCTGTGTCGTGCTTTGTGTAATTTAAAGTTATATATATATATATATATATTAAGATTTCACATAAACACGTGAAATAACAATCAATGATCAAACAACTCTGACCTAACGAAGGCCGCTTGTTCGGTTGAAAGTCTTAGTGTTTTTTCCATTTTCATATGTGGTTGGTAATATATATTATATAATATAAATATATATATATTTCGTTGAACAGCTGACCGTATTTCGCTGATGTCATTTTTCACTAGTTTTTCAGGTTCTGAATACCTTCTTCTTTCCTTCATCCAACGTTGGAGAATGTTAATTAAGTTATAACCGACATGTTTCGACTGGCTTCCAGTCATCTTCAGGGTGATTAATTAAACAAGAGAAAATTAATTAGTTTTGGAGTTGGTAATAAAACACATTATAAGTAGAAGTTTGAAGTAGCTGCTCTTCGGCCTGATCACAAGAGCAATGACTGAGGTGGGGTGGATGGTGGGGTGGGGGTACTGACAGTTAACGGTTTTTTCATCCAATCAGGCGCATAAGATAAGCACTCTCTCACTATACCGTTGAATATTTATTGTAGGTTTATTCTGTTTAATTATTATTGCTTCTCGATTTGCACGATTGAAGTTGTTTTCTTTCTAATTATTTTAGTTCCACTCACGAGTAGGTCTCTAGTTATTTGGTATTATGCTTGTCCTCTGAATGTTTCTTGGGACCACCTATAGAAAGGTGCTGGTAAGTCTTCTCGACAGTGATGTAGTTGTCTCCAATGATGAATCGTTGCAGGGCTTCACGGTCCCCGATTTGACAGTGATGAGAAATAGCAATAAGGTTAAAGATTCTCAACTGAAGGAGTCTAATCTCGTGTATGAATACACCTGTCAAATCGGGGACCGTGAGCCCTGCAACGATTCATACATTGGGATGACAACTACATCACTGTCGAGAAGACTTACCATGCACCTTTCTATAGGTGGTCCCAAGAAACATTCAGAGGACAAGCATAATACCAAAATAACTAGAGACCTACTCGTGAGTGGAACTAAAATAATTAGAAAAGAAAACAACTTCAATCGGCTGCAAATCGCAGAAGCAATAATAATTAAACAGAAATAAACCTACAATAAATATTCAAACGGGTAGTAGTGAGAGAGTGCTTAAACTATATGCGCCTGATTGGATGAAAAAACCGTTAACTGTCAGTACCCCCACCCCACCATCCACCCCACCTCAGTCAGTTGCTCTTGTGAATCAGGCCGAAGAGCAGCTACTTCAAACTTCTACTATATAATGTGTTTTATTACCAACTCCAAAAACTAATAATTTTCCTCTTTGTTTAATTAATCACCCTGAAGATGACTGGAAGCCAGTCGAAACATGTCGGTTATAACTTAATTAACATTCTCCAACGTTTGGATGAAGGAAAGAAGAAGGTATTCAGAAACCTTGAAAAACTAGTGAAGAAAATGACATCAGCGAAATACGGTCAGCTGTTCAACGAAATATGCTTAAAAGAAGGACTGCTTCCAAATTTTACAAACATATATATATATATATATATATATATATAATAATATAATTAAAAGTGTTAAAAATTAGACCAAATTTAGCTGAAACCTGCTTTTTCCTAAGTTTTTCTAGTTAGCTGTAAATAAATAAATATAGTAGTAATAAGTAAGTAAGCAATAATACTTACTTAATAATACTTACTATTAAATAATAATAGTAATAGTAATAAGTAAGTAAATAGTAAGTAATAAATAAGTTACTGTATCCACAGAATATAGTAAGTTACCAATCGACCTGCTAAATGAACACAGTAACTTACTATAATCGATTGGTAACTTACTATATTCTGTGGATACAGTAACAAGATCGTTATTTCGGAAACTCGAGAAACTTATAAAAAAGTAAGTTTCAGCTAAATTTGGTCTAATTTTTAATAATGTATGTATACAGGAAGGACTGCTACCAAAATTTACAAATATATATATATATATATAATATATCACTGCTTGATATCTCGTGACATTTTTTTAAAAATAATATTTATTTCATTTATTTTGTTCATTTTTTTTTCATAACAGAATGGTTTTGTAAACCTTCTTGTTTACTAGAGGTTACCCCGGGTATTGTAACTTTATGCGAAGGCCAAAGGGACGTATTTCTTTCTTTCAAAGCAGTAATCACGTCCAATGTTGTTAAACTTTCAAGATTTAGCCGACATTGGTGTATAAACATGGTGACCACGACAACAACAACAACAACAAATCAAAAATATGGTGATATTTGTATTACCTGCTTTAAAACAATATTATATGACAATGTGTTTAGTGATTACCACCACATTAAGTAGGAGATAATATAATTTTCTTTATTTTCAAGTCAGTCATCTAATTAGTACCTATTTTAGCTTCCAAGCTAAATAATAACTCATTTATGCTTTTATTCTAGCAATTTTATTACAATACCAACTGAATTGTATTACATTACAGATTCATTTTCTGAGTAAGCATTTTAAAGAAATTTAATTTTATCTTCAGATTATCTTTCAAATCACCCAATAATTGTCATTAATTTTATGAAAAAAACATGCTGAAGCCCTTTTTTTATATAAATTTTTACTGTAAACTATATAAAATATACAGTATATTTCTATAGTGTAAACATCAAATATATTTCGAAAAGTTTTCTAAAATGGCCTGCATTAGTGAGGATCGGACTACTTGCATAAGTGAAGGATTTACATATATGTAAAAATATATCTAAAGAATATATATTAAATGTAAGGATATATAGAAAATGGACGATGAGGACAATAAACGTAAGCACCATCACTACATTAGGGAAATACTAGAGAATAAGGAAGGTAAAAATACATTATCATTGGAGGGAATTGCGCAAAAAAACTTTTATTATAATCATTAAATTACTAACTAAAGCTGAATATAAGCATATCTAGGAAGATGGAAATCTACAATAATTGCGAAGGCAGTAAACAGAGGAGGTACTTACTGCCACTAGGGAAATAAAACAGAAGAGTCCTTTCGTAAAGCAATCAGTGGTCCACTGACGATATCTCCTGAAATCCTCATCGCTTCTCTTTTATTTCCCTTGCGCTATTATTACTGGCTTTACTTAGTCGGTTATTATTATTTTTTATTTTTTTTTTTGAATAACCTAAGTGATAATAAAAAAATATCATTTAAAAAGTGTATGTAGGTACGATCATTCGTTTCATCAATTGAATACACAGTTAATAACATGAATATATATGAGATAAAACATTTAAAGTAATGAAAAGTTAATCAATAAATAATATAATTAATATAGAAATGAATTCATTATAAAAGTTTAGATTTGAGAACAGTGAGAAAATTTAGTTTCATTGCTTCTTTTTTTTCTTTATCAAGGAATATTTTAGTGAAAGAGAAGTTTTTGATTCACTTCTGGTGGTTTGATCATTGATTCTTATTTCACGTGTTTATGTGAAATCTTTTTATATATATATACACATACACTTTAACACATAGAAAAGAACACAGAAAGACACTACAGAACTCACTTCGATATTTGGACATCCGTCGTCATCGGGAAGGTATATATATATATAAGTTACGCGTGTCCGGGTAATGAATAGGTTTTTAAAAAAAAGGAATTTAAATAAACTAGCTCGCACGTGATTGAAGACAAGAATCGAGTTTATTAGTCAGCTCCTTCTGTTTATAGGAGAGGCAATGTTGATACGGACTTCAACCCTCTAGTCTCTTGCGGGCCGGCGTCTCTCGCGGGCCGGCATTACTGCCCCCTCCCAGTCCTTATCAACAATGCTCTCCGTACAAGTGTCTGAGTTATATCATAAAATAACAAAACAAAACTTGACTCTAAACATAAGAAATGAATATAATGTTTTAACATTCAAAAATAAAATGACGTCCACACAAGTAACTGAATTAACATTGTTTATAGAAATTACAGAAATAACAAAAGATGAACTTCTATGATTATTTGTACAAAACAAAAATAACAAAATTAACAAAGGTAAACACACATAACTACACTATATCGTTCGCACCATTGGTGGGATTTTCCTTCTCACCCGTCGCAGTTCCTGAAAATGAACTATTTCTTGTTTCAGGGTGTCCGTTCCTATCCTCCATATCTGTGCTCTGTACCGTGGTAACGTTGCGAGTACTTCGTATGGCCCTACGTATCTCGGGTCCGATTTCCTTCGCTTCTGCCTATTCAGTTTATATACGAAGTCCCCTTCTTGTATCAACCCTACTGTTTCTTCTGCTTTCCTTTGATTATATTGCTTGGTCCATCTTTCTTTTGCTGCTTTGACTCTATTATGTAACCTTTGTGGATCCGCTTCCTTTTTCCGCAATTCAAATGGTGTTGCCTCTGTGGTCGAGTGAATACTACTGTTGTATGCTAGGACCGCTCTGGCCATTGCCACATGACCCTTTATGTTTTTTGCATCAGCCAATAACTGCAAGTGTTCCGTTAGAGTGTTATGTAGTCTCTCTATTGCTCCGTGGGACCTTGGATGACCCGGTGTACACCAATGGGGGTTTATATTGAATTCTTTTAACAGGGTTTTTATTTTAACGTTGTTGAACTCTCGCCCTCTGTCCATATAGATCGTTCTCGGGCAGTCAAACGTGGCCAAATACGACAGCAATGCCCCTTCTGTACTTTCACTTGATTTACTTGTTAGTGGCCATGCTGAGGCTAACTTCGTTAGTCTATCTATTGTTGTTAAATATTTGTTTCCGTCGTATGTAAATATATCAATTTCTAGCTCCTCAAAGGGTCCCTCGGGCGTCTGACTTTGTAATAATGGAGGTACAAGTGGTACTCTTTCATACTTCCTCCTTTTGCATATTTCACAGTCCTTTATCACTTGGGCTATCCTCTTGCCCATTTGGAGCCAGTAATGCGACCTCTGTAGATGTTTAAGGGTCTCTGTGACACCACGATGGTTGGTTTTTCCCCTGTGATAATTTAGGATGACCTCTTTCTGCTGCTCTTCGTCTTCTACCGTTTCTACCTGGTTCTTACAGATTATGAAATGAGCTCCTTGTCTCAGCTCTCTTTCCTGAATTAGTCGGAGTAGTCTATTTTCAAGTTCTTGTGATTCTATAAAGAAATGGTATACCTTTCCTGGCACTGTTAGTTGGTTTATGACTGTACTTAATTGTTCGTTGTTCGCTTTCGTTCCTCCTGTAATAATATTTATTTTTAAGTGGCCATATTTGTGCAATTGGGTGTTTATTATTTCTTCTGTGTCGTCTTTTATAATTATTTGATTTCTCTTGTTGTTTATTATATCCTGACTAATCTCAGCTTCCGGTCCATTTCGTTGTTCTTGGTCTTCATCTGCGTCTGGTGTCCAGTTGGCGAAGAACTCTCGCACGTCCCTGGAGGTACTTGGCTCTCTCGTACTACTTCTCGTAATGACGTTGACGTTTCTGGACAAACAGTCGGCTACTTGATTATCAACGCCCTTTACGTGCTGGACCCTGAAGTTGTATGCAGCTATCCTTTCTTTCCACTTTGCTATCCGGGCTGACGTCTCCTTTAAATTCCCGATCCACATTAGGGGCCTATGATCTGTTCTAATAGTGAACTCAGCCGCAAAAAGGTAGGGTCGGAAATGTTCTACAGTCCACACTATGCCTAACATTTCCCTTTCTATTGTGCTATACCTTTTTTCTGCTGGTGATAATTTTCTGCTGGCGTAGGCTATTGGTCGCTCTCCCTGGATAGTTTCCTGCATCAAGACTCCCCCGATAGCTTCTTGACTGGCATCTGTCATTACAATGAATGGTTTGTTTAGGTCAGGAAATTGGAGCAACAGCGGGCCCCGCAACGCCTTCTTACACTGCTCCACTGCTTCTCTTAGATCTTCTGTTTGTATAAACTTCTTTCCTTTCTTTAAACTGTCCGTCAAGGGGTTCGTGATTGCTGCAAAGTCCTTTACGTACCTTCTATAGAAACCTATCATACCTAGAAAAGCCCTGATGTCTTTGGGTCCCTTTGGATAGGGTAATCGATCTATTGCTTCAACCTTCTTAGGGTCGGGTCTTACTCCTTCACCTGAGATAAGGTGCCCCATAAATCTAACCTCTTTTTGATATAAGCGGGTTTTATCCATCGCTACCTTTAAGCCAAAGTCCCTTATTCTTTTCAGCACCCTTGTAACATGTTCCTTATGCTCTTCTATTGACTTACTGAACACTATGATGTCATCCATGTAGATTTGCGTAAAGTCTTCTCCCAGTCCTTCAAGCAGTTCATCCATGAGGCGTTGGAACGTGGAAGGCGCATTCTTTAGGCCAAAGGGCATCCTCAAAAATTCGAAGTGGCCTCTATCGAACGTAAAGGCCGTCTTCTCGACATCTCTCGGGTGCATCCTAATCTGGTGATACCCGGCCTTGAGGTCGAAGGTACTGAATACAGTTGCTCCTGCCATATGGTCGAGTATGTCTTCTATCCTTGGCAGAGGGTATCTTTCAAGCTTAGTGTACTTATTTAACTCTCTAAAATCTACTACCAACCGGTATTTAGGGGGTTTACCCTCCTCGACCTTTTTCGGGACCAGCCAAATAGGGCTCGAAAATTGCGACTTAGACCTCTGTATTATGCCCTGGTCCAGCATTTCCTTTATTTGCTCCTGCATTATCTTTTTCAATTGGTGTGGGTACCTTCTAGGTTTCACGTAAACAACTGTACCTTCAGGGAGTTCTATTTGGTGTTTGACCCTACCTGTAGCTGATAACCTCTGTCCTTCACTATAGAATACTTTTTCAAATTCTTTCATTAATTCACTCACCTGATGTTCTCCTGGTATCACTTTTCCACAGTTTACCGTTATTCTCTTCCCTGGTTTAACTCTCCCTTCCACGAAGTATTTCCTTTTTCCTAGTTTAATGTCCCACTTCCCTCTTTTACACTCAGGTTTTGCATTGATTCTCTCCAAAAAGTCGCACCCTAGAATAACTCCATATTTCTGGGTCTCTAAGTGGGTCACATGCACTTTCATCTCCAAGGTCTCTCCTATTAATTCTCCCATCTCTACCTGTAATTCGCCTACCAGGCTCTTCCTTCCTGCCATGGTGACCAAGGTGCAGTTGCACGGTGTCAGCCCTGAATAATTGTCCATCCTTTTTGCCACTTCATTGTCCATAATTGTGCTATCTGACCCTGTATCTACCAAACACTTAGTCTTCCATTTGGGAAAAAAAAATATAGGGAGCTTACCTCTTATGCTATTCCTCTGTTGCTCGCCTATATACCTCTCGCCTAACCTTCAATCCTTCTTCCTCTTCTCTCGATAGCGATCCTCCCACCACGAGTCTCTTCCAGTGAAGGCCACTTCCCTCGCTCGTACCAGCGCTCGTGTCGTTCTATCGATGTCTCTTGCTTCCGACCCTGTTGCCTCTGATGAGCTCCCGTCCTCTGAAGAGCCTTCCCCTTTTTGTCTTCTCCTGCCCCACATCTTCTCCCGCCGGGTTGTGTTAACTTCCATGGGCTCATCTCTTGGTGTTGGTCTATACTGTTTCGTTCGTGGTCTCTCCTTGCGATATAAATACGGACACTCTCGCGCGAAGTGACCGAGTTCACCACACTCCCAACATCCTCTTCTTACTGGCTTCTCTCTTCGCGTGTAGCCTCCCACTGCCTCATAGCTGTTCCTCCTGGCTTGAGATCTTCTCTCTTCAAAACGTCCCCGTGGCTTCCTCTCCTGTGAATACCTCCCTTGTCCTCGATCCTCATAGGCTCTTGCTCTGAATTGCCTATCCTGAGGTACTCTCCTCCTGGTCACAACTGCCCATCCTCCTTCTGACTTCCCTCTGTATATAACACCGTTATCTTCTCGGTCCATTTCTTCCTCCCGGATGGCATTAATTGTCTCCTCGAGACTAGTGGGCTTCATGATACGGAGGGCCATTCTCACTCGTTCTGGAGCTGCCTTGAGGAGAATTTCACTGGCTATCTCTTCATATATCGTCGTTCTCCATTTCGCTTCTTGACTGTCTGTGCACTTTTCATTTATCGTCATAGTTAATTTCCTTGTCGCATCCCCCAATCTGCGCCCGAACTCAGCGCAGGTCTCACCATTCTCCTTCCGCATTTCAAAAATTTTTAGCGCACTTCTAGCTACAGGCTTTGCGGCTCCAGCATATCTGTCCTTAAGGGCTGCTCGCACCGCACTCCACTCCGCACAAAACGTAAGTCCTAACTCCAGCATCACCGTAAGGCTGACCCTGGCGAGGAAGTAGGTCTTGATGTTCTTGTCTGTAGCTGGGTCTAGTTGAGTTGTGACTAACTGCTCGTTGATGGAGTCCATTCTCTCTATGAACAAGTCCAACTCTCGAGCATCACCCTCGAACCTCTTTATCGAATCTAATAGGTTCATCAGGTACCCTGCTTTTGCTACTCTCGCTTGTTCTATTTTCACTGCGAGCCTAACATCGGCTCCTGTTGTCTGTTTACTCGTCATGTTGGTTTCTACACTGGACACAACACTACACTATTAAACAGTTGGCGAATGATCCCGGGTTTCGGCACCAGTTACGCGTGTCCGGGTAATGAATAGGTTTTTAAAAAAAAGGAATTTAAATAAACTAGCTCGCACGTGATTGAAGACAAGAATCGAGTTTATTAGTCAGCTCCTTCTGTTTATAGGAGAGGCAATGTTGATACGGACTTCAACCCTCTAGTCTCTCGCGGGCCGGCGTCTCTCGCGGGCCGGCATTACTTATATATATATATATATATACATTAACAGAAATAAGAGTTGGAGTGAATTGTAACCCTTTTCAAAATATGCGTATTCCTTGACACAGTTTTAATACAATGTTTTGTTGTTCAGAAAAACTTATATAAGGTTTATCCTTAATATACATCATTTTAGTTAAATTTTTAAAAATTCTATTCATTGTTTATTAATATTCAAGATGTTTTTTTGTGAAATTATTATTATTATAAAATATATTTTGCCATATACTTTGTGACATTACAGTATAATCTAATTATAACATTTACATAATAAGATAAACATAAACCAAGAGAAAGCCATGAGAATGGAGTTACTAATGTAAATCACATCGTTAAAACAAGGGACAGATTGGATTATAATTGCTCCCTTTGCTTGAAGTGTTTCCAGACATTTTAGTCTCTCAGACTAAACATTATTATACAAGTGGAACAATCAATAAACCTTTGGAAAGAAAACATCAATACAAAGACGTCAAATTTACTGGAAAAAATATAAGCACCTTCAGTCAACGCATGCTCTAACACAATACATGCTTTAATATGACTTATTGTTTGCAAAAACTTAATTTGGATTTTAGTTTCGTTTTTATTTTTACAATTAAGTTTACTTTTTGATTATTTATTGAAATTAGCTACCTATGAAAGTTTACTTTATAAAAGTGTAATTTCAGTCAATTAATAAATTTGTTTTATCATTAACTTTAAATATAATTTTAACTTTAAGTTTTTTTTTTTAAACTCAGCGAAAGTTTCACTATTTAAATGAAAGAACGATTCATTAACTATCCCTTTCTCTTTCTATCAGCCTTGCTAGAGTACACTCTCTCATCAACCCTCTCATTCTGTCCTCATTTATTAGAATTCCTTTATTTAAACATTATATAATTATCGTACTCTAACTTTTCTTTAACCTATTTTTCACTTTTAAATCTCCATTAAACCACTGTTTTTTTTTATTCGATCCAATCTATGATAAAAAAACAGTTTTGTAACAAACAGTTTTGTGATTGTGAAATCAAAAGATCTTTAAATTTTGTGACTTTTCGATTGGTATTTTGGCGATTTTTTTTTATGTTTTATGAAAATATGTTTATATATCAACCCTTAAACATAAGTAGAGAAGTCAGAAATAGTACTAGAATCTTTCAATCAAAGTAACTAGTTCTCAAGAAGGTCTTTTTATCTCATTTATTAATTTTTGAATTAATTTAAAACTCAATTTCAATTTAGTCTAAGTAGAGTACAGTAATAATACGAATTTCAACATTTAAATTTTGACAGATTTACATGTTTTCAGGCCCTCAAAGTTACTTTTTAAGTTTATTGATGATGGTTGTATATGTGGCTGAATGTATCTGCAAACGAAAGTTTGTAAGAGCAGTACAAGTTATATCGTTTCATGTGTAACAAGATTTCACATAAACACGTAAAATAACAATCAATGATCAAATTACAAAATGAAAAGGAAAACAAATACTAAAATCTTTCAACCGTAACAAGCAAAAACACAACAGAAATATCTGGTGAGGGGTTGAGAAGAGTGGGTGGGAAGAGGAGCGATATTTTAAGAGTGAAAGCGCAGGAAGGGACAAATGTCCAGAGAGGGATGTTTTGGGGAAACAAAGGAGTACAGTAAGAAAGAGTAAAAAACTATCTTTAGAGCTAGTAAAAAACTACCTGTCAACCCTCTTAAAATGTGTTAACAGTCCTGTATATTCATGAAATTATTCTAAAAAAATCAAAAAACTTATGAGAGGATAAACAATATAATTTTTTTTCCAAATTACATGTACAAAAATGAGTGTCACGGTAGATTTTATGAGATATGAAAACCCTTTTTTTAGGCTGAACAGCTAAATCTATAAATAAGAGATTTTGTGATATAACTGCACATAGAATTAAAATGATGGTTTTAGAAAAAGACAATATTAATGGAAACTAAAAGAATCAATTTTGAGTAATGGATTGTCTGCTATACTGGTTGGATTTTTTTTACATTGATACAAAAATGTAAAATCAGAATCGATTCAAACAAAATTATTTTTTTCATTTTTAGTATAAAAAATCAGGGATATTTTCATGATTATTTTATGATGTATGAACAATAAAATAATCATTAAAATAAATTACTTAAAACTATATAAGAAAACTCCATCTAATCATATATTTTACGATGTTTTCCACGGTGAAGATACGTTGATTTTACATCAATTTACATATTTTAGTCATCAACATATATAATTTTCAGACATATATTGTTAGTATGTTTAACAACTCCATTGTTTGGTCATGTTGGAGCATGGAGAAGGTTTTTTTTCATTCTTTGTAGCATTACGGTTTACTATTCTCTCAGAGTATATGACAAACTATTGTCACACTTATTTCTGTAAGTTTGTAGAACTTTATCAAAAAAAAAACAACATTATAATAAGACAAAAGGTCAATTGATGGTAAAATAATTTGATATTATGTTTACATAGAGCAGTGTTGAGATTTTCTTTTTACTTGCTATTAGTTTTTTTTAACATTAAAGAACAGTCGTAAACGTATCTTGGGTTTCTTATCGACTTAACTCACACATACAGACTGAGAAAGTGAGAGTATGAACATACATACATAGTGACACCAATATGTGAACTCAAAACGCACTATCAATTTGCCTGTCATTGTTTCCATAATATGTTTGATAGATTTTGCACACTTTTAATAGTTTTTCCATTTAAAAAACATAAAACAACAAACTCTTTTAGATATATCATAACACAAGTATAAACCATTTTATTATTTTATTACCAATTTGAATTATTTGATTGAATAGTAAATTTTCATTTATTACTTCAACAAGTAATTAAAAATCGACAGTTATTACACAGTATAGTTTATATCATAGTTTTAGTACAACAGAAACATAAAAGTCATCGCCATTTATGTCAAACATTAACAAGTTAATTATGAATATAATAAAAATGGACCACCAATCTATATTGTTTTGAATCTACTATAGTTTTTTTTTGTAAAAAAAAAAGAATGCCTATGAAACTTTGATGAATCTAAAAAGCTAACCGATTTTTGAATAATTTTTAATCTCAATTTGATGATGTATCCATTACAACTATTATTGTAATGATCACAAATCACCTGACTAAATTATTGGTTTTAACTTATAGGAAACAAATTTCAAATTTCGTTCTAAATTCTTCTGTTAATATGTCAATAATGAATTAAACATTATATTAATATTAATGTTTATATATCCTTTATATAAACCTTTATAAATGAGAAATATTGAAATATCAAAGTGAGGAATATTTCATTGCGTTATTATTATTTTATGAAATAAACCCTTTTCCAGAATGATTAGAATGCGCATTTTGCTTTATTTGATGGAAGGTAAGGGATGTTATTATACAGTTGATGAGGGTAGAGAGTTTTTGAACTTCCCCTAGGTGTCAGCAACAGGGCAGATATTGATTTAAACAGTTTTAGAAATAGTGTAAAACTGTACCTATTCATAGGTACTTTTCTAGGTGGTAGTGCTGTCAGGAGAAAATAAAAAAAGAAGAAGAAGAAGGAGAGATGTGGCCAGACTGGCGATTCAAAGACAACAACACTGAGCAAACCGTTATTCAAAACGTCGATTTTAATAACCACTTTCTTTCTTCGTTTTCCGTTTTATTATAAATATATATAATAACATTTATATATGTATTTTTAAAATATTAGATATTATAATATAAATTATATTATAATATAATTGATTCATTGTGGTTGTTTAATTCATATATTATATCAAGAGTTATTGTTGATTATTAATTTATATATATATGGTTAGGTTCTGTTCATTTCTGTGTGTTCTTTTGTCAATGTTGTTTATTTAGTTCATTGAATCGTTTCATTTAATTGGTATATTATATATATATATGTGTGTGTGTGAGTGTTCAAACTACAAAATAAAATTAAAAATATATCTGTAATTAACCAGTTTTACATATTCAAGTCAAAACATCTTACGTTAGGTAATTGCTAATATTGTTTAACAACACTTTGCCAAATATTCGTAAATTACTTTGATCGAGGTTAGCCCTTATGTTGGAGTGTGAGCATTCAGTTTTTCTGCATAATTTAATAATCCTGTAGATGAAATACATCAGCAATTAAATATTTCATTTGAATTTATTCTTTATGGAAGGTAAGGGATGTTATTATTAACAGTTGATGAGGGTAGAGAGTTTTTAGAACATAACCTCCTAGAAGATGTCTAGCAAGCAGGGGCAGATATTGATTTAAAACAGTTTTAGTAAATAGTCCGTAATAACTGTACCTAATTTCATAGGTCACTTTTCTAGGTGGTAGTGCTGTCAGGAGAATAATGAAAAAAAGACAAAGACATACAGGAGAGATGTGGCCAGAACTGACGATTCAAAGACAACAACACTGAGCAAACCGTTATTCAAAACGTCGATTTAATAAAACCACTTAATCTTTCTTCGTTTTCCTTTTATTATAAATATATATAATAACATTTATATATGTATTTTTAAAATATTAGATATTATAATATAAATTATATTATAATATAATTGATTCATTGTGGTTGTTTAATTCATATATTATAAAAATCTAAGAGTTATTGATTGATTTATTTAATTTAATATATATATGGTTTAGGTTCTGTTCATTTCTAGTGATAGTTCTATTTGTCAATGAAAATTGTATTATTTAGTTCGTTGAATCGTTTCATTTATTCTGTATATTATATATATATTTGTAAGTGTGAGTAGTTCAAACTACAAATAGTAACCAAATGCTGAAATAAATATATCTGCTAATTAACCAGTTTTATCATATTCCAAGTCAGAAACTCTTACGTTTAGGTAATTGCTAATATTGTTTAACAACACTTTGCCAAATATTCGTAAATTACTTTGATCGAGGTTAGCCCTTATGTTGGAGTGTGAGCATTCAGTTTTTCTGCATAATTTAATAATCCTGTAGATGAAATACATCAGCAATTAAATATTTCATTTGAATTTATTCTTTACATAAAAGAATATTATTCTTCTTACATCCAGATTGCATTTTAATAGTTTTATAAGAACAAAAAGACCATTAGCTCGCTGATAAAGAATGTCTTCAGAAGAAGGCATCTGGAGGCCAGGTTTTATTAAAAGAGTGACAGTCTATATTCTCAAACTTCCCGATATATTAACATGACTATGACTAAACTTTCAAAGCGTCTCACTTTTTACCTGAAGCTCTAAAAAATTAAGTGGAAACAAAACACCAAATGCCCATCACTCAGAAGATGCTACTGGATGAAACCTCTGTTTTAAACTCGAATATAAATCACCGCGAAATGCAGATTCTAGAAATATTATAAATAAAACAAAATGTAATGGAAACCTCTTTAAACTACATAACTTACAAATTAATTGACGTTCAAAACTTTAAGTTTGATTCTTGCTTTGGACAAAATTTTAGCTAAATTTCTTTATTTTTGAATGTGATTTAGTGGCTGATTTTTATTTTACGTGATAATTGTAAAAAATCTTGACAAGTTTGCTGCAATATGATTTTAGTTTGAATTAAAATATTCATTAGTCATTCGTTTTAATTCATTCTTCTATTATTAAGTTGACAATAACAGCTTCTAATCTCTTAATGGAAAAATTTAATTATTTTAGTTAATAATTTCGTTTTATTCTTTCCTCGTCACAAATACAAACTAATTTTATAAAGTGGCAGTAACGTGTGATAGAGCACTAAATTAGGTTAACCCACAAGTGGCCTTGGAATATTCTCAAATTATTTGCTGGCCTAACAAATAAGTTTAATTCTTTAGCCCAATCAGGAAACCTGCAACATTTATCAAATATATTAATTTTGAAATATTAGCTAAACATTATTCCTTCTAAATGCATACATGTATATGTATGCAATCTTTAATATCTATTTATCTATTAGCTAGATTTATATTATTTATTATTTTTTAGTTATATTCTAACAAGTTCAGCTTCACTTAAAATTTACTGCAAATGCTTTACAATTTAGAAATGACAAATATATTTATATATATATGATGAAAACCACAATATGAAATGGGAAAAAATGACTAAGATCATTCAACCGTAACAACCGGTCTTTGTCAGAGTCAAAAACCCAACTGACGAACTGACGAAGACCGCTTGTTACAGTTGAAATATCATATTATTTTTTTCCCATTTCCAATTGTGGTTTTATCATTGATTGTTATTTCCCGTGCGTATGTGAAATCTTGTTATATGTATATATATATATATATATATATATAAACTTTAAATTACACAAAGCACGACACAGAAAAGAGACTAAAAAGAACACTTACAGAATTCAATATTTCGGATACTGTTGTTCGTCATCAGGAGAAGTAGACTGGAAACTGAGAGGATGAAGTGAGAGAGATCTCCCCACGTCGAAGTAACGGAGCGCAGATCTTTATAGTATATATATATATATATATATATATATATATATATACAATTAAAGGAAACGTTCCAGCGGACTTTTTTTAAAATAAAATAAATTCAAAACGAAGGAAACACACAGAAAGACACAGACATAACTCACATCGATATTTTGACCATCGTCGTTATCAGGAGGTGCGAAGAGTCCCGCAGGAAGTACCGCCCTGTCTTCCTGCGGGACTCTTCGCTCTTCGCACCTCCTGATGACGACGATGGTCGAAATATCGATGTGAGTTATGTCTGTGTCTTTCTGTGTGTTTCCTTCGTTTTGAATTTATTTTATATATATATATATATATATATATATATATATATATACGATTGTTATTTTTTTAAAAAATTGTAGAATTAATTATCATTACTTTAAATCCTATTGGAATAGGAATTATAATTTCTACTAGAATATGACGACACTTTACCAAATATCCGTAAATTACTTTGATTGAGTTTGCCCTTATTTTGGAGTGAGAGCATCAATATCATGTTGATGAGTATATCAATTTGTTTTCCGATATGGCATAAGTTAGAATATCATGATCAAGTGGCACTCTTAATAGAAATGCAAGTTATGTACTTTTTGCATGTTTTCATATGTTTCTATAACTTTCTGTATGCTAATTTACATACAAATGAGTATTTAATATGATATTATATTCTGAAAGTGTCGATTAGAATAGTTTTTTAATAACTAAAATTATCATTAAAAATAGATTTAAAAAATAAAAAAATAATAAAAATGGACGTTAATTATTGATGATATTTGCTATAATATTTTGTAAAATCTGTCACCATTCCTTATGCAAAACATTTGAAAGTTATTTAGTTTTTCGTTAGAGAGGTGATGGTGTTTTGATGTTGATGGGAAGCCTCGGTGAGCAGGTAAAGGATTGCAGAGTGTATTAGACAGATCGATTGGGTCAGAAGGCAGGCCTAGGGGCCGTAAATTGGAAGCGATATCGGCCCTAATGCAGGCCAGAGCAAAATAAACACAACTGCCTCAGGCTGCTGTCCCGGCCCTTCAGTCCTTTCTTACCCAGACAGTTGTATCTACCTCCAACCCTACTTGAGAAAATCTCCTGTACTAAATAATAATCAATCTAAACTGCTCGACCCTTAATTAACTTACAATAATTACATATTTATTAATATAATTATACCCTACTGATTTACTTTAAATCATTTAGTTTAATTAAAACCTATTCAAGCACTAAATCTGAAATGTTTATGAATATATAGAGTTTCTGTGCAGTTTATTTACAAAAAAGTTGAACAAATGGTTATATATAACCTACTTCAAGGATCAGGTTATATAGTTGCTGCTATATTGACTAGATTATATCTGACACTTGATACAAACATTTAACATGCCTCCTCATCTGAGCAAATGACATAACTGCAGACATGATCTCGAGGCCATGAACACAGGCTAGATGCTTTGAGTGTGTCAACATGATCTCGAGTCAATGAACACAGGCTAAATGCTTTGAGTGTGTCGACATTATCTCGAGTCAATGAACACAGGCTAGATGCTTTCAGTGTATCGACATGATCTCGAGGCCATGAACACAGGCTAGATGCTTTGAGTGTGTCAACATGATCTCGAGGACATGAACACAGGCTAGATGCTTTGAGTGTGTCGACATTATCTCGAGTCAATGAACACAGGCTAGATGCTTTGAGTGTGTCGACATGATCTCGAGGCCATGAACACAGGCTAGATGCTTTGAGTGTGTCAACATGATCTCGAGGACATGAACACAGGCTAGATGCTTTGAGTGTGTCGACATGATCTCGAGGCCATGAACACAGGCTAGATGCTTTGAGTGTGTCAACATGATCTCGAGGACATGAACACAGGCTAGATGCTTTAAGTGTGTCGACATTATCTCGAGTCAATGAACACAGGCTAGATGCTTTGAGTGTGTCGACATGATCTCGAGGCCATGAACACAGGCTAGATGCTTTGAGTGTGTCAACATGATCTCGAGGACATGAACACAGGCTAGATGCTTTGAGTGTGCCGACATGATCTCGAGGCCATGAATTCAGACTAGATGCTTTCAGTGTGCCGACATGATCTCGAGTCAATAAACACAGGCTAGATGCTTTGAGTGTGCCGACATCATCTCGAGTCAATGAACACAGGCTAGATGCTTTGAGTGTGCCGACATGATCTCGAGGCCATGAATTCAGACTAGATGCTTTCAGTGTGCCGACATGATCTCGAGTCAATGAACACAGGCTAGATGCTTTGAGTGTGCCGACATGATCTCGAGGCCATGAATTCAGACTAGATGCTTTCAGTGTGTCGACATGATCTCGAGTCAAGAACACAGGCTAGATGCTTTGAGTGTGCCGACATGATCTCGAGGCCATGAACACAGTCTAGATGCTTTGAGTGGCGAGATCTATCATCATCATCATATCAGCTAGCCAGAAATTTGAACGTCCGTTGGTTGCTTAGTTCAGCATACTGGTACTACCTTTGTATAATGACAGAGTATATGTGACAGTAGGTCACCTTTTGATACTTTGCTGTTATAACCAAGTATCTAGTTATTTAGTTACATAAGTTATTTTGCTCTGTTTTTAAATAAAATTAACTCCGTGATTTTTTAAAATGAAATTACTTCATATACTTTTACTGGTACTTAGGGTTTTGATCTAACAAACATTATTAGCAGAATTTGGAGATACCATCAGTAAACATTAAAAGTATAACACTCTTTCATGAGATTCAGTCCTCATTAGTACACTTACGTTAGTAGAAATGTTTTTGTTTCTTAGATTTCTGATTTGACCTACGATATATCGAACATGACATTGTTTCTAGACAACGGATTAGCAGATGGAATTATCTTTGAAATTTATATCATGAATGGGATAGTTCACTTTTGCACTGTCAGTCTACTCCCTGTTTAAATGACCCTGTTTAAGTGATACGTTTCCAGTGTTGAACGGTCAGTTGGACTGTATTCAGAACTTGTGCTGTTCTGGTAGAAGTCACCCTCAGTGGCGTAGCAAGGGGGGGGGGGGGGGTCCACCCCGGGCGGCATTTTGAAGGTGTAAAAAAAGAAAATCAAATTATAAAAAGTTAACAAAAAATCTGAAATTTTATACCAAAATGGGTTTTTAAGGTCGAAATTATTTTTATGTTTTATGTATGCAATACTGGTTTTAAACGAATTTTTAAAGTATAATACATATTAGCAAATTAAAAATAAACGTCTCTTAAATTTTTCAAAACTATTTTTTGAAAGTTTATTGTATTTGTTTGCGTAGTCAGTTAATTTAATTTAATAATTTTTTTATGATTTGAATTAAACGTTTTTGTTTTTGAAAAATCATTAGTTTTCTTTGATGATGACTTTATTTGTATACGAGTACTGTAATAAGATGAAAGTCAAAGACAAATAACTAGTCTAAAATTAGATCTTTGATTGTGATTTGATAAAATCACATGTTTGAGGGCTATGTCAAGGATATTGTCAAGGTAAAGGTTTGTTAGTAATGCGAAAAAGTCACAACGCGTTCATTAGAACATATTTTATGCGTTACTTACTCAAGGTAAAAGTTGTGTTTGTTTAAATGAACAACAATTATATACACAAAAAATAAAATGATACAAAGCATATATATGACAGGTAAACAGGTTTGTTTGTAAGCCAAAAATACTAAGAATCTCATTAAAATATATTTTATGGTTATCATTAACATCAAATGTGTAAAAGTTGTGTTTAGTTTAATAATGGAACTACACAACAAAACTCAAAAAAAAAAAAATACAAAAGAAATACTGAAGCAGTTTAAGAGCAAGCTGTGAATCAAAATAAACGTAAACAACCCTAAAAAGGCGGTGGTTGAGGACAACAGGTTATAGTGGAGATAATATCTTGTCAAATGATGTCATATGACACTTCAATTCAACAAGAGCAAATAAATTAATGTAATAATGACAAAATAAATAAATATAAAAAGAAATCTCAATCTTTGATTGTCCTCTTTAAGTCTGGATGTATCTCCAAGGGCTTCAGGATCAGCTATATGCTTCCTCTAATGTTAAATTAACAGATTTAACAATGTGATTCCATAACACAATAATACATTTACGAGTTCAACATCGAAGAAGAATAATCTGGGGTTAGTTGCCGTTGAGTTCACAATGTGCTTCGTCTCCTTTTCTCTTTTCTCCTGAATACAGTTTGTTCGAAAATTTAAGTTTGTAAGTGTGTTTCTTTACTCTGTGTGCTACTCTTCTTCGATGAAGAAGTTTTAGTTTGGATCGTATATCTGATTTTGTCAAGAATAATAATTCAACTAAATACTGGGTTTTATGTATAACTCTATTATTATTACTGGTATAGTACATACAAAAAATAATCACAATAACAGTAATTCAATTATAGTAAATCTTCTAATTAGTTTAGAGTTTTATCGTAAATTAACATATCTCTATATATAAAGTTTGTGAGTTTGTTTGTTTGTTTGTTCACCCATTTCCCGTTCAGATAGAGACCTGAAAATAAATATATATTATTTATTACCTGAATAACGTTAAATAAAAGAAAATTATCACTATATTCCCAAAATTGGAGCCAGAGTAGCAAGTGTCTTGCGTGCTCACC
Source organism: Hermatobates lingyangjiaoensis (assembly GCA_026182355.1). Lineage (NCBI taxonomy): Eukaryota > Metazoa > Arthropoda > Insecta > Hemiptera > Hermatobatidae > Hermatobates > Hermatobates lingyangjiaoensis. The sequence continues at coordinate 919,054 of JAPFBL010000097.1, read as the reverse complement.
GATGACAATAGTGCAAATGTATTATACATAAATGTAACCAAATATATAATAAATTACTACATTAGAGGTTAAAAATGAATAATTTTAGAAACAAACTTGAACACAAATCTCAGATAAAATACGAATGTCCTGAGGTTAATATTATAAAGACATATTTCTTTCATTAATTCTATTTTATGTTAGGTAAATAGATTGAATATTTCAATTTACAAGTTTTGTTTGTTTTAAATATATTTCATTGTGTATATAACCTGAATTGATGTTTTATTTAATCTTTATAAATAAAATAATGATTTTGTCTGTACATTGCTTAGAACTGACTCATTTCAAGTTTTCTTTACGTTTCATACATTGGAGAAACCGAATCCACCCTTAGAAAAATTTCTGTCGGTTTGTCGGTTTGTCGGTTTGTCCGCAAAACTTTGTCACAGGTAAACTCAGCTACCATAAGACATATAAAGCTGAAACTTTTACAGTAGATTTGTGTAGGTCTAACTTAAAATATAGGCTATGAATTGATTGGAAATTCAACGTAGAAGTGAAGTTATGGACGTTTAACGCAAAAATGTTTGTCACAAGTAAACTCAGCCACCATAAGACATAGCGAGCTGAAACATTGACACTGGATTTGTGTGTGCCTAACTTAAAATATGGGCTCTAAATAGATTATTAATTCAGTACAGAAGCGAAGTTATGGGGCTTTTAGCTGTATTTTCCTAACTTCACAGACAAGTTTGTTTTGAAAATACACAGGTGTGGCAAGTAGGTATTGTTAGTTGATTTTAATTTCAATTGAGCACATGAATATATTGCGTATTTGACATCATTGAAATGGTGTTTCACAGAGTTAAGGATGTACTATCTATTGAGAATAAATGTTTTGTAAACGAGCAATTCTCAGCCCTTAATATGAACAGGCATGAGAAATCAACAAACAAGTTCTTACGCTATATGAAGCCGAGGAAAGAACTTACAAGTCAGTAAAGAGATTGGATTAGTGATGAAGAAGCAGTTCATTATCTAATTGAATTTCTTGACTCTGAATTTATTTCTCCTGGACTGCCTGCTCATGAGTAAAAACTTAAAGTAGGAGCACCAATGATGCTGCAATTTATAGCAGTAACAAATTTTATGTTACGAAACATGAGTGACCCAAAAACTGTGCAACGGGACACGACTCTGAGTTCGTGCTCTACACAGATATGCCATAGAGCCGGACATAATGACTGGATGTGGTATTGGGGAGTCTTCCGAACCACTGTCTGTTTCCATTCAAATGATTGCAAGGTCCCCTCAGAGTCTATTTCGCAATGACGTTAACTAAGTCGCAAAGGGAGACTTTATCTAACGCAGGAATTCAAGTTAGCGAAACCAAGTTTTTCTCACATGGTCAACTGTAGTTTACTTGCTCAATAGTCAGAGGTTTCAACTGATTGTTCTTCCATGAACCTGAAGGACAGACAGCTAATGTAGTGTATACAGAGGCATTTGTTTAACACTGTACTAATAATGGTGTTTTCTACTATTCTATAATTTCTAATTATAGTATTAGTATAATACTATAATTGATATGTTGGAATACCAAGTATAATAGAATTTTTGATTCCGTCAAAGACGGGTACATTTGCTAGTTATATCATAAAATAAAGGCAATATACTCGTATTTTCATAAAGGCAGTACTTTCAGAATTAGAAGAATTGAATTCTAATTGAGAGTATGCGTTAATATAATGTTGAAAAAGATGAATATATATGAGGAAATAAATTCTCTCAGCATGGCAATATCTGTCAAATAATATTAAAAAAAATGTTAATGACGGTAATTTATTTAAAAATATTTATTAGTCTATTACACTGAGTTAACATGAGCATGATTGTCAGCAATTTATTGTGCTATCAATTTAATTTTTTTTTTCTGCTGTTTTATGTTTTGCTGAATATAAAGCAGGTAGTTATTGATTTGGCCATAGGTGAGAGAATGTGTTGGTTGAAAGGATGATGGTGCATTATAGATGGTAATTAAGGTGACAAAGGCCGACAGCAACTCTCTTGTCACAAGACATTAGTCACTGCAGACCTTACTTGGTCTCTACATCATAAGACCTGACAATCTGCATCATTATATTCTTTATAATCACCTGCTTCAGCCTTCATCATTAGTATTGTAAAATGCCAAAAAAAAAACAATCAAAACTCACTGTCAAAATGAAAAAAAAAATAACTATAGTCTGTCCTTATTCGTGAAACTGGAACTCTCATTATTCGATAGCAATGGATTTTTTTTTTTAAATCTACTTTTCACAAATGATCAGTAAACCTGTTCAAAGTTATCAACCTTTTAGTCAGGATTTACACTACCTCATTAAAAAAGTTGACTTCTTTAGGCCGATATTACTTTTATTTCTTTTTTACTTTTTGTTGTTACAAAAATAGAAAATTTTCTTTTGAAAAACCATCAATTAACTAAAATTTTAAACTTTGTTATATTCTTCTAATAAATAACTGCGTATCTTTTCCATGAAAACAAGACTTCAAATTTTTTTGTCATAGAAGCAACATGTTGAATCATGCTCAAGCAGTAACTTAGATGTTGAAGAATAAACCATAGATAATGGTGATGGTGCATTATATGTTTTAAAACTTACTTATTAACTTATAAATATAAAATAATTTATTAAAAAATAAATATAAATATAATATAATAATAATAAATCAATAATAAATATAAATTAGAAGTTCATAAATAATATTATTTTTCATATGAAAAATTAAAGTAACGCTATCTTTGTGAAATTAGTACCGTAGATATTAAATATCAAAATTATTTATTAAGTAAAATTTAATTAATAAAAAAATTGAATCAGTCAACTGGTTCACTACTTTTACATGATAACAAAAGTAACTGTGAAAAGTTATTTAAAAGTTTTAATAGATTTTCATGCTTTACATCACTTAAATCAATTATTAGTATTTGTTATATATATATATATATATATATACCAATTAAAAGAAACGGTCCAGCGGACTTTATTACAATAAAATAAAAAACGAAGGAAACACACAGAAAGACACAGACATAACTCACATCGAAATATCGATGTGAGTTATGTCTGTGTCTTTCTGTGTGTTTCCTTCGTTTTTTATTTTATTGTATATATATATATATATATTCAGGTAACTCACCACAAATGAATGAAGATAGTCGCTCTGAGGCTTTTCGTTTTCACGTCGTCAGAGAGCAAGTGAGCGACTATCTTCATTCATTTGTGGTGAATTACCTGAATATTTATATCATGTGTTATTGTGACAATTTTGTATAATATATATATATATATATAGAAACTTAGATAAGTTAAAAACACATTATTTGTTTATAATTTTCGGTTTGAAACGTCATCATGAGAGGTAAGTACGCTGGGGCAGATACAAACAAGAAATTGATGAGGGTTCGAACCAAAAATTAGAGAATCTAAGTGTGTGTTTTCGATTTATCTATATTTTTTTTATTTACAATGAACTTGATCTTTTTTTTATCGTAAAAGTATATATATATATATATATATATATATATATATATATATATATATAAATATATTATATATTATATTTTTTTAGTATTTATTCTTTTCTTTATTTCGTCTTTCGTATCTTTTGTGTATATTTATTTTGTTTTTTATTCCTTACTATCATTTGTTTTATGTAGTTTATTTTAATTTTCTAGACACTTATTCTTAACTAATATCTTTTTATCTAGTCTCTATCTTTTATGTACTATTACAGTTATTAACCACTCGACCATTTCTAATCGTATTTTACAGCTTACTGCGAGGGGTAGACTCTTATAATGTCTGATTGCTAGGAATTAACGATAACTTAATGGAGAGGCTCGATTACCAATACACTAAACCTTTATTTTGAATTTTAATCAAAAATATACATATTAATGAAATTGTTTACCCGGGGAAAATAAATGTCGGTTTAATAAAGAAATGGCTGATACATCTATTACATTGATATTCACTGGATAGATAAAACTATATTTCATATTAATCTAACGGTAATATACAGCGCTGTTGTATCTCCTCGTATACAGCGTTTAGGCCATATAAATACAGTAGTCGATTTACTCAAAGACCTAGAATGAAAAGAGCGAATTACATTATCATATTATAGCTGGGTATACATTAAAATTGTTTGGTTTATCTCAAATAATATTGTCCTCTATCCTGTTGGTGTTTGCATGACACTGTGGCTAAAAGACCACTGTTCACGCCAGATTTACCCATTACATTCCATCTATTCCCTCCTCTGCCTTTGTTTAACTACTACCTGTTTACTTTAATGATGCATTTGAAATGCAGCCACATAGCTTAGGTTAGGCCTTATCGCCTATTACACCTAAAGTGATAAAACACCACGTCAAATGTTGATAATAATGAGTTTTAATAGTGAGTTTTAAAAGAAGTAATGGCAAGTAACCGACCACGCAAGCCATGTATATATATATATAAAGATTTCACATAAACTCGTGAAATAACAATCAATGATCAATCAATCAGTTGGGTTTTTGACTCTGACGAAGACCGCTTGTTACGGTTGAAAGATCTTAGTCTTGTTGTCCCATTTTCTTATTGTGGTTTGATCATATATATATATATATATATATATATATATATATATATATATATATATAACACAGATTCAATAATATATCGACCGTTTGATAGAATAGGTGTGTTCTCTAATCGGGGTTCAGTCAATTTTTGGTAAATTGACCAAACCCCGATTAGAGAACACACACACACACACACACATATATATATATATAACTATTTTTAGTTCGCTTGCTCTCTGACAATGTGTTGACGAAAGACCTTAGAGCATTGTTTCCAAATTAGTTTCATTGTGGTAAATTAATCCATATATATATATATATATATATATATATATCCCCAAGTCTAACTCCCATGTCACCCTTAGAGGCATTTATATTTATATTTATATTTTTAGAGGCATTTATATGCCTCCTCCAGGCTCGTTCTCCTCCTGGTCTTAACCTCTGCCGTTAATTATTTTTTTTATTATTAATTAAAAAAAATTTTCTTTACAATTTTTTTTATTCTTTTATTAATTCTCATTTTTTTCCTTTTTTATTTTTATTTTCTTAAGAGATCCAAGTAATATGTAAAATATTACTTGGATCTCTTATTTTGATGCCAATGTTATGCATATATTAAAACAAAAATTTATCCTACATAAAAAATGGCATTAAAAATGATTTAATTACTATCTTTTGATCATGCTGCTTGGACTTTGTGTTGACAACAATATAAGTGTTGACAACTCTATAAAGACCAACCAACACTCTAAAACAGTAATCTTGATGCTCAACTTCACTGAAACTACAATTTTTTGAAATTTTGAAATCCTCCCAAAAATCAAAATATATCAATCATGTGTACTATTTTCTATTCTTTCATGAAATAAAATCCACTTTTTAATTCACTTGTTTTACTTCTAACTCTGCTATAGTCTCAAATAGTGTTAAAATAGTAATTAGATCATAGGGAACATGACATAAACATCTAAATGAATATGCAAAATAGTTAAAAGCAGTCGGAAAAAAATGTCAATTGCATTCTATCCTGAAGGTTATTTCAACCCTTTAGTGGACGAAAATACATTTAGTCGACTGGTCAGAGGAGATTGTTTATGCATGAGAAGGAGAAGAAATTAGACTTAGAAATGCATTGGGTTGAGGGAATTCTCTATCCATTCCAATCCAATCAATAATGGAACCTCGTATAAATAGAATTCTTTATTTCTACCTATTTCTTAAAGGTTTTTTGATAAAATTACAATATTAACAGTTTTTTTCTGTTTTCTTAATGAGTAGTAACGATGGAATAGTTATTTGATAGTAACGTTTATTTTAAAAAATTATATGAACGAGTATGTAAGGTTACCTCCAATAATTTTTAAAAAAATAGTTGTGTGTGTGTGTGCGTATGTACATGTATGAGTAGTGTTGGTGAATATGTATTCATCTAAATTAATACTTCTAAATAAATTAATATTATGTAAATTCTGTATTAATTATTATTTATCTTTCTGGCCCTAATATTATTAACATTTATTGCATAAATTCTCCCTTATCATAAAAGCGTTCATGTTGTTCTTTATATATATAACATTATATATATATATATATATATATATAACATTATTTATATATATAACGTTCTTTATATATATATATATATAAAGATTTCACATAAACACGTGAAACAACAATCAATGATCAAACCACAATAAGAAAATAGGAAAACAAGACTAAGATCTTTCAACCGTAACAAGTGGTCTTCGTCAGAGTCAAAAACCCAACTGACGAAGACCGCTTGTTACGGTTGAAAGATTTTCCCGACCCTTAGTCTTGTTTTCCCGTTTTCTTATTGTGGTTTGATCATTCATACCATATATATATATATATATATATATATATATATATATAATATATATATATATATATATAATATATATATATATAATTAACATCTTTCTCATTATCATAATTTTAATAGAACGTGTTGGTTTTAATGGTTTTTGGGTGGTCAGTGAAAATTCATTTCTTGATGACTTATGTATTAAATATATGAATTGTGGTACTACAAGAAGATAATATTTTATAAATTTACGTCATGCCTCGTGTGTTGCTGGTGGAATCGACGGACGGTTTCCCATAGGCTGCATCATCAATGCATGAGTCCCTGATATATATAATATTAATATATATATATATATATATTTCGTTGAACAGCTGACCGTATTTCGCTGATGTTATTTTCTTCACTAGTTTTTCAAGGTTTCTGAATACCTTCTTCTTTCCTTCATCCAAACGTTGGAGAATTTTAATTAAGTTGGAACCGACATGTTTCGACTGGCTTCCAGTCATCTTCAGGGTGATTAATTAAACAAAAAAGAAAATTATTAGTCTTTGGAGGTTCAACGAAATATGCTTAAAAGAAGGACTGCTTCCAAATTTTACAAATATATATATATATATATATATATATATATATATATATATATATATATGGTTCAATGTAGCAAAAGAAACAAAGAGAAATCAAAAGAACACAGTTACAGTCTCTAATTTTTGGTTTGAACCGTTTTCAGAAGAGATAATAGAGAGAAACCAAGCGTAATGATTCAGAGACGGTTGAAGACCCTCTGAACCAGTGCGCTTGGTTTCCCTCTCTTGTCTCCCATGAAGACGGTTCAAACCAAAAATTAGAGACTGTAAGTGTGTGCTTTTAATTTCTCTTTGTTAATTTTTCTACATTGAACTATATTTGTTCGTTTCGGATAGTATTTCCAATGAAAAAGTAGATATATATAATTAAAATGCATGAAATATATATTATATTTATCTATTAAAATAATGGTGATATCATTAAATGATACATTTTTTAAATATAAAATCATTTATTTTGTATAATATTTAAATATATTACTAAACATTTATTAAGTATTCCTGTTGTACGTGTGGATGCAAGAGTTATTTTAAAGATAAAACTGGATTGAAGGACAGAACGTTAATGTTGAAGAAGGTGATTATTGTTCTGTTGGATGATATTGATTTCCATTTTATTGCGTTTCTTTTGCGTTGCTTGATTCAAAAACGTGCCGTCTCCTATGATTTTCCCTTGCCTTGTTTGAACAAGATGTCCCCATAAGCCGGCTGCATCCCTCAAGGGGATAACGCCTTCTTAAAGCACCCCCTTCATGCAAAGTGCTCCCGGCTCCTCCCTTTCCATGAATATATCCCCTCCTTGATCCTCTAGTCTCCTTCAAGCCCATGTTTAGTGGGATTCTGTGTTTAACGTTTACAAAAGTAAGCTCCTTAAATTCATCCTTCTAAAACCCATCTTATTTTCATTTGAGGGTAACTTGAATAGATTCATTTTTAAATGTCTGTTAAAAACTCTGAACTTTACTACAAATGAAGAATACAAGACCCTTATTAATATTATTACTAGAGCAAAACTGTACCTTGATAGTTATTATTTTTAATTTCACCAATAAAATTTACTTCTTTTGAAAAAAAATTAATACTTAACTATATTAAAAACATTATTTGGAAAAATACCCGTTTAAACTATATCAGGAATCGGTCATTTTCAGGTTTAAAGAAAGTTACAAAGCTAAGGATTTACTTTTGTTTTAAACCTTTTCATAGGCCTAAAATCAAAAAAAAAATCTAAGAAAACATACAAAGTATACAAACAACACACAATGGAATATTACAAAAATTGGAACTGTGCAATCTGTTACAGTGTTGTATTTACTCATGTAAGGAAAAGTATTAAGTCTCCAAACAAAAAAAATTATTATATAACAAAAATGTTCATAATGGTTGGCATGACAAAAAAATTGGGGTTCACAATTCTAAAGAGGAGCTCCACGAAAATTTATCTGCTTCCCATAGAGTACATAAAGTACAAGAACTCCGAGAAGTATCAAATTATGCAATTTACTGAAATACTAGAACTCATACTGTTGTTTGTATTTTACAAACGTAAAATTTCACGTAATTTCACGTATTTCACGTAAATTGATTTTACGTGAAACATGATCTTAATTCTACTCTTTGATTAAAATAAAAATATAGAAAACAAAGAAAAGAATGTTATTTGGCAATGATCACACAACCAAACATGGAAACCATTTACCTATAGAAAACAGGTGCTATATACAACCTACTGTCGATTTTCTATTACAGTATGCTATCTACCACTCATTATGGTATCTACCATAAATAATAAACAGTTTGCAGGGATAGATTTATTCGAAATTATTACACAATTCATTACACAAAAATTTAACAACCATTCAAAACATAATCAAAGTTTACAAAATTAAAAGATGTAACATAAATATTACATCCCGTGAAAATTAATTCTATAACTGTAACATATTTTACATCGTTCAAGAAAGCTGGAACATAGCATCGTGTTTTCTAAGAATTTTCCAACATGAAATAATTATTATGTAATTTAATTAATGTTTTACCGATTCTGTTGGTCGCTTTTCTGAGAAAAATATTAAAAATTATGATTCATTTAATTTTTGGATTTTATTTTTTTTTCCCAACAAAGCTAAGTCAAGAGTCAAGATGTTAGTTCTATTTAAACAAATATATATAAGATTTCACATAAACACATGAAATAACAATCAATGATCAAACCACAATATGAAATGAAAAAAAAGACTAAGATCTTTCAACCGTAACATGCGGTCTTCGTCAGAGTGAAAAAGCCAACTGAGGAGTTGGTTTTTTGACTCTGACGAAGACCGCTTGTTACGGTTGAAAGATCTTAGTTTCTTTTTATCCATTTCATATTGTGGTTTGACCATTAAACAAATATGTATACATATTGGTTTCTAAAACGTTAAAAGCGGTTCAACTAGATTTCGCAAGACTAATTTTTTTTGGAATAAAGAACATAACAAAATACTTGTAGAGGTCAATATTTCGAACAGGTAGTTCGTCATGAGGGAGAAGATAAGGAGAAATAGATGTGATCTTACATGGAAGAAGTTTGTCTTTCTCAGCTCTTAATTTCTGAGAAAGACAAATCACTTTCTCTTACTAAATATGCATTTTATTCTCTTTTTCTGAACATCTCCCAAATGTCGGACACCCTGTTTAGAATATAAGTCTTTGTAATTCTTTTGATCTGTTATAAATATTGTCCTGTAATTATTCATATATGTTTAAAAATAAATGCTTTAGTTAACTGAAATTATAATTCTAACTATAAACATAATTTTACCTGTTAACTTTTTATAAACAAAATTAACTAATAATATTTAATTTTAACATATATTTTGGTTTAAAAATGGGTTTTGAATTTTAAAAAATATTTAAAACCGACTAAAGTCGTTATCCAGTTAAACTACTTCTCAAAAATAAATAATTAATAGTTTGTAATTAAATTTGAAGATGTTAATTACATATAAAAAAAACTAACAGAGAAATTTCTTGTTATAATTAATGCAAAATGGTTTATAGGTAGAGAGGACGAATTTAGAGGTGAAATGAAACCTCTAATTAAAAGACAATTTGTTTGCAATTCTAAGTGTCCTTTTAAAAGGAGGGATTTCATTCTTTCATAAAAACTTAATCTCTTTTTTTTTTTCATTTATTTTCATCCAAACTAAGTTTTCTATTTCTTGTTAAATAAGTGTTTTTTTTTTTAAATAGCGCAATAAAATATTTCAAAGTAGTATAAATTTCATTTTGTCAAAAATTAGTTCTTAATTAGTTTTGTAGAATGAAATTAATTACAAGTTGAGAGAAGAGAAATCAGGAGCAACTTTGACCTGTCAACTGTATTTTCACTTGAAGAAGACTGCTGCTTGAAGTATTATTCATGACATGAATATGTCATTTAAAAACATGGCAAACACAATGTATGTAAGTGTTTGTTTTCTTCTATATTCTATCATTTTTGTTTTTATTTGGGTGACTCAATTCTGACATGCTACTTTGACCACATTTTTAGAGCTTTTTCTTCTTTTCTGGTCCCTCAAATGTAAATTGTTGTTTTAAATAACGATCTGAGTCAGTGTTTTGTTAGTTTATGTCCTTTATGTTTTTTAGTTCAGAGTACTTTGGTTGAACTTCTTTTCCGCAAAGTAAAATATATATGACTAAAAATTGAAGCGCACATGAGTAAACGTTCAGTTCTTTAAAAACGGGGCAACACACCGTAAATATGTGCTTCAACATTTTCATCTTCGTTTACTTCTTTTAGTGTTCATCTTCGAGATTATAAAGTCATATGTGTTTATTGAAGCATCTATATGTATATATCAACGACCAAACGGTAATAAGAAATTAGAAAAAAGACTCAAGATCTTTCAAACAAAGAATCAGTTGATTTCACTCTAACGAAGAGTCAACTTAAACATTGAACTTAAATCTTAAATCTTAAATTGATTAAGAAATCAATGGTTACTGGTAGTTCGTTTGTTACTGCCTGGATTTTCGCTTATATCAATTTTTACTTTACTATAAGTAAATTATAGTGATCGTGAAAAAATTCGATCTCGAGATTTTGACGGAATTACATGTTTTGAGGTCCTAGAAATCGTTTTATGAAGTTTTTTCGATGATGTCTGTGTGTGTGTGGGTGGGTGGGTGGGTGAGTGTGTTAGCATTGCTTGTTACCACGCTACGGTCCAGAATCTTTGATGGATCAAGTTGATATTTTACTCAAAAATGGGCCCCATAAAGACGAAGATCCCTATTGTTTGGGAAGAATTATGCATGATGGGAAAGTCACTTTTTTGCCAAAAACCGGTTTTTAGAAAACATTTATTTCTCCTAAACTGGTAATCCTACAGTTTTGAAATTTTGACATTATCTTTGAAGTTACAAGCGCAACAAACGAAAAATATATTCAGAATTTTAAAACAACGGGAAATATTTTTTTTTCACTAAAATGTAAAAATTTTGACTTTTAATTCAATCTCAAACCTTGTGAGAGCGAAACAAGCCATACCGTTTGACGGATCAAAATGAAACTATGCCTAAAAGTAGAAAATTATGTGGAAAATGAGTTGAGATATTTTTTTCAGTGAGAAACAAATTTTGAGAATGGCGTGTTTCAGTACGATTTCTGTTTTCAAAAAATGTTTTTTTGACGCTAAACAGCTCATTAAAAAATAATGAAAATTTGACCAAAAATGGAACAAAAAATTAACAATTCATAAAAAAAAATTATGAGGTTTCAATTACGGGTTTGAGGTTTCAATGACCTGCTATACATGTCGAATTTTTTACATTTTTTTACATTGTTTACATTGACTTAGAAATTTTTTGGGTGAATCCACTGAGATAAAATTGATATTTATAAAGGAACAATTTAAATTGTTTATTGACTTATATGAGATGTAAGAGGAATAATATTGTGCAGAAAAATGATAACACTCACTTAGAAAAAATTCGTATATATGTTATTTGACAAAGGGGAAGGAAAATAATCTTATTAAATACTAAGAAGCCATAAAATTCCCAGTATAATACTTCTGTAAAAAACCAAAAATGTAAAGGATAATTCAAAATTGAAATCTTTCGTTTAGAGATTAATAACTGTAATTATCGTACATCTTTAATTATAAATCACCTTAGAACAACATTATCTCCGCTGTTTATGATGTTTTTCAGAGAAAAAAAGGGTATTTTCCTGTTTTAAATTTGAAAATTTTACATAAATATTCAATGTAGAAGGATGTCAAGTAAACGATGTAAGAAATCCAGAAATGTTCACTTTAGTTTTTCAAAAATATTATTATTGCTGCAGTTATACTAATGAAATTATTTGCATCAGCTGTGTGATGTACAAAATTAAGCTTATATATTGATATGTCCTTCAATCACTGTCTGTACTACCTTAGGAATGAAAGACTAATAATCATATCCTTATATCAATATCCTTATGTCGATGTGAAAAAAAATCCATAGTCGAAATAACGGATTTATGAATCAATTCCTTTCTGTTTCTGTACATGTAAAATGTAATAAATAACCAAAATAGTAGTAAAAGTAGTGGTAATTGTAAAAGAATCATGTTGTAGCCCTGAAGATGACATAAATATATGTCGAAGCGTCGGCAAAAGGACTAGTTTAAAATCATTAGACCTCAACCCTCAAAAAAAAATACATCATATAAATATTGGGTCAAGAAAACAAATCATGAATATCCATATATATAGTAATATAGTATAGTATATTATAGTACTATAGTATTATATTGATTTGTGTATTAAAACAATAACACATACCTATATTTACACACAATATGACAAATTAATTTAAAATACAGAATAATGTGCTTGTTATTTATCGATTAGTATATATAATATAGTATATAATATAGTAATATATAATATATAGTAATATAGTCATTCGATATATTTCCTTAAAGAAAACAAGTAAAATTGTGTTTTATTTAAAGAGATTAAGTGAACCAATAAATGACGTAATTGAAATGATGTTGCTTGAGTGACGTCATGTGCAAGTCATGCACACATGCACTGTGATTTGTCAGTTCAGAATACGACTCTGTAGTGTTCTAATACATCCACCATAATGAAATATTATTCTCTGAAAAAAATTATTCCTGAATATTTAAACAGATCGTAAGTACGACCGTTTCTGCAACTATTTGTATTTTTAACAATAAATTAGTTCAATAATAATAATAATAATAATAAATAAATAATTAGATGACAATTTTTTAGTGATTATGTTTAACCAAATGGCTACTTCAGTTATAGGTTAGCGTCCTTTCTTTAAAAAAAATTATATTAAAATCAATAATACATACCTATAATTATACACAATGTGACAAATTAATTAAAAATACAGAATAATGTGTTCGTTATTTATCAAAATGTCAAACAAATATCCTACCAGATATAAATTATTGAAATAATTAGAATTTCATTTTAAATTATTAAAGTTTAATGGAATATATTACTTTCTAATATTATGTGTAACTCTTACAGTTTGAATTCAATAATAGTTATCATTGTTTTTATGATTATAGTTGTTTCATGTTTAATACAATTAACTATTTCAATTCAGTTATTAGTATTAATTTTTTTTATACAATGTAATGATGTATCATTCAACGTTCATTTTACTAATTACTGGCATATTCTTTTAATTAATAAATAAAAATCATTCTTTATAATCATATAATGGAAAATTACGCTAACTAAAACTGATTTAGAAAAAATATGAGAACATAATACAGGACTAAAACCATGGCTACAATAACCTTGTCCATAGAACAAGCTCAGCATTTTACAACTTCCAATATTAATTTAACATCTATTTCTTTTACCTGTATTATAATTGCTTACCAATTGAAATCATTATGAAGCAATGAAAAGAGTTGGGTAACTGTAAACCTACTTTTGGTTCATTCTTTGTTATCATATAGTTGTTAAATTTATTGAAAATTTTTAATATTTTGAAACTTTAGTTTCTATATATAGTCATATTTATAATTTTGACATTATGAATTGTTTATTATTAAAAATTATATCAACACTAAATGATAGGTTAAGCACTTTAAATGTTCATTACTTGTTCAATCTGTTATAATGTCATATTTCTTCCTATTGGTAGATTAATTAAGTTATTTACTAATTTCATACTAATTCCTCTTGCTAAAAACCTCAATAGTTCAATTCAACATTCATATATTGTATTTAATTTAAACTAATTTACTCTGTTCTTTTCTAACTTCTAATATAAATTTAATATCCATCTGAATGTAGTATTAATTTAATACTTGTATTATATTGTTCACCAATTGAAATCTTTATGTAGCAAAGAAAAGATTTGCGCAATTGTAAACTTACTTTTGGTTCATTCTGCATTATCACATATTTTTTTTTCATACTTTGAAACTGTAGTTTCTATATATGATCAATCATATTAATAATTTTGATATTATGAAATGTTTATTATTAAAAATTATATCAACACAATTATATAAAAACTATTTAAGTATCTATGAAATTAGTTTTTAAATGTGTTTAAACTAAATTAATCCTATATCATGTTTATTAAAGAAGTAATTTGCCAAATTTCTCTAATTTCTAGACTTTTTAACACTTTATTTTGATTATTTGAGCATTTGTTTTAATGAAAATAATGAATTTTTTAAAGGTAATTCAGCAAATAGAAACTTTATTTATGGTAATAATTTCCTTTTAAAATTATTAAAATTGGATTTGTTTTATTTTAGTAATTACCGAATAAACTTCAAGATGTTTAAAACATTTTTCTTAACTTACTTCAGTATATTTGTTTGTGATATATATTTTATATCAAAGAAATATATATCACAAAGAATAGATTAAGATATATGGTTGTGATTTTTGTTTTAGGATATTCATGTTTGTGATATATTTATAGATCACTGAGTTGTTACCAGTCTTCAGAGTGATTCACATCTATTTTCCTGATGACGAAGCCATCAAAATATAGCAGTGAGTTTCTGTTTCATTTCTGTGTGTTCTTTTTTGTGATTATAGTTTACATATATATATATTAATAGTTGGATTTTTATTAAATGTCATTTTTCGTTTTGGTTCGTTTGTTGTTGGCTTTGAAAAAGGTTTAGTTTGAAAGGAACTTGAAAGGATATGGGGAGAAACATACTTTATTTATTTAAATAAGAAATGAATACCAGATCTGTATTTTTGTTTGAATACCACATTTAGTTGTGTTTAAGCAAAACTAAAGTTTGTTTACATATGAAAAGGATGAACATTCCATATCAGTTGCATTTTATTTTTCAATAAATATTAAATATGGCTCCTGACTTTACTTCACTATTCAATTTTGCCTTACTGAAATTTGAGGTTGACAACCTTCTGTTGTAGAAGAATACATGAGGGTTTTCCTATTTTCTAATACAGGCTGTTAAATGTCGTTTTATTATCAATTTTTACCTTACTATAAATAAAGTATAGTGATTATGAAAAATTTGATCTTGAGGTTTTGACAGAATTACATGTTTTGAGGTCCCAGAGGTTGTTTTATGAAGTTTTTTGATGATGTCTTTGTGTGGGTGGGTGGGTAAGTGTGTTAGCATTGCTTATTACCATTCTACGGTCCAGAATCTTTGATGGATCAAGTTGATATTTTACTCAAAAATGGGCCCTATCAAAGTATAGATGATCCCTATTGTTTGGGAAGAATTATGCATGATGGGAAAGTCACTTTTTTTGCCAAAAACCTGTTTATAGACAGCATTTTTTCTCCTAAACTCCTAACTTTAGAGTTTTGAAATGTTGGCACTATCTTTGAGGTTACAAATGCAATAAAAGAAAAATATTCAAAATTTAAAAAACTGCACTTAAGAGAGCCATACAAGCCATGCCGTATGACTGATCAAAATCAAACAACACCTAAAAATAGATCATTGTATGGAGAATGAAATGAGATATTTGTTTTTAAAATTACATTCGCCAAAGGGGCGTTAAAGTACGATTTCTGTTTTCAGAAAATTTTTTTTAACGTTAAACGGCTTATTAAGAAACTATGAAAATTTTACCAAAAACGGAACAAAAAATTAGTAATTTAGAAAAAAAGTCATGAAAGTTCAATCATGGCAAAGTGCAATAAAGCTATAAAAACTGTTTGTTTATCCCAGACTAATGGATCACCTGCTATACTTGTCGAATTTTTGATATTTTTTTAGATTGTTTACGTTGACTTATAATTTTTTTGAGTGAATTGACCGAAATAATGTAATGTTTATAGATATAATGAAAATTTTTGAAATGATTTAACGACTTATATGTGATATAAAAACAATATAATTCTTATATGTAAAAATTCAAAGACAGTAGAGCATATTAAACATAATTTCTGATTCTTTTCATGGTATGATGAGTTTGTCTAACAAAATATTCTAATCGATCTACATGTTGCAACATTCTACAAGGATTAATATCAGATGCTGATTTTTTTATGTTTATGAATAACATTATTTTTGGTTAATACTGAAGTTTGTGGAATGAACTTTTTCATCCTGTAAGAGACCTTCTATGTTTTCGACTAATATCCATTTTTTTCACTATTCTTGTCTAATAGTTCATACCATTATACTTAAAAATTTCAAGCTTCTAGCTTTTAAATTTAAAATTGTACAGAAAAGTTGGCTTCGAACTTGATTTGAGAATACAAAAGTCGCTATTTACCAACATATTTTTTCTCAATATACATTTACAGCAAAGTGTAGAGTACAGCACGTGAGAAAAAATAACATTCGCTCAGAGTAAATAGGATTTTTATGATTTTTGACTAAGGGAAAGAAAAGTGAGTTTTTAAAAAACTCTAGCATGCCATAAAATTTCCAGTATAATAATTTGATAAAAGACTAAAAATGTAGAACATTATTCAGAATTAAAAAAAAATTCTTTTAATAATAATAAATGAAATTAACCTACATCTTAAATTAAAAATTATCTTAAAACGACATTTTTTCTTACATATTTTTGACATTTCAAACCAAAAATTTGTAGTGCTTTTAATATACCTAAAATATTTTTAATTTCTAAATGGGAAAATTTGTCTTAAGTATTAAATGTAGAGGGAGGTCAGATAAACTATGTAAGAGATCCACTGGCTATTGGAGCAAAAGCCATGCTTTCTTGTAGGAAATTATTTCGTACAAGCAAATTTTTAATTTACTTTTTATAATGTTATTACTGCTGTAGTTATACTAATGATTGTATAACTGTTAATTGTGTGACATACAGAAAAAGTGGATCAATCACTTATCTGTACTACTTCAGGAATGAAAGACTAATAAACATCTCCCTTTTAGACGATTATATTATGCTTAAATGAGACATTATGTATTATATAGCCAAGAAGTTTGATATTAAGTTTACTTATAGTAAAAAGTATAGTAAAGTAAAGTATAGTAAAGTTGAGTGTAGGCCACTCCAGATTTTTCTCTTAGGTTCCATGAAGTTCCCAAAAAGTCGTAACTGATTTTTATAATAATTCTCTTTCATACTATCATATTTATTAAAATATTCAAAATAAAATAATTTTTACACTATAATTATCTTTCTGCTCATTAATTATAGAGGGTTTTTCTAAGATATGAAGTGCTTCAAGTATTCTAAGTCGTTTTATGTCATTTGCAAGGTCAAAATATTTTCAAAGACTCGAGAAACTTAAGAAACAACTTGTCAAGAACTTTGCGGACATATCTTTTTTAAATGTATGTATTAAAGAAAGACTACTCCGACATTTACTAATATATATTAGTAAAACTGAGTGGATCATTGGTTTTAATATTGGTGGTTGTAATATTCATGTTTGTAAAACCTGATGATGACCACTGAGGTCGAAAGCTTGGATAAAACAACTAAAGTTCTTTTGTGTTCAAAGTATTTTTTAACATTTCCTTGGGAGAGTTACTTTTTCAGTTGCCTTTGCAATACGGTAGTGTTTAGAAGAAAACAACATGTTCTTATCAAAATCGTTAACACAGAAGCCGCTTTGGTTTTCAATGATATTTATGTATATATATGATCAAACCACAATAAGAAATGGGAAAACAAGAATAAGATCTTTCAATCCGTAACAAGCGGTCTTCGTCAGAGTCAAAAACCCAACTTTTGGGTTTTTGACTCTGACGAAGACCGCATATTACGGTTGAAAGATTTTAGTCTTGTTTTCCCATTTCTTATTGTGGTTTGATCATTGATTGTTATTTCACGTGTTTATGTGAAATCTTTTTATTGTATATATATATATATATACTTTTTCGTTGGAAATACCATCCGAAACGGACAAATACTTCGCGACAAATCCCCCTGACTGCAAAGATTACACTACGAGCCTCCGAAGAAGGCCATGTTTGGCTATTAAGTGCGCGTAGTGCACTTGGCCTCAATCAAAAGGGATAATGTTTAAAAGTTTCTTGTCTTTTCATTTTTATTTATCATTAATTTTATCATTTATTTATTATAAAATAAATTATCATATTTATTTTATCATTAATTTTCCTTTATTATTTAATTACTTGTTTTTTATTATTTAATTATTTCATTTTTTATAATTTAATTACTTTATTTCTTTAATATTATTATTTGTATTTTCAGTTTTAATTTATTTTATCATAGGTTAGTCCCTACTTTTATTTATGTATCAGTTTTTCTCTTCATCCCTCAATTTTTTCTCTTATTTATTTATTGTTTTCATATTCCACTAATTTAATTTAATTATAAATTGATTCCTGTCTACCTTATTTTATGTGACCAGGCGCAATGTTGCGCATGCGGCAACACTGTTGGTCTCCAACCGTCTCTGAACCAGTGCGCTTGTTTTCCCTCTCTTTTGCCTCTCCTGAAGACGGTTCAACCAAAAATTAGAGATTGCAAGTGTGTGCTTTTGATTTCTATATGTTTCTTTTTCTACATTAAACTATATATATAGTTCAATATAGAAATAGAACATAGAGAAATCAAAAGAACACACTTACAGTCTCTAATTTTTGGTTTGAACCGTCTTCAGGAGTGATAAGAGAGGGAAACCAAGCGCACTATTTATATAAACTATTTATAAACGCGCTTCGTTTCCCTCTCTTATCTCTCCTGAAGACGGTTCAACCAAAAATTAGAGATTGCAAGTGTGTGCTTTTGATTTCTATATGTTTCTTTTTCTACATTAAACTATATATATATATATATATATATAGTTCAATATAGAAATAGAACATAGAGAAATCAAAAGAACACACTTACAGTCTCTAATTTATGGTTTGAACCGTCTTCAAGAGAGATAAGAGAGGGAAACCAAGCGCACTATTTATATAAACTATTTATAAACGCGCTTGGTTTCCCTCTCTTATCTCTCCTGAAGACGGTTCAATCCAAAAATTAGAGACTGTAAGTGTGTTCTTTTGATTTCTCTATGTTTATATTTCTATATTGAACTATATTTGTCCGTTTTGGATCGTATTTCCAACGAAAAAGTGGTGTATATACTCAGAAATGAAACAGAAACTGACTACTATATTTTGATGTCCTCGTCATCAGGAAGATAAAAATGAGTCGCTCCGCAGGCAGACAACGACTCCTATATTATATATATATATATATATAACAGATTCAATAATATATCCACCGTTAGATAGAATAGGTGTGTTCTCTAATCGGGGTTCGCTCAATTTTCCAGGATAAAAAATCAAACTCTCGTTGCCAACGTTTCGGTTTTAAATAAAACCGAAACGTTGGCAACGAGAGTTCGATTTTTTATCCTGGAAAATTGAACGAACCCCGATATATATATATATATATATATATATATATATATGAAAGCTTGTGAGATAAAGTAAACAAGTAGAAGGAATAAATAAGATATAGGGCAGAAGGAATATACATGAGGTGGAAGGTTGGCAGAGAAGGCGGTTAGTGGATAATAAATTGATAGCGTGATTGGAGGCATCATCAGTCAGCCAGATAAGGCCACACCTTCTACGAAGATCCTTCAAGCTAAATATTCTGCCTAAATTATTGCCTCCCTAACAGAGATCACTCATGTTACAAACACCCTTCAGTCAACTCAATATATGTTCTTTTATGCAATACTGGACTTTACTCACTTTTACATTCCTCCCGATTCATTCTTTCATTCACCTCTTTTAGAAATTATTTCTTCTCCTCATATGTATATTTAATGAGAATATTGTTTTTTTTTGTGATAGCTTCCATTATTGCATGCTTTTAAAAACTATTTAAGCTTAATAAATTATCTATTAAGATAAGTCACCATTTATCTATTAATTATTTAATAGGAATAATTAATTAATTAATATATGATCATTATAATTAATTATATTTAATGATATAATTATATGTAAAGAGGTAGCGTAACGTTTAAAATAAATTCCTTTTTACTAAAATAAAATTTTTTTGAAAAACATATTTTCAAATATATTTTGTCTTTGAATTTTACCCACTAAGGCATATTTAAACTAAAATACAAACAATGCAAATTACGTATTATCCATGACTTCACTTTAGATGTAAGTGAAAGGCCTATGATAATAATACCAACATGCCGCCCGATATAGACTGGTGAATAAAAATCAAATTTGCAATAAATATCAGGTCTTTCTTGCTGAAATAGTAATACATAAATGCTTTTGTAATATGAATATTATGGTTTAAAAAAAAAAACCAGCGATAAATTACGAAATACAATTTTTTCTTCTCAGAGTTAATGCTGATTTCTGGTAACATTAACTTACTACTCTCCAGAAATATTTAATGATTAATACACATATTTTTTTCCTACTTGCAAATTAAAATCTTAAGATTTCATAAATTATTTACAAATAATCTTGAATATCTATTTTTTTTCTTCTTTATTTAAATAATATTATTGTTAATTAGAAGAATAAGTTTAAATAATTTTTATTCTGTAAATTTGGACTTAAATATTGATTTTTGTAGGGTTATATTGAAGCGGTATTATTAGACAATTCTTTGATTGTAAAGCTCAAATGAATGAAATGTATGAAACGTAAAGAAAACTTGAAATGAGTCAGTTCTAAGAAATGTACAGACAAAATCATTATTTCATTTATATAGATTACCGGTTGAATTAGTTATCATTCGTGAAAGGTGTTCAAAATACGATTAAATATCTACTGTTACAAAAGTATTTTTTATTTATTTACATTTTAGAGCTTTAGATTATTTTAAATAAATCTGTTCAAGAAGAAATGTCTTCCAGTACAGATAAGTGAAAGTAACTTCCATTAAAATTAAAAAGAAACATCAGTGGAATGATTAGTATAAAGAATTAGAATGTTGTTATGTCATCGAAGCAAAGGCAAAAGCAGTTGTTTTGATAGGAGAAAGCTTCTGGAGCTTGACATCGGATCAGGGACCCAAGTCAGGAATGTTTAATTTAGACCAAAGAATCCCACCGCCACCGTCTCTGCCTTTGAAATACTTTATAGGTTTTTTTTAATCATTTCAAAGCTTTTTTTTTCTTTATTTTAAATTAGAGATTCATTGACAAGAACTCATTCTCAATATATTGTCTTCTTTTTACAATGACTTCAATGAAAACACTTTGCATTATTTCAAAATAAATTATATATTTTTTTTTTAAATGAAATTTCTTGAGTGGACAATGTAACATGGACACACACAAAAAAACACAAATGCATATATATATAATATATATATATATATATACGTTTCACAATGAATCACAAACACAGAACTAAGAAACAAACAGACTTTCTGTCTCTAATTTTCGGTTGAACTGTCATCAGTAGAGTTGAGATAGGGACACCAAGCGCACTTGTGAAGCGACGGTTGGAGACCAACGGTGTTGTCACCCGAGTGCCCGGTTCAAATGACGTAAGAAAAATTAACTAAGAATAAGCTAAGAAAATGAAAGTGAAAATGAAGAAAATTAGGAAATATAAATAATAAAATCTTAAAAGATAATAATGAAGAAAATAAGAGGAAAATAGCTGAAACAAAATAAAATCCAAGAATTTAAATAATAAATACTTAAATAATAATAATGATGAGGATGATTGGAATAAAGTTGTGAAAATAATATTTAAGATAAAATAAAAGGAATATACTTAAAAAATAATAGTCAAAGATAAACTAAACTCTAACCATTCAGAACAGCCCTACCTTTTTAAATTCAAACCTGGTTAGAGATTAGTTTACCTTTAACTATTGTTTTTTGATTATTATCCTTTTATTTTTATCTTAAATTATTATTTTTAAAACTGTCCTGCCGACCGTTTTTTGTTTATCATGGTATATATCTTCGTCAGAGCCAATACTGATACTGATCACTATCATTCTCAATATCAGTTTTGACTCTGACGAAGACCGCTTGTTACGGTTGAAGATTTTTGCATTTTTTCTGATTTCTTACTGTAGTTTAGACGTTAATATTATGGAAACTAAATTTACAGGAAAAAAACACAAACAAGAGGTCACAAAACCTCATTAGTATATTTCCATATCATGACGACACAGTTGATTCATAGTTGTCAGTTTTTATTATTCTCCTAAGTGTTTTTTCTGAAAATTTAGTTTCCCAAACCATTTTATGTAATTGTTATATATATAAATGAAATAAATGTTTTTCTTATCTCGACCATATATATTGAATACTATTTTCTTTTTTATCGAGGTTTGATCTAACTTCAAACAATACACCTTTAAGCCGACGTTTCGTCTATATTTGTAGATTTTTTCAAATTTACATTAATACAGAATTTAATTAAAATAATATAAAAAAATTTTTATAAGTTACATTTTTAATTAACATAATTACTAATATAAATACTATAATATTAATATAATAAATAATATAATTAACCAAAATAATTATGTATATTAATTAAATAGTGTAATTTTTAAAATTTTTTTCATGTTATTGTAATTAAATTCTGTATTGATATAGCCCTGAAAATGTCTATTAGTATAGAAAAAACGTAAGCATTGTTTGAAGCTAGATCAAACCTCGATAACAAAGAAAACATCATAAATGAAATATATATCATTGTATATGATTAAATTAATAAAATCACTGTTTATTCAGTCTTTTAGGATCAACCTGGAAGACAGGGGAATAGCTGGAAAACATAATAAATCTTGATTTTTTTTTTATACTATTAGATGGTCGATGCATTATTCAAATCTTTTACATATATATATATATTATATATATATATATATATATATATATATATATAGTAGTATATATATATACAGTAGCAGTTTGCTTCTCAACGCGAGTACTTCGCACTTCTTCCCGATGACGACGGATGTCGAAATATCGAAGTGAGTTCTGTAGTGTCTTTCTGTGTTCTTTTCTATGTGTTAAAGTGTATATATATATATATATATATATATATATATATATATAGTTCATAAACGAAATTTGGTTAGAAACTACAGCTAAGTTGCAAAAACAACTATTTATACCTAACTATCTATTTATTGCTGAACTAAGAAAAAATATTTGAAGTAAACCAAAAGCTCTGCTATGAAAGTTTAATTTTAACCTGGAAAACTAACAGAATCTGATAAATTTTATCCTACTTTTTAGCAAAACTGAAAATGTTATAATATATCATATACATATGTGTATTTTAAATAACTGAAAACTTCACTTGTAGTTTTGATAACCTCATCATAGTAGATAGAAAATTTGTATTCTGAAAACGGTAACCTCAGACTTAGAAAGGGCAATATGTTTTGTAATTTTTTTAATTCAGGAAATTAATTAAATTCATTGATTAGTTATTACTTAATTGCTTACTTAAAAAAATGAAGTATAACGGCATTTAGTAAAATTCTGTGCAAACGTCATGCAATATACATAAGTCAAACTGGTGAATTATTAAACGGCGTGCCGAACAAAAATTATAAATATTTGGTAGGTATAGTGGGATGATGATATAAATTTGCAGAGTCTAAAATAATTTGTGATAATCGATTTAATAAGATGATTATGAAATGATAAGCATAAAGGATAAGTACAAATAATTAAAAAGTTGTATGGAACCTTCATTAATTAAATATAACAGATGGAGTGATCAGGTAGCCCGGGTGTGTTTACCTACCTTTACTTCAACGGTTGGCATCCCATTCATGTAAAATATTTCTATAATTCATTGAACAGATAAAGTTAAACTACGAGAATCAGCAAACTAATTATATTATTAACAGGTATCGGATGTGTATAAGTAAGTTGAATTAACATGTAGAAAGTTATAGTTTTGTAGGAAAAAAAAATCCTTTCCCTCCCCAGGGGCAGCTGAAGTGAGCAGCTGACGGGGTGTAGCGAATCCCGGGGCCCCGAGCTCATTTATCACAATCGAACACTCTTAATAACACACTAAGGACTTTTCTTTTAATGGTACTTTCATAATTCTTAGATCTTGTCAATGCGAGGGTACTAAGGATAAACCAGGGGTCGGGAGCTCCTGGGCCGCTCGACAGTGCAGGGAAGATCCGAACCCTATACTAGCCAGAAGGTAGGAGGTACTTTCCAAGAAGTAGTAGTACTTTTATTCCAGGAAGTCATCATTTGTTTACGCAGTAGATTCATATTGTCAGATTTCCCCAAAGATGAAGTAAAGCTGTTGGTCTTGAGGCACTCGTAGACCACACCTTCTCTAATGAACTAAAGAAGGTAAATTTTACTCCCGATGTAAAATCCGCTTGGTAACATGGCTAAAATTGTTCCAAATTGACAAATAAATAACCATTTTTGATTCTAAACAGTACTAGAACTATACTCATGCATGTGTGTCGTTAATAAAAAACAAACTTATAAAAAATATGTTTGGCTTACAAAAAAGCATAATAAAGTTGAGAAATAAAAAAAAGAGATAAATATTATC
Source organism: Hermatobates lingyangjiaoensis (assembly GCA_026182355.1). Classification (NCBI taxonomy): domain Eukaryota; kingdom Metazoa; phylum Arthropoda; class Insecta; order Hemiptera; family Hermatobatidae; genus Hermatobates; species Hermatobates lingyangjiaoensis. Next base: position 894,044 of record JAPFBL010000097.1, on the reverse strand, counting down.
AATAAATGAAAAGTTTTAGGTAACTTGATAACAAAAACGTCTAAAAAGTTTTTAAGGACACCAAGAAAGTAGTAATTAAGAACGTGGTTTTGCAGTTTATTAGAATCATTTCAACCTTGTAAACAAAGGATTATATGATGTTTAATTTTATTAAAAATAGTTTTTTATAGCTAATAATAATATTAACCTTAGATTTAAAACACTTATCAGGCTATGTCATGTTTAATGTACCATTATATACGAGGGTCGTCCAGAAAATAAGTTCCGTTTTGGTCTGTAGGGCGGTAGGAGTGGTTTTTGCCAAATCCGGCAACACCGCTCGAAAGAGGAGAGGTGGGGGAATAAATTGAGAGTAAAATTGGGACTAATCGGATTTAATTACAGATGATTATGAAATGATAAGCATAAAGGATAAGTACAAATAATTAAAGTTGAGGAACCTTCATTAATTAAATATAACAGATGCGCAGTGATCAGGTAGCCCGGTGTGTTTACCTACCTTTCTTCAACGTGTTTTGGCGATCCATTCATGTAAAATATTTCTATAATTCATTGACAGATAAAGTTAAACTACGAGAATCAGCACTAATTATATTATTAACAGGTATCGGATGTGTATAAGTAAGTTGAATTAACATGTAGAAAGTTATAGTTTTGTAGGAAAAAAAATCCTTTCCCTCCCCAGGGGCAGCTGAAGTGAGCAGCTGAGGGTGTAGCGAATCCCGGGGCGAAGCTCATTTATCACAATCGAACACTCTTAATAACACACTAAGGACGTTTTTTTTAATGGTACTTTCCATAATTCTTAGATCTTGTCAATGCGAGGGTACTAAGGATAAACCAGGTCGGAGCTCCTGGCCGCTCGACAGTGCAGGGAAGATCCGAACCCTATACTACCAGAAGGTAGGAGGTACTTTCCAAGAAGTAGTAGTACTTTTTCGGAATCATCATTTGTTTACGCAGTAATTCATATTTCAGTTTCCCCAAAGATAGTAAACTGTGGTCTTGAGGCACTCGTAGACCACACTTTCTAATGAACTAAAGAAGGTAAATTTTTCTCCCGATTAAAATCCGCTTGGTAACATGCTAAAATTGTTCCAAATTGACAAATAAATAACCATTTTTGATTCTAAAGAGTACTACAACTGCTCATGACATGTGTCGTTAATAAAAAACAAATATAAAATATGTTTGGCTTACAAAAAAGCATTAATAAAGTTGAGAATAAAAAAATGAATATCTCAATAAATGAAGGAAGGTTTAGGTAACTGGATAACAAAAACGTCTCAAAAGTTTTTAAGGACACCAAGAAAGTAGGTAATTACGAACGTGGTTTTGCCAGGTTATTAGAATCATTTCACACCTTGTAACAAAGGATTATATGATGTTTTTCGATTAAAAATAGTTTTTTATAGCTAATAATAATATCTAACCCTAGATTTAAAACGAACTTATCAGGCTTGTCATGTTTAATGTACCATTATATACTTTTTTATCACTTTAATTCATATTTATGTATCTTTATCTAGATAACTTAATAATCGTGTCAGGTTTCTTCTGGATTTTTATATTATCACCAACATAAGGGAATTATGCATTTAAAATTGGGTAATATTTTAAAATACTCTTTGTATTTGACATCTTGGTGGTGTGTACAATGTTTTGGTTTCACAATCCAGAAAATGCCATACATTTTTCATGGACGATTTTGAAAATCATGTGATATCTTATGTAGAGCTAGTAAACAGTACTGTTATGGGAAATGATTTCCTTGCGTCATTTTACGACGCAATTTGCGACGTAATTACAGACGTTACAATGTCTATTTAATTACCTATATCAGCGTTTAAAATGAACTAATTGTAAGAGGATAATGTATTCAAATCAAATAATGTATTCACACTTGAAGATCAAATCTATTCAATCTGGTGATTATATTGGTTTTTTTTCAAACCATTTTTGATTTTAAATCGAGACAGATTCTGAACCAACGAAAATTGCACATACCAGACAAGATATTACAGTGTGATAACTAAAAAGTTTAATTGCATACAACATGGATACTTTATTTCATTTATTTTATTTTTAATTTTCACAAAAATGAAATGTTGTTGCGATGAACATGATTCAAAACCAGTCGAAATAATCTATTGAGAGTTGGTACAGATTGTACTACACATTACGCTGTGCTGGGCAAAGCAGACTTAGTACCTTTTACCGAACATCCCTCCTCACATTTAATAGCCATTTCGAAATTAACATTGTACTTTGAAATTTCCTTATAAAGTCAATAAATTTAAAGATAATTTCTTTATAACTAAGATTACAAATAATTAGTCACCATTTCTGACAAACAAAATCTTAGATGTTATCTGGTCAACGGATTTATTATAAAGGATTTCTAAACTCGAATTGTCACAAGTTCAATCAGAACTTGGGTTGGGAGCGTCTTCCATGTCACTAGACCTCCAAGCGACCCTCGAGCTTCCTGTAGAAACCTCCAGCAGTTACTTTAATGGGATGGGTAATTAGGGCTAGTATTACTTATGGATGATCGACCTGGTTACAAGCCGCAAGAACAAATAAAACCTTGATACAGGTAGTTCAGAATAAAGGTGCACGCCTTATGGCTGAGGCACCTTGGTATGCCAGAAATGTGGATATTCAAAGAGACCTCAGTTTAGAATAAATTGACGACTTCACAAATAGACTGGTGGCAAATGAGGACACGAAAGTCCCACCCCGTACAAACCCCCTTGTTCAGAGCCTCTCCCTAAGAACTCCCCAACCATATCCATCATAGACGCTGTTGTTGAAATAGGAAGCCAAACCCTAGACTGACAACATTTCACGTCTCAAGAAGACCAGACGACCACGAAATAATGTATAATGAATACCAAACAAATGACTACAGATATTGACTTACTGACTCCATAAACACAGCAGCACAAAAATTCAGCAGTAGTAGGTCCGTGATTACAACGTGCACTGCAGTGCGCTGAAAGAATCGTTGGTCGTTGGTCGTTGGGATGGTTTTTGTTATTACAGAGTTGTTTTGGTATAAAATTTGTCCAACCTCGAAAGATTGTTTGCTATTAATCGGGTATTAAGATAGAAATCTGTGTTAAACAGACTATTACCAGCTTACATGAGCATAAAAATTAAATAGGACTTTTTTTAAAACTTACTAACCCTTTTGCATTAATGGAATAGATTCCCAGTTATGTATGGATGAGAAGATTTTCGTAAAGCGTTATCAAACATTCAATATGTAAGATATACTAAACTATTATATATAATGATTAAATGGATCTGTTTATTAAACTTTTTTTTTTGTTAGGAATATATGTGAGTAAGTTATAATACATATTTTAAAGTGTATAACAGAATTATTTATAAGCACTGTACATATCCTCTTTGATCAGTGAAGTAAAAGAGTCCGCAAATAAAACAAGAGATTTTGCTCAGAAATTCTACTCCAATAACGTATTTTAGGGGAAAAAAAAAATGAAATTAAATAAATGTGAGAGAAAAGCCAATGAAGGCATAACAGGGCTCAAAGCAATGCGGTTGTGAGATATTTGTCCTTTAAAGCCCATATATATTGAGGTAATTAGAAGAGCCGTCAAAGCGGGGAATATATTTTCATTTTCTTTGAAGTTATTTAATGAATTTCCTGCATTCCTCCACCATAGCTGAATAGGGGTGATTACTGCGAGTTTTAGTATGCCTCTATCGTCAGAGCATGTCATTTATTTGTGTTCAGTATTTGTGTACCTTAAAAAGTAAACTTACATAAATTACTCTTACATAATTCCACATATCTTGTTACCATAGAATTGAAACAACAAAAAAAAACAAGGAAGACTTATGAGATTAAAAGAGAACAGTAAAAAAAAAATATAAAATACTAAATCATGGCTAAATCAAGGCAGCTGTTTTTACGACTAATTTATCGACATCAAACTACAAGCCTAATTTGTACAAGCTGGTACTCATATTATACTTTTTTAAAACTTATTAAATCTGTCACATTCATGAAATAGATTCCAGTTATGTCTGGATGAGATGATTTTGGCAAAGCGTTATGAATTACTCGTTAGCGTGATCAAAACATTCAGTATTAAGATATACTAAACTTAAGATATACAGCAATCAAAATTACTTAAAATTAAATGCTGACTATTTAATACTACACTTAGCAATAGACTTTCGATAAACAATTTATTTTGCCTTATTCTCAGTTCATTAAATTATTTAATTAACTTGAATTATGAAATAATTATTAATATCAATATTTTGTTTGTTTTTCGAATTTATCAAGTTGGCAGAGATATGTTTTCTGTATGTTTTCTATATGTCTTTTTTTTTCCCTCTTTTGTTAAGATATTGTTCTTTTGGATTATTTAGTTTCAATTTTTATTAATTTAGTAAATCATTGAAAGTGAACTAATACTAAGAAAAAAAATACACTGTTTACATTTTTAATATTTGGCGAAAAGTATGCTCGAAAGTGATGGATAATTTTATGTACATTCAATATACAATCAATCATTCAATAATACATGGAATTCTCATACATTGTCCAGTAGGGGAATGTTATTTGTAATCAAATATTGCTCAAAATCATAAATTTCTCATTCAGTATTTATGTGTCATTATTAGAAATATGTCAAAATATGCAGAATAAATTAAGTTTCATAATCTTGGTAAGTTTTTATGAATGGTTCATCATCTTTTAGTTTCAAACAATACTGATTTTCAACTTGAATAGTTTAATGCAATGGACACTTAATTTTTTACACACTATATACTTCTTGGAACCTTCCAGTTCCGATATCTGGAACTTTGATTCTTAAAAGTTGTACTGAAAGATGATAAGCATATACATTATTTATACTTTTAATGATTTTACAATTTTACAGGATGTTATTACAAAAATATAATTGAAAAATCGGTTATCCGATACGATTTTGAATTTTTTTTTCCGTAAAAAAAGGAGTTGATTTGACATTGGTATGTCAGGTAGCCTTTATAAGTGTTTCTTAATTTTGAATTACTTCGGTACCGATTGGTTTGATTGTGACCTATGAACTAAAATGAGTTAGACCTTTGGTTTATAAGACTCATTTCAAAGACTTTGAATTGAAGGATAAGAAGTTGTTTATAGGATTTAGTTGACTGGTATACATAAATAAAGACTGAAGGTTGGAGTTTTTGTTTAAAATAATTAGATGAGCGAGTTGGTTGGAGGACATTAAGGTGGCAATGGGTGAGAGTATGGCAGAATGGATAGGACTTGAATAGGGGGTGCCTTTGTGCCGCTGTCGGCTCCATTAGAGACTAACCCAGTTAGAGCTTCTAAGTGGACCAATCGAGTTAGTTGGGATATGGCCTCTCCATCACAGCGCCTGCTCCAAGTGATCACCTCCAAGTGGGGACACCAGCCTCCTGGCAAGTTCATCGCAAACTCTAACTCTTGGTGCGCATTCTACATTCAACTCAATCACACATACACTCACACGCTCACCCCTCTCGCACACACACAGACACACACACACACACATACATTCACACACACACTCACACGCTCTCCTCTCTCGCACACACACAGACATACATTCACACACACACACACACACACACACACACACACACACACACACACAACACACACACACACACACATACATTCACACACACACTCACACGCTCTCCTCTCTCGCACACACACAGACATACATTCACACACACACACACACGCACATACATACACACACACACACATACACACACACACACTCACACGCTCACCCCTCGCACACACATACGCACACACACACACACACGCACACGCACACACACACACACACACGCACACACACACAATACATTCACACACAAACTCACACGCTCACCCCTCGCATACACACACACACACACACGCACATACACATACACACACACACACTCTCTCTCTCTCTCTCACACACACACACATACACACACACACACATACACACACACACACATACACACACAAAACCAAACAACTGGCCTTCGTGAGAGTTACATTTGATTTGGTGAATTAGACAAAGATCAAGTGTTTTCATTCAAAGATCTATTACATTGTCTACATTGTTCTATTTGTAATTTTTTTATTGTTGTTTGAGTAATCATTCTTAATTCAAGTGTTAACTGTGAAATATTGTTATATACATACCAAAACATCAAACAGACTGTTATAACAATTTATCAAACGATTGAAAGAAAAGAACACGAGGAAAGATCTACAAAACTAATTTCAATATTTTAACTTCGTCATTATTAGGAGAAGAGGAGACGTTTTTGTTGGTCTGGCAAACAGCAACACTAATATATATATTGTGTAAATTGGCAGAATATCTTCTTTAAGACAAATATTATTAAAAAAACACAGTGGTTTTGCATTCATGTTCTTTAAAAAGAATGTTCTCTTTCTGTCAAGTAACCTTTCAATGGGTTCATGGTAAATTATAAAGTAAACTACCGAAGGATATGTTTAAAAACTATTCACTTAAGCCATTTAAATAATGACAAAGAGAATAAAAAACGTAAGCTTTTAACCATATTAGTCATCGTCTAGTTTGTAAATAAAATAAAAGGGACCAACAGAAGTAATACAATAAATTATAAAAATAAGAGATCAAAGAAACTTAATCATCCAGCTGAGTAGATAGTTTGATAGAAGTACACTAGCACACTATTCAAAAGCTTGAACAAAATACATATTATTTTGTATTTTAATATTTATTATTTATATTTTCATATTTTATTATTTTCCTTATATTTTAAGCTTTTGTTTTCTTAATAATTTCTACTATTTTTCCGAGCAAAAATGTGTCTACGTTCCATACGTACGTCTACCATAACTTACTTCTTTGCTCAGGAGGTTTGAACTGTTAATGCCGCAATTACAGTGACAGCACTTTAGTTTCACGTATGAAACACCTTGGTAGTGGACAACCTTTCGACTGTTATTGCACAATTTATTGTCTCAGTCCATATTTTCACTTTCTTTTTAATTCAACAGTTTTCATGACAGTACTTTGCTACTTCTTTTAAACCAGGCATATGAAAGACTACACTGATAGTTTCTTCTATCGCTTAGGTGAAGAACTACGTCTTCTTCATTTCTATCATCTAGTGACAGTTGAGACTGAATTATTCAAGATTAAATTTTTCTGTATATCAAGTGTTTGTTCCCCATTAGTCATCAAGTCTTAACTATTACTTTCTCGATTCGAGTCCCAACGAAATAATTTTGCGAGTCTAATGCCTTGAGAGTTTTATAGGTGAAGTCCTCACTCAACTTCCAACTTCTCTTTTGAACTTTTCCAGGCAATGAAAAGTTGTTAAAAATATAAATATTATTAAACAATTTGTTAAATGTTTCATACAATATACATATTTTATGTGCGTATATATTTACAATTTCAATATTTTCATCCTTCAAACTTCGTCCTCGGGAAAGGCAGTGTTATGGTGAGAAGACGAAAGCGTACTCACTTTCTCTATTTCTCTCTCTCTCTCTCTCTCTCTCTCTCTCCTCTCTCTCTCTCTCTCTCTACTAGCCGTTGCGTCTACAACATATTTCGTTCTTGGTCTCCCTTTCTCTTTTATCCTGAAGACGGATTGCCCAAAAATTTCAGTCTGTAAGTGTGTTTCTTTACTTTCTGAGCTACCTATCTTCAATTTTGAACTGTCATATATATATATACCTCTTTAGAAAGAACACCATATCTTGCTGCAACTTCTTTCTTCAAGTTTTTTTTAATGAGGCATGTATTAAACATAGAACTGTTCCCTAAATTCACAAAGATATATATATATATATATATATTTATATATATATATATATACAATGTTATTTTTATATACTTTAAAAACATTGAGAAACACGAATGAAAAACAGAAACTAGGACTCAAATTCAATATTTCTACCCTTATAATGGTTGTCCTCAGCAAACGATGTGAGTGGCGAGAAGTTGAAAGGCAACTATATATATATATATATATATATATATATTGAAAAATGTTATGTCAAAATTTACTTTATTCGACACAGTTGTTTATATATATATATTTAATTGTGTTTTTGTGCGTGCTTTTTCCGCCCTGTAGTATCCCTGATGGTTGCAAGTTTATTAGTTAATATACAAAACAAGTATCACGCTAGGTATAACATGCTAAGATATTCTAGTACATAAACTATAATAAATTTTTAGATTATACAATATTATACAATTTACGTATCTGTTACATATTGAGTTAAATTTAATAACAGACAGAAATACTTATTGAACTTTAAAAAATATCTAAATCAATTTTATTAATGAAATTCATAAAAAATTTAAAGTATGTATTATGCTGAGAAAAGTGCTAATCTGGCTGCTGGCCAAGAGCCTGTGTGTATGTGTGTGTGTGTGTGTGTGTGTGTGTGTGTGTGTGTGTGTGTGTGTGTGCGTGTGTATGAGTGTTCACGTGTTTTAAAACTTTTTTATCAGCTTAAAAGACTAATTTTAGTCGATAATTTAAATCAAGGCCCATATATTCAAGAGTTTTATTCTTGTTATAGTTATCCAGATTAATTAATTTTAATGAGGAATCCAAAAGCGTAAGCAGACAATATAAAGTTACTAACTTCGTTTGAAAATAGATTTTTTTTTTTTAAGGACGCAATTAGATGGATATTTCTGTCAACAATTGAATTTTACAAGTCAATGAGAAAGGTAAAATTTAATCTTATTTCTTATATTTTACTTTTTTTTCTACTAATTGGCCACTCAAATTTAACTTTTTTTAAAAAAAAAATTGTAGTCTTCCTACTTATGGATGTTTACATTTAGAATTCTAAACTTATAATTTTTTTGATCAATAATATTGTTGTTAAAACATGAAGAGAGATAACAATTATTAAACTGAATGAATTCATTTTATTTACCAACTATGACTTACAATATATATATTATATATATATATATATATATATATATATATAACAGATTCAATAATATATCGACCGTTTAATAGAATAGGTGTGTTCTCTAATCGGGGTTCGGTCAATTTTCCAGGATTAAAAATCAAACTCTCGTTGCCAACGTTTCGGTTTTATTTAAAACCTTTTTCATAGACAGAAGTATAAAATTTTAAAACAGAAAAACTAAGTATTACATTACAAATTATCTTACGAAGAAAAAATGTAACTTATTCAAATATACTATACTATACGGTTCGAAAAACTATTTTTTTTTTTATATAATTTAGCAATTCATTTCTATTTTTTTTTTCAAATAATAAATAAAAGGAAATAAGTTCATTTTTGAGATTTGTAGGTCTTATTTAATTAAGAATCTTCGTTTATAAATTAAGAGATAGAGTGAGTAAAAACGTTGGAAAGCCTTAATAAGGCCTAAAATAGAAGTTTTACCAATGTTATAGTTGAGATGTTGGAATAAGTAAAAGAATGAGTGGCTCTACTAAACACTCCCTCTCTCTTCAAGGGATGTTCGCTTGATTGATGGAACAAGTTTCTCAACAAGCATTGCTTGCGTCAACCTTTACCAAAACCTGTCTAACTGCTGTTACCAAAATTAGTAAATCAGTGAATTTTAAACTTTTTTTTTTTCGTTATTATTTTGTTTATATAAAATTTCTTTCTTTTCTCAAAATTTTCTTTATTTCAATATAAATTTTCAAAGATCCGTATTTTTTTTTTTTAAAAAATAATATAAATAACTTTGAGCCTCATAAATAAGTGCTCTTTGAGTTCATATAGTGGCAGCTTGTATTCATTACAAGTATTTTGGTGTAATTGAAGACCTGTACCCTGGAAGCACTGAATAGGATTTTGTTATTCAGTGAGTGCGTATCCTCCCCTATTCCCAGCAAAAACCACAAAGAGATAGATGAGACGGTACAAATATTTTTTCTCTTGGTTCAAATAAGCAAAACATTTGGTTCATGTTTCTTATATCACACTAGCTACATAGTATATATAGCAGTACATAGTATTATATAGCATACTGGCTATATTGCAGTAGTATTAATTAAGAAATACTGGTTATGGAATAACATAGTGGTTTCGTAGTTGTAATTAAAAAACAGTAATTAAGAGAGCGAGCTATTTTTTTTTAAAAAAAATTGCTTGAATTTTTATTGCATTTTTTTCTTCGCAAAATTTTCAAATTAACAATAATTTCTGAGATAATGTATAAAATGTTAGGGCATGAAATTTATAAACGATTATTTGGAACAGTTACTATTAATAACTTACAGGTCTTAATTAAATAAATATAAAAAATTAGTATAAGTATAGGAATAAAACATTACATGAAAAGCCATTAATATTATGCACCACTGGTATATGAATGTAAGCATATACCGACTATGACGGTACATTATACGTTATTTATGATTTCCAGGCATTAAATGGCATAAAAGAAAAAAAATATAAATAAACGTTGTATAGAGTAAACTTTTTAATCATTTATATCTTTTTCATTTTCTCTTAAATTAATTGTTTTTAAAATATTTTATACTGAATATTTTTCCATTAATTTACATATATTGCGCATATAACACATACAGATTTAGAAGTAGACACAATTTAAAAAAATTCATCAACAATGCATAATTAATACCAACTTTGTTTATTTATGTTTGTTTACAGTGAGACCAATTAAATAATCAAAAAGTGTCAATATGAAAATCATTAAAACAGTTACAGTTATTATGTCATTACACAACGTACATGTGTAATGCATAAATAAAACATACATTTCTAAGCAGCTTTGTTGGGGCGAAGGTTGATCAGTGGTTAACGTACTCGCCTCTGGGCTGATAGTCCGGGGTTCGATTCCCACCTGGCTCTCGATTTATTCAAGTGGGAGGTGAATAAATCTGAGTATGTTGCCCCTCGGAGAGGACGTTAAGGCGTCCCAGTCCTTACGTTGTCAGGTGCTCGTTAAAGATTCCGACTCGATATGCACTTGAGTTAGGCAAAGTTTAGGACTCCCAAAAAGCTGATGTTATCACCCGCTAGGGGATCTAACTAGGGTAATTTATTTTTGAAACTCTATGAGAAATTATATGAAAACAAAACAGACAAACAACCACTTGATTATATAAACAATAACTACTTTGCCTTGGCTTACAATATACATGTGTTTGATAAAAGATATCTTTGTAATACTTAGGAGCCTTTGTGATTTGTTAATCAACTAGATTAAGTCTCTGTGTAAGGAAGTCATACCCGTTTTTGGTTATATCTTTGTATCATGAACATTGGTTTCTTTTGAACCCTTTACAAATAGTATAACAAAGTAGGAAGAAACTGTGTCTGAAAGTGATAAATCTATTTCTAATTACATTTACCTTTGTTAAAATAAACATGGTTTTGTCGTGAAGACTAAAATTATTTAGAACTACTGCATGTAACCTTTTAGGATATAAATATATATCACAACAAATAAGACAAGCTACTATAGTTAGGCATTCATTAGTTTCAATTTTTATGATCAACAGAGAGTAACTTACATGAATTATAGTAATGATTTATTTATTATAGGTATTTCAAAGAACTCTACAGGTATTTCTTATAACTTTTCAAGTTTAAAACATATTTATACTTATTATTGTCTTCATTATTATTATATTATATATTTTGTATCTTGTTTTTTATATAAATATTGGAGGAATTTCTATTTTTTTGTCTCCTCAGTTGGAGCGCAGCACTGCACCTGAGTTTCTCTGGAGGCCAGTTGCAGTTTGATTCTCAGCGCAAGTGCTTCGTATTCTTCCTGATGAAACAGATGTCAAAATATTAAAGTGAGTTCTGTAGTCATTTTCTGTGTTCTGTTCTTTTCTTTGTGTTAATGAGCCCTTTTCAAAAAGGCTGTGGAATATTTGGTCAAACTGTTCTAATGGTTAGTGTTAGTGAGCAGAAATGTCATTTAAAAAACTAAACGGGCTGTAAAACTTTAATCAAGTAAGTGCTTAATAATGACTTATTAATATTAAAGTTAAAACTTTAATAAGGGCGCTTGTTTAAACCAGTGTAACCTGAACTTGAATTTTACTGTATTATTCTTTATTTATTGAGGGTGATTATAGTACTGCATCCTAGGTTAGGTTAGGTTAGGTTGCAGTAGTAGTCCCACAAGGGACACACTTAGGCCGAGCATTGGCCATTTCTGATACCACATAGTACCCAGGTTAGATTCTACAGTGGGCTCCTAATTGCCAAGCTCAAGTGTACTTTAGCTGTAGATCTTAACGAGTACCTTGACATCGTACAGGCTCGGGACGATCTTGTTTTACAACGTCCTAATCGTACGACGACATGTAATTTATCACCTCCTGCGTGAATAAATCGAGGGCAGTGGGATCAAACCGGTCCTATCAGTTCAGAGGCGATACGTACCACTGAGCTAGCCTGACCCTCTGCATCCTAGAACTATTGTACTTCCCCCCCCCAACACTTCTGTACTATAGTACCCCAGTTAGCTTCAACACCTCTAAGAAGCTCAAGCTACTTTTGCTGTATCCAACAAACTTGAATTTAAAATATATCTTCTTTTACAATTAATGTAAAATGATAAAAATTTTAATCAAAGTTTTAAAGAAATATATTTATGTTTGTCTGTCCAGAAATATAATTTTTAAACTTTTTGCAAGCTAATCACGCACTCTGACACGTACAGTATTATAGCACTGGGACATAAAATAATTGGGCGCTATACAAACTTAGAATGTTATTTCTATTATTTGCTTAAGATTTCTGAACACATATGGAAATCAAATTATTACAAATTATTGGTTTTGCTTTGAACTGTTCTAATTAATATTGGATCAAACTGGAAGATTCGAAGAGTTGATGCCTAACCAAATATGATGAGTTTAATTACAAGGAATGTAAGATAAACTGATTATAATTTTATATTAATAACTTAACTATAGTGTGAATAACAGATATACGTATATATATATATATATATATCAAACCACAATAAAAAATGGGAAAACAAGACTAAGATCTTTCAACCGTAACAAGCGGTCTTCGTCAGAGTCAAAACCCCAACTGATTAGTCTTATTTTCCCATTTCTTATTGTGGTTTGATCATTGATTGTTGTTTCACGTGTTTATGTGAAATCTTTTTATATATATATATATATTAAACGAATATAAAACTATATATATAAAAAAAATCTATTCAATTCTCTGCGACATGTTGAATAAAAATATGATTCTGTAAAAAGAAGTTGAAAAAGAAAAGAAAGAAAATGAGATTGGGCAGTAGAAGTGAGTGCCGCTTAAAGGGAGATATATTTATCTTGTAGCGGGTATACATATAGGGAAGATATTTCTCAAAGAGTGGCATTTGCCGCAGCAGATATATTTGGGACATAGGCCCAGGACTTTTACGCTGACTGGGTCCACTGCTTTACCAAAACTTCCCAATTCTAACCTCACATTTTCTTTTTTTCTTTTTTTTTTCTCTCTCTCTCAAAAATGAAGCACAAATAACTAACGAATTCCATATGTGGTTTTTTTTGCAATTGTTTCTTGATATTTATTAAAATATAAATGTTTATTGTGTCTCCTTGAATTTATTTATGGAAAATATTCAGTTAAATAAAATATCAACTCATACAGTGTGAAAAAGTATGTTCAGTTCAAAATAATTAAATATAAAAAGATTGACAAATTTAAATGTATCATTTTCATAATTTCATATTTTTTTAATATAAGTAAAAAAGAACAAAATTACATTTGTCACCTTTTTTTTAAAAAAAGAATAGAACGTTAATAATATTATCGGTTAAATAAATAAGACAGTTATTGTAAGTATTAATACCATGATTTAGGAAAGATGACATAATTTAATGGTTCATGTGGCACAGAAAGTCATTTATGAAACCAATAAGACGAAACATGAAAGTAGAAATAAATAAAAAATAATCTGGTTTAATAATCCTTTTTACAATTTTTTCTTTAATCGTCTAAAGAAATGTTCCTAGAAGTAGATTCTGAAGAATAAAATCGAAGGCTATATAACGGATTTACATTTAATAAACGAAAGGAATATCGTAATTTCAAAACAACGGATATTATATATATATTTATAATATAATTATATATATAATTATATATATATATTAAATTTCAAATCGAAGAAAACACACAGAAAGACACAACATAACACATCGATATTTCGACCATCGTCGTCATCAGGAAGGTGTAAGAGCGAAGAGCGAAGAGTCTCGCAGGAAGGCAGGGCGGCGACCTGCCTTCCTGCGGGACTCTTCGCTCTTCGCTCTTCACACCTCCTGATGACGACGATGGTCGAAATATCGATGTGAGTTATGTCTGTGTCTTTCTGTGCGTTTCCTTCGTTTTAATTATTTTATTTAAAAGTCCGCTGGACCGTTTCTTTTAATTGTGGTATTTATATATATATATTTAATATAATATAAGTATATATATGTAAGTATAAATCGAAAAAGAGTAATACACAGAGTAATAAAACACAACGCTAACATAAATTTTTGAAAAATCCATCTTCAGGAGGAAAGAAAGGTGGAAACTAAGCCGTAGATGCCGTAAGGTAACTAAGTAAGCCGTAGGTAGCGGACGGTGCTGCCATGGTCGACCAGTCTTAAAGTAATGAAGTATAGAAGATTTAGACAAAAAATTCAGACAGGCGGTACAAGTTGGATAAATTTAAATGAGTCAAAATGAATTGGAGGAAAATAAATGAATTAATAGGAATTGGAGAAATATAAAATAGAAAATAAACATATACATATAAATAACAAATAAATTTTTAAAAATAAGATATCTTAAAATATAATATATGTATATAAAAAAAATTAATAAACAGTAAAAATAAAATTTATTCATAACTAATAATATTAATAGTAATAAATAGTTTTTAATGTTTAACCCAGGTGTACTACTTGAGCAACCAGATATGTGCCTTCTCAGAGGCTCTAAGGGTCACGGTATTGTCATCAGGGGGAATCTGTAGCAGAATCTGCACACTGTAGCAATCATTGAAAGGTAGACCGTGGGAGTTGGCGTGGATGGAAACAGGTAAATTGGAGTGTTTATTGACGGATGCCCTATGACATGTTAGACGTCAGTCCTACATTCTCGTAGAATGAATCACAACGAAGTGCACTCCAGTTTGTAAATATAGTTTTTTGAAGTATGAGAGCAGTCCTTAGCAACAGGTTGGGGCTGGCTGCAAGAAGATGGAGTGAAGTGTGAAAGGGGGTTGAGAAGCGGACAAGTCAGGCACCCTCGGCGTTTGCAACTCTTTGAGTCAACGGACAAGGGGTCAACTCACCTGAACATCGAGTCACTATAAGAAAAGAGGTATCGTATAGTATACTATAACTCTTAAGACCAAGAGGTATATTAATTATATACAATAGAAATAATATAATATATAATAGTTAAGACCAAGAGGTATATTAATTATATACAATAGAAATAATATAATATATAATAGTTAAGACCAAGAGGTATATTAATTATATACAATAGAAATAATATAATATATAATAGTTAAGACCAAGAGGTATATTAATTATATACAATATAATATAATATATAATAGTTAAGACCAAGAGGTATATTAATTATATACAATATAATATAGTATATAATAGTTCAGGCTAAGAGGTATATTAAATGCAATATAATATAATATTTATACATAATATACATAGTAGTATTATATAATATTCAACTAATCTTGTATATGATTTAATTCTATAAATTTAGTTTATTTAGTAAGTGGAATAGTTTTATACTATGTATATCTTCTTTGAAAATAAACAAGTTAAATGTACTTATAAATAAGCATTTAAGGTGCTGTTAGAAATTAAAAAAACTAGTATGCTGTCTCATTTCTGAATATACATATATATTTTGCATTTAAAACTTTGATATATTTGGAAGAACACTACAATTTAAATATAGCAAAATTTAATTTAATAATAAAAGATATTTTTTGGCAATGACATTAATCGCAATGTAGGTTTACTGCGGTGGTTATGTCAGTGGTAAAGTTGAAACACTAGTCAAACAAGTAAAACAGAAGTGAACTGGATTGGCATAAGGATGTAAGAATTCTATTAGAGTGAAGCGAGAACATAGATGACTACTGATTCTGGACTGGAATGTGGTTAAGGAAGAGAACACAATATCCGAAACAACTGAATGTTATATGGACAATTCTCAATCACTTACAAAGTATTCTCTAACAAACTCTTCAATCAAGGTTCGTAATATATCAGAATTATTGAAATAGAAAAAGGTTACGTTAGGTTAGGTTGCAATGGTAGTCCCACAAGGGAACACACGTAGGCCGAACATTGGCCCTTTGTGATACCACACAAAGAAGATTGATTCTACAGTGGGAGTCCTAAATTTTGCCTAACTCAAGTGTGTTTAGAGTAGGGATCTTTAACAAGTACCTGACATCGTACAGGCTCTGGACCGACACCTCAACGTCCTTCTCCGAGGGACAACGTGCTCAGATTTATTATATAGAAAAAAACTGAGTCAGTCATTTATTTTTTTAAAAAAAAGTCCTTGTATCAATATGACTAAAAAACAGAATTATATTGAAAATTGTATGAATTTGAAGTATTCAGTTGATTTATTCTGTTTGTTTTTTTAAAATAATGTAGAATCCTGCAAATCAATAATCACATCTTTATTTACCATAGAAATTATGAGAATTAATAACTAATCAAAAATAATTAACTAATTGTCATGAATGTTTAGTTTACGTTCACAGATATTGTAAATTGATCTATTTTTTTTTGTTTCAATACATTGCTGCAGTCTTTATTATTTAGGTAAATTGTAATCTTTTTTTTTTTTTTTTTTTAGGTAGTTGATATTGATAGAAGCAAATTATTAAATTTTGGAAATTGTGTTTTTCCTGAATTGGCTTTAATAAAGTATTGTTGGAAGACTAAATCACCATCAGAGGTTTTTTGTTTCAGCTTCGTTGTTAGGACGATACAGGGGAGTTATCAATACAGGCAGTTATGGTTGGGGCTGCAGCAGAGGTATCCTGCTCCCTTATTTATCATATTCTTTATATATGCTAAATTTATTCATTGGACGCCTATCCAGATGAGCCTTTATCTATTGAAAGGAACCACCACCTCAAGGCTACATATTTTTCTGGACCATCATAATTCCTTCATAAAAAAAAAGAAGTTTATTATACTATTTTTTTGCTTTTACTATTTCTCTTAACAGTACTGTAGAAGAAATTTTTTCGACACATTTTTCATCTTGAGGTAGTATTTCTGTATTTTTTTTTTTAATAATTTTCGTTCTATTTTTCTGGTCTTGGATAAGAGAACCTAATAAAGAGGCTTAAATTGTTTGATGAACATTCTTCGTACAATTGACCATTACCACAATGTATAACACATAATGCAATCAGCACGACAGTAATACTGTTTTATACCCTTATACAAGAGTCCAGGCTACCTCAGTGGTTATTAAAAAACCACTGAGGTAGCCTGGCTAGTTTACTACATGCTTGCCTCTGAACTGATATAAATTTAACATTTATATTTATAAATATACAATTTCTTGTAGCAAATCTAACTGAAGCACAAAATTAAATCAATAATTTGAATGAATTTGAAACGTTCAGTTGATTCATTCGGCTTGTTTCTTCAAAATCATGTTGAATCCTGTATGGAAATTTTAAAATGATTTTATGTAATATATTTATATATATTTCAATACTAAGCTGCTTTTCAGGTTTGCTAATATATAAATATACAAAACATGAAACGGTCTGTTAGGACAACTTATTAAACGATTAAACGGAGAAGCAACAAACTCACGTCAACATTTCAACTTTGTCATCATCAGTAGTTGAAGAAGAGACGATGAAAAGAATATGAAATGATGATGCTGCCTGCTTGATGATGAAATGATGCCTGCTTGGCTGGCAAACATCAACTAACCACTGGCTATTTGCTAGCCAAGAAGAGATCATCTTCTTCTTCAGCTTCATCTTCAACAACAACATCGAAATATTGAAGTAAGTTTTGTTGTTGTTTCTCTTTGCTCTTTTATTTTAATCGTTTGATAATATATAAATGTGTATATATATATTCAAGTATGAGAAAATGGACATAAATAGGAGACCATAGTTAAAAAGTAGTAAACATAAAAAATTAATAAATTACTAATACTTAGAGTATTAAATTGATGTTTCTAACAATCATAGGAAAATCAAAGCTATGTGTAAATGGTTGTAAAGGCAGTTTTGTTAGGTTTCTACACTGGTGAACTGGTATATCGCTGGTATCTCTTCTCCTGTTGATGTTTGAAACCAAATATTTAAGACTCTAAGAACTAGTATTTCTGTAATTTGTTGTTTTGACTTATACAAATATAAAACATTTTATTATACAAATCCTTCATAGCTCCTGAATCTCTTGTTGTAGAAATCTGACCGGCTTTGTAGGTTGCTTTTTCAAGTAAGACACATCTCTGTGTAAGAAATGAAATTTTTGAATATTTTTATTAAAGATCTAAAAGAAATGGGGAACATTTTAGGACGAAAATTGTACAATTTTTATAATGTATTTAATACACAATGATAACTTTTCGCCGAAGTTCCATTAGATGTTTTCTGGATTTATGTTAAAAAAGAATATCTTCACATTTCCTACAAAGCAATCTTAATATTACTTCCAATTTCGGCGACATATTTATGTGAGCAAAGTTTTTCAACTCTTGCATTAATTAAAAATGATAAACGGTCAAGCTTAAAAGATCTTGACCAAGAACTTCTGGTTGCGTTGTCAAATATTGAGCCGGATATAAAACTTTTGTGTTCATTGAAACAAGCGCAGGTATGACATTAATTATTATTACGATTGCGTAGAAATAAATATGTTATAGTTTTATGTATCTACACTTTTCAAATAAAAAAAAAATTTATTGTAAAATTTATGTAACAATTAATACTTATATACTTTAGCTTTTGGTGTGGTGCGGAATTCTAGAAAGAATTTTTGTGCGTCGTAGGTTAGAAAAGGTTCCGGAGCACTGAACTATAGTATAATACAGTATGAATATTGGATTTTTCTTAGGTATGTCAGATCAGGTAAAATTATTTCTTTGCAGTAAATAAAGGAAGGTGATAATAAAAAAAAAAATTTCAGTTTCAGGTGATTTCAAAGTAACTCCAAACTAGAATTGTAGATGTTATTTTAAAAACCTTTAACTTTCAATTACTTTGATTGTATATAAGCAATTCCAGTCATATTAGAGTCAATAAATCAATTTATCCTTTTAACGGTTAGTTTGAAAACTTTTTTATTGATTTTAATGTAAGCAATTTAAGATTTCATTATTGAATAATGAAATCTTATTTAATAATTTGCTCTTTATTACTATTCAATTATGATACAATTTCATTTTGAGCTTAAAATAAGTAGGTTACAGTTAATTATGAAGTCTGAATATGAAGTGGTTTTTTTTTTTTCATATCCTTCTAGCTGTTGCATTAAACGAAATAAATAAGTTTGCCAGCATTGGTTGGCAGTTCGTAAGGCGGCAGTACAAGCGGTCGACAGCTGCTTTTGTTTTATCCCTCCCAGATCTCCTTTCAACTCCTTTCTCCTTGTAACTCCCCCGACAGCCTTTCTTCTTACTTCAAGTCTTTTCAATGAATCACAACACCAAAACTAAATTCAATTTTCAAATTCAAAAACAAAATTCAACCCAATCATCATATTTAGTCATTTTAACTATTTGAAAGTTATAATCAATGAAACAAGTAAAAAAGATGAAACAATCAACTCAAGAGCATACAATTTTTCTCTCATTACAATAAAATTTTTGATCCTTTTATATTTTTCGTTATAAATATTTAAATATTTATGTCATTAGTTGTGCAATCCGTAATTGTGTGGTATTTACTCATTTTTAGTTAAATGGAAAAATAAACAAAGGTCTCCACACAAATGAAGTTTTATTCAACAACAACGACGTGTTTCGAACACTTAGTGTTCAAAACGTGTTGTTGTTGTTGAATAAAACTTCATTTTTATGGAGATTTTTGTTTGTTTATCCATTTTACCTCAGAAGAAATATTTATTTATAATGTAAGTAAACTATAATTAATAAACTAGTAATACAATAAACTGGTGAAAAATTCTAAAGTTTTTAGTTGAATTGTCCTACAGAATTTGATGCTTCATCCAAAGGATTTATTCTTTATTAATGACACAAATAAAAAAAAAACGAAACCATAAAAATTGTAAGTTTTCAATTTCAATCATGGTACTCTTCAATCATACCCTGTAGTTTCCATTAAAATAAATAATGGAAAAATATGATAATTGACGATTGCAAAAATAACTGACATTATGTGATCGCTAATTTTTATATTGACTTTTAAGTATTTTTCAGATGCTATGCTTTTTCCAATATACAGAAAAGTTTCTATAAAAGCGGAAAATTTGAAGGTCAGATGAGATTATGAGTAAAACGCGTTATTTTAATATCATTACATGCTGGCTTACTCATTTCTATTTTGACGCCTTTTTGATTTGCTTTTGGATTTATTTGTTGCCTACATCATGGAAGGAAACAGGAAAGAGCTTTTCGACTTCCAAAGGCAAATGAGATTGGTTAGAGGATACATTCAGTCACTTTTAACCACCCCAAAGTTGCAATAACATAATTAAAATTATGTCCTGTAATAGTTGAAAAAAAAATTGGTAGTACAGCTAGAAATTTTTTTGTCCCCATAGTCATTTTTTTACATTTGAAAAGAATAATCATTTGTCTTTGGAAGTCTGAAAGCTGTTTTGTATCATGGTTTGGGCATTAAATAAAACGTAAAACCAAATCAAAAAGGGATCAAAATAGAAATGTATAAACACTCATTTTATTCACGATCTCATCTGACTAAAAATCTTCAGATTGTTTTATATATGCCTTTATATTTTATATATATATTGGTATAAATAGGCAGCAGATCCTCTATATTAAACAAAGTATCATTAAAATTACCACAGTTCGGCATTCACGATTTAGACTGAGAATTTTTCGATCCTTACTGAGCACCTCCTCCTAAGGTTCAACTGGAAAAGGAGTTGGCCAAGTGATAGTTAAATTAAGAATCGATGACTCATGCTAGTCATTGCAATAAATAGATTCTGAAATATTGCATAGTACTAGGTTGCCACATATAAAGAAGGTCAAAGGTCAATAATGAACAAACAAGCGGTTAGAATACAAAGATTGACATAGTCACACAGTACAACTGACTAATACAGTTCTAAATAGAGTTAAGAATATTCAAAAGTAAATGACAGGAAATATTTATAAGATTTTCCATATAGGACATTAGAAAATGTTATCTTAATATCGATAGTTGAATAAACTAGATTATTCCGCAATAGGTATAATCTAGAAATAAGCAAAAGATAAGATAAGGCTATTATATAGTACCTATATACATAGATATATCCTCATATTAGTGCCTTTCAAAATAATGTTTTTTCACTGATAGAGCATAACTATTTTCGCCTTTCTGGCGACCTCTTGTATTTATAGTTCATAATTATATAAGAAGAGATGATATCTCGTTTTGAATAATAGATTCTGAATTATTGCAACATCTATTGCCACATTAAACTAGGCACACAAAATACACCACTGCATACAAATACATACGCACACACACAACTGCTCATACAGTTCTAAATGAGTTGTTTTCAAAAGAAATACAGGGCAAATGATTTATAAGTTTTCCATATATCACATTTAAAAGTTTTCTTTTATCGTGGTTAATAAACTTTGTTTTCCGCAATAGGTATATCTTAATTTGCAAAAGTAAGACGGCTATTAAAGTACCTAATACAAGATGCAGATCCTCATATTAGGAAAAATGTTTACTTCATGATAGAGCATAACTATTTTTCTTTATCTGGATAATCAAATTCAAAATCGTACATATTTGATAATGAAGTTATTAACAATCAATCAAAAATCACAAAGTAATTTGAAGATTTACATGTTGGTTGCTCGTTCAATTTGAGAAATAATAATTGTGTTTCCTTTGAAGGTTATCTGAAGGTTATTTGAAGGTTTCAAGGTTTCCTTTTACTAAATTCAATATTCAATAATAGGTAATCCCTTAGAAATATTGCTGAAAGAACTATAAATTTATTGTATACCGGGGTGTGCTCCAGATATTTTGTTTTTTTTTTATCTACAAAGTAATTTATTCTTTGAGTAGACTTAAGATATTTTTAAGATTCAACTTAATCTCGACTATCCTCATGAAAAAGGGATACTGATAATGAACGATTTAAATTCCTTAAAGAAGAAAACAGAAGAAAACATTATTTATTCTTTTTTAGAGATACTGAAATAAACGTCCAGTTTGAAATATAAAAGAAGAATTATATATACAACCGTGGAACCCGTGCGCTTAACCCTAGATATCTAAACCGCAAACATCTTTACATAGAAAGAAAATAATAAAATATTCTTTCTCTGTTTGAGTCGCACCTGATTACTTTTTAGAATTCACCAGTTTACTCTGACATAAACACTACTCAGAATTTTTTAAGGAATTTCTGTTTTACCTCAAAACTCAATAATCACTCTTTCTCTAAAATATATATATTCATACTTTTAAACTATCAAAATAAAACCATATATATATATATATTCAAGATTTCACTTAAAGACTTGAAATAGCAGTTAGTTAGTCAGTTAGTTAGTTAGTTAGTTAAGTTTTTGACTCTGACGAAGACCGCTTGTTACGGTTGAAAGATCTTAGTCTTTTTTCTAAGACTATTATATATATATATTTATATATATATATATATATATATATATATATATATATAGTTTAGAAGGCCTCAGAGCTTATTTTTCTTCATTTTGATTTTTTTTTTCTTCATTTTGATTTTTCCCCTACGGCCTTTTGTCTCATATACATATCTTAGTTGTTGCTGGTCTGAATACTGGGCGGTGACTGGCTGTTGGCTTGGCGAGTAGCTGGCGGTTGGTCACCTAGTAGCTGCAGTGTGCGTGAAACCCCGGTTTGTTGACGATTAATTAATGGGTTATGTTTCATGATTTTCATGGCTTCATATATCTGTAGTCTGGCTGGATCATTAATTTGCTTTAAAATGATGGTGTTTTGTACAAGGTCCTGGTGGGTGAGTTTTTTTTCATGTTCCTGGGAAATGGGCTATATCAACACATCTTTTGATAAAGTAGTTAACGCCTACCTCAAAACCCGGACCTGCAATGCTATTCAAACAACCGACCTATATATATATATATATATATATATATATATATATCCAAGTAATATATTTACCAAATTAATATATATATACTCGTATTAAACGATTAAAATAAAAGAACACATATAAACAACACACAACTTGCTTCAATAATTTGGACCTCGTTGTCATCAGGAGAAGGTGAAGAAGCAGAAGATGAGTTCTTCTTGGCTGGCAAACAGGAACTCCAGCCGAGTAGAACTCATCTTTTGACGAATAGGTCGAAATACATTGAAGTGAGTTGTATGTTATTTGAACGTGTTCTTTTATTCTGATTGTTTGATATTTTGTTTTAACGCGCCGTTTCGTTTTTATATGTATAGATATAAACCATATATATATATATATATGTCTCATTTGAACAACAGATATTCTAAACTCTTTTTATCGAGCTTTTACCCAGTTAGATAACAAATATTTTGAGTAATAATAATTGTCCAGAAAGTTTAATAAAAAAATAACACTCATACAACCAAGAAAGAACATTAAATCAACAAACATAACTCTGAACACAGCCCTACCCCAGACAACACTAATGAACACAATACAGATTACAAACATGTATAAAAGGTTTGTCAGACCAGCTTAGCAAGATATATAAAGGTAGAAAATAAAAATTGCCTATAAAATAAACAAAGAGTTTCAATTAATATATTTTATCGAAGATCAAATCACCTATTGTAACTTCCTCAATAATAATGTTGTATATTCAATTCAACGTGACATCGCAATGCAGTTTACAATGGACAAAGAATGAAACAATTTGTCATTTCATTAGCTTACAATAAGATTTTGACCAGTCAAGATTATTAGTTCATTTAAATAATGCAAATTTCATTTGTTAATTCACAAAATTCTTACTTCTATAAGTTATTTTATTTATATTTCAATACTTTTCCTTATTTTATTCCACAAGTTGTAATAATCCCTTTTGATATTATTTATTTTGTTGATGTTCATGTATGATTTCTTATTATCCTTTTTTTTTTGCAGGCCTATAAAAAAGATTTTAAAATAAAATCGAAACTTCAGTATTGAGAGTTTCATTTTAAACCTAGAAGATTCACCGAATAGCGACTGCAGAAAACACCTATAATCTGTCAGCCGTGGCTGCTCGCAGGAGTACTTCTACCTGATGACGACGCCAGTCGAAATATAGTAGTGAGTGTTGTATGCCTATTTTTTATTTCTTTTTCTGTTTTTTGTTATAGAGCAATATATATTTATAAACCACAATACAGACATGTATGTTTGATCATTGTTTGTATTATATATATATATATATATATATATATATAGAAAATTGTCACAATAACACGTGATATAAATATTCAGGTAACTCACCACAAATTAGAGAAGATAGTCGCTCTAAGGTCTTTCGTTTTCACGTCGTCAGAGAGCAAGTGAATAGAAGTTGTAAACAGGTTATGAATTTTGATTTAAAGAAGGAGTAAGATTGGCATCATTGACAGTATTTTTCCCTATAACTGTTGAAATAGTCTTGATTTGTTTGATAATTCCTTCAATTAGAAATTCATCTAATTTAAAAAGGCCTGGACTAGTGTTGACCAAGTTCTTAGAAAAGTCTTTTATGAGGGCGCTTTCAACAATGTTTCTTCTTCTTTCACATGACATAAAAACCAACTCCTTTGCTTCTTTCCAGTTAATTATGTGATTTTTGTCTCTAATGTGTAGGAACAAGGCACTTTTATCATCTTGTCTTCTAACTGAATACTGATGTTGCTTAATCCTTGTATCCATTCCTTTTCCCGTCTGTCCAATATAAGCCAACTCGCAATCCTTGCAAGGAATTCTGTATACACAACAGTTTTTTCGGCTTCTTTTAGAGTTATGGACAAGTCATTTGACAAATTACCACCACTACTAAATGTAACTGAGATATCTAGCTTCTTCAACAAATATGGAATGTCTTTTAAACATGGGCTGTAGGGAACCACCAGCAAATTCCTTCTTGAAAAACGTTCCTCACTTACAGATGACATCAAAGATTGTTTGGCTTTTTTCATCACGTTATCAATTAATTTTTTTTGGATACATTAGAGAGGTTGAAACTTTGTAAATATATTTATATATATATATATATATATATATATAATATATAGATTTAAAGAATCAAGTTACTTGGGTTACTTGCCGTTGCGTCTACAACGTGCTTGGTCTCCCATTCTTTTTTCTCCTGAAGACGGATTACCCGAAAATTTGAGTCTGTAAGTGTGTTTCCCTACTTTGTGTGTTGCTTTTTGTTAATCTTGAACTCGTATATATATATATATATATATATATATTCGTTATGCTGGAGATCAATAGGAGAGTTGTTTGTAGGTGAATGAGTGCGGTTTTAGAAAGATCCAGTTACCCGCTGCCCAGCGAAGCCTTCGTTATTCCGCCAATGGGTATAGAAGTTGCACAGTCCCTCTGTGATATAAGAATACTGGTAGAAAACATGAGCCTGACATTGCAATAAACTTCTGTTCCCTTTCTATTTCTGATATTTTTGGTGGTTGGGTGTTGGTTTTTCTATTGTCTGCTACGGATATTGGATTCATTTTACTTGATACTCCTCTCATACGTCTTCTAGGCAAAGTAGCCTTTGTCTTCATGTCAATTGGGGTAGAGATTGCACAGTTCCTCTTGATTAAAAGATGTTGACACTCTACTCCAACTTCTTCACCTAGAGACTCTTTCGAGTTACTGGTTTCGTTGAACTTACGTTTCCTCTTCTGTTTGTTCTGCCAATTTTACATATTAATATTGATGGATGGCTGGTTGTAAGTGGAGAATTTTCCACTGTTGACCTGTTGGTGATATTTCCGACATGTTTCAACCATTCTCTGGTTATCTTTAGGCTGAAATTTATATTATTTCCATTTTGATTAAAATTAAATTATTAGTTATTGTTTTTACGATAAGTAGAATACTAAGGACATTTCAACTTTTTAGTAGGTTTCATGGTCTAACTAAATGCAATTATCAGTTATTAGTTCAATGCTATAACAACTTATTACCTATTTATTATTATACCACTATTAAAGTAAATGATTAATAACATGAATTGTCTGTTAGATTGGTTAATATGCTTACTTCTAGTAAAGTTGAGTGTAAACCAATCAATATTATTAATTATAAATTAAATTTTATGATTTCGTAATTATTCAATAATATTTTATATTACATTTTTAAAATAAATAGCATAACTAATCATAGTTTTGTGAATATGATCATAATGATTTGCTGGCAGTATTATGCATGAGTTATAGGACTTAGTTATGTAGGCGATGTCTGCATCGGATGAAGTGCTGGGAAGTTTGTAGCAAACTCTTGATATGGGAAAAGTTGTCCCGATTACTTTGTGTTTGGGGGGGTGAGAAATTTCATCCCCTGCTAATGAGTCATCTTCTCAAGGCATGGAGATGAATAAACACTCTTTATCTTAGTATGAGCCTGCAGTCTACCCTGACTTCATAACAGATTACATAACTACTGTCTCTGTTATTACAAAACAACTCTTTGATCCTTTATAATTAACCTTCAGCTGTTCAGCTTGCTAATCTACTTTTGCGAAAAATAACAATAAAGTAACCTTAAAATTAAATATTTTAATACACCTCACCTGAGTATTAAATATTTAGAAATGATCCAAGGAAGTATTAAATATCGAAGAACCACAAATAATTTTGTTTAATGAAGCTATGAATGAAATTAAGGATTTATTGTAATTATATCCCACAAAGGCACTCTAGCGTTTAACTTTGAGAAGGAATTTTTGAGATCCTTACTGATGTAATTAATACTCAGAATCACTGTCTTCAGAAAATTACTGAATAACTAATTTTAAGTAAATATTTAGAAGGCACGGAGAGTGAAATAAAGACACAAAGAGTGCCTTATAGAAAGTTTTTGGGACTAATATACATCGTCATTTTACTTTAAGTGAGCCCATTATACAGTACTACTTTGGGAAGAAATTTTAGAAACGCAGACATAGTCTATTTAAAGCTCAGAAGCGCACTTAAGACTATAATCTTAAGGAAAATACATTGTTTTCATACTTTTAAACCTATTTAAAGCTCAGAAGCGCACTTAAGTCTATAATCTTAAGGAACATACATTGTTTTCATACTTTTAAACCTATTTAAAGCTCAGAAGCGCACTTAAGTCTATAATCTTAAGGAAAATACATTGTTTTCATACTTTTAAACCTATTTAAAGTTCAGAAGCGCACTTAAGACTATAATCTTAAGGAACATACATTGGTTTCATACTTTTAAACCTATTTAAAGCTCAGAAGAGCACTTAAGTCTATAATCTTAAGGAACATACATTGGTTTCATACTTTTAAACCTATTTAAAGCTCAGAAGCGCACTTAAGACTATAATCTTAAGGAAAATACATTGGTTTCATACTTTTAAACCTATTTAAAGCTGAGAAGCGCACTTAAGACTATAATCTTAAGGAAAATACATTGTTTTCATACTTTTAAACCATGCAGGTTCAGTTCATTTAATGTTATGTTTTTGAACAGACTGAAACAATTTTATCGGTTCTGATGACGTCAAGAAAAGGTGGAAACAATATATTTATAAAACTCTGATATTCTTGTTTAAATATTTGCGCATGCTTTAAACTGAATAACATATTAAGAAATTGTGTGAGAATCGAACCCACGCCCTTCGCATTGGAGGTCAGCGCGCTACCGTCTGTGCCACAGGGACTTTTGTACAATAAGCTTCCAAAACCTGATGTAAATGACGTAGAAATATTAAATAATAGTTTTTTGACTAAATGATAATGATATAAGTACAATAAATTTAGAAAGAGGGAATTTAAAGAATAATCAACAATATGAAATAATTATTTAGTATATAAACAAATGTTAATTATTACAGTTAATCGAAGTTTAAGAAATTATCAGATTAATATAAATAAAATATATTAACAGCACACGATTATATCCATAATCAAAAAACACTTTGTCATAATGCTTGTTTTTTCTTCTTTTGTAAGTATTTCTATAAAAATGATAGAGTAGGGCTCCGGAAAGTAGAGGAGAGTTCTAAATAAAACTAATTCTGTCTAAATTAAGGAGTTCAGGACTAATTGCGTTGACTGTAACCCCTCAGGAATTGAAACTTCTTCCAGTTGTCAAGAGAAGAACTAATGCTTATATCTATAATGCTTGTATCAGTCTTACTTATGGCGCAAATTTACTAATTTCAATTTTAACTAGCAATAGAGAATTCAAGAAGATGATGAGGAATACTCTAAATTTTTAATAAATATTGGTGAAGGTAGAGTTGAAAAGAATGAAAATAAAGAACGAAGACATGTTTATCCTTACATATAATGTACATTAGTGTATTGAATACATATACTCTGCATTCACCAACCAACAAATATTGTTCAAAGACAATTCTATATAAGTTCCATTTAGGGAGACACTCAGTGAACTTATTAGTAGGTTAATTGAATGATTTCCAAGAGAAATGAAGCAATACCTGTCATACAACTCGGTTTGTGAACGAACAGAACCCAAATATTAAACTAAAAAATTTCTTGACTCACTAGAGTTGTCTGGATTGCTCCAACATGAGCTGGAACTCAAAAAGGAAGCTCCTGTCATGTGTATGTATGAGAAATATTGATCCACCGCGCTTATTTAATGGAATACGACTAGTAACTGAGGAACTTTATGATAATGTCATTTTTTATAAATTTATCGCATCACGGTGTCAAGGGGAAATTCATTTACTTTCAAGATTGAAAATTGTTTTATCTGAAGAGGACAACATTCCTTTTTTAAGGATTCAATTCCCAATTCAGTTAGCATTTGCCATGACTAGTCATAAGTCTCAAGGAGAGACTCTACATGAAATAGTTTTGTTTCATTTATGTAAAACAGCATTTCAACATAGCAATTTACATATTGCTCTCAGTAGAGTCAAAGAGAAAGGAAACATTAAAGTTATTTTTTGAAAATTCAAATTGTACAAAAACTGTATTTAAAGAGAGTTGTCTTAAAAATATGTTCATTATTAGAAATGAATTAATTAAGAGTTTATCTGCATTTATGTATACATAATTGCATTAAAAAGAAAAGTGTTGGATGACCCAACGGGTCACGGGTAGTCTTGTATCTTTATAAAAATTGAGTTATTTGCCGTTGCCCCTACAACGTACTTGGACACTCTCTCTTTTTTCTCCTGAAGACGGATTTCCTCAAAAATTTGAGTTTGTAAGTTTGTTTCTTTACTCTGTGTGTTACACTTCTTCGATTGTGAACTCGTATGGTATCCAGTCTGGATTGTCCTTCCGATTTTATACTGAATTGATAGAAACTGATATTTTTCAAATAAAATTTGAAATTCAAATAAAATTTGAAAAACATTTTTTTCAACAAAGGAAGATTGACAAAGATTTTTATTTTATTAGAAAACGTTAATATTTCTTCAAAGGAAGTAGAATCACTATACCACTTTAATCACTATTCAAAATGCGAAGTATTCTTGAAAGAATCATCTGATTGATAACACATTGCAAACTCTAATATAATGGAGAGCCTAATACATACTTCTATTATTATAACTATTATTATTATTACTACTGTTATAAGGAGGACTGAGGTACCGGCATGAAGTAATGTGCAAACGATTTCCGTGTCGGATATTGTCAGGAAATAGGATGTGGTTTTTTAGTGGGTCGGGACCCCCAACCCCACATACCCTAAGCAAGATGTTTTGCTAAGAAATCTGCTGAACAGATTTTTCCACATCCTACGGAAAAAAAACTACTGTTATTTCTATCTAGTGTTAGTAGTTTATTGTTACCAATATACATACTGTTAATGAGCGAAGGGGAAGAAGCCTGCAGTATTGTTACCTTGGGCATAAGGTACTTAATAAAGACATATTCATTCACATACTTCTTATTCAAATTAGGGCATTTACTTCATAAAATAATGAATCTTGAAAATTGTATGCTTACAATGTACATATGTATGTTAACATATGCTTAACATATGTTAACATATGTAAGCAAAAGAAATTTAAATTAAATGATTAATATTACATATTCATTCATCATTATAGATATTATTATAATTTTAATGAAAAAGTAGATTTTGCAAACTGTTAAAACAAACAACCTGTTGTTTTGGTCTTGCTACTTAAGGTCTTATATTACCAGCTAATGGACTCGCTAAGAGGTGTGACAGTTTATGTCGAGAAACTTATTCCAATAGACAAGTATTATAGAAGGCTTTATGAAAAGAAGTATAACTAACGATTTTATTTAAATAAATCTTTCCATAAGTGAATTATGAATAGACATAATTAATACATAATAATTACTTGATAAGAACCAATTTGTTATTATAATGTTCACCAATATGTTTACCTGTTTAAGCACTGAAACATGCTTTAATTTGTTATTTTTTATTAATTTAATTATTTTTGTTAAATTATATTAATAATTATTTATTATTTTAATAATTAGTAATCTTTACTAATTAAGAAATAATTTATTAATTCTTCATATGCAAAATCAAAAAATTGTTTAATGCCATTGATTTTTTGTCTGATTATATTTGTGCTGAATATTGGTATACTGTAACTACATACTTATAATAAAGAAAGAGCGAGAAAGTAGTTTAAAAGGCTGTTTCAGAAGTTTGAATTAGGGAAAGGTGTAGAACAGGGATGTCCAAAGTCTAGCCCGCGGGCCGCGGCCTCTTCTAGTAAACTTTTAAAAATTAGTATTATTTAGACATCTATTGAGTTATATTAGAAAAAAGTTGTTATTAAGCAAAGCTACACTGCCAAACACTCAATTTTGGCCTCTTCTTTCTGAAGAATATTATCCTAATTTACGCCGTTTTGCATTGCACTTGCTGTCAATGTTTGGCAGTACCTACCTTTGTGGAGCAGCATTTTCCTCAATGAAGTCGATTAAATCCAAAGAGAGGAATCTACTTAATCAATCATCTCTCGAAGCTTGTCTTCGTTTAGCCTTAACCGCATTTGACATTGACACAAAGGAGCTGGCTTCCAAAATGCACGCACACCCATCCCACTGAATTTTAAGTAAACTGTACCGTTTTACGTACTTTCTTAAATTTTTTTAAGGAATATATTTTAGGTTTGTTTCTTATCCATACTTGTCAATTATTTTTTTACGATAATATATGTTTTTATGATAAATATAAAGATTCATTTACATGTACGTGTTTTACATCTGGTACTGCGGCCCGCGATCTAATTTCCTTGCCGAATGCGGCCCGCGTCCCCATAAAGTTTGGACAACCCTGGTGTAGACTAAGCACAACGGTGTGCTAGCGTTTATTCAGAAGACTAGAGCTTTAATCTCGGTCATGACCGATACGTGGGAGATAGAAAAACCTTGTGCATAGAGACTCCGAACATGACTTCAAGCTGTCGGTATCAATCTTGTGTTCGATTTTACATGCGATTACAAAATCATATTGACTTTGTGTCGGTCGGTGAACACTTTCAAGTCTCCATTCATGTGTTCCTTCTTCTTTTTCTTTTTCTCTTCCCCTGAAGAAGGCAAAAAAAAACAACAAAATGATCGATAATCGTTTGGGTTAGTCTTTTTTTTGTGTTTTCTAGTGGTAACTTTAAAAAAAATCATAGTGTGGTATTCATGAAAATGAACTAAAAAATAGTAGCTAAGTAGTACGATCTTAAAAAAAATACTCAAAAAATATTATTAGTCTCACTGAAAAGTATCATTACCGACTTTATATATAGAAATGGCCGTATAAAGAGACTAATTTTTCTATAAGAATACTTTATAATTCCAGAAATCTATTCCACAGCCCAAAAACTTTTACGATAAATCCTTAATAAATACTGGAATTACTGGGTATAAATAACAACTATACATACATATAAATAGAAATAAATTAAATTAGACTGATTGAAAACAAACAAATTATGAATAACAAATAAAGCATGGAACATCGCCTTGCCTTAGAGACTTGTGGATGGTCAGAGGAAGCGGAGGGTTTGGAGGTAGAGGAAGATAGGACGGGGCAGGAAGCCCACTGGAACTTAAACTCTAATTTACACCGTGTAACAGCTTATTTATTTTTCTTGTACAAAACAGAATATTTCACTTAACGTAAAATGAAACCTAGCTTACTATGTTTGTGCAGAGAGAGAATTTTTTTTGTTTTTAATTTTGTCTTTTTTTTTTGCCTTTTCTTTCTAATTTTCACTTTCCCTCGCTTCAGGCTTTTTTGAACTCTTTACTTCACTTACACTCGTTTGATTACGATAACAATGCGATGCTTCATCGTACAGTCGTATCTCGAGCAAATCTTTGTATATCGGGACGAAGTTTGATTCGAAATATTCGTATACCGGTACGTTCATAAGTCTAGGTACCAATGTATAATTAATTTTATTTCAAAACTATATCAAGAAAGAAGAAAACTAATGTGACATGTTTTATACAATGAATAATGAACAATAGTTTGCAGTATTTTGTCGAATTTTGTATACTCATGTCGACAAAATTTCGTTAATTTATGAAACTCACTGCTGGAAGTTTGTTGTTAGTCATTAAATAACTAGGACAAATTTAATTCTCATTGAAAATAATATTGTTTGATGGAATAAACTTAATAAAAGCATAAATTGAAGAAATGAATGATTTATGAATAATGTTTAAAATAAGTTTTTGAAACAGAATGCATTAAAGAAAGTAAACTTGTCTGAAAATGTCATTTGAAATGATGTGATTGAAATATGAGGTAAAACTTAAAAGAAGAATGTTTCTCCTTTAGAATAAAGAGGGGTGTTCAAATCCTTACTTTATGTTACATTCATTAAGAAAATGGGCCAGCCATACGGTTTACATTCAAATATTCAGCCATTTAATGCCAGAAATTAATTACATAAAAGATGTTAAAATCAAAACAAAACCCATGTTATATTTAAAGATAGCAAAATTTTAAAAAATTACAGCTCAATTTTGTAGGGCTTAAATATACTTTTGTATTTATAGTAATATAAAATGAAAAATTAATATAATATGAGTTAACAAAGAGCAAAATTTATCAATATAATTAAGTTTTTTTAAATTAAATAGAAAATTGTTAAACAATTTAGAGAAAACAATAAAATAAATATTCTGTGTTCAATTATTATTTTATTAGAAGTTATAAATGTTGCTTTGAACTGACAATGCATTGTAAAATTAATTCTGAACCATAAATAAATACAGAATTAAAAGAGTAATTACAGATGTCCTGATAAAGGATTAACAGCCAGCCTTTAAATCTCATTTTGTGTTTTATAAATTGGTTTTCTGTTTATGTTATGTATGTCGTCTAACATTATAGATATAAACTCAGTGTAAATTACGAGGGAATTTAATGGTTCCAGCTTTTCTTTTCTGAATCTGCTCTGACGCGTTACCAGTGGACTGACGCACAAAATGACCCGCGCAGGGGAAGCAACAGGGATATTGCATACCTCTAGAAGGAATTATTCAAAGTATTGTTTTGATAAAAAGTGAAAACATCATTTCTTTTTTATAGTCTGTGCTAATGAAAAAAATCTATTAATATTCACTACTCCTACTTTAGTTTTTGTTCATTATCTATTAGTATGTATATATTCAATAATCATATACATATTATACATATAGACATTCAATGATCAAACCACAATAAGAAATGGGAAAACAAGACTAAGATCTTTCAACCGTAACAAGCGGTCTTCGTCAGAGTCAAAAACCCAACTGACTCTGTGTTGGGTTTTTGACTCTGACGAAGACCGCTTGTTACGGTTGAAAGATCTTAGTCTTCTTTTCCCATTTCTTAATGTGGTTTGATCATTGATTGTTATTTCACGTGTTTATGTGAAATCTTTTTACATATATAGATGTTATGCGACACTGACATCGCAAAGAGGAAGTAGCCTGCTGATTATTTTTCGGGGTAAATTCATGACACTAGAAGGAATTAAGTCTATTTAAATTAATATCAATGGGAAAAAATTTGATACACAATATTTTTGATGTATAACGATCGTCCCGGAACGAATTAAATTAATTAAATTAAATTAAACTTAATTAAATTAAATTAGTGATATTTATTAAATTAAATAAATATCTAGGTACCATTGTATATGTATTTGCACAAATGTTAAATTTATTTACAAATAGATATAAATATTTGTCTTAATACTACTATTTGTAAATAAATATTAAATTTATTTACAAATAGATGTGTATTTACTCCACCATACATTATATAAATATATATATAATCACAATGTAGGTCTACTG
Source organism: Hermatobates lingyangjiaoensis (assembly GCA_026182355.1). Taxonomy (NCBI): domain Eukaryota; kingdom Metazoa; phylum Arthropoda; class Insecta; order Hemiptera; family Hermatobatidae; genus Hermatobates; species Hermatobates lingyangjiaoensis. Next base: position 859,297 of record JAPFBL010000097.1, on the reverse strand, counting down.
CGGTGGTTATGTCAGTGGTAAAGTTGAAACACTAGTCAAACAAGTAAAACAGAAGTGAACGGGATTGGCAAAAGGATGTAAGAATTCTGTTAGAGTGAAGCGAGAACATAGATGACTACTGATTCTGGACTGAATGTGGTTAAGGAAGAAACACAATATCCGAAACAACTGAATGTTATATGGACAATTCTCAATCTCTTACAAAGTATTCTGTAACACTTTATCGAAGAAAATACGATGCTAAATGGTAGTTTATAAGAATATGTAATTTGTGAAAATCCATTTATTATTTATTTATCGCAATTTATCTTGTATGCCTTATTTAATATTTTTATATGAAATATGTGCACGTTGGTTTATAAATAATATATTACACATTTATATAGTGTGTAATATCATCAAATGACTTGCATTACTCCTTTTTGGAATCAGTATGAAAAGATATTCAAATGACTAAGACGACGGTTGCAATTTTTATTCTCTTGATTTCAACAAATTGTGATAAAGTTGCAACCAAAAAAAAAAAAAAAAAAAACTTTATTTTGTGAACATACGTTAGAATAAGCAGAGAATACCCTTCAATTTAGAATTCAGTTATAAATGTTGTCCCTTATCTAAATCACACCATTCATTCCGTTGCTTCCTGTCTGTGGAACCTTTCAACTTGCCAACTTTACACACGCCATCTAATCTTTTTGATCGCCAGTTCTAGAGTCTGAATAGCTTGCAAAATCATAAGATCTAATGCCTGTTGTTACAAGAATTCAAAAATCAAATATGCTTCTCTTTATAAATATAATCGTAAACAAAAGCATAAGAAATGTTTCATAATTAGATATCAACATTAGATAAAGCATTATTAGTAAGTGCTTTTTACTTATTAGTAAAATGGCGAACACTGATTGTCTCTTAATGTCAGTTAACTTCCAGGAGATGAAAAAAGAAGCACTTAAGAAAAACAGTTAATAAACGACGTCATCTATTGATAGCACTGCGATATATAATTATTCATAAAGTTGGTAAATTCATAAGGTACACTTGGTAAAATAATTGAAAAGTTTTTTAAAAAGAACTTTTCTCAAAGAATTGACTTTCACATTTAAAGATGATATTGATTTCAAAAACTTGTAAAATTAATAATTTAATAAGATTTTCCTATTAATGCTTATTTATTATAAATTCAAATTAAAAGTAGTAATATTAAGTCAATTTGATGGGTTAGTAGATTTCTTGCTTCAGTGTCAGAGACGTGTCTGATTTCGTATGTTAATGGATTAACATACTTACTAATGCTTCTGTTTCAGTGTACGTATGCACTGTGTTCTTCTTGTGTTGCTACTTCTTGTTTGGTTGTGTTGTTCAAATTTTACTTCCTAATATTGAATGATGTTAAATACCATGGTTATTAATATATCGTACACTAAAAAAGAAAAAAACAACAAGAAAATTATAATTTATTAATTTATCAATGTAATCGTAAAAACTTTATTAATAGTATTATAATTTTCAATTTTTTAATATAAAAATCTTCATTTTGTTTAAAAAAAAAGCTATTTCCTAAGTTATTTAAAATTGAAGGAATTAACGGGGTGTAAAATGAAGAAGTTAATTTAATATGCACTCCGGGATGAGTTTTGAAGGCAATTCGTGAAATTGTTTCTATCAAGGTTTAATGACTCTCGGTGACGAAGGCAATAACTTGGTCGCAAACTAAAAATAAAGTATTCACTTTTATAGGTGATGGCTATAAAATAGGCCAGGTGAGTTATTGTACTTTCATGTATTATGCAGTTTATTTTTATAAAATTGAGCCAGCTTCTAGCTGAGTCTATTAAATATGCGTTTAAGGGACGTCTGTCATCTATAGTCATTAAATATGCGAATTATTAGTAATAATGTCCGTCATACCTCGTAAAGTTTCTGTAGAGCTCGACCGGTTTCGGGTCCGTCTGGTTCCCATCTTCTAAGAGCGACTGACTTATTTTATTTTTTCTTGCAACCTACATAAACTTGTTATCTACATTGTGGAATCAGTGTTGTCTGTATAGTGAAATTTGTATAAACAATCATGCAAACCAAAATTGAACTATACAAATAACACTGATTCCACAATGTAGATAACAAGTTTAGATAGGTTGCAAGAAAAAATAAAATAAGTCAGTTGCTCTTGAAGATGGGAACCAGACAGACCCGAAAACGGTCAAGCTCTACGGAAACTTTACGAGGTATGACGGACATTATTACTAATAATTCTAATATTACTAACTCATAATACAAACTGCATAATACATGAAAGTACAATAACTCACCTGGTCTATTTTATAGCCACCACCTACAAAAGCGAATACTTTATTTTTAGTTTGCGACCAAGTTATTGCCTTCGTCACCGAGAAGCAATCAGTGGAACTAACCCAATAACTATATTAAATATGCGTTTACCGGAGGCCTGTCATCTGTAGTCTAGAAGTGGTTTGGTGTTAACATTCTTTAAATCATAATACTTTTTTTATATAGAATGTTGAGAACCTTTTCTAATTTGTTCTGTAGTTAGGTTATAGATATGAATGCCCCAAGTAAGTGCCAAATCAGTTAAACGTTCCATTCTAATAAACTTAAAGGAAATTTAAAACTCCCTATATAAAACCTTATTTTATTAACAGTTGTAACTGATTTCAGAGCCAGAAACAAATATCTGTAACCTCAATATATAAAAAAGAAAGGTATATAGCAAGCATAGAAGTGTGGTTATTTCAGAAAAAATCTAATGATTTATTATACTTATATCGGTTACTGCAAGACGTTTCCTTGTACAGAGAGAATTAAACATACATGTATTAGTCTCCATATGATTAAGTTATTGTTCTTTAGGGTTTTTAGCGTCTCAGGAAAGGGGAGACACAACTTATAAAATTTACCATCTTTTCAACCGTCAATATTTCTAAAAAAATAACTAAATTTGAGACTGCAATTCATAGTGTTTGATAACAATGGTTTTGGGTTATCTAATAACAAGTCATTAAGATATTATTCTTCCATTTCTCTCAATGAACAAATTATTAATTGCAAATATTTCTTTATTGTTCCATTAATATTTTAAAATTTTATTTCCCTCTTATGTGCTTCAATACTTCATAATATTTTATTTATATATCTTTAAAGTTTGTTTAAAGATGGGTCTTAAGGTGGACTATAACATCTCGTTATCCTGTTAGAAACAAGGACACTGACCGACTTTTTCCGAAAATAAGACACTTTCTTTAGATACAAAATACGTGCTATGGCTTACATTTGGGAAGAGGGCTTTATGTAGATAAGTAGAAGTATATATTTTTGTTTAATAATAATTTATATACATAAATTTAAATTTATTCATTGACAGTCATGTCATCTTCGTCTGGAACATATTAATAAATTATTAAATTTGTTATAACGTTCTGATTTTCCTCCAAATTCATTTCCTGTAGAATCATTGGTCCGAATTTCTCATGTCTTGCAATATAGCTATAATTTTTAACGGGATTATTTTTGGGGATGTCTTATTTTCTGAAAAATACAGTATCAACGAATTTACTGTCCACTTATATTTCACCCGATCTAAACACAAATACTCTCTGTTTCAGATATATCCCAAAATTTTCAACTATTTTTTACATAAATGGTGTCTTTAAATCCTTATTATTTCTATTATGTTATTTTCTAACTCCAAGTCCTTTTTGATGTGTTTTATTTTTGATTTGACAGAGAACACTACATGCTGTTTAAACGTTTCACTTTGGCTATTTTTTTTTAAATATTTCTTTCAAAACTCTGTTTTATTGTGTTGTAGTAAAACTATAATCTATTTTATGTTTTTGGTAACTTTGACTTATGAAAAAGTGTTTACTATGTTTATTTTGAGTTTATAAAGAATATTTGCATTTTTCAAAAATTTATAGAATACTGCAGTCAAAAATGATTTTCACTTAGTTTCAGATAAAACATGTATGTATGTAAAGTTTTTCATTTTTATGTTTCTGAACCTTATATTATTAGTAATTTTTTTCTATGCATTATCAGGTTTTCCTTATAACATAAAATTTAAAAAAAAAAACTAAAAATGGAATTATTAAACAAAAGAAATTTTTGAATTAGGAATCAAAAGTAGAGAATGACTAAGCGTTGAGAGGATTTATATATGAACATTAGGAAGTTTCCAGAGGAAATGTACTTTTAACGTAAATTTTATATAATGGCGGAAATATAAATAACCAAGTTTGCGAAGTAATGGGGGGAGTTGAACAGAGTGAAGAGGTAATTTTCAGTATAGCTACATTTATTTCTAATACACCTGTCAGGGTGTTATATAATACACCTGCTGTACCAAGTTATGTCTAACTTGAAAGAAATGCCTTACCAGCATAGAGGATTTTGAATTATTTAAAAAAAGAGTCAAAAATATAGCATTAATAAAAACTATTTATTTTTCTGTTTTTATTAAATTTAGTTTTTTATATTGCAGTAATATACCATTGCTGAAAATAGAATAATATTATATGAACCATTTACCTTACTAAACTCTATGTCACATTTAACTCAGACGTATAAAACAGTAATTGTGTAGGCTAATCCTGGAAAGTTAATATTGATATTATTTTTAGGCTACCACTAAGTGTTAAGTTGGTGGGCAAACATTTTACGCTATTGAATTTTTTTTTTAGGGAAAGTCTTTTAATGTTGGTGTATTTTTACTTCAACCGGTAACACTGCATAAAAAGAAGGTAATTACATTTTTAATAGAAATTTAAAATTTATAAAATGGCTTTTCAGTGATGAAAGTTGATTTGAATAGTAAAATATAATTGTAAATTATACAATTAAATTTTTCGAGTTAAATAGATATTTATTTTTATTAAAATAAAATTTATATTTCAGATAAAATAAATATAACAGTAAGAAAATTTATCTGTCATCGATTTTTTAAAGGATGATAAATATTTCCAAATACTGGTAGTTATTGATTATTTGAAGAGTTTTTATAATCTTTAGGAGTTCTTGCGGGTTTAAGTTCGGATATTGGTACTTTATGAGATATAGTCATTTATATAGAGTTATGTCAGAATAGTCAGTTACTTATTCCAAACATACAAGTTTGGCCCTAGAAAAGGGAATTTTTTGAAAGATTTGAAAGATGTTATTAATATATATAGTAATCACTAAATGATAAAAGCATTTCACTAATATTACAACATGTAAACATGAAAGTATACCTGGACAAACCAAAAATAATCTAAGAAAATTTATTTTTAGAAAATGATTCTGTTAGTTTTTCACTTAATCGTTAATAATGACGTAACGCGATTATTTTATATATTTCAATGTTTTAGCGTATTTTTATATTCTTATGAAAGACAAGGTACAGTAAATTTAGCTGTTGCTAAGAAACCGCTGTTGACTATTTCTGTTTTGAATTACAGTTGAATTGTGCGACTATTTTAAATAGTATTTATCTTAAAATTTTGAACAGTTTACGTGACAATATAGTTAATAAATTTTCAATTTTCTAGTTCATCACAGTTCTAGTTTATTCTTAAATTTCTAAGAATGACTTTAGGAATAAATAAATGGAAATAATAAGAGCAAAATAAATGAATAAAAATGCTTTAATTAAATAAAATGTGGATCGATTATGTTATGGTATAGGTATAATACGCTGAAAGGTAAATAAATACAATAATTAGAAAATTAGAACAGTTAATATTAAAACTAAGAGAGATTTTGTAATTACATTTATTTACTATAAGGGAGTTATGATTTTATTTGTAGCTGAATATATAAGGAGTTCGATCAATGAAGATCTGTTTACAAGAACCGCCTTAAAGTTATTTCTTTTTTGAAATTTCAATTTTCTAATTCATTTCAGTTCTAGTTCACTCCTAAATTTTGTTAGAATGACTTTAGGAATAAATAAATGACAATAATAAACAATAGTAAGGACAAAATAAATGGATAAAACTTAAGACGGATCGACTATGTTATGGTGTAGGTATAATACGCTGGAAGGTAAATAAAGATAAAAATCAGAAAATTATAACAGTTAATTTTAAAATTAAGAGAGTGCTGTAATTACATTTACTTACTATAACGGTGTTATAGTAATTTCATTTGTAACTGTATATAAAAAGTATTCAGAATTCAATTAATGAAGATCTGTTTACAAGAAATGACAATAAAGTTAATTATTTGTTTTTTGGAAACTCAAATGTACTTGTTTTTAAGTTGGGAGATCAATAAATAGAAAACTCGATAAGGCTCTGTATTTGAAAGGTTTATTGGATACCTCTGGTAATCGATTGAACGACGAAGTTAGAATAGTTGTGGAGAGTTTGGGAGGTAAAGGCGAACTAAGTAAATGCCCCATGAAGGCAGAGTTCTCCAATTGCTGCGACTTGCCTAGGGTGATCTAGGGCAAACTTTACCAAGATAACAACTATATTTCTCAATGTAATGGCTTTTAATGACAGTTTGTTTCTCTTAAGAGACTGTCCGTATTTAAATAAAAAACAGACTAGTGTACGAACAATGAAAACTAATCAAACAACTTTTGTTAAAACCGTCAGTCTTAATTCATTGATTCGTTTTTCAATCTCATTTAAGATTTATATAACCATTGACGATTATTTAAATATTAATGTGCATTATTACTATAAATTTCTTTATTAATAAAATTAATAAAACACCACATATTCAGTATTAGAATTATAAAGATGCTTTCTTTGCTTGTTGAAAGCGTTTGTCTAGAGAAGAATTAACGTTCAGATTAGTTTGCTAACAAAGCGAACTGAATTCAGTTCAACTTGAAAAAGTACGTTTTAAGTAGGGTGAAACGTTTGGTTTGGTCATCATTAAATGATGTACTCCATTCACAAGGTTCACTTGCTTCATTGATGTTCATTCATCTGATGACTCATTTTCTCAATTCTTTCACACATGAAAGTTTGACAATCATTCCACATGCTGCCTAACTAAAGATTGGAAATCCACTGGGTTTCTTACTGGGCAGGATTAGTTTAAGGCTACCACATAATAGATACATATATTAGGCATATGCTTTTATGAAAAAGTGGTGACACGTTTTCCGTAAGAGTACACCATGTGATGTTGGATTGTAAGTTTTGAACAGAAGAAGTCTGTACCCACACGCGGTATTACACATAGACTGTTAACACCCAGGTGACCGTGTATTAATACCGGATTATTTCCAAAGTATATAAATATTATCACTAATAATTATTCGAATAGTAAAAAAATTACTATACAATACAAAAAATAGAATAATATAATTAACTAACTGAAACAATGTATAGATATGTATTTATTACGAATTAACAATATTATATATATATATATATATATATATATATATATGGTATATACAAATCAATGATCAAACCACAATGTGAAATGGGAAAAAAAACTAAATCTTTCAATCAAACAGTAGTCTTCGTCAGAGTCGAAAACCCGACTCTTAGTCTTTTTTTACTTTACTATAAGTAAAGTAGATTTTTTTCATTTCATATTGTGGTTTGATCATTGATTGTTATTTCACGTGTTTATGTAAAATCTTGTTATATATATATAAAAACAATCTGTGGTGCAGAGACGTTTAGAGACCCAAACAGTGTGTTTCATTTCCCTGTTTTATCTCTCCTGAAGATGGTTCAGACCAAAAATTAGAGGACTGTAAGTGTGTGTTTTCAATTTATTCAATTTTTTTTTATCTATGTTAACTTTTACTCACTTTAATTTTGGAAAATAAACAAAATTGTACAAAGAAATTGTTGTATTCAAACTTAAAAACGAAGAAAAATAACAGAGTAAGGAAACGCTGCAGTTACTAACTCTAATTTTGGGAAGAGCCGTATTCAGGAGGTAAAAAAAGAAAAAACAATCAAGGGAGATAAAATGCATGTAACCTGAGAGGGTTTTAAACTTACATTTCTTAATTCTTGACTTCTATATAATAACTTATAAAGTATATAGTATATATATATATAATATTTCAAAATTGTCAATAAGTTACGAAATGAAAAAAAAATCTATATAAACTTATAGGTACTTGATATATTAAAAATACATTTACTGTCTTTAAGTTTTTGCTTTACAATCAGCGTTAGTAAATGAGAGAGTAGAGACGAGAGAGAGAGAGAGTAGAGAGAGAGAGAGAGAGAAGCACACTCTCCAGGGTTGGTTGCAGACCAATATTGGTATGAATGCACCTAGTTAAAAACATAAGGTAGATACCAGTGAAGATATAAATAAGATTTAAAAAGAAAAATAATTTTTGAGTAGAAAAAGGGAAAACTACAGACTAAAAATAAGTCATAAACTAATGGATAACAGAGGGAAAAACAAGGTAGGTGATAAATAAACAAAGATTAGCCTGAACAATATATCACTTTCTTTGTTTTTCTCTCAGTTATGCTTTCATTTATTATTTGCTTTTATATTTCTTATGTTATTTTTTTACACATTATTTATTTTTGTTTATAAATCTTATTTACTTCCTTACTGTTCTCTATCCTATCCTTATAACCGAACGCACGCGTGGTAACATCGTTTATCTTCAACCATTAGTAAACAAGTGCACTTGCTATCCATATATTTTATCTTCTGATGACGGTACTAAATTTGTGTGTTTTTTTTATTTATTTGTATGTCTCTGCTGTTATTAAACAAACAAATAATATGTTTCTTCAATACATTTTTAAATAATGTACATTTTTAAGTACATTATATACGAACTATTGTATACAATTATCGTTTATATTATTGGTAAGTTTTCAAGATCAAGTGATACGTTTTTGAGTTATTAAAATCAAATGTTAAGTTTAAATAGAAAGGACTTATTTATCCCAATAATTTCACATCTACAGCTCACAATATTAATGTGATTTATAAACTTGCTTTCTTAATTAACTTAATTGTAAATTTTCATAATCTGTTTCTTTTCATTGTCAATTAAAAAATCAATAATTTACGAAATGCTATATATTTGATACACAGTCGTCTCCACGATTATTAGCCTGGTTAGGAAAATTGGATGTCAAACATACAGTGTTTATTACAACTTCTCAAGTTAGGAATTACAATTTATATTTTTTTTATAGTTTATATAATGTGTAAATTTGAATCTTTGCTCTAAAGTCTGGTTGGTTGGTTGACCTGTGATTGAACAGTCAGTTGACCTGTCTTCACTTGTCAGTGTGCAGTAAGTGTCTATACTGTAAATTAGTGAAAGGACTATTAACCCAATTGTTATTTTTAATAAAAACTAACAATAGTTTATTTGTCCTCCTTTCTAGAAATACTTCCACATTACAAATGTATAAATAAATTGTGTTTATATACAATGAAATAATTAAACTAAATAACTTTATAACATCCAGTTTTTAGCATATTTTAATAAGAATAGGTTTTAAAATAAATTGGAAAAAAATAAACTAACTTACTAGGGTTATTTGAATTACTAGGGCAGACTGATTCGGTATAATCGTGATAAGTTTTACTTTACCATTCAATTTCCATGAAGTCAAACTTTCCATTATTGTTTAGATTTTTTACTTTTAAAGAAAAATAAAGAAATCTTCAATAACTTTCTTTATCAAAAGTTTTATAAAAATTACTTCAGTAAAATTAGTTTAGCTTAATGTTTATAAATAAACTTTAGTTAAAATAAAACATAACTTGATACTTTGAATTGAAAATCTTCTTCTAGTTGTTGAAATAAATACAAGTTAGTGAAAGGGATAAAACTTAATTCAATTTCAGGATAGAACTAATGGATTTCTTAAAATCAGCAGATGTATCCTGCAGTCAACATAAAACAAAAAAATAATGATATAGTCAAAACAAAACAAATCAAAATAAATAAAGTTATCAAATATATTTTACAATAAATATGAGAACAGTTCATTTTCCCTTTAAAATAATTTGTTTTCTTTTTTATCGATAAAAAAAGTGAAATGTTAAACGTAAAGTATTAGTTATTAATTAAAAATGCTCCCAGTTTTTAACTGTTGTTAATAATTGCATTTTTGGGGAATTATGAAATAGAATATATATTTGGTTAAAAATCTAATTATTGCTTGGTATCTATCGGTCATATACAAACACGTGAGAGCAGAGATTCTCATTACACACTTCAACAAAAAACCTTGACAGTGTTGCCACATATTAATTTTACAGCTTCTGATAAAAGCCATACTTAATACAAAAATAATGCAGAATTAACTGTCCACTATTTTATACTAAAACTATATAAATTCGTTATTTCATATTATATAGGATAATGTAAAGTAATAAAGAACTTCAATGTTACTTACTTTACACGAACTGATGAACAAAAAAACTGGGTCTCCTGCAACAAAAATAAATAAATTAATGAAATGTAAACATAAAAAATTGTATTAGCAGAACACCTAAATTTGCTTTCATTTCTGTTTATGTTAAACTGTTTGCAAATAAAAACAACTTTTACCTCTAAAGAAAACTGATACATGACTTCAGTTTTAAACTGTCAGTTCAGATACGATAACTGAAATTAGTTAAATGTGTATATATATCAATGATCATAACCACAATAAGAAATTGGGAAAACAAGACTAATCTTTCAACCGTAACAGAGCGTCTTTGTCAGAGTCAAAACCCAACTCATTTGTTTTTGACTCTGACGAAGAACGCTGTTACGGTGAAAGATCTTAGTCTTGTTTTCCCATTTCTTATTGTGTTTGATCATGATAGTTATTTCACTGTTATGTGAAATCTTTATATATAAATTATTTATATTTATAAATATATGATATATATATAGTACTTAAAATTGAACTGACACATAGACCTGAAACATAACAATTTACGGAATACGAAACTAACAATTACATAACTGAAACAAACCGCCATTACGGTCGAAATATTGAAAAGTGAGTCTTTTGTTATGTTATCAGTCTATGTGTCGCTGTTTATTTGTTATCTGTCCTGCCAGAACCGTTTTTTGTTTATCATGGTATATATACTATATATATTTTAATATCTTAGGACTAATTTTTGAAATTATGTCACTATGTTAAGGTGTTGTTTTTACTATGAAATCTCAGTTTTGTTCTTTTGCAATATGCGTCCTCTTCTTTCATCATTTGGATTGTTAAGACGTCTTTTCGTGTGAGCTTTGTGGGGGTTCTATTCGTGAGATGCATAGTTAAATGTCGAATAATCTTGTAGTCGTCACCCCAATATAACTCTAGGGTAGAGTTGTACAGTCCCCCGTATCAGAAGTCTATGTGGTACCTTGAAATAAAATTTTATTAGTTCTGTAACCATCGTGAGATGTTCAAGAAAGTCGTATCTCAAAGCGAGTTTTCCATTTAAAAGAATAAATCATTATGGAGAACTAGTGTATTTAGTACCAGAAAGATTTAAATCAAAGGTGAGAAAACTTGAAAGATGGACTCTGAAATTGATTCATGCCACAGTACAAAGGTCGTTCAAAAAAACATATATATATATATATACTTAAAATAAACAGTGACACATAGACTGAAATATAACAATTACATAACTGAAACAAACCGCTATTACGGTCGAAATATTGAAAAGTGGATCTTTTGTTATGTTTCAGTCTATGTGTCACTGTTTATTTTGAGTGTTATCTGTCCTGATGGACCATTTTTCGTTTATCATGGTATATATATATATATATATATCATATTTTTTTAAATAAATTGTACAATGTGTTTCATTTGTTTAAAATAAAACGTTCTTAATTTTAGTATATTAAAAACAAAACAACTTTATTGTTATAAGGTTACTTAGTTTTTTAATGATCACATTAATACTAATATTACCGATTACGGTCGAAATATTGAAAAGTGAGTCTTTTGTTATGTTTCAGTCTATGTGTCGCTGTTTATTTTGTTATCTGTCCTGCCAGACCGTTTTTTGTTTATCATGGTATATATATATATATATAATATTTTAAATATCTTAGGACTAATTTTTTGAATTTTTCACTATGACTAAGGTGTTAGTTTTTACTATGAAATCTCAGTTTTGTTCTTTTGCTATATGCGTCCTCTTTCTTTCATCATTTGGAGTGTTAAGACGTCTTTTCGTGTGAGCTTTTGTGGGGGTTCTATTCGTGAGATGCATAGTTAAATGTCTGAATAATCTTGTAGTCGTCACCCCAATATAACTCTAGGGTAGAGTTGTACAGTCCCCCGTATCACAAGTCTATGTGGTACCTTGAAATAAGAATTTTATTAGTTCTGTAACCATCGTGGTATGTCAAGAAAGTCGTATCTCAAAGCGAGTTTTCCCATTTAAAATAATGTAATAATGTATTAATGCATTCCAACAATATAAAACCATTCCAAAATACAGTTAAATTATATATAATATAACAATTTATGTATAAATAAACTAGTAATAACACACATTATGATAAAATAGCATATTGGTGTATGATAAATGGCAATAACAGCAGTAAAAAAGAAAGGAGTTTTACCGTACTGTACTTACCATAGTGACAGGTGAGGTGCGGTCTGAAGGAGGAGCGAGGAGTGATTGGCAGGGAATGATTTTATCCCTTTTTATTCACGTACATTTAATAAATAAACAAACGTAAATAATACATTGCTAAACTAATTTATATAATTTTTTTTTTTTTTTTTAATTTTATAATCATCACTTAGGCTATTCATCACTTTCATCATTTTCATGTCGAGCCTTTTTGACCTCACTTTTCCTGATTGTCATTACTTTCATGTCTGGCCCTTTGGTCTGACTTTCTGAGTCAGTCACAAAGAAACGATCAAGATAGGTATGTTTTAGCCTCTTATTTAAATTGTTACGTAAGAATGCGAGGCATATATCATTAAATAAGGCACTCTCTCTCCCTGTACACAATTTCTCTGGTTTTCTTTTTTCTATAAAATCAGACACTTCCAGCCACTTCACATGAAATTAGTTTCTCAAATTTTCGTATCTCCAATTTTTCTCGTATATCACAGCAACATTGTTAGTCATTTTTATGTAGTATATTAAAGCATTCGTATTTCAGGACAGTCATATCTCAAGGTTTTAGTGTATTGGTATATTAGGTCACTTGTCTGCATATCTGGGACGATAATTACCCGACTGTTTTCTCAAAAGAGTAATTTCAGTTTTGCTGTTTTTAAATTTATTAAGTCATTCATATGGTCGTTAATTGTTAAATAGTAAGTCGTATCTAGCTTTGACTTACTTTTTGCATGATTTTTTGTTTATATATTTTTTTATTATATACAAATTTTTCTATAAAATCTTATTCCATAAAAATAAGTAAATAAAAAATAACTTGTAAAACGTTGAATGCGTAAACATTTTGTAAATAAATATATTAATATACAAAATAGTTTCAATATCTATTATTAGATTAGGTTTCTGTAATTGATCCCTAGAGACATATTTTAGTTTTTCAAGCTTTTGAAGCTGGATATTCTTAACTCTAGAGGTGGCTAGTTGATGCCTTGCGTTGCTCGCTTAGGCCAGGTTTTTTCCATTGTCTTTTACCTTGCTAAACCTTTTGTGCAATATTGGACAAAGCTTCCAGGTGGAAACCAACAACCAACCCTTCTTTCCATCCCAATCTAAAAACCAATTACAAAACTAATTTTCTCCTATTATCCATAAAATCTCTTCCAGCTCCGGCAAAGTGAGCCGTTTTTAATTTCCTTCAAGATAACTACGAAATGAAACTCTTAATCTATTTTTTTTTTTTTTTTTTTGGAGTGATTGTATTTCTATTATTTTACACAGAATATTAAAAGAGTATTAAGCAGGCTTTGAGAGCATTTCTTTATTCAGTTATCTTACTCTGATAATTTTTCAACAACCTAAAATAAATAACTTTTTTTTGTTTTGTTTTATGGTTTAATATGCTTTTTTTTTTTCTATTTTGTATGCGCATGAGATCCAGAGGCTTAATAGATGCTTTATTGTCCCTTTTGAGGTATGTGGCTGCCACAGACTATTTCTCCTAATATTCCTATAAATAATAAATAACTGAAAATAAACAAAATAGATGTAACTTTAACTATTATAAATTAGTGTTTTAAACTGTTAATAAAAAAACTATAGCTTTTAGGTTTAAAAAGTCCAAATACAAAGAAAGTCTGGAATCATGATTATTAAAATTAATGATGTTAATGATGAAGAAAAACATAGTTTCATAAAATTTTATTTACGCGTAATAATTCTTTCATTCTAGAGTCATACGTCTTTATATTTACGTCATTTGCATTATACTTACAATGAACAATAAAGAATTATTCAGTTATCATTAGTTGTTAGAAAGTGCTAGACGGAACTCAAAATGTTCGAAGCTAGTGCTTCAATATCAGGAAGGGCTGACTGACTTGGCTCGTCAAAATACTGTGTTAATAGGTTTGGCCCCTGGCCATAAAGGGATCGAAGGAAACGAACAGGCTGATAAGTTTGGCAGAAAAGCAGCTATACTCCTTTTATAGCGCCGGGACACATACCCTATGGTAGCGTTAGAGATGAAGTGACAGGCTGGGTCAGAAATGAACAGTGGAACCATTGGAGATGCTACAGTGGTGGTTCCCATTGTAAATGGTTGCAACGAAAGGGAACCCACGACTCACACATGTAGGCCTACTGAGAGGACACGGGTATTTCAGAAGGCACATGAAAAAAGTCGGCCTCTTAAGAGAATCGGCAGATAGTAGATTAAGTGGGAAGGTAAAAGAAACTACCATCTATAGTTAGAAACTGTACTGCGCTAAAGACCGAAGGCGGTTACTCCAAACTTTGGCCTTGCTGCATACCTTAAAAATTTACTGAGGGGAACAGAACTCGAACAACAGTTCCAGACACTGATCTCAGTAGTTTTACCCAAACATTCGATCAAGCAAAAAAACCGCAAGGGCTGACGTTTTTACCCCAAAGGAGATCAGTTTCTATTCTATCTACCTAACTAATATAACTAATAATCTTATGATAGTAGTTTGAAGAATTAATCAATCATATATATTCGTCATAAGTCTAAGCTCTATTTATTTAAAGTTATGTCGATGACAGATAAGTAAATATCAGAGTTGAATCTGTTTCAGTGGTTTAAAGTTTACATTAGCTGCGATTATACTTATCTGTGTATTTACGGCCACAGTTGGAGGTGGACCCTTGCCAACACAAGGCCTTAATGCGCCCTTCCTAAATCAACTATTGCCACCCTACTAGGCCCATAAAAACTTTCTACCTTTTATTTATAGAACAAAAAAAAAAAGAGTTACAATTTGTGAAGCTGAGAATGTATTTTAACTGGAACAGGTTTCTCGTTTTTGTAAATGGAAAGAGTTAAAGGAAAAAAAGAAAAGAGGGGTTGAATTGAAAAATCAATAAGATGGAAATGTAAAGTAGCTTTGTTAAGATACGTTTTCAGCTGAAAAATGACCATGGTTTGTCTTTCTTACCGAAATCAAGAATAATAGAATAGTATCTGCCAGATAACGTCCAAGTGTTGGGTTTTACATTCCATTTAATAGCAAATATTTAACAAAATATCTATTTTTAGGTATAGAACTGTTATTTTGCAGCTATAAGAAAAATATGTCTAGCTTAATTCTGAGACTCAAGAACATAAGAGATCTAAGATGAAAGAAAGTAAAAAAGTGAAAACAACACCATATGTCAATGGATGTATTAGGTTAGGTTAGGTTGCAGTGGCAGTCTCACAAGGAAACACACCTAGGCCAAGCATTGGCCCTTTGTGATACCACACAATGAAGATTGATTCTACAGTGGGAGTCCTAAATTTTGCCTAACTCAAATGTATTTAGAATAGGGATCTTTAACGAGTACCTGACATCGTACAGGCTCGGGACCGACAGTTTAAACGTCCTTCTCCGAGGGACGACGTGCTCAGATTTATTCACCTCCTGCGTGAATAAATCGAGGGCCAGGTGGGGATCAAACCCCGGTCCTATCAGTTCAGAAGCGAGCACGTAACCACTGAGCTAGCCTGCCCCCCCCCCCCCCCCCCAATGGCTGTATTAACAAGCATAGAGTTGTAAGAAAAATGTATCTAATCCAATACTGGATACTCATAAACATCGAGAAATTTAAGATGAAAAGAGGTAAGAAGTTTGAAAGAAAATACATGTCTAGCCAAATTTGTCATAAAAGAACGAGACAGATTTATAGAGATGAATTGAGAGATAGAGGTAGATAGATAGATAGATAGAGAGGAGAGAGAGAGAGAGTGAGAGATATATCATGGAAAAGTGAGGGAGGAGGGATGAATGGAAGGTAATTATTACAAACACTATAACAAGAGAGATGGGGAGAGATAAGCAACATAATAAATGAAAAGAGAGTGATAATGTTATGATGGACAAGGAGAAAGGACTGAAAGAAGAATATTTGTTACCAACTTTGCATAGGAATAGATATAAATAAACATAAAACTAGACTAACAAGAAGTTGCACTTTCAATTTCTTAATCTGAGAAAACAAAAAATTTTTGGAGTAATATTTTAAGCAATGAGAATCCTAGAGAGTGAAAGAAAAAAGAAGGAAGAGAGATTAATGTATCATTTAAAAACAAAAATATACATGTTTGCTTTTATTTAATCTTTGTTTAGTTCAAAGGAAGTTTGCATCTTTTAGTTAGCCATATCTGATAATCAATTTATCAATATATATTCGATAATCAATTGTAATATATCGTTAGATGTTTACAACTAGTATTAAATAGCGTGAGATGTCTGTGTTAGGCAGTATTAGAATTTTGCTGAACCGACAAATTTATCTGTGATAAGAAAAGAGCAAAGTATTTTCAGGAAGATAAAGATGTTTGAAAACAGAGCATTCAGTTTGAAGGAAAGGTTCTATTCAACAAAAGATGTAACAGATGTAATACATCTGTGCAAAGATTCGTTAAATAAATCACTCGAGTAAATTTATAGCTCGTGTTAGATTAAGACAAGGTATGTTGTAAGCAGTTCTTCATGGAAAAAACTCAATGAAAAATTTTTCAAATGATCTTATGCGTTCGTTTTTTTAATGTGTGACATATTACTGTCATTACACACACACATGTGACCATGAATGGAATACCTCAAATCTGATTTTTCATGCATAGTTTTACTTGTACTATTTTTTATTAACTTAAACAAAATTATATATTTTTTAAAGAAATATAGTTATGTAAAACAGTATTTGCACCTTGTAGTCATCCAGTGCTCTATGTCTTGAATCCTCCCCCCTACCTTTTCTACGTCACCAAGTCAAGTTACAGTTGGCTCATAAGAAGTATTATCATTCAAATTCAAAGATATGAAGCAGAAGAGTACACGATAACTTTAAGGTGATGCAGTACTATAAGGCTGCCTCAGTACCTTATTCCTGGGTGCTTTATTTCTTGATGAAGATACGAGTACATTTCATTTCAAACAGACCTATTATATCATCATTAGTCTCTCTTCTAATGGAATAAACAACTGTTTAATCAATATAATGCCTTTGTCTAAAAACAGTTTTCAACTCAAAATGTTTTCCTCTATATTTCAGACGAGTGGAGTTATGAAGCTAAATAAAGTTATAAAATAATGATAGTATAAAGTTTCCTTTGAAATAATGTTGCAACTTTTCATACGTTAACCATCCATATTTACTTTAGTACACATTTTATTTATTTTCTATATTCATTGGAATCATGAGTGATGGCATTAACACATTTGAGTGTTACCCTATTGAAGCAAAGTACTGATTCAATGTCAACATCCATAAAATATCCTTTTCTTGTACTTACAATAGTTGAGCCTGCGTTATACATAATTTAGCCACTGATCGTTATAAGGTGTTTCATACCAAACTTTCCTCTCACCCAAATCGACTCGTACAAAACCTTGTTCCTTACACACCTTCTCAGAATCCCAAAGACGACTTAAGAGAAGATGGCAGAGGGATCTACTGCCATGATGATCCATAATCGGGAAACGAAATGAAAAGTTGAACCAGTGGGTTTCATTCTTTGCTCATGTGTGTCAAAGTTATTTGTATTGCTCATACTACATATGCTTGTTACGCAACATATACGAAGTTGTATATTTTAATAAATATATTAAAAAAAATTTAGCAATGGTGAATTAAAAGCATAAAGGCATTATACTTTTTCACAAGGAAGATAGTAAATCTTTTACTGTCCTTTCTCTGTGAGAATGAAAAGCCGTTAGACTCGAGGCAGTAGGTCTATAGGCATTTGTTAAGGAGATCCCTAGTTTAATTAACTTGAGCAAAGTTTTGTATCATCTATGTAAAATACGCCCAGTAATGCCTTACACTATAAACAAGAGAGCTGCACTTTCATATGTAAATCAAATTTAAATTATCTAATAACGTTTATTAAAGTAATGTGAATATGAAATTCCAGGCAGAAATAATCATTCATTCCTTTACCACACTTGTACTCTGCGACTACATGATAGACTGTTTCATGGCAAAATAATTATTTATAGAAGTTTTCTATTCAAACTTAAATGAATTTATAAAAAATTACAAAAAATTCTAAAAGCAAAGAAAACTATACTATTATAAATTTTGAATCGAATATAGCGACTTGTATTTTGAAATCTACCTTATTCTATATAATATAGTAGCACATGACGGATTAAAAGGTTAAATAAACAAAAATAATAATGCTGTATTGTAGAGGAACTAAGTTTAATTTCAAGCAATATTAGAATTTGTTACAATGGAAGTTCCAAATAAAAACATATATCATTTATACTAATATAAAAATGGCTATCTATAAATTAAAGTAATACGCATGAATTTAAGAAAAAATAATTTTGAACAATTGCTATTAATATGTAACTAAAGTGGGTACCAAGTATTAAATGAGCCAAATATGCCGTGTTCTGAAGAACACTAAATGTGAGCGCGTATAGATGTGATGTTGGAAGCATAACTGAATGCATGGAACAAAGAAGAGACAATTTTTTTTTTCATCAATGACAGCTTTTTTGTTTATTGTTGGTTTTTTTTTATTTGGGTAAGGATGTGAAATGCATTTACGCATATAGTGCTGGGCTCCCAGTAGTACCAGGCTACCAGCTAAAACACCCCATTTTCTTCTAGGACACTAGTCTGGAATTGTTTTCCACATTTCCTCAGACTTAGCCATTCTTAGGTAAGCCAGTCTTATTTTAAAGTTTGTTATTCCAACTCTTCTAAGTGTTGCTTTTTGATTGTGAATATATTTTTGGCCAGCCATTCTACCATTTTCCATACCTCAGCATTCAAGATCATTTTGGCCATAATAGTTTCTGGGGAGAATATACCGATTCTCTTCACCAAGTCACTCCTCTGGCTATTCCATTTTTGGCATGAAAAGATTGTGACCTCCATATCGTTCACTGCTGAGCAACAGCCAGTTTTGATTTGTAATCATGTTTATCAACATTTCGGTTATTTCATGAACAAAGCACAACAGATCGGTGCTTTTTAACGTGAGACCCTTTAGCCGCATCATGAAGCCCACTGCAACCCCCCTATATTAGAAGGGCTGCGATGAGCCACTGATGCGCCCAAGGTGGACCTCGCGGAGGCGGTCCCACGACACCACATCAGACAAAAAAAATATATATATATATATATATATATATATATATAATTAAAAAAAGAACACATAGAAAAGAAACCACTGAACTCACTACTATATTTCGATGTCCTCGTCTTCAGGAAAAGAAGTGAATCGCTCCAAAGGCTGATAACGACTGATTTGAAGCGATTCACTTCTTTTCCTGAAGACGAGGACATCAAAATATAGTAGTGAGTTCAGTGGTTTCCTTTCTATGTGTTTTTTTTTTAAATTCTAGTTTATATATATATATATTCACTGATAAAACGAAATACGATCCAAACTGGACACAATACGAGTTCGAGATTAACAAAGAGCAACACACAAAGTAGGGAAACACACTTACAGACTCAAATTTTCGGGTAATCCGTCTTCAGGAGAAAAAATTTTCTCCTGAAGACGGATTACCCGAAAATTTGAGTCTGTAAGTGTGTTTTCCTACTTTGTGTGTTGCTCTTTGTTTATATATATATATATATAACTTTAAATTACACAAAGCACGACACAGAAAAAAGAATAAAGAGAACACTTACAGAATTCAATATTTCGAACTGTTGTTCGTCATCAGGAGTAGACGTCGAAGATATATATATAGACAGCCTGTTTTGGCATTATATCGCGCACCCAGCTTTTCAGACATATCGCAGATATATAGACAGCCACTCGGATGTCTGGTACTTTCCTATCTTGTATAGGTAGGCGCGGAACTATTCATGTCCGTTGAGAAATTGTGTCAGGCAATACCCCACCTAACACTGGCAGGTTTGCATCCATACCAGAGGCTAGATTATTTAACATATGTTATAAACATTGCTTGCGAGACTAGGCAGGTACCATATATTCTCACCATTGTTATAAATAAAAAATAAACAACTATTACAAGTAAGCTTGATTTTTAGTTCATTTCTTGTGTTAACTCATCTTCTATCCATAAGCAAAATACATTTTGATTGTATCATACTAACACTGTATTTTATACAGAAATACAAATTAAATATTGTTTCTCTTGTGATAAACAGTACGTTTAAAATAAATTCCCGTTATGCACTTTGATAAAAATTAGTTCATCTTTCTTTTCAGAATCCACTATTTATATACTGTAGGGTAAAAAGCTAATGAAATAGTCTCCAATATAAAAATTTAATTAATAGATTGAGTATCTGTGGTATAACTGACAACTCGGTTGTACCACAGATACTTACCCTTAGTTAATGCCTGAAGAAGAAACCTACGCGTTCGAAACGCGTTGCTTATACGATTCAATGTTTATATGTGGAGACTATTTCATTAGCTTTTTACCCTACAGCGAGTAAATACCACATAATAACTGATTGCGCTACCTTAAAACTATATTTATATACATATATTATTATTTATATTATGTCACTGTAACCTATATAGTAGGAACTATAATTTCTAATAAATTCATATTTCTTTCGGAAATAAATCTGGAATTTCTGCTTAACAGCTGTATGCTAATTACTTCAAGTTGGATGAATTGTCTTAGACAGTGATTGAAATTACTAATCTATTTTACCATCTGTCATTTCACCTCAAACTACCAAGTTGAGATGCAACAGCAAAACTACTAGAAAATCAATATGCCACAAGCAAAATGGTATCTGCAATAGCTAATATTATGGTTAATAATAAGAACCAAATATAGTGATTTCACTTCACAATAAATTAAATTTGGTGTCTTGTGAAAATATACTTTCAATATACTGAATGGTTAAATATATGAATGATATAAAATCAATTTAATCATGCCTTCGTGTAGGGTTTTAAGTTTTTTCTATTCCGTCAGTTGGTTTGTCCGAATCCAATCATAAAAACGATACATAAATGAAACTTTCCTTAAATTGATTTCACTGCAATTCCACACATACAACCATTTCTGATGGAAATTAAAACAGAAAATAGGCGAATAGTAGAATCTGCAAGAAAAATTTTATTATAAAATTTCTGAAACAATGGTTTTTTTTTAGCATCATCAAGAGTAGACTACGCCCACATGCTGAGAGAAATTTCTAAAACTAGTAATGTTGTTTGAATAAAGAAAATTTGGAATGGCCTACACTCATATAACTAAACTCGTAAACAATCAATTGTGTTTTTTTTTAATGTAGCATATTATCAAACTCATTGATAAATTATACAAAATTCATAAATTACCAATTTACAAATTGCCTTTGCTTTATTTTGGCTATAATTTTTTCTAGCTATAGCAAACTATAGATCATTGAACACAAAAAATCCGATAGGTTATTATTATTAATATTAATATATCCACATAAGAGCCTGAGATATTAATATTATTAATATCAGGCTCTTAACCAATATATTGGTTTTCCGTTTAGACTTTTATCTAAAGAAACTCCAAAGTATTTGCGTACCTCTGGGAGTTCTAGTTTGATATTTTGTAATAACAAGGTTTTTGACCATTCTTTGGTTATATATATATATATATATATATATGGAGAGAGAGAGAGTTAAAACGAAAGTAACCTGCAGATAAATACAGACATAACATACTTCTATATTTTTATGATCGTCGTTCTTAGGAGTCGAAGAGTCCCGCAGGAAGCAAGGCGACGACTCTTCCTTCCTGCGGGTCTCTTTGCCTCCTGATGACGACCATCGTCGAAATTTGCCAGTTATATTGACTAACTAAGGTAGCTGTCTTTTGTCACAGGACTTTTCAAGCCGATGGCAGCAGTATGTGAACAAACACGCTGAACTGGATGCCAGTGTACGCGAAGTACGTCAATGGTTAGACAATATGGCTACCAGATTAGGTCACTGTTCCGACCTGACCAACTCCTCGCAGAACGACCTCCAGGCCAAGCTAGAGACAATACAGGTATACTAGATTCTTGAATTAACCACTCCAGTTTTTAACCAAATTCAAACTGAAGTGTTATGGAAATAAACAAAGTTGGAGTAAAGTTAACTTTTCTATAATTTGACCTATTATCAAACCTTTAAAAAATCCATTTTAATAAGTAGATTTTTTGATTGATTGTAATGTAGGTAAAATTATTTACCAATTGCAATGAAAAGCTATTTTGACTCTGTAAATAATGTCTAAAATTTAGGGCTGAAATGCTGTATTTGCCTATAATTATAGTATGCAGTTAACATTATTTTCCTGTCTCAATTAACTGACCTTGTAAAAACTATTTGACTCAGCTAACATAAGCAATTGTGGTAATAAGGAAAAAAGGGTAAACAACAAGTTTTCATACAAATTTGCTTTACAACTAATATACGAGTTTCAATCACTTTGTGGTTATGCTCAGAATATGTCTAAAATACAAATGATCATAAACGGGGAATTTCAAAAATTACGTCTCCACATAAAAAAGAGTTTTATGTCAAAACTAACAACGTGTTTTGAATACGTTATTTGAAATGTATTTGTTAATACCTATTAACAAAAACTGCTCCAGAGAAATTTAAACTAATATATCTATGGGGGGCAGCTGCTTCCGTAGACACACTGTTTTGCTCTTTACAAATGTATTACATTCGACATATTAAACACACAATATCCTTTGGAGCAGGTTCTAGGGTATCCCTAGCGTAGCCATGTAAATATTAGTTATAACAAGTAGGTATTCCTGTCACGAGCAGGAATGGTTATTCAGTAAAAATAGTGAATTCAACCCAGTCTCTACCTATTTTACAGTTTAACATAGTGGATGGTTGCTTTTAATAGTAATATTAAAAGCAAATTAATATTACTGGAGGTTATCAATAATGATATTACGATCAGAATTTTTCAAGCGTCTAGCAAGTTTGTTTCGCGATATGTTTACTGTAGTGAATTTCTACTGTACTCATTTATTTACTGCATTTATACCGTTCTTTAATGTAAATTCATATAACAATAAATTTTTATCTATTAGCTGTAAATGTATCCCTTTTTTTGAAGTCAATAAATTTTTGTTGCAGAACCAGTGAATCGTTGTTTTAAAAAAACAACTTTTTGTAATTTACTCAATGAAAAAAAAAAACAATTGACTTGCCATCAAACTCGGAAACCCATTGTTCAATTATTGCAATAGTTGAACTGTAAAATTTATTAATTTTGTTCTGAATGATTTGAAATAAAATAGAAAAATACAAACTTTTAAATGGATTCCAAACATGAGCTTTCCAATTTGTGTTGAATTACTACCATTTGGGTCTATTACCGGCATTCTGCATGAATTCAGAGTTGGATATTCTCTTCTATTGTTCGATACAGTCATAGAAAAGCTTTCCAACAATCGGTCCACCAACTCTACATTATAACCTGTAATGTTCATTCCACCCTCGAACTGTTAAGTTCATTAACACATTCTTGACAACAGTATCCTGGAAGTTTTTCCATTTTTATCATAAAGTTTGGTCTGTAAAGTTCACTACGAAACGTCTGTTCCTTTTAAGAATATAGTTAAGCACAAGAAAAACAAAAACATCGACGAAGATATATATATATATAATATATATCAATGATCAAACCACAATAAGAAATGGGAAAACAAGACTAAGATCTTTCAACCGTAACAAGCGGTCTTCGTCAGAGTCAAAAACCCAACTGACGAAAAAAACCCAGTTGGGTTTTTGACTCTGACGAAGACCGCTTGTTACGGTTGAAAGATCTTAGTCTTGTTTTCCCATTTCTTATTGTGGTTTGATCATTGATTGTTGTTTCACGTGTTTATGTGAAATCTTTTTATATATATATATATATATATATATATATATATACACTTTTTTCGTTGGAAATACGATCCAAAACGGACAAATATAGTTCAATATAAACAAAGAAACATAGAGAAATCAGAAGAACACACTTACAGTCTCTAATTTTCGGTTTGAACCGTCTTCAGGAGAGATAAGAGAGGGAAACCAAGCGCACTGGATCAGAGACGGTTGGGTCTCCAACCGTCTCTGATCCAGTGCGCTTGTTTCCCTCTCTTATCTCTCCTGAAGACGGTTCAAACCGAAAATTAGAGACTGTAAGTGTGTTCTTCTGTTTCTCTATGTTTCTTTGTATATATATATATAATGATTTCACATAAACACGTGAAATAACCCAACTTAGTTGGTTTGTTGACTCTGACAAAGACTGCTTGTTACATTTGAAAGATCTTAGCCTGGTTTTCCCATTTCATATTGTGTTTTGATTATTGATATATATATATATATATATATATATATATATATATATATATATATATATATATATTATTGAAAATGACACCAAATTTAGCTGTACCTGTTTCTTAACAAGTTTCTCAATTTTTCTAAATAACACTCTCGTTATTTCGTCTATACAATAAAGTACATCTCCTATTGCCGACATGTTTCGAATGATTAACATTCATCATCAGGACGTGAATAAGGTGACGGATCTACACAATAAGATTAATTGTATAGACGAAATAACGAGAGTGTTATTTAGAAAAATTGAGAAACTTGTTAAGAAACAGGTATCAGCTAAATTTGGTGTCATTTTCAATAATGTGGGTGTCAAGGAAGGACTGCTACCAAAATTTACGAATATATATATATATATTATTTGTAGTAGCTCCCTGACGAGATAGTTTAGAATGCCTCAGAGATTATTTTTCTTCATTTTGATTTTCTCCTACGGCATTTTGTCTCATATACATATCTTAGGTGTTGCTGGTCTGAATACTGGGCGGTGACTGGCTGTTGGCTTGGCGAGTAGCTGGTGGTTGGTCACCTAGTATTTGCAGTGTGTGTGAAACCCCGGTGTGTTGATGATTAATTAATGGGTTATGGTTCATGATTTTTATGGCTTCATATATTTGTAGTCTGGCTGGATCATTAATTTGCTTTAAAATGATGGTGTTTTGTACAAGGTCCTGGCTAGTGAGTTTTCTTCCATGTTCCTGGGAGGTGTGTCTGGCGATAGCTCCTGATATAGATGTTAACCTCTATTCACAAATTTAACATAGGCAATACTAAATAGTGAGCCTAACTAACACAAATACTCTCATTCTCTTGATATTGACAAGTGTTTATAACAACAAAACTTAACTGATATACTACAATTATTTAATTTAATTAATTTTCTTAGATGATTAATTTTATTTGAATATTGTAAAAAAATTTGAACTTCATTAGAAAATAATGAAGCCATTTTTTTTGAAAAAAAAAAAAGAATTATCAATTGCTGAAATTTAATATTATATTTATAAAAAGCTGAATAATAAGATAATAATTTATATTAAAAAAAAAAGAAGGTATTTATCTCTTTTATAGAAGGACAATAAGGGTACGTTGAAGGAATTTCTATGAAAGCAATATTGAGCTTAATTATGAAGAGAAGTCTGTCCTCGGTGAACACAATAGACTTAAAAAATAGCTGCTATCCCCTGTGATCTGGCTGGCCTTCGTATTAATTATGCACGGACTAATGACGAGTGTAATTAACGTAATAAGTAGTATTACCTATAAAGCTTCTTTTAAATGAAGGACTTCTAAATTGGTTTTAATTAACTTTTAATATTTAATTAACAGTAACTAGTGAATGCCTTCTGTAGTTTATTGGTAAAAAAAAAACTTGTTGTTCATGCTGGGTACTTGATACTAACTTTGATCATTCTTTCTAGTATATATTGTGTAAATGCTGTAGCACTTTCTTTGCTAGATACCATATAAGCTTGTGAGTTTGAAATTTGTTTCCAGTTGTTCGGGGCTCTATTTTAAGTACAGTTTTTCATGGATAAAACTCAACACTTGTATTATAAAAAATGCAAAAATTGTGTAATTTAGTAACCTCAAAAGCTACTATATTTATTTATAAAATAATACGATCTTTTTCTTTTACAAAATAAGGTAATTTTACCATATAATTAATACATAATAGCAATACATAAATATTGTAAAATAGAAAATTTAAATGAAGTCAAACTAGGTTAATCGTAATAAAATAAATTGTAACATGATGACGAATAACTGTATGCAATTTTTAATGATATTTTTAAATTAGTTAAATACACTGCTATCCATATCATTAAACTAAGAAATATTCATCATGTTAAGAAATGGGAAAATGAGTAAAAAATTATTTGTTTTGCATGGGATAAAGAATTTTGATGTTGCATTATAAGGTAAGACATCAAATAATTTCATAATGAGATGTAGACAATCAATTAAGTTTTATTGTTATTTAAAAATGAATTGGATATCATATATATTCTACGTCCAAAGGGTTTAGGAATTGTAAAAATGTACAAGAGAAAAGTAAGATAATACTAAATTATAGCTGAAATTTTGAACTAAAATGTAAAATTGACTGACTCAATTTATTTTAAATAGGTAAATTATTTTAAATATTGTAATGCAAATATGTGGCATATTATAACATTTGAGAAAAAGATTTATAAACGGTATGCTTGGAAAGAGATTTTAAATACATGCATATTATATTATTATTGCCACTGAGGTTAGTATGATTTATCTTATTAGTATGGCAAACCGTCATACCTCGTACCATGATGTTGGAGTCGTTGGAGCGCTTTCCGGACGTTGTCCATCTTCAATCGCAACTAAACCTACCGAGATGTTATAAAGGGGGTTGGTTTTCTGTCAAGTCCACTGCTATCCTGATATTATTACTTTGATTTTATTTAGTTATTTTTGATTTTTAGTTTTTTAAATCATATGATTTAAATTTTAGAGATTTTAAAATCATATAGTTTCTAATAATAAAACTTAGTATTTTCATGCACTCATTTTAAACTAACAATTCTAAAAAAATTAAAAGAAATTATAAATTCAAGAAAGGAAAGTGTGAAAACATTTCTAGAAACGTAAAAGTTGTTATATATTCAATTTTGATTAATCGAACAATATGAAGGTGGCACTAATTTGTGTAAAGTATTCCAACAAACATAGAAAAATTTCCCATGATGGTATGTAGACTGATAATGGTATGACTAAGTGACTTTATAAGAAATTTATTTTTGTGGCAGAGATCCTTTAAGAATCCAATCAATTTCTTAATATACCAGTATGTAATTTTTTTAGATAAAAGTTAAAGAAATATAGCATTGCATATCCTGATTGTGCAAAAGTGAATAATACGGACTACATCAGTTTGGAAAAAAAATTCTAAAAACATTTTTATATGTTTGGTTAAAAAAGTACTTATATATAATAATAATAATAAAAACATTTCACATAAACACGTAAAAAATAAATCAATGATCAAACCACAATATGAAAATAGGAAAACAAGACTAAGATCTTTCAACCGTAACAAGCGGACTTCGTCAGAGCCAAAAACCAAAATGTTGGGAAGACCAGTACATTTTTGTAATAATGCAAAAAAAGTATTTATTTTACATAAATAAATTTTATGCATAATATACCTATACATTATGAATATTAGATTTGCAAAAAAATGAAATAAAGTCATTAGAGAGAAATGGTTTTATTAGCTTTTTTAATGATACACATAAAGCGGTTAAGTAAGGTGGAACGTGTAAAATATGCAAATGGAGCCAGTAATTATCGTTAAAACTAGATGAATTAATACCGCTTATAATGAAAGGGTTGTTCTCATCGAGTGAACAAGAAAGATGTTTAAGGTAGTTGTGGAAATTTTAGTTGAAACTCACCCTAAATAAAGGGAAAGAAATAAAAACAAGAAAAATAAAGGGTATTCCCACGTCTTATTTAAATAAGGTGCTAATTTAGCACCTCCTAGAATCATTATCTGCCTCAGACAAACTATATCATAAATCTACGCTATCTCGTAGAGAATATTATTTATTCAAAGCAAACTTATCTTGTTTATCTTAGAAAACCAATGAGGACTTGCTACTTTTAAATGTTCAAACGGTTTAAAAAAGAAAACACATCTATTTTAATCTTATGTTACAACAAAAGTCAATTTTGCCATTATAAAGTTATTTGTTTACTCTAGAAGCTACCAAATAGTCTTATATACCTGCGATGGATTTTTTAAAAGTTGATTCTGTTAGAGTAACGTAGTGCGATGTCTGGGGGTGTACTTTGACAAGCGATTAACATGGAATCGACACACAAGACTGAAACGACATAACCTAATCAGATGATACAAGACACCATCCAGACTTATTGACCAAAAATCAAATTTCACTCTACAGAACAAAAAGACTGATGTACACTGCAATACTGATCTGGACTTACGGACTCCGTAAAATTTTCGATTTAAACGTCATCAGGAGAAAAGAGATAGAGGCAACTCTTGGAGATAATACTCTAACCGTAACATCGCAAGTGGGCTTAGTGTCCTTATCCCTTCTCTCCTGATAATGGTTGAATCAAAAGTTAGAGACTGCAAGTCTGTTTTACTATTTATTGTGTATCTATAGTTTACTTTGAAACGTTTGTTGTCTTTTGTGGATATATATATATATAGATTTCACATAAACACGTGAAATAACAATCAATGATCAAACCACAATAAGAAAATGGGAAAGCAAGACTAAGATCTTTCAACCGTAACAAGCGTTCTTCGTCAGACCGCTGACGTATACTTTCGTTACGAGGGCAATAGCCTCTTCAAAGAGGGTTGACAGCTAGTGGATAGTTTTTTACTCTTTCTTACTGTACTCCTTTGTTTCCCCAAACATCCCTTTCTGGACATTAGTCCTTTCCTGCGCTTTCACCCTTTTAAAATACCACTCTTCCCCCCCACTCTTCTCAACCCCTCACCAGATGTTCTCTCCATCTAGTGTTTCAGTTGGGTTTTTGACTCTGACGAAGACCGCTTGTTACGGTTGAAAGATCTTAGTCTTGCTTTCCCATTTTCTTATTGTAGTTTGATCGTTGATATATATATATATATATATATATATATATATAATATATATATTATATTATTGTAAAAGACGAGCCAATCCCTGTTACGTATTACTTTGGGCACTTCTTATTGGTTGTGGGTGTTTATTCGTTGAACACGTTTCTCCTTAGCACACTCCGTCTGCTCGGCCGCCTCAGCCTTCACTCCGGGAGAGGGCTCGCAGTCCCTACTTAATTTTCCAATAGAGTTGGATGAAGGTCTTGGCGTCCTGGCTTGGAAGTGTACCTCGTCGAACTCGGTGTTTACTATGGGCTTAGTGGATTTCATTAGATACTGGTTGTTGGTGTTTTCTGTAAATTCTATTGATGTGGGTGTATGTAGACCTTTTCCCCGTCGGTTTCTTAACACGCTTGGCTGCATCCGCCGTCCTTCCTGGAGAGGGCTCGCAGTCCCTACTTTAATTTCACAGAGGGCAGGAATGGCATAGGCGTCCTCACTCAGAAGAGCTCCTCGTAAGAATCTGGTCCGGGCTATGGGCATTATGATTTGAAGTTGAAGTTGAGTGTGTGTGGCGTTTGTCATTAGACCCCTTTACTGCAGTGTTTTCTTGAAGAATGCGTGGCGCCTTCCTCGTGTCGTTGCGACCGGTTTCGACCGTTCCTCGGTCATTCTCAAGCTGGTGGGTGTAGTTCCAGGCTGGATTGTGCGTTATTATATGTTGAATGCCAGATTAGATATTGTAAAAGACGAGCCAATCCCTGTTACGTATTACTTTGGGCACTTCTTATTGGTTGTGGGTGTTTATTCGTTGAACACGTTTCTCCTTAGCACACTCCGTCTGCTCGGCCGCCTCAGCCTTCACTCCGGGAGAGGGCTCGCAGTCCCTACTTAATTTTCCAATAGAGTTGGATGAAGGTCTTGGACCAACAACAGAAAACACCAACAACCAGTATCTAATGAAATCCCCAAGACCTTCATCCAACTCTATTGGAAAATTAAGTAGGGACTGCGAGCCCTCTCCCGGAGTGAAGGCTGAGGCGGCCGAGCAGACGGAGTGTGCTAAGGAGAAACGTGTTCAACGAATAAACACCCACAACCAATAAGAAGTGCCCAAAGTAATACGTAACAGGGATTGGCTCGTCTTTTACAATATCTAATCTGGCATTCAACATATATATATATATATGTTTGTGTGTGTGTGTATAAATATAGTTCAACGTGCATAAAAAAAAAATTGAAAAATTAAAAATAACCACTTACAGTCCCTAATTTTATGTTTGAATCGTCTGTAGGAGAGATAAGAGAGGGAAACCAAGTACACTGGTACAGAGACATTGTGACAAGAGGGTCTTCAGCAGTCTCTGTACCTGTGCTTTTGGTTTCCCTCTCTTATCTCTCCAAAAGACGGTTCAAACCAAAAAAGAGAGACTGTAAGTGTCTGTTTTTACTTTTTCTATGGATTTTTTTATGTACATTGAACTATACTTGTCTGTTTTGGATCATATTTTTATGAATAAAGTATATATATATATATTATAAAAGAATTTTCAAATATATATATATAAGAATTTTCAAATATATATATATATATATATATATAATTATATATTATATATAAAGAATTTTCAAAAGAACACACAGAAAAAAAATCACCAAAACTCACTACTATATTTTAATATCGTCGTCGTCAGGAATAGATGTGAATCACTCCAAAAGATGATAATGACTCAATATTATTATATATAGGTTGGTCTCCAACCGTCTCTGTACCAGTGCGCTTGGTTTCCCTCTCTTATCTCTCCTGAAGACGGTTCAACCGAAAATTAGAGACCGTAAGTGTGTGCTTTTAATTTCTCTATGTTTCTTATGAACTATAAATATATTTCTATAGTTCATAGATATAGTTCAAATATATATTCTGTATATACATATATTTCTCTATGTTTTTTTATATACATTGAACTGTATATATATATATATATATATATATATGTAACTCAGATGGAAATAGGTAAGAAGATTATTAGACAGTAGGATTGGGCGGTGCGGTCTGCACAAAGGACTCCAAGTCCTTGGACCAAAGTTACAAAGGTCCAATTTACATAGTCAGTGTCTCTTGTGACGTCAACTGGCCCAGAACCACCGTCTTACACATATTGCCTTTCCTATTAAATTCCTTACTCCTCGCACAGAATATATTGTTTTTAGTTTAACGCATATAATATTACTATTAATTGTTTTGAAACTCAATTTTGAAAAGTAAACAAAAAATATAAAATAAAGAAGATACGTTTATAAATAAGTAGTAGTATACGAATATATGCTGTGTTCATCATTTATTGATGACTTAAAAGATTCTGGAAGATACAGCTGTCTAAACATAGTGTTCTTGAATTTTGTTTGAATTTATTTGTGAATGTGCGGAATTATCTTTGCAGTTAGAAGTTTTTTTGTTCAAATAGTACATTGAAACTTCTGTGTGGAATTTGTTGGTAAATATTTTCCAGCAAAAATAAAAAACAAGTTTCGTCACATAATGGGAGAAATCACAAAGGTGTGCATTTTTGTTCATATGCAGAATTTTGAATAACATTTGGCTTATTAATTACAAAACCATATAATAAATTGATTTATTTAAAAGAAAGATTGCTCGGACAAACAGAAACCGTAGCTATAAAAGTGATTCGTCAGGAAAACAAAGAAATTGGAATAGAAACAAATAATAATTTGATGTACCTTGTAGAAAGTTGTATTTGTAAGAGAGACGAAGTGAGTATTGCGTAGAGCGTGCTGTGTACATGACTTGAGCAAGTGGTATACTAAAGGATCAAGGCATTTGGTGAATTATATCTGACTGAAAACTTAATTTATCGCTTCATTGGCTAGTAAAGCAGCCAGTGTAGCTCAGTGGTTAACATACTTGCCTCTGGACTGGTAGGTCTGGGGTTCAATCCCCATCTGGACCTATATATATTCACATGGGAGGTGAATAAAGCTGAGCATGTCTTCACTGTAAACTATCCGTTCCGAGGTTACTGAGGATGTCATTAACTCGTTAAAGATCGCTACTCTAAATACACTTGAGTTAGGCAAAAATTTAGGACTCCTAATGTATAGGACATTAGGTGCTCCTAGAACAGCACCAACTAGTGAAAGCCTTTGGAAAACAAACAAACAATAACACTTCATTAGTTAGTAGAGAGTTTGATTTCTTCAAATAAAACTTTTTTTTCGATTTTTTTTCATTTTATGACAATGTGTATCACATGAAAAGAATGTTAAAGTTATCACTTTCACGTTTTATTTACTTTAAATATAATTTTTTATTTCAATATTTAACTGTTTATTTAGTTTTAACAAATTGAATACTTTCCCTTAACTTATATAGTTGCGTAGAATTTTGTTTAATTTAACCTATAAACATAGCAAATTGAAGAATCTTCAGAGTTAGTCTTGAAGGTCGAAAGAGAAAAGCGTCGAGTGAGTCGCGAAAGCTGATTACACTCTTCTGTGTCTCGTAGTTAAGAAATACAGTTAATTGAATAAGTTTCCCAGGAGGCTATACAGTGAGATTGGGCGAAGCTCATTTATTCAGCTCTGAAATGGAATTATCATTTTGTCTATAAGAGAATTACAGATTGCTCCTGTTTTCCCCCTTCAAGAAAAGGGGAGCTTTCTTGACAAAACTCATCCTATTTATCCCAGAGACAAGTAATGCTATCATTTGGAGTCAAGTTTTCTCCATCAATACTTCTACTCTTACATTATTAATGAAAATCCTCATCCCTGCAAACTTGTAACGAGTAATATGTTTTTAATGCTGCTAACATTGAATCCAGTCTCATCAACCATATATTCTGCCATAATTAGTGCAAATAATCTAGTCAAAAATCATGTACTTTCAAATAAATGTAAATTTATAGTAAAGAAAAATTACTTTCAATTCAATACAAATTAAATATAATCTTGCATTTGATGAATATAAATTAATTGTAAATTTCATTTTTATGAAATACATAACTGACCCTGCGATCTTCGTACCTCCTAACAGTCTATGAATGCTGTTTCAAGTTTAGCTAAACTTTATTAAGTATAAGACTGCTTAATTTATTGCTGATAATTTTAACCGTTTATTTTTGTAGCTCATTTTGTTTGTTTTTTTTTTTATAAATATTTGAGAAATAGAACGATTGATGGCTGGTTTTTTTGGAAAGTATAACTGCACAAAAGTAATGTTCAAATGTGTTAAAAATCAATTTGTTGAGCTTTGAATAGTAGTAAAAATTTTAAATAAATTGTTTCTATATTAATAAAAATTTCTGATTATTATTCATGTTGTTGAACCACTTTGCATTGAAGTTTAAAAATATCCAAATATTGATTGATTTCAAGTCTGATTTCTCTAAAAAGTACCTCATATGGCTTTTTAAAAATAATGCTGTGATCTTTAGACATAACTGATGAACCATTAATTGTGCCCAGTTATTTAGTGTTTTTGTTTAATGTGTATACTCATTTATTTGACGTTCGTATTAGTCTAATTTATAAAAAAAATGAATATATATAAAAACGTAAAATATTTTAAACAAATTTAATATTTGCGACATGCATCGATATCTCCAGGGAAAATATGATTTTAGATTTAGCAACATGTGAAGTTATAAACTACATATATAAAACGCTTTTATACAAAATCTACGATGTTAATTGATTTGAAGAATTGTAAATAGATAGTTACACTAAAGCAGATATCTAGACACTCGTCTCCTACCCATATTTTATTAATATTAAATCCACTCAATCCACCATTACTGTAAACTGGTTTAGATGGTTATTAAAATTTTTGAAATTATTGTAATTAATTACAATTTTTTTTATTTAAAAATTTTCTGTAAGTTTTGTAAAATGTTTTGGTAAATATTTTAAAATACGGATCGATTTTGATACAATTTATTTCTATTATAATTCACGTAAGACAACTTATACAGGTTATAAGAGTAATTATACGGGTTATAATATTTTGACATAAGGTTATTTTTTTTTATTTAAATCATGTATTTTTTTGTTTTAAACATTCAGTCATATCTAGGTAGTGTGATGTTGATCTTTTAGGAATCATGCAACGATTCTAAGTGCATTTCAAAAAGCCGGGCTTTAATGGCAGAAGGAGCTCTCAAAGATCATATTTAAAAAAGCATAAAAGAAAACTCAGCCATAAAATGTTGTAAGATAACACAAAGATATTATTCACAGCAGGATAAATATTATTGAAGCCCTGAAAATGAAAGAAGAAGCATAAATCATTAATAACTGAACAGCCGTAAAAGTTTAAAAAAATAGTTATAACAATATACAACAACACTGTGTTCCGTAAACTGTTTACATATTTTATACAATAACCAAAGTACAGAAAAGATGAAGTGGAGTAAATTTAGTCTAATGCAAACATGTTGGGGTACAGATAAGTGCCTAGATACCTGTTTCAGTGAAATCTTTTGTGTACATATGTTTAAATCAATTAAGATAGTAGATTTTATATATAAGTATTTTATATAGGTAGCCTATAACTTCAAACGCTGCAAAATATAATCTTTTAATTTCCCGGAAGATGGCCAGAATAGATAAAAAAATGTCGTAAAGTTCAATATTTTAAGTTTTATCTTCGGCTTGATAAGGCGTAAGAACTTGTTTGTTGGTTTTTCCTGCCTGTTCATATTAAGGGCTGAGAATTTCTAGTTCAAAAAGCCATTTAATCTAAATAGATAGTACATCTTGAACTCTGGGAAACACCTTTTCAATGATGTCAAACATGCAATATATTCATATACTCAAATTAAATTAAAATCAACAACAATACCTACTTGCCACACCTGTGTATTTTCAAAATAAACCTGTCTGCGAAGTGAGCAAAATACAGCTTAAAGCCCCATAATTTCGCTTCTGCTCTGAATTATCAATCTATTCAAAGCCTATATTTTAAGTTAGGCATACACAAATCTAGTGCCAAAGTTTCAGCTCACTATGTCTCATGGTGGCTGAGTTTACTTGTGACAAACGTTTTTGCTTTAAACGTCCATAACTTCACTTCTACGTTGAATTTCCAATCAATTTAGAGCCTATATTTGAAGTTAGACATACACAAATTTACAGTAAAAGTTTCAGCTTGATATGTGTTATGGTGGCTGAGTTTACTTGTGACAAAATTTTGCGGACAAACCGACAAACTGACAAACCGACAGAAATTTTTCTAAGAGTGAATTCGGTTTCTCCAATGTATGAAACGTAAAGAAAACTTGAAATGAGTCAGTTCTAAGCAATGTACAGACAAAATCATTATTTTATTTATATAGATATACACTGGGACTCTTAACAGTTGCTTAACAAGTGCACTTGGTGTCCCTATCTCTACTCCCTGGTGACGGTTGAACCGAAAATTGGAGACTATAGTGTGTTGCTATCTTTACTCTGTGTCTTTAGCTTAACGTAAATATATATATATACAAAATGCGATCCAGAAGGCTGATAACAATTAAAATAAACGGTCACATATAGAAAGAAACGTATAGAGGTCTCACTTTTTATGTATCACAAATTATTTTAAATATATATATGTATATGTATAATTAATTATATATATATATATTCTATGTTTTGTTATTGAGGGCTAGGTCAAATAAAAGAAAATAAACTCCTTCCTAGGCCGACGTTTCAATGTATTTGTACATCATCTTCAGGGCTAAAATTAGAGTAAGAATTATAATGCATTTACCAAAACAATCTACAACTCACATAGAGAACTAACACAAATTTTTGGGACCAACAGGTACATACAAAAGGTTATTTTATAATCAGAGTTGTTGAGTACACATCTATTTCAAAGTATCAGACAAAAGGAAATTAGCTTTACCTTGGAAAGTGTGCTAATGGTTATTTAAGTTACATGAGAATTAATTGGTTTAAGTAGGAAAAACACTACTTTGTTATATTCATCTATCATTTTAACAAACAGGGAGGGTGAACATATGAAGGTTACATAAAGAAAGGTTAGTTTATGACTTAAGGTTATCATCCATGTTACAATGATTTAC
Source organism: Hermatobates lingyangjiaoensis (assembly GCA_026182355.1). NCBI lineage: Eukaryota > Metazoa > Arthropoda > Insecta > Hemiptera > Hermatobatidae > Hermatobates > Hermatobates lingyangjiaoensis. The sequence goes on along the minus strand of JAPFBL010000097.1, from coordinate 822,720 downwards.
TATCGTTATTGTGACTGGGAATGGGAAAGAATGTTTGTTTAAATATGGCTAAACTTTTCAATATCAGACCTCGAATTACAAGTGTTAGGAGTTTTCTGTATGTGTATCATTTCTTTTATTATTCTTTTCCCAGGTCCTGCTTCCATGTCAATGATTTTTGAATTTTTAAGGTCAAAAGTGTGATTTAAAGAGAGGACATGTTTTGCTAAGGCACATGTAATATTCTTTTTCCTAATGTCCGTTTTGTGTTGCACCAATCTATTTCCTAAGTACTGACTGGTTTGTCCTATATATGTCATGTTGCAATTTGTGCAGTTAATTTGGTATACTATATTGCTTTTGTTATGGTTAGGTATGATGGATTTTAGTTTTAAAAAAACTGTATTATTGAGTGTTTTTGTATTTTTGTGCGCAATTTTGCAGTTTGTATTAGCTTTTATTGTTTTGCTTAGTTGTTCTGATAGACCTTTAACTTTAACTCGTATGTGAGGCTAGCATATTTGCAATTTTCATGGGTTTGGTTGATCGGAGAAATGTTTCAATCTTGGTCAGTGTTTGAAATTGGTCTCGAAATGTCAATACCTACGTTTTCATTGCCTTGTCTATCATGTGTTCTTTGTGTGTTAGGACTGTTGGAAATGATTGTGTTTACGAGATCTATTGGGAAGTTGTTATTGACTAAGATGGTTTTTATTTGTTTTATATTTTTGTTGTGATATATCGGATCACTGAGATGAAGGGCTCTATTTTTTAAGGCTATGGCAAAATTAATTTTTTGATTTATTGGATGGTGGGAGTTAAAATTGAGCTATCTATCTGTTTTGTGAGATTTTTTCCACCAATCTACGCTTATGGTAGTAATTTTCACCAATCTACGCTTATGGTAGTAATTTTCACCAATCTACGCAGTACACCTGCGTTATGAATCGTGAGCATGTCCAGGAAAGGGATTTTGTTGTTCTGTTCTATTTCTATCGTGAACTGTATTTTGGGATGTACTTTGTTGAACTTGTCTAGTGTTATCTGATGGCTGTCTTTAGGTATATATATATAATATGATGAAACCACAATAAGAAATGGGAAAACAAGACTAAGATCTTTGAACCGTAACAAGCGGTCTTCGTCAGAGTCAAAAACCCAACTGACTTTGTCAGAGTCAAAAATCAGTTGGGTTTTTGACTCTGACGAAGACCGCTTGGTACGGTTGGAAGATCTTAGTCTTGTTTTCCCATTTCTTATTGTGGTTTGATCATTGATTGTTATTTCACGTGTTTATGTGAAATCTTTATATATATATATATATATATATATATATCCATATAACCAAAAAATGACGAGACCATCGAAATGTAGTGAGTTTCTGTTTTATTTATATGTGTCTTTATGTCAATGTAGTTTATATTTTCATATAAATATTTGTATTTGGTAATCGGTAATTCAAATGAAAATTTAATATATAACGCTAATTAATGTGCTATTGCATTAAGACTGGGAAGACCAAAGTACAATTAGTTATTCGTGAACTGTCTTATAATTCAATTTGAATAAGTTAATCAAAATTTGCATATATTTCAATACATTGTTTAATTAAATTTAAAATATGTCCAGGGTTAAAGTTGATTGCTGTGGGCAAGTGAGACATTAGACAAGAAGACAAGTTGATGCTCCAGATAATGCTTTTAATCAGCAAAATAAGTCAGCATAAATGAATTCTCAACAACTTTCTAACTCTAATAATTCATTTAAGTTGCAATTAAGTTAGGTAAGTGGGTTTAATCCCTTTCATGTCGAAGGATTCACTTGGCAGGAGAACTTAGTATTCACTTTCCATCACATTTATGAAATTGATTGCTTTTCTATAAAAAGAACAAAAAAAATCATTTTTTATACCATTTGTGCTGTATATTTCTATATTTAAGGCAACTCTAGCCTGCATATCTATATTGATTTATCTATTGTTTATACAAAATATATCCAGTTAGATTCTTTATTATTCTAAAAAATCTTTTGTTGAAATTTATTGTACAATAATAGAAAAAATGTTTTTAAAAAACGTTAATAACATTATAGAAGTATTTACATAAATATCTTCGTAATAAGTTTGAAAATATGACAAATGATGGTCAAATTATTTTATAGTAAATTAAAGGAAAACAGAGAATGTAGTAAATTCTAAAATGAAAAATAATTTTAGTTACTGTATTAGCGGCATTACTTTTTGTTTAATATATATATATTATATATATATATATATATGGATTAATTTACCACAATGAAAACAATTTTTGAAACAATGCTCTAAGGCCTTTCGTTAACACATCTTCGGAGAGCAAGTGAACTAAAAAAAACAAAAAATACTTGTTAACTTGGCTGATTGAAATTACCAGAATTGATGGCAACCCTGAATGTGTTTAATGATGAAGTCTTCATCTGTTTAATTATCCCGTTAATTAAAACTTCATCTAATTTGTAGAGTCCTAGGCTATTGTTCATCAACTTCTCATAAAAGTTCTTTATGAGCGCACTTTCCACGATATTTCCTCTTCTTTCTGAAGACACGTATATTAATTCATTTGCTTCATTCCAATTAATCACATGATTACTGTTTCTTATGTGCATGAACAAGGCACTCTTTTCGTCCTCTCTTCTGATGGAATATTTGTGATGTTTTATCCTTGTAAGAAGAATAAAACAAAAGTTTGTTGAAAACAAACTTTTATGAGAAGTTGATGAACAATAGCCTAGGACTCTACAAATTAGATGAAGTTTTGATTAACGGAATAATTAAACAGATGAAGACTTCATCATTAAACACATTCAGGGTTGCCATCCATTCTGGTAATTTCAATCAGCCAAGTTAACAAGTATTTATTGCTTTTTTTTTGTTCACTTGCTCTCCGAAGATGTGTTAACGAAAGGCCTTAGAGCATTGTTTCAAAAATTGTTTTCATTGTGGTAAATTAATCCATCTATTATATCAAGTGTTATTTTGATTATTATTCATATATATATATATATATATATATATATATATATATATATGAATTAAATACCACAATAAACAAATATATATTAATTACAATGCTCTAAGGCCTTTCGTTACAACATCATCAGAGAGTTAAATGAACCAAACAAAAACTGTAATAACAAGTTAACCTAGCTGATCGAAGTCTTCAGGATTGCTGGCATCCCTGTCTGAATTTAATATTCCTAAAATTGAAGGAGTCTTGATCTGCTTACTTATTTCTTTTATTACTATTTTATCTAGTTTGTAATAATAGCCTGGGACTTTAAAAAAAATAAAGGCCCGTACCAAAATTCTTTGGATACATATTCACCCATCCATCCACCCATATACACACAGACATCATCGAAAATACTTTATAAAACGACTTCTAGGACCTTAAAGCATGTAATTCCGTCAAAATCTCGAGATGGAATTTCTTCGCTTTCACTACTCTTTACTTATTGTAAAGTAAACAAGTACTCTGATAAGTGACTCTCAAAGGAATTTTTAATTTATTTTTTTAAATAAATTATTTAACATAAATAAATTATCTTTAATTATTTAACAAATGCTGTAAAGTTGATCTTGGATACTTTGATGTTAACTATGTTATATACTCCATCAAAATAAAATATATATAAATAATAAAGAAAAATTTTTATCTCTGTATTATGCATATTGAGTATCTCTGTATAATTTTATCTCTGTATATTGAGGACAATTAGATAAAGTATATTGATATTCCTATAATGTTAATTAGTTAACACCATGCGGTAGAAACACTACAATTGAACAGTAAAGTGTATTTTTTTTTCAATTCTGATCTTGTTGGGACGCATATGAAACAAATTAAAATATTTAAAAATGTCTAGAAATTGGCAACCTAGACTTAAAAGATCCGCGGCTCTTCTTCCAATCGTGTCGCATGTTATCACACGCTATACAACGTATTGTTTTCCCATGCCTCTGTTACATGGATGTAACTTCTTCTTCTTTCAAAGAAGAAGAATCTTCTTTTATAATTTTGTTGGGCAACTAAATTATATTTATTTATTTATTTATAATTATATTAATTATATTTACAATTTTTATAAATCCTGAACAACAAAATCAACCAAGGGTCAAAAGAATTTAACGGGCATCTCGCTTTTGGTAGGGGCAAGAAAACTTTACTGATAATTGTTAACTAGATTAAACTATTTTCTATTTCATATAATTCAATATAGTTATTACTAATTAGGTAAAATTTTAATGTAGTTATATGTCCATCTTTTCAGAATACTAAATATTAACTTTTTTCTTAATTATTTTTTTATACTCGTAGTTATGTAAAATTACTGATTACCATGGTTAATTCAAGCAACACCGGTTATTTGGCAGCTTCTAGTATTTGCAAATCGTGAAAAATTGTGGAATTCAATATAGATAAAAAAAAAATAGTATTGGCAGTAATTAGATTTTTGGAATATATTTTGTTTTTAACTAGAATTTTTGTGAATATAAAAAAAAAACAAATGGTTAAGTAAATTTAATTTGTGTTTGTTACTTTAGTAGTAGACAGTGATGGTTAGAGGTAGTGCGATGATGCAGTTAGGACAACAAAGCTAAGGTATTGAAGAGGGAGTAATTGAAGGTTTTCGGGAGTACGTGCTGCTGGACACATTAAGCGCACCAGGTGCCTCGGGGGGTTGTAATTACTACAGTGCCCTCATCTCTATGCACCATGCCCTGTTTCTCCCTCTCACTCACCCCTAACTATACCCCCACCACTTCCTCTCATTACTCCTTCCAGCCTAGTTGTTACCCGACATTAAACTTACTTAGCTCTTTAGAACTGGTCCAAAATGTTATCACTACCTTTAATAATAGGTAAAACAAGTTATCACCTGAAATGAAAATCAAATAATAAAGTGATAAAGAGAAAACTAATTGCATTCCTCAACATCTCTTCAGACCTAATCGGTATTTTCAATTTATTTTTTTCCAGTTTAATTTGCTATAACTAAGGTATTTGTTACAAAAGAAATTAATTGGTGATTTTGATGGGTGTACACGTTTTGAGTCTCACTGAAACAATTTATGTATTTTTTTTCAGGTGCTGTATGGATATATATAAGATTTCACATAAACACGTGAAATAACAATCAATTATCAAAACACAATAAGAAATGGGAAAACAATACTAAGACCTTTCAACCGTAACAAGCGGACTTCGTCAGTTGGGTTTTTGACTCTGACGAAGACCGCTTGTTACGGTTGAAATATCTTAGTCTTGTTTTCCCATTTCTTATTGTGGTTTGATCATATATATATATATATATATATATATCTCAGCCGTCAGCCGTGGCTGCTCGCAGGAGTACTTCTACCTGATGACGAAATATAATAGTGAGTGTTGTATGCCTTTATTTATGTTTTTCTCTTTTTGTAATAAATCTCTGTTAAATCACAATAAATAAACACGTGATGCAATCAATGAAGTTTAAAACACAATGGAAAAAGGAAAACAATAGAAATAAATGCTCTGAGGCCTTTCAATTTATGTCATCAGAGAGTAAACAAAGAAAAACTGAGAAGCTAACATAAAAGTTGTTTTTCTTTTCCATTGTGGTTTTAACTTTATATATATATATATATATATGTTCTATTAAAACCTATGCCTATTTCAATTTTGACACATTTTCGAATTAATTTTTCAAATTTCCTTACCTCTGGCTTCCTAATGGTCGACGAAGACCGAAACATGTCGATGATATACAGAAATAAAAATTTTGGAGAACTGATTTATCTTGTCCCAAACTTATGGAAGCCAGAGGTAAGGAAATTTGAAAAATTAATTCGAAAATGTGTCAAAATTGAAATAGGCATAGGTTTTAATAGAACATGTATCAATGAAGGCCTGCTCCCCAAATATATACATATATATATATATTAAGTTTATTTAAGTGGATTAAGTCGGTTTGGCAATAATTGAGAGTCTATTGCCCACTAATAAGTCGTCATTTCGCTGAGTCGAGCAAACTTGCATTTGCTAACTTTTGTAACCTGCTAACTTTTATTTATAATAATTAGTTTAATTTTAAATTGTTTGAACTTTTTCATATTTATATAATTTCTAAATTTTCTAAAATTTGAGACCAAAATTGTTATGAAAATTCCAACCTGAAGATGACTATTGTATAGTCGAAAGCTTCTAAGTGAATAAATTAGTTGTCATTCGTTTAACTAGTCATATTATGTTAATCTAACTTTGGATATTGTTTATATGTCTCTGGCAAAGTTAAATTGCGAATTCTCCCAAAACTTCAAAGAAAATAATCAGAAAGTTGGAGACAGTCAGCAAAAAAGTCTCTAAGCAGCAGAGGCTGCTGCATATTTCAATTCACACACACATACACACACACACACACACACACACACAATATATATATATATATATATCAATGATCAAACCACAATAAGAAATGGGAAAACAAGACTAAGACCTTTCAACCGTAACAAGCGGTCTTCGTCAGTTGGGTTTTTGACTCTGACGAAGACCGCTTGTTACGGTTGAAAGATCTTAGTCTTGTTTTCCCATTTCTTATTGTGGTTTGATCATTGATTGTTGTTTCACGTGTTTTTGTGAAATCTTTTTACACATATATATATATAATCGTTCCAACGGTCTCCAACCGTCGCTTCACAAGTCCGCTTGGTGTCCCTATCTCAACTCTCCTGATGATGGTTCAACCGAAAATTAGAGACAGTAAGTGTGTTTGTTCCTTAGTTCTGTGTTTGTGATTCACCTTGAAACGTTTGTTGTTCTTTTGAATCGTTTTCCTGTTTACAATATATATATATATATATAAAGGTTCAAAGCACAATAAAAAATGAGAAAAAGACTAAGGTCCTTCAACCGTAACAACCGGTCTTCGTCAGAGTCAAATCCCTACTAAAATTGACTCTGACGAAGACCACTTGTTACAGTGTAAAGCTCTTAGTTTTTTTTTTCTCATTTGTTATTGTGGTATGGGCCTTGATTGTATTTCACGTGTTTATTGTGGAATCATTTTGCTCGCAAGATGACTAAGTTTCTCAAAAAGTTTATTGTTCTCATATTCTGTTTGAATTTCTTATTAGTTCAAATCATTCCTGATTGATGGTTTGATAAAAAAGTCCTTTTTTAATTTAATCTCAATCCGATAGTTTATTTAGATCAAAACAGACAAATCTAACTAACCGTAAATAGTCCTAAATCTTAATAACTTATATAAATCCTAATTTTGATCTAGCATGCTAAAAATGTTTGAGCATTTATTATGTAATGATTTATTTCCAGAACTTCTGCGGCGCTAATAATCTTTGATCATTCCCTTGTATAAAGTTAAAATCCAATAATAAAAAGAAATAATGGCATGTAAGTGACATTGTTTACACTGAAGGACTGTGTTGAAGTGATTTTCCCATCTCCCTTCTGAAAACATCGAGGCCCCGTTAATCCTCCGGTACTAGTAGCAAACATGCTAACTAATAAATCACTCTGTCACTGCAAAAGGCAATTAGAAAACGTGAAGTTTTTTTGCTTTTTGTTTCTAAATCCTTATTTAATGACTTCAATGTAACATAGTTCCCCGGTTCCCGAATTATCTTCAGTAATTCAGAAAGTGAATGTAACATGTATAGTTATTAGCGAATTATATTGCAGTTTATTATACATTGGGAGTTCAACAATTTTACATTACCAAGTTTTTAAAGTTGAATTTTGAGTTTTATTGTTTGAATACAATGAATTATTTTTAACTACTTTCAATATTAAAAGGTTTTACGTCTTTTGTGCTATTGAAGGAGCAGACGTGTAGTTCATTGCATGATTTGACACCTATTTGAACCATGTGCCATCCACATTGCTGGAAGTGCGATCAGCAGTTCACAGTCTGTTACCAATCCAACTAAAAACCACTTTAAATTTTACTTAACTTCCAATATATAGTAATAAACAGTGTATTCAACATGGTGTTAACACCAAAAAATAAAAAAAAACACATAGCAACATCATAGCATATCGTGAAATAACTCAAATGGCATTGATCCAAAGGGCTTTACTTCCTTATTAATCTGTTTTCTCCTCATCATCTACTACACTTATTGCCAGTTTTTGATATAACTTGGGTTACAATGGGTTTTATATTACATTGGATACAATGGGTTTTATATATCTTGGGTTTAAATGGGTTTTGTATTACTTGGGTTTAAATGGTTTTTATATAACTTGGGTTTATTCGGGTTTGATATGGTTTGCTTAATATTTTATGAGTCTCTGAGAATATTATTTATTAAATGGAATTGGTATTACAAAATATGTTGTTAAATGTTAAAAATGACTTTGGTGAAGGAATGCTTTGTGAGTGGTGCGATGTGTTGAACGCTTTCATTGATTAAGTAATCTATGACAGGAGTGTGTCTTGAATTCACATAGTCCATCTGTGAGTGCAGTAATCAAATCCGGAGCAAGTTGATTTGATTACAGCTTGAATGGGAGGTCTGTTTGCAATATTGAACGCGTGGCATTGCCTGACACACATGGAGTGCAACTGCACTAATTCCATTCTCTCTACACACTGTCCATATGTTACTTCCGTCTCTCCCTTGAACAACAAAACAACAGATACAAACAACGCTATTATCAAACTTACTAATTCTCTACTTATCTAGTATCTTATTGATATTAATCTCAAAATATAATACATCTTTACATTCCATAAACATGTAAATATAAATGAGTATATCAAGAAAAATGTATACATAAATTCTAGTAAAACTTTGATTAATTCCATAGTGGACAGTTTTATGATTATAACTTTAACCAATATTTTTGGCATGACTTTCAATAATGTTATCCATTTATGTGTTTTGTGAGCTAAAAACACATTTACATCAAAAGCCAAAAATTACATGAGAATTTCTATTTGGTAGAGCTATGTTATTTGGTTCAAATTTAAACTTGTTAATAACTAATGACAAATATAAATTAATAGTTGATTTTGGCCAAATGTAAGACCAAAGTGCGTCTTTATGTCGAATTCTTTATTGAAATTTTATATATCATTAGTAAGTTACAGGTTGTTTAACCAGCTGTGTGATAATAGTTTTGTTAAAGTAGCTGTAAAACAATCACCAAAATAATAAATATCACTTGGACTTAACAACACAATCAAACAAACACACATGCACGTACATGAATGACCACCTGACTTTGCTACAAGTTTATTGTCAATGGCTACGCATGTAGGCTTTCACATGAGATTTTTGGCCCATTTCTCGTGTGGAGCTCATTAGCCATGGGCTATGCATAGTGTTCGGAGTCTTTCATTTTGATACAATATAAGAATACTTTTGTCAAACTTATATACTAATGCATACATATTTATATACACTCATACATATTATAATATCATACTATATATATTATGATACGATAACAAGATTTCACATAAACACGTGAAATAACAATCAATGTTCAAATAAAAATAAGAAATGGGAAAAAAAGACTAAGATCTTTCAACCGTAACAAACGATCTTCATCAGAGTCAAAAACCCAACTGAAACACTAGATGTAGAAACATCTGGTGAGGGGTTGAGAAGAGTGTATTTTAAAAGGCTGTATAGTTCAGGAAAGGACAATAGTCCAGGCAGGGATATTTAAGGATACAATGTCACTTGGTTTTTTGACTCTGACGGAGACCGCTTGTTACGGTTGAAAGATCTTAGTCATTTTTTCTCATTTCAGATTGTGATTTGATGATATTATCGTATATATATCTCGTAATATCATACATATTATATTGTCATACTTATAATATTTGAGTATAATATCAGTTCGAATTTGGCTCTAACGAAGACCTGTGACGGTTGGAAGATCTTAGTCTTTTTTCTCATTTCTTACTGTTGTTTGAACACTGATTTATTATAACATATAAATAATATAATATATGTTATCTAAGTAAACTTATTATGAAAACTCACATGATCATCGATTAAAAAATTATCAAATTGATGCATTTATTAATTTTCCTACTTGATAGTATTGTACCAATTATGATAACATCCTTTGAATAATCCTGTAATAACGTAAACAATTTCAGTCTTGAATTTCACTCCCATATTAAGAAGATTTTAAATTATTAAAAAAAAGATTGTTGGCAACGATAATCTTCTAATAGTTATTTTAAAATCTTATCGAAAAATTGGAAGAATATAATTATTCATGATTATTCATAACTCTACCCCCTTCTTTTAATGTCGTCATTCTAATCGATAATACATTTTCTGGAAACTATAAGATCTTAATTTCAATATGAAGATAAAACATTGCCAATAGGAAAAAGACTGTTATATTATGGCTATATTAATAACAAAGTTGATAACAATTCAAAACCGCCGATGTTTTGTTTATTTTAATAGTTGTTTTATTATGTCTCTATCCTTATTTTTCTTTATGTATGTTTATATTTTCTATGTACACCAACAAAGTATACAATTTGTATCACATTATTTGTTTATGTTAAACAAGGAAAATATCTAATTATATATATAACAAGATTTCACAATAAACACATGAAACAGCAATCAATGCTGGAACCACAATAAGAAAAGGGAGGAAAAAAGACTAAGGTGTTTTTCAGTACCTGTGTTGACTTTTCTATTTCTTGATGTACTGTAAGGTCCAGTCACTGCAGTGGGTGAATGCCCTTTTTATGTTATGCGTTAATCATGGATTTCCTGTATTTTTTCGACCAAAAGTCCACACCCCAGAGCTTCAACGCAGTAACCTAATATACCAGTACTCATGTTCAACAGGGGACTGTGCAACCCTGAATTCTAGGTATATTGGGATAACTGCAACGAAGCTCTCAAGATGCTTGACAATGCATCTCTCAACAGGAGCCCCCAAAGAAACATACCGAGGAAGCCCATACTACCAAGCTCACAAGAGGCATGTTAGTCGAAAGAACTGTAGTACTTCAATATAACAATGACAACGATCGATTAGCCATCTTGGAAGCCCTACACATTAAAGATATTAATCCGAGCCTTAACATCCAAAATCATAAACTCAATGTTATACCAAGAAGCACCACATTTGAAAACAGTTTGAAAATTTGTTAGAGATCTTGAGTCTAGTAAGGTTGGCAACAATTGATGGTCTGACCTGAATGCTGTTACAGCCCTGCTATGACCTTCTTTCTTTTGTTTTGTCTTACTTTCACGTACCGTATTCTCTTCTGTTTTATTTTTTGTTATACCTGTTTTGTTTAGTGTTAAAGATTTATTTATTAATTTGTTATTGATATTATACATAGATTTAACATATTTTAAACCTGAAGATGACCAATGTATGGTTGAAAGCTTGTTCCTTTTTAGTGTATCGTGTTTTCAATATAGTCATTTAGTTTTATCAGTAGTTTTGCTTGTGTGTCTACATGTCTTTGGCCAATATATGAAGTTCTACCAATTTTGATTTGTATCTTGTACAAATGATCTTAATGCATTATTATTATTATTATTATTAAAGTTGTTAACATTGCATATTATTGAATTTGTTAATTTAACTAACAATTATCTTATAAATGATCAGCTTGTTTTGTATTTTAACTTGTTTAAAAAGTAAACATAATTATTATAATACAAAGTAATTATCTATATTATAAATCAAAGCGTGGGAAATAAACCGTAAGTTAAGAATTAGTTACAACGAACAATTTGTAAGGGGTAATAATAAGGCAAGTTTGTTCGCAGTTGGAAAACATCATCTAGCAAAAGTTTTGTTTGCAGAAACATATAGGTGAGTTTAATTAAGGCAGGAAAAGAGTTATCGATGAAGTCTGTAATGGTAATAGCGAAGAAGAAATAGGGAGAAATGAAATTACTTTCCTCGAGGCCTTGGGCATGCTGTCTACCAATAATGCAACTGCGACGGCCGCTATAACACAATCACATTTTAGTGAAGTAATCATTACATTTCAAACTTATTATTTCCAACAAATATTATTTTTTTATTGGTTTAATAACTGTATAATGTAACTGTTGAGACTGACTTCTTTCAAGTTAAAACTTGTTTATGATATCCTTATATTTATTTTTGTCCTCTCATAACACATATAGGCATCTTTAATTCTCTGCAATTTTTCAATCTTGCAGTAAGTTGTATAGGTAGTTGTGGATACTATACCCACATTTAGAAGTTAAAATCTTGACGTCTAAAATATTTAAATTTTAATTAAATTACATAGTAATCTAGCATAGATAATCTGCTAACCTTCAAAATTCCAAACAGTTGTCAAAATATTTCTATTTTAGACTGCTGTTATTAGTCTCAGATTTATTATTATACCAAATTAAAATGTATAACCCAGCTTTACACAACAAATAAATTTTGACAAAAAAAAAAGGATAAAATAAAAACTGATATAATTTATAAAGGAAGGCTTGTTATAAACTTGTGGTCTTTAAGAAAGCAAACATGGGTTCTATGTTATAACAATTTGGAATTATCACGAAAGACAAAATTGTTATATATGGTTCTTAAAGAAATAATGGGAATAATAAAACATAAAGTAGTAATAAATCTAGAAATACGAGTAAAGTTAGCTCTCAACCGATTAGTTCTGATTAATGGCTAACATTCGGTGTAACAACAGATATTTTTATTCTTTCGCACCATTATGGCTGTACTATCGAAAAAAAGTTAACTTTTGCTATCGAAATTAAAAAAAAGAAGAAGAATATTATGAATAATAGCAACTTATTTGTCTTAGCTAATTAATTAACCGGCTAGTTAACGAGAAAACAATAAACATAAGAGAATATTTATAACAGCTTAAAAAATTTTCAACATAAAAAATGGATATTCAAGAAACGGATGTCTCCTAATATTTCTTATATTTATTTTCAAAAATAAAAATTAGACGTTAATTCAAACAATGGAACTATTAAAAATTATTGCTCAAGATATTAGTAAAAAACAAAATTAAATTAATGGATCCACTAGTGTTTAATAAATTGTGACACGTTCAATCAGATTTGAAAAGGAGAATTGTTTCAACTAACTTCAGTAAAAACTATAATTTGCATACACTAGTTGTAGTTATTTTAAAAATTAATCTATATTTCTTTCCAATGTAAGTCAATAGATGAACTTACTTTATTCTAATTTTTGACTTCTAAGTTGTTTTTTTCTGACAAATTCCAGTTTGAGCAAAAACTCATCATCAGGTTACATCTACAATAAAATGAATAAATATTTTGAAATTGAATAGAGCTAAACATCCAAAATTTAAACTACAATATAAAGTACAATTTTTTTTTATTTAATTTCAAAATTTTTATGCATTTTTTTGTTTTTATAGTATATGCAACCTGATGATGAGCACTAAGTGTTCAAAACGCTTTGTGTGATTATATCCTTTTTGTCTGGGAAGACTTAGCGTTTCTTTCCCCTTCTAATCATAAGTAAATACTACAGAATAGCTGCTTGCTAAGCTAGTGATTTTTTTTTCTTCATTATGACAGTTGAATATACTATTTATTTCATTTGATGCATTAGTATGTCCCACAAATAATGGTCTACCAGCTGGAAACGAGTTATTAGTTAACGTACGTAAAAAAAGCAAAATTTTAATGACTCAGTAAACTATTTTTCAAAAACTCAAAAGATGCAGGTGAAGCTAAAATAAGTTTTGTTTATTAATTTCTAATTCAATGATTTTATAACAGTAATGAAAAGTTTGTTATCGTAGCAGTAATTTAGACTTTATAAGACTTTAAAAATTTAATTGATGCTGTTTAAATAAAAGAGATTTTAAAAAAAGAGTCAAAAGTTTGCTTTTATAACAGCTTGGTCAAAATGGGAAAAATGCTTCTCCCACAATATTTAATTTTCAAATATATAAAAAATCGGGATTTGTTTCAAGTTCAAGATTGAATTAAAAACCTTGATAAAATTATTAGACCAATTGACACTCTTCAGGGCAATATATAACAAAAATAACTTAAAAAATTATTAAAATTACAAATACAGTCAATCAATTTTATGAATATTTTGAATTGAATGTCGTCGTTTTATTTGATCTACATATTTTTTTTACTTTTCTGCTAGATTTTGTTATGCCGTTGTATTTAAAAATATTTAAACCAATGATCAAACCACAATATGAAATGAAAAATAAAAGGTCTAAGATCTTTCAACCGTAACAAGCGGTCTTTTTCAAAGTCAAAATCCAACTGGATTTGATGAAGATCGCTTGTTACGGTTGAAAGAACTTAGTTTTTTTTTCATTTCATATTGTGGTTTGATCATTGATTGTTATTTCATGCGTTTATGTGACCTCTTTTTAAAAATATACGGTAAAAAAAATAACTTTCTAAATTTGTTTTTCAGGTATGTTTATTTTTGTTGTCAGAGGTAAGATAAAATTTCTAAAACTTAAACATTTGTGACCTTTTTATCAACATTTTTCTGAAATGCTTATATGATAGATTTCTTTATATTGAGTTAAAGCACGATAAAACTGAATGTGTCTTAGATTAAAAAATAATGACTTTTAATTTGGTAAATTCATTGAAACTATTGTTTTTATTTAAGATAATCGAAATTTAAAGCAAAGTTGTTATAAAACGACTGGTAGGGATAGGAAAGGACAGTTCAAAAGATTCTAGAAAATAATCCATCTGTCAGTTACACGCCAAATTTAGAATAAGAACGGTCACAAAAGAAAAGCTACATAGATTATTAACTGTGAAACGAAAAAAAAGTAAAACAATATAAGGAAAAGAAAGAAGTTTTATTTTAAAAGCATTCCAGCATAATATAAATCTGAGTGACACTGTAGTTTTTTAAACATTAAAATGATTGAATTGTTTCTAATGACGTTTACTATTAATTACTTTAGTCAACTCTTGCAGGAAACACCACTCAGATTGTTAGAAGAAAATTACGCAGTAACTTTTATTAGTATCATTCTAACTGAATCACTGCAATATCTCTAAGACAAATGGTAATTATATTTTACCAAATAATCTGAAAATAATAACAGCTTGTCAATCAAATCATTTTTAAAGCAGATAAGTGTATTCGAGTGTAAATCGTTAGAATTTTTCCTTCATTACTGAAGGTTTAAAGTTTTGCTAGAAAAAGGTGTATAACTGACCCAAATCTGAGTGATACGTATGCTATTTGTTTTTTTTTTTTAATTTAATGAAATTGATTTATTAGTCTATGTAGAGCTTAGGCAAAGCGATAGATAATCCCACATTCAATTAAACGCTATTGGTGATAAGAATGAAATAGATTAGCACATTTCCAAAAGGATTGATCTGTTGTAAAGCAAAATAGTGAATATATAAACTCTATTCTGTTGACATGGAGATAAGCGTACGGTCGGCAACAGTTTTTTTTAAAAAAAAAAAACACTTTCAGAAAGGTGGAAAAGGGATAGCGTTGATTGACAATAAGAACATAGTAGAACCTTATCAGAAGGCAACCAGGCTCTGCATAATAGAAAGGAATGAGAGAATGTAAGTATTCAGACTCAACTGTCACTCTTGAAAAAATATATAGGATAATACATAAAATAAATGAAGGAATAAAAATATCTGTGATTATTTTAAAAATTACGAATTACTATATCCATTGACTTTGAATGCTATAAACATTCTTATAGATAAATATATTATAAAGATATTCTCATGTCTATATTTACTTTGCGAAAAAAAAACTACTTCTAAAAACAGGCGAAGTTTTATCATAAAAACAGAATAATAAAATCTCCGATGCTGTGGACCGTAACTTTAGCTGGCGCTCTTCCAAACTCTGAGGGTAGATAGCTTCACTTGGGAAGGTACATTTAAACTAATTTCATGGACCGATGGCTTTATTATAAACAATATTGGTAATATGTTTGTAATAATAAATTACCAATTATTATTACCAATTATTAATGGTAATAATGCAACACTATTATCGGGTACTATAGATTATATAAATAAAGTTTAAATATATAATTTAATGGAATTATTGACAGATTAGAAAACATGTTTAATAAAGATGATATATCTTGATGTTAGGTAAAATAAGTCACCACATAACAATATTCCACATTAACCCTGTGTTTCAAACGCACATTGTTTTAGGATACATAGACTGCTGTGATACATGGAAAAGACTGAAGTTCTATATTTTACTTGGTGTTACTTATAATTCAAAAGTCTCGTGTTAGCGTGTATCCCATTAGTAGCAAATATTGGAGGATAACATCTTGGCAATAACTAAGCACTAATTACACGGAGGCCCTCTGTTTCTCTAAATGAATACAAAGGCGTTGGTCTTAAGCGTGTTTCATATCAAGAATTCGTTAATGATCCCCAATTAACTTAAGTAAGGCATAACTCTCAATAAATTCTCAACCCATTAATGTAGTTTGACAAAAAACGGATGTTATATATAACAGCTGTGTTAATCATCACAGGCTCTAATGATGATTAATCATAACTAAAATATGATATGATGATAATAACTAAAATTATCAATTCAGTTGATAATACTACAGAAGGAATTTATTGTCTTTGGGAATTATGATTGAACTAATGTTGTAATTTTGCTTGTCTATAAAGAATTGATTTTTTTTTTAATCACTCCTTTAGTTCTTACAGATATATGAAATTTAAATCAGCGTACCAATGGTGGTCATTTGAATGCAGCTCAAACAATGAGTATTGAATCACGTCAAAAAAAAACAAAAAATAGAACGTTACAAAGGAATTTTTTGTGGTTAGTTGTAATTAAGGTTCCTGTTTATCAGTTTGTTGTAATTAGTTTGCAGATGGCTGGCATAAGTTATTTGGGCATTCCTTTCAAAAACAGATGGAAGTGATCTGGAATCGCTTATGTAATATAAAGAATTGAATTTTTTTTTATCACTCCTTTAGTTCTTTTAGATATATGAAATTTAAATCAGCATACTAATAGTGGTTGTTTGAGTGCGCCTCAAACTTTGAATATTGTATCACGACAAAAAAACATCAAAAAAAACACAAAAAATAGAACGTTACAAAGGAATTTTTTGTGGTTAGTTGTAATTAAGGTTTCTCTTGATCAGTTTGTTGTAATTAGTTTGCAGATGTCTGGCATTCCTTTCAAAGATTGATAGATGTGAATCACTTATATAAGTGGAACATACTAATTATGATGGTTTATTATTTTAATACAGTTGTAGCTGAGAACAAAAACGAAATGTAAAAGATAGTACACACCTTCGAATAGAACTTTCTAGAGTGTAATTGAGTAGTTACGTACAGCTCTCCCTTTTAAAAGCTGTAATTATGAACCGAATGAGGATGACATACATCTGACATACTTATAGATTTCTTCTAATGAGAGTAGAACTGTTTACTGTAGAAGTAGTTACCAATAGTGTAACACTTACAAAAGATCTTGAACCAATAGAACAATAAGCCAGGAAAGGAATTCCCTTGAATGGAGCAGTTGTAATGGGATTTGGGTGTGATTACTAGAATGCTGTTAAAACTTTCCTACCAGCCATTGGGAAATTGTTGCCACACAATTGGAGAAGCTGGCCTAGCTTAGACCTACTGATGTCTAAGCTAGAAAAATGGAAAGTAAAAAATTATTAAAAGCTAACAATAAATCTCAAAATTTATACCATTGATTGATTAAGAGGAAAATTTGTTCTGTATGATGTTTAATTCTTCTTTATCTGATATTAATAACCTCTATGGTAGTAGCAATAATAATTTATATACATAATATTCATTGATAAGAGTGCGTCAGTCCTTTGCTTTGGTCATAGTGGCGTTAGTTGGAACCCATACCTTTACAGTGGGTTTTGTTATCCTCACGTAGTCTCAACTTACGATGTATCCCTTCAGAAGTGACTTTTCGTCTTCCAGTTTTGAGACTACCCTAGGCTGTATTGAATTCGGTAGTCCATGTTATCTACTCCGAAGAGGCAGTGAGACTAGACCTGATCTCACATATATCAATGAATCATATTAACTTTGCCACTTATTTTGTGTTTATTAATTACTTATCGCTAGTTGCAAGCTTATTTGGATTAGAAACCGGGTCATAGAAGTTCTAAGTGCAATAGCCTCCTACTCTACTAGTATCAATTCTTTGTTTAATTCCTTCTTTGTCACACTTTTCTTAGATTTTGTTATTTACGTTTATTCATTTATTTTTAAGCTACATGTACATCCATACTTTAAAGTTAATATACGAAGATAATACTAAGGTCTACGTCTTTAAAATGAAGCGCTAAACTATAAACAACAGCAACAACAATAATAATAATATTAATAACATGAAAATCAAACAAAAGATAATTTTTGTTAATAAGTTAGTATGAATGTTCTAATTTAGTAATAATTAATTTAGAATTAATGAACAAGTTTTAAGATATACAAATACTTGTTAATTATGTGACAGAAAGTTATTTTTGACATTCAAATTTTTCAGTTAATTATAGGAGAGAGAGAATCATGAAGGTTCCATAAAGAAACGAAGTTTAACAGTAAAGAGAGTTTGAAACAATTTAAACTTGCTCATTTATTGGGAAAAGGGGGAGGTTTGTGCGGAGAAAAGTTGGTTTATCTAGAATAAAGCCAGCTTTGGGAGCCTGGGCAGATGACTTACACTTTAGTTCTTGGCTTTTCGATATTTCGTCACTTGTTGGCAAGTTATAATGATGCAGGTAGGGAGTAGTAGTTGCGGTGATGTATGAGTGAGCAGAACATTAGCTCGGCCTTGCTCAGTGCGGTACGATTTATGGACTTTCTCCCTGATTACATGGCTCACCCTCGATGCTGCAGCCCTTTTCTGCCTCAACACCCTCTCAATGACCCAACAAATCAATAACGTCTCATCAAATTTCTGCTTCCGCAAAAAAAAAAGTCGACCTCAATTTGTCGATTGCTGCCGTCATCATAGAACAAACACTTTTAAAGAAGGTGAATGTTTGGATAAAAAAAGCATATTGTTCATTATATATTAATCTACTTCATCTTCTGATGCTTCCTAACTCAAGTTCCTTTTAAATTTTAAATTTAAAATATGACTAAGACATTATTACATGAAAAACAAATTAACTGTTTATTATTTGAAATTTAATCCCATTATACTACTGTGACAAAAAAGGTAACAAGTGAAAAAAAATGTTTTTAAATTGATGGATTAATCAATTTGATCAACATCATAAATACAAAAAATTTTTTTAAATTGAGATACCTCAATTTAATTCAATTTAAGTCAATTATACTACCAAATGGCACTATGTGAAATGATTCAAGTTTGGTCTATTCCAAACGATGAACCATTATATAGATTCATGCTATAGGTGGCTGTTTTTTTTTTCTTTTTTTGTCAAGAGGCGAGTACGTTAACTACTGGGTTAATCTGGCCTCCGAGGTGGGCGTTACAGAAATGTAAGATGAATTATTAATGTTAATAATCTGCAGAATTAGAATGCAGTACAGTACAGATAATACAGGTCTCCTTTTTAAAACTCATTAATTTAGTTCATTCAAAAATTTGAACTTCATCAATAATTCACATCTCTATCAATCCTGGAGCTTGTCTTTTATGTTTTTATCTGTGTTTGCATACTGTATCTTACACGTAACATTACTTCAGAATTATAGTATCTGTACTGCATTCTAATTCTGCAGATTATTAACATTAATAATTCATCTTACATTTCTGTAACGCCCACCTCGGAGGCCAGATTAACCCAGTAGTTAATGTACTTGCCTCTGGAGTGGTAGTCTAAGGTTCGATTCCCACTGGTCCTTGATTTATTCACGTGGGAGGTGAATAAATCTGATTATCTGATTACGTCGTCCCTCGGAGATTAAACCATCGATCTCGAACCTGTACGATATCAGGTACTCGTTAAAGAAGCCTACTCGGAATGCACATGAGTTAGGCAAAATTTAGGACTCCCAACGTACAATATTGTAGAATCACCGATCATACAAAAAAGCGGGTAAACGGCTGACGTTATCACCCACTGGGGGATGGGTTTAAACAATAAAAGAAAAAAAACGGTCACCTATAGCATGACTCTAACATTTATCTTAACCTTCAAGAATTGTTTATCGTTTGGAGTAGCCCAAACTTGAATCATTTCACATAGTACCATTTAATATTATAATTGGCTTGGTTTGATGAGTTGAATATTATAAGCGGCAGAGGCATTTAGTAGCTTCATAAAAAATGACTGTTTGGTACAAAAGAAGAGTATCTTTCCGAGGAGCTAGTGTGTATTCTTAGTATAAGTTTACATATTAAATTATTGATGTAACTACAGCCTTCAGTTTTCTGGTAGCCCTCCTGTAAGTTTTCTATTCTTTTTTGTTTGAATCCTTTATAAAAATGTAGCAAGACGTTCTTCCTATGTCTTTAGAAAGTTTCAATTTCTGTTTGTGCTTCCATAGCTGGCGATTGATTTTACAGCTCCTGTGATTGTTTTGAGAGCCGAATTTAAACATCTTTGAGTCTGCTTGTAAAAATGCTACTGATTGTCACGATTGTTTCATTTCAGTATTCTAAGCATAGTCTAGTGTACAGCTTATGGGTGGTTTTGTACGTCTTTGTTGGCAGTCACAGCTGTTGACATCCACCCAAACGTTTATACTTATAAGCTCAGCTCACACAATCTGCCTCAAAATTACCATATTAGCAAACCAAGCAATGAGCTACATACATATACGGATAGCTTACCTATAACCAGCTCAGAAAAAAAACTGGAGCAGCCTACATTAAAAAATCTACATTAAAGTGGCCTACATTCAACTTTACTATAGTAAACATAATACCAAACTTCTTGAGTAGTGTAATATATAATATCCAATTTAGGTGCAATATAAATGTCTAAATGGGAGAGGTTTATTAGTCTTTCATTCCTGAAGTTCGTGCATCTACACGATGAGGTTCATTTTTGTGTAAAATATCAATTTGATCCATCAAAGATAAAAAATGATGACTAAAAAAAAAGTTTCGTAATTAGCTCAGTTATGAACTAATACTGAGCTTTCGTTATGTGATCTATTTTCTACTATTACTATTTGTGAAATAGTAAAATAGTAACACACACACACACACACACACATACACCACACATTGCACTAACAAAAAGAAAAAAATCTGGAGTAGCCTACACTCAATTTTTCTATAAGTAAACATAATATGCTATTCTTAGGTATATAGTATATATGTTCTATTTAGGTCTCATAGAACATAAAGTTTATTAGTCTTTCATTCCTGGAGATACGAGTAGTACAAATAATAATTGATCCACTTATCAATATATTTGCTTATTTTTGTATATTACTCCACTGATACATATAATACCATTAATATAACTACAATAGTAATAACTTTTTTGAAAACTGAAAAAGAAGATTTCGTGTTACTAAATACTGTCTTACAGGAGAACATGGCTTTTGTTCTAATAGCCAGTGAATCTGTTTCAGAGTTTACCTGTCCTGCCTCTGCATTGAATATTTATGACAAATTATCTCATTTAAAACTTGAATTTATTCCTTTTTTGTCTGCAAAATATCAGAAACATCTAAAAAAAAATGCCGCTTTAAGATAATTTTTAATTTAAGATGCAGGATAATTAGATTTATTATCTTTAATGTCTTAATGTGGGTGATACATACTCGTACTCACCCACCCACCCATCCTCCCACTCACACATACATCATCGAAAGAACTTCATAAAACGACTTCTGGTACCTCAAAACATGTAATTCCTTCAAAATCTGGAGGTCGAATTTATTCACGATCACTACATTACGTATAGTAAAGTAAAAATGAAAATTTATATTTTTCTTGTAATATATTTTTCTTACAATATATATTTATAGTAAATGTTGTTACATATATAATACTTATGATAATGACGAAAAGTATAGAATAAATTTACAGCTAAGACTGATTGGCCTCTTTTAACTCATGAGCTATGAAACACATTATTATATTTATGCATATAAAATACGTTAACTAATTATTAATTCCTTTATAAGATTTTACAAAGATAAAAAAAACATGAGTTTCAGAAAAAATTTGTTTGAGTAATTCTGGTTTTCTTTTTCTGCTTTAAGAAGAATGTATTTGTCATGTTTGTGAACAAGGTAATCAATTCCGAAGAGAAAAGGGAAGGGAGGAAGAGAGGAAGGGCGTGTTAGACTTGTACACTCTTTTCAAACTGGAATTTCTAAGTTATACATTTATTTACACAAGTTTTCATAACGAAACAAGATATTTTGTACTTGGCTCAAACATTCCACTAATATATTACTTAACGGTTTTCTTAAAAACAAAAAAAAATGTTCCTAGCTAATATTTTATTCTTACTTGTATTAAAATAGTTTAAATATTTTCATTGTAATGAGTAAGGCTTAAGCAAAGATGCTTGAGACAGATTAAAATTATTTTATCAATCAAACACATATGTTTCTTTATAAAATGGTTTGTAAGAGCAAATGCAAAAGTCCGACTGCAATTACGATTATTTTTAAAAGATTTTCGTTTCTGAAACAATACTTCTGCACAAAATGAACTACTAAACATACAAAAATATTAATAATCGTAAATCTACTACACTTTTACCTATCAATTCTGCAAACCTGCGCAAGAATCAGTATGGCACATTCAAAAAAAAAAAAAAAAAAAAAAAAAAATGGTTTCACTCTCATTCAAAATGTTTTGTACCATATTACTATCAATCATTGCAGCTTATAATCAAGTCCAATACATTTAAATATCGTTCACAGTTAAAAAGTCACTATTTTACAAAATTGATCCAAAAGATAAAATTAAACTTCTTGCAAATGATAATTTTTTTTAAAAAAGTGAACTATAAAAAAGTACTCTATTACTGCTCGTAATAATCCAAAACTCATTTTATTTTAATCATAGTATAACTGTTTATTAAAACTAACAGGATATTTAAAACAGAATTTCAGTTTGATAGATCAATGATAGATCAATGATCAATGATAAGGAAAAGTTAGAACATATTTTGACATGAATTAGGAGAAGGTCCTCGTCCATGATACAATATTGGCTAAAATGGATAGGGTTCTTTTTCATATCAAGATCTATATACCTGTCAATTTTTACAATATCTATCAAAAAAGCTCTACTTTTAGCATGTGTAGAAAATATTAAATATAAATCCCTTGCATATATCCAGGCCTTATCGAAATAATATAAAAAGGAATGGTTAGAAAGAACCTCAAAACTTGTATCTCTCAAAGTTGCTAAAATGAGTTGTTTATTTGAATAATCACTATACTTGAAATATAATAAAATAAAAACGGAAGCATTCGTGCATAAGTGATAATTCTTATTTGTGTTTTTTAACTACAAAACTTTGTTTGAGGTGTAGGGCTCTTATCAGTATTTAATTTGATGATACAATATTTCGAATACGATGTATTTTAATACCTTATTGTTACATAAGCTCATACATTATACAAAATGATATATATTATTGAGAGATCAGTGTATACATACTGGTGTATACATGATCTGGTCAAAGATGCGAAAAGTCCCTCAAAGATGTGAGCCATGCAAAAGAAGTCGAGCAAAGAGAGAATCAAATTCAAATTGAAAGATAGCGGCAACACATGGTTCTTTACTGGCCTCCGCCAGTGTTGCCACTACAGAGGCAATAATAAGAAAATTATTACATTGATAATCACCTCAGATTTTCATATTCTTGTTGAATTAGATATATGACTTTTTTTGTAATGCATTACAAATAATTTTTATTTGCAGTTATTTTGATTATAGGGTTGGTTTTTTTGTGTTATCCTATAGATGGCCCAAATGTATCTGTTCCGAACGCTCTGTCTAGTACAGGAGTGGAGAACCTTTCTTGGAGCAAAGCCCGTCCACTTCCCCAAAAAACCACAACAAACAAATAAATGAATTCTTATATAACTGTTATATTGCAAAATACTTGAATCTATCATTATATTACTCAATCAGTGCATCTAAAACTGTTTTGCGTCTTTCAAAAGATTCAGCAGTATCCTCATTGTCTTCGTTTATCACCTTTGTTAATTCAGGAAAATGATTATCTAAAAGCTTAAACTGTCAAGTAATGATTAATGAATAGTTTTCTTCCTAAATGACAATTTTTTTGTCTTTATCACCAAAATTGTAATTCTTTATATTTTGAAACATTTTTATCAACAAACGGCAGAAGGCTGTACTTCTACCACATGCGACCTTAAGGCCGCAGGTTCCCCATGTCTAATCCAGTACATCAATGTTTAGCTACATTAACGGGTTTACCATATACCAGTAGTTCCCAATTCTTTTTTAACCCAGCAACTGTAAAAAAAAATTACTCTGACTTTGCAACCCCTAGATTTTATACTTTGTTCAAAGATAAAAGATATGGACTCAAACTAAATTTTATCAAAAAAAGATATTTAATTCACTTTTAATATATGTAAAAAAATATCAAAAATTTAAACAATAAACTTCACAGATTGATATCTGAATAAACTTTACGAAAATAATAACTCTTGTTTAAATATATATATATATATAACAGTAAAATCAAGGATTATCTTCAAAACGTTTAGAATTGATTTTAATTTTGTAATGTGCAAGAAATATCAAATATATGGGCTAAAAAGAGAATCCCAGATTAACATTTCAATAAGCCTGTCAAAAAAAATCCATAAACTAATTTAAGTTACAGCCTGCTTTTCGCATCCCCTGGAATGATGACTCTCACCCCTAGGGGGTGTGAGCACCCCTGGTTAGGAACCCCTGCTCTATACTGATAGAGTTTTGCCTGAATCAAGTCGAGATTTTAACTACTATTTTGATATCGTAACAGATTAAATTCAATGTGCACAAAAACTCTTTTAACATTACATGCTCATTTTCTTTTGTCAAGTGATAAAAATTCATAAGGCCAAATTTCTTTTTTTCTTTAAAACACCAATATCACGGCAATCAACAGCAAAACTGAATATGACTGAGTTGCTTAAACAAGAATCATATATCATCTATCTAAATCTAAAAAAAATATACTTATAATTTTTTAAATGGAACAATTTTTGTCATAATTAAAGAATAATTTCAAACAATTAAAATAAAAGAACACATAGAAACAACACAAAACCTACTTCAATATTTTGACCTTGTTGTCATCAGGAGAAGTAGAGGAATAGCTCTGCTCAGCTGGCAAACAGAAACTCATTATTAAGCATGCAATAATTAGTAAATTATTTCTAAGTCGTGAAATAATGAATAATTTTTATTATTAATTATTAAATAATAATATATGAATATGTTATTTACAAGTGTATCATTAATAAATTTTATTGCTAAAGAGAATTTACGATTCTCTAGAAAGCCTGTAGAAAGTTATACTGCGAGATAAAAAATGCAAAAGAAACAGAATTTTCCATTCCCGTTCAGCAGAAGAATTACTTTAGACGTGTGAAATCATTTTAGATAGAGAGGAATTTCCTGAGTTTTCTTCATATTCTTACACTCAAAGTGATAATATTAAAAAAAGTCATGCACCACCAAAATTCATATGAATTGTTCAACATTGTTAATAAATGTTTAAACAATATAAAGATCTTTAAACTTTTTTCATATTGCCATTTGGTTTTAGAAAACAATTGTATTTAGTTCTCTATTGTTGAATTAATCTTTTAATTTCTAATGTAGTGCAATCAGTTATTATGTGGTATTTACTCATTGTAGGGTAAAAATCTAATGAAATGGTCTCCACATATAAAAATTTTTAATGATATAAACAACGCGTTTCGAACACGTAGTGTTCTTCCTCAGTCTTATTCAGAGGCACTCATCATTAGTTAATGACTGAGGAAGAACACTACGTGTTCGAAACGCGTTGTTTATATCATTAAACATTTTTATATGTGGAGACCATTTCATTAGATTTTTACCCTACAACTTTTAATTTCTTACTAAAAGAATTATTTCTTGTAACTCTAATACAGTAAAATTTACATCTAGTTCACAAAGCAAGGTTACATAAGACTCTGGGATGATGAATTATCCACCGACAGTTTTCATACTTCTGAGAAATCACAAAAGCTACGGCAGATAGGTAATTTTGCTTTGAATTGTTAAAGATATTTCAGATGAGGTTTCAAACTGGCACTAAAGTCTTAAAGCTGGTTACAGATCTAATCTTCTTTTTGAGAAATAGAGAGCATCGTGTATACGTAGTCTTTTTTGGTCTTGTTCTTTTGAAACATTTGTAGTACTACTAACCAACAATTACCAATTTATTTTTAACTTATTAATTGTGCAATCCTTAATTGTGTGGTATTTACACATACTGAGGTAAATGGATAAATCAAGTCTTCATACATAGAAAAAGAAGCTTTTTTTTATTCCGCGCGTTTCGAACACATTGTGTTTATTGTCAGATAAACTTCTACAATACAAATTACAAGTTATAACTTACAAAAACACAAGAATTGTATACAATAAAATGAAAATAAGAATGACATATCCAAATGAAGGAGTAGAGGACCGACTAGAGTCGAGCGTTCAACTGGGGAATTTGGTTCATGTGAGACCTTATGCAGTTTTATGCAGTTTAGTTGTGTAGTACTTGGGTACACTAGCTGGGAGGTATTATTATCTTGTGCAAAAGGTTTTATATCTTCTATACAGGGCGCTATCTGCATTCTAGAAAAACAGCCAAAACAACCAAACAATCACAAGTTAGTTTATAGAAACAACACTTTAAGAACATTCAATACTCAATTTTACTCTCTAAAATTGAAAATCCACATTATATTAAAAATAAGTTTTTTCATTATTCATAACATCAGTAGGTACCGCCATACTAGTGACTTAATGCAGAACTTTTATATATAATATATTTAAACTAATAATATATTTAAAGCTATGCATGTTTTTAAAATTAGCAGCTTCTGCATTGACCACTTTCTTACTGAACTCTCTAGCTTCCTTATCAAAGTCCTCAGAATCACTCAAACTGCTTAAGTAACAGTCTGAAAAAAACTGGTTGATATGGTTTGAAAGTTCTAAGTCATATTTCTGAATTTCTTACTAAGATTCAGACGTTGATTTTTAATTTCACAATAAATAAATATTACCTTCTAAGGTTAAGTAAGAAATTAAAAAAAATGACTAAACAAATAGAGATAAAAACAAGTGGTACTAAATAAATACAGATTTATGTATTTACGAATATATTCCAATATTAAAGATGTCGCTCTTTAATGAATGAAGTCTTCTCCAAAGATGGAAGACACATGCTTTAATATAAGTAACAACTGTGACAGGGGACAGGTTAGCTCAGTGGTAAATGAACTCGCCTCTGGGTTGGTAGTCCAGGGTTCGATCCCCACTTGGCCCTCGATTTATTCAAGCAGGTAAATAAATCTGAGTATGTTGTCCCTCGGAGAGGACGTTAAGCCGTCGGTCCCGAGCCGGTCAGGTACTCGTTTAAGATCCCTACTCGAAATGCACTTGAGTTAGACAAGATCTAGGACTCAGAATAACCAATCAAACAAAAAAAAAACTGTGGCAATATAAAATTTATCCTGCATGTGGTATAGATGAATTTCAATCAAGCTTCAGGACTGGTAGATCGAACTGACCTACCAGTATAAAACTAACATTTGATGAGATTAAATGACAAATCTATGCACTGTTTTGAGGAACCCCAACTCCCAACAAGAAGAACATGAAATTAAAATGTTTTCTTCACTGTAATTTGTAATTGCAGATTTATGACATCTTGATCTATTGTTCTTTCATTTTATAGAATGATCTCATCCCATTGTACTGTTTTAGTAGCATCTAGTGTTTTCTATAATGTAAATCT
The DNA here is from genome assembly GCA_026182355.1 of Hermatobates lingyangjiaoensis. Taxonomy (NCBI): domain Eukaryota; kingdom Metazoa; phylum Arthropoda; class Insecta; order Hemiptera; family Hermatobatidae; genus Hermatobates; species Hermatobates lingyangjiaoensis. The sequence continues at coordinate 794,781 of JAPFBL010000097.1, read as the reverse complement.
TTACGTCTTTGATTTTTTAATAAACTTCTAAAGATATTTTCGTTTTAATAATTCTTTACGAAGTACTCTAGGTTCAATCTGTCTTTACTAGCACTTGCTTTGTTTTTTGTACAACACCTAATAATGAACTGTAAATATGTATGGATTTAAAGAAGCATTATGATCACAAATTAATGTCTGAGAGCTAAATATTATTACATTTACTAAAACGTAATTTTATTTGGAAAATATGCCTTTTTTGGAACCTCATTATTAATTTTAAAGCTTTTAAAAGTAAATAAATTTTTTGAAAAATTTTTATATAATTTAAAGTATGTTTGTTTACCAATTAGTACAGGATTACAGGAAATCAGATAATGAAGCAAGTCGGTTGAAGTTGAATAGAAAATAAAGTTTTGGGTTGTTTAATTTGAAATAAGTGAGGTAGTATGAATCGGAAGTAGTCATTTTATTGGGCCAGAGAATGGGGGATATAAAGGCAAATGTATTTCGGAAGGGATAATCGGTGAGCAAGCGATAGGTATTCATTGTACAATACGCCCCGCCTAGCCTGCGTTCATTGTTCACCACCCATCAGTATGCTGGCCCTGTCCACCAAAACTACCCTCCAACCCGTCTTTCAATCAACATAAAAAATCAACCCTATTTGCCACTTTTCTTTCTTTATACTCCCTTCCATGTCTATATTTCCTTCACATTTTCCAACAATTTCTTTACAATAACCTTTTTCTTGTTGTACATTACTTTATCATCCATATACTTCAATTTATTCATTGATAACAATTGATAAAAACGTTAAAACACATGAATGAGTTATATTCATATATATATATATATAACAAGATTTCACATAAACACATGAAATAACAATCTATTCCAGTACTCCTTTGTTTCTCCAGCATCCCTCTCTGGACATTTGTCCTTTCCTGCACTTTACACCCTTTTAAAATACCACTCTTCTCTCCCACTCTTCTCAACCCCTTACCATGATATTTCTGCATTTAGCGTTTTAGTCGGGTTTGTTAAGGTTGAAAGATCTTAGTCTTTTTTCCCCATTTCAAATTGTGGTTTAATCATTGATATACAATATATATATATATATATATATAAAGATTTCACATTAACACGTGAAACAACAATCAATGAGATCACAATCAAACCACAATAAGAAATGGAAAAACAAGACTAAGATCTTTCAACCGTAACAAGCGGTCTTCGTCAGTTGGGTTTTTGACTCTGACGAAGACCGCTTGTTGAAAGATCTTAGTCTTGTTTTCCCATTTCTTATTGTGGTTTGATCATTCATATATATATTAGCAATATATATCAATTAGCAATATATATATCAATATATTGCAATATATATCAATATATATATATATTGAATATAAACTATATATGAAAAAAAAACTCAATCGTTTTAAATCAACGATGTCTAGATTTAAGAAGTTTATTCAAAGGTTTCTAATTATGAAAATACAATTAACTAATTAAGATTAAAAAATAATGATTAGCAAAGGTTTTTGACTATGATCTGTTTTCATAGCTCAGTTATAACTAATATTTCCGTTTTCCGTTTTTATTTAGAAATAAAATTCTAAACTTACGTTTACTTTTAAATTCATCAACTTGTTTTTTGAGCTGCATAAATTCATTTTTATTATTACAATAGATGATTTTTCTTTTGTTTTACGCGAGAGGATGATAACAAAGGAGTTGTGATGTTTTGTGTGACTAGCTGTGGCTCGGTGTAGTCACATTTCAATTATGACCTTCTAATTGGGAATGGGCGTTTTGTTCCTGAGTTTATTGTTCCTTGTAGATGGAAGTTCTCTTTTGTGCTATGCAGATATATACTTCAATTTATACACTCTAAATTCACACCAATTACTATATATATATAGCACTTTTATACAATACTTTTTGAAATATATATTGGTTCATTCAACTCCATATACAATTAAAAATTTCAAGTTGTTATATTTTACATACCCATTCATCTTTTCTTACATGTTGCTGAAAAATTTTATATTCAGATAAATTGTTTTCTACTTTATAAGCAAATGATATATGTGCATTTAATAATTTATATTGTTTGTTTTACTTTAATTTTACTACGAATAAAGTTATATTTTTTTACAATAGGTACAAACTAAACAATATTTATTTTCTTAAAAGTAGTTCTCTTTTCTTCATTAAATTATAGAAAAAGTTGCAAATTTATTTATTATAATAAATAAATACATAAATAAATTTGATACATTTCTAGCATCTTCACCCAATTTTTCAGATAATACTGAATTCCAGTGTTATTAAAAGTATACGGTGATGAATGAAACAGTACATATTTTAAAAAGTATTGTAAAAAATGCTATATATATAAATATACACACACAATTAAAAGAAACGGTCCAGTGGACTTTTTTAAATAAAATAAATTCAAAACGAAAGAAACACACAGAAAGACACAGACATAACTCACATCGATATTTCGACGATCATCGTCATCAGGAGGTGTGAAAAGCAAAGAGTCCTGCAGAAAGGCAGGGCAGTGATTTTTTGAGTCACAGTCCTGCAGAAAGGAAAGAGAAAAGAAAGGTCCTGCCTTTCTGCAGAACTCTTCGCTTTTCACACCTCCTGATGACGACGATCGTCGAAATATCGATGTGAGTTATGTCTGTGACTTTCTGTGTGTTTCTTTCGTTTTAAATTTATTATATATATATATATATATTACTTTAAAATACACAAAGTACGACACAAAAAAAAGAATAAAAGCCCACTTACAGAATTCTCAATATTTCGAACTGTTGTTCGTTATCAAGAGTAGACTAGAAGAGAGGACGAAGTGAGAGAGATCTCCTCACATCGAAGGACGGAGTGCAAATCACTATACATTACTATAAAAAATACTAAATTACTAAATATTACTATATATGTATAGTAATTGTTGCGAATACAATAGTATATTCATTTTTTTTAATGATCTTTTCTAGTCCCACGGTGTAAGTAGGTTCGTATATTTTTATACTGAGTGTGTGTTATAGTATTACCTAATAGTCGTAGAATTAAATTTTTATTTTCCCAACAAGCTCTGGTCAATTTTGTAATCACTTAAATAATGCCACAATTTTCTTAAACTACTACTTCAACCTCTATTTTACACTCCTTGGAAGTAAATTTCTCCAAACATTTTTTAAGTTGCTATCTTTTATTTTATCTAGGATGCCTTATAAACATATACAAGTATACTCGTATATATAAAACAGTTGTATAGTAAAGAGTTAGCATAAATTGATACTAATAATTTTTAATTATTTCTAGAAGTACTTGTACTTGTACCCAAGAAATGGTTAAAACAATGTCAGTGATGCAGCGAAGAATGATTCATAATCCCTTGTTCAAAAGATGTTCGTAAACACTTCTTCAAACTGAGCTATTTAAAAACAAATATATACTGAGATTTATAAGTTAAAGGTTTAACACATAATGTTAGGGTTTAATGTACAGACATATTGAATTTTAAACAATGTAAAACTAACTTGTTTATTAGGTCATTAGACTATACAATCAATTGCCGAATATTTTATAACTATTTGGGGAATTTCAAAAAAATTACGTCTCTACACAAAAAAAAAATGAAAACTAACAGGGCGTTTTTAACACTTAGTATTCTTCTTCAGATACATTTCAGTTTACAATTCCCCAATATGAGTAACGATCACGCTATAACAGATGGTACATGCAATGAATTTAGAACTATTTAATGAAAAATATTAAATATATTTGTTGGAAAAGAGAATTGTTTTAAGCTAATTATTTTCATTTGCAAATATTTGATGAATTGCTTTCAAGAATTTTTTTAAATATTTGAGGGTTAAATTTTTAAAATGTCCAAATAATTTTAAAGTAATGGAAATACTGGGTTCGCTGGTTTATATGAATCTTTTCAATTGAATTCATATAATTTCCAAACTGACAATTTTGTTTATCACTAATAAATGTTATTCTAAGAATTTTTGTAGTTGTAGTGATAAGATCATTTTATATATGGAGAATATAAACAATCATTAAATTTAACTTGTGCGTGATTACGAGTTTGAACTTAAAACAGTTAGTTTGAGTGCATGTAATTATGCTACGTGCTAAAGGGAGTAGGGAGAGGATTAATGCGATGTTTCCTGGGCAATTTACCACGTCGACAAGGCTATGAATAGTAAAATGTAGGCCAAACTAGGCGGTGCTGACTTATCAGCGGGTGGAATGCAAGCAGGTGTATTTAATTAGTAGCCAAATGGATAGGGTTTTGAGCTCTATCTAATCTATGAACTTGTTCGCAGTGCAATCAATCTTGTGTGCTTTGATTAACGACGCCAGAGGTAATTGATCCATCTCAATTTAGCGTATTTGCGGACTGCCCCCTTAATGAAGGTACTGGCTGGCTGTGCTCAGGAAATGCGTCACGCGCCTGTATTAATAATGCACTGGCAAACCTCGCTACATCTTCATTACATAAGAGCTTTACCTTAGAGCTTTTCCAGTCTCGTTGACTTTTCACTTTTAGCGCTATTAGATCTTTACCTATATGCTCATTTCTATTACCTAATTAGCTACACAATAAGCATCTTGCAACCTGAACATAAGTTAAATTCATTAACTTTATGTAAAAGAACTCGCACTATTATTCAATTTTTTATTTTAAATATCTGTAACAGAGAGTTTTTATACTTTAAAATTCTGTATTGTTTATAACTACTGTTAAACTACGTATATTTTTCACAAAAATTTTCCTTTTTATTTACCCTGTATAAAGAATATCGTGGCATAAAATTATTACTTTCCAGTAAAATTTCGATATCAATTTTCGATTGGTGTACCTACAAATTATTGCCTCTGAGCCCAAAGTGGTCTGTCTGTATCACCAACGACCAACGACCAACGAATTAACCGTGCACTATAGTGCACGTCGTAACTAGCAGTTCCAGACCAGAAGCCTTCTACTGCTTGCTTACTGTGCTACTATAACTTGTAATGTCAGTAATTCATGTCAGATATAAGTTCGTCTGTGCAGTAAAGATGTCGTATTCGCGGTCATGTGGTCTTGTTGAGGTCATGGTTTTCAGGGTTTTTAGTCATCAGTTGGTAAAGTAGTCAGATAGTCAGTGGATGAAGTAATTGTTCAGTGAGGTTGAGGAAGGTTGGTGGCAGGATTTAAAATTTATACCAGGAGGTTTGGATGAGTAGATAGTTTCTTGTCTTCATTGGTAGTAAGTCGAGTGATGTAACTATCTATGGATTCCATTTTCAAGTCATGGTGAATATCAACATTACGGGCATACCAAGGAGCCCTGGCTATAAGGCGGGCACACTTATTTTGAACGATCTGGATACACGCCTTGTTCGTTGGTGCAGCTCTAAACCAGACGGAGCATCCATAAGTCATCGCTGAACGAAGAACCCCCTTATAGACAAGGTCCTTGACCGAATCGGGAGAATTCCTTGACTTGAAAAGAGAATATAGATTGCACATCAAGTAAATTCCAAGCTTGGATTTTTTATGAAGGTGTTGTTTGAAAGTTAATCTAGAGTCTAAAATAAGACCCAGATATTTTACATGGGTTTGGTAGGGAATTATCTGATTACCAATGAAGACAGGAGGAGGACGGGGAGAGACACCCTTGCAGAATCGAACATGTGAACTCTTTGTTGGGTTCAGCGCTAGTTTCCACTTGTGAACCAATGCAAAGCCCCATCGAGGAAACATTGCAATTTCCTGGTGGCATAGCTCACATTAGCACATCTATAAGCTACAGCGGTGTCATCAGCGAAGAGTCCGAGAAATGTCTCGATCTGATTGGGTGAATTGGGAGTTATTATAGGAGGAGGCTTGGGAGTCTGTATCAGTTTGTGTGTGTGTGTGTTCAAAACTGGAGTATAGTGGTATTTATAAAGTTATGTGTAAATGTTTGGTAGTGTAAATATAGGTCAGATGGACGGTAGTTTCGGGGAAAAACCAAGTAGATTCTTATTTTTCTATAGAGTGATATAGATCATTATATACATACAATGATCAAACCACAATATGAAAATGGGAAAACAAGACTAAGATCTTTCAACCGTAACAAGCGGTCTTCGTCAGAGTCAAAAATCCAACTGAAACACTAGATGCAGAAAACATCTGGTGAGAAGTTGAGAAAAGTGGGAGGGAAGAATGGTATTTTAAAAGGGTGAAAGCACAGGAAAGAACTAATGTCCAGAAAGGGATGTTTGGGGGAAACAAAGGAGTACAGTAAGAAAGAGCAAAAAACTATCCGCTAGCTGTCAACCCTCTTTGAAGAGGCTCTTACCTCATAACGTAACGTTACCCTTGTTACGGTTGAAAGATCTTAGTCTTGTTTTCCCACTTTTATATTGTGGTTTGATCATTGATTGTTATTTCACGTGTTTATGTGAAACCTTTTTATCATTATATACATATATTAGTTGGGTTTTTGACTCTGACGAAGACCGCTTGTTACGGTTGAAAGAACTTAGTCTTGTTTTCCCATTTTCTTATTGTGGTTTGATCATTATATATATATATATACATATATATATATATATATATCTCGCAAATTCTTGAAATCCCCCAATATGAGTAAATACTACACTACAAAAGATTGTAGAAGTAATGAATCCAATATTTTACTTTTTTTCCATGAATTTCTGTTAATGTATATTCTCTAAGATAGAGAAGTGTATGTAAATTATGCAATTCTAGTCACAGTGTATTTTGTTTATTTATATTAGTATCCCAATTGGACATGTAATAGAGTAATACGTTATTATTTTGCAGCTTTAATATTCTATATGGTTATAACACGTAAGGAAAATATCAAGTGGTTTATCAAGATAATAAATTATGTGGCTATTGCATAATGAGATCTTAACAAAATATGAATAATATTTTTTTACATTTTTTTGAGTCAAATTATAACTTAGAATTCATTGTTATTAAAAAAAATTATTAATTTAATGATTTTCATTTTAGCATTATTAGGAAGATAAAACTGTTGTAGAAAAAAACTCCAGTTTTATGGTAGAAAAATATTACGACATTTGCTGTTACAACGACAAAAAGTAGAAATAAATAAATAATACCCTTCATAGCATTGTGCATTTGTAAAGGCAGAAGTATCAAGGTTTTATGTGGAATATATATCACTAAGGAGACATTTAATACTTGGCTTGTGGGATCAACTTATTAAATGTAAACAAATTTAATCAAAAAACAACTTAAAGAAATTAAAAATATGCCTACTTTTTAAGTATTAATGATAAATACCTTATCCTTATCATTTTATTATGATTAATAATGGACAATGTAAAGGCAAAGATGTAAATGCCTTGAAATGTAAAATATCCTTATCAACCTAATAATTTATCCAAGATTCAGTCGTCTTTTTTAACTAAATAATTTACTTAGTTTATATTAAATTATTTTGTAACTATCAAAACAACTTATTAACAGTTCCCATAATGTTGAAATTTAGTTTTATGACCATAATATAAAAAAAAATTGCATTAAAAAATATAAATGTTTGTCATCATAATAATAGTCGAAACATTAATGTTATAATCAAAACATGATGTTTTATTTCTAACGTAGTGCAATCAGTTATTATATGGTATTTACTCATTGTAGGGTATAAAGCTAATGAAATGAATGAAATTTGTTTTATTTTATTTTTATTTTGTACTATATTTACTTTGTACTCTAGATAACTCTCTGATGACATTGTATTTTTTAGTTAATGCCTGAAGAAGAACACTACGTGTTCGAAACACGTTTGTAGGATTAAATTGTTATATGTGGGGATCATTTCATTATCTTCTTACCCTACAATGATGTTTTATATATATTATTTTGTTTTTTTTAAAGCATATTTTTTTTCAGTTTTATGCTTTTAGTGAATCAATTCCCATTGATGATGCAGCCATTGCGACTTCACCAGCGATAGGCGAGGTATGACGGTTGATAATAATAGTTTACTTTAGTGAATCAATTCCCATTGATGATGCAGCCATTGCGACTTCACCAGCGATAGACGAGGTATGACGGTTGATAATAATAGTTTACTTTAGTGAATCAATTCCCATTGATGATGCAGCCATTGCGACTTCACCAGCGATAGACGAGGTATGACGGTTGATAATAATAGTTTACTTTAGTGAATCAATTCCCATTGATGATGCAGCCATTGCGACTTCACCAGCGATAGACGAGGTATGACGGTTGATAATAATAGTTTACTTTAGTGAATCAATTCCCATTGATGATGCAGCCATTGCGACTTCACCAGCGATAGACGAGGTATGACGGTTGATAATAATAGTTTACTTTAGTGAATCAATTCCCATTGATGATGCAGCCATTGCGACTTCACCAGCGATAGACGAGGTATGACGGTTGATAATAATAGTTTACTTTAGTGAATCAATTCCCATTGATGATGCAGCCATTGCGACTTCACCAGCGATAGACGAGGTATGACGGTTGATAATAATAGTTTACTTTAGTGAATCAATTCCCATTGATGATGCAGCCATTGCGACTTCACCAGCGATAGACGAGGTATGACGGTTGATAATAATAGTTTACTTTAGTGAATCAATTCCCATTGATGATGCAGCCATTGCGACTTCACCAGCGATAGACGAGGTATGACGGTTGATAATAATAGTTTACTTTAGTGAATCAATTCCCATTGATGATGCAGCCATTGCGACTTCACCAGCGATAGACGAGGTATGACGGTTGATAATAATAGTTTACTTTAGTGAATCAATTCCCATTGATGATGCAGCCATTGCGACTTCACCAGCGATAGACGAGGTATGACGGTTGATAATAATAGTTTACTTTAGTGAATCAATTCCCATTGATGATGCAGCCATTGCGACTTCACCAGCGATAGACGAGGTATGACGGTTGATAATAATAGTTTACTTTAGTGAATCAATTCCCATTGATGATGCAGCCATTGCGACTTCACCAGCGATAGACGAGGTATGACGGTTGATAATAATAGTTTACTTTAGTGAATCAATTCCCATTGATGATGCAGCCATTGCGACTTCACCAGCGATAGCGAGGTATGACGGTTGATAATAATAGTTTACTTTAGTGAATCAATTCCCATTGATGATGCAGCCATTGCGACTTCACCAGCGATAGCGAGGTATGACGGTTGATAATAATAGTTTACTTTAGTGAATCAATTCCCATTGATGATGCAGCCATTGCGACTTCACCAGCGATAGCGAGGTATGACGGTTGATAATAATAGTTTACTTTAGTGAATCAATTCCCATTGATGATGCAGCCATTGCGACTTCACCAGCGATAGACGAGGTATGACGGTTGATAATAATAGTTTACTTTAGTGAATCAATTCCCATTGATGATGCAGCCATTGCGACTTCACCAGCGATAGACGAGGTATGACGGTTGATAATAATAGTTTACTTTAGTGAATCAATTCCCATTGATGATGCAGCCCCCCCCCCCCCCCCCCCCCCCTTTTTTTTTTTTTTTTTTTTTTTTTTTTTTTTGATAATAATAGTTTACTTTAGTGAATCAATTCCCATTGATGATGCAGCCATTGCGACTTCACCAGCGATAGACGAGGTATGACGGTTGATAATAATAGTTTACTTTAGTGAATCAATTCCCATTGATGATGCAGCCATTGCGACTTCACCAGCGATAGACGAGGTATGACGGTTGATAATAATAGTTTACTTTAGTGAATCAATTCCCATTGATGATGCAGCCATTGCGACTTCACCAGCGATAGACGAGGTATGACGGTTGATAATAATAGTTTACTTTAGTGAATCAATTCCCATTGATGATGCAGCCATTGCGACTTCACCAGCGATAGACGAGGTATGACGGTTGATAATAATAGTTTACTTTAGTGAATCAATTCCCATTGATGATGCAGCCATTGCGACTTCACCAGCGATAGACGAGGTATGACGGTTGATAATAATAGTTTACTTTAGTGAATCAATTCCCATTGATGATGCAGCCATTGCGACTTCACCAGCGATAGACGAGGTATGACGGTTGATAATAATAGTTTACTTTAGTGAATCAATTCCCATTGATGATGCAGCCATTGCGACTTCACCAGCGATAGACGAGGTATGACGGTTGATAATAATAGTTTACTTTAGTGAATCAATTCCCATTGATGATGCAGCCATTGCGACTTCACCAGCGATAGACGAGGTATGACGGTTGATAATAATAGTTTACTTTAGTGAATCAATTCCCATTGATGATGCAGCCATTGCGACTTCACCAGCGATAGACGAGGTATGACGGTTGATAATAATAGTTTACTTTAGTGAATCAATTCCCATTGATGATGCAGCCATTGCGACTTCACCAGCGATAGACGAGGTATGACGGTTGATAATAATAGTTTACTTTAGTGAATCAATTCCATTGATGATGCAGCCATTGCGACTTCACCAGCGATAGACGAGGTATGACGGTTGATAATAATAGTTTACTTTAGTGAATCAATTCCCATTGATGATGCAGCCATTGCGACTTCACCAGCGATAGACGAGGTATGACGGTTGATAATAATAGTTTACTTTAGTGAATCAATTCCCATTGATGATGCAGCCATTGCGACTTCACCAGCGATAGACGAGGTATGACGGTTGATAATAATAGTTTACTTTAGTGAATCAATTCCCATTGATGATGCAGCCATTGCGACTTCACCAGCGATAGACGAGGTATGACGGTTGATAATAATAGTTTACTTTAGTGAATCAATTCCCATTGATGATGCAGCCATTGCGACTTCACCAGCGATAGACGAGGTATGACGGTTGATAATAATAGTTTACTTTAGTGAATCAATTCCCATTGATGATGCAGCCATTGCGACTTCACCAGCGATAGACGAGGTATGACGGTTGATAATAATAGTTTACTTTAGTGAATCAATTCCCATTGATGATGCAGCCATTGCGACTTCACCAGCGATAGCGAGGTATGACGGTTGATAATAATAGTTTACTTTAGTGAATCAATTCCCATTGATGATGCAGCCATTGCGACTTCACCAGCGATAGCGAGGTATGACGGTGATAATAATAGTTTACTTTAGTGAATCAATTCCATTGATGATGCAGCCATTGCGACTTCACCAGCGATAGCGAGGTATGACGGTTGATAATAATAGTTTACTTTAGTGAATCAATTCCCATTGATGATGCAGCCATTGCGACTTCCCAGCGATAGCGAGGTATGACGGTTGATAATAATAGTTTACTTTAGTGAATCAATTCCCATTGATGATGCAGCCATTGCGACTTCACCAGCGATAGCGAGGTATGACGGTTGATAATAATAGTTTACTTTAGTGAATCAATTCCATTGATGATGCAGCCATTGCGACTTCACCAGCGATAGACGAGGTATGACGGTTGATAATAATAGTTTACTTTAGTGAATCAATTCCCATTGATGATGCAGCCATTGCGACTTCACCAGCGATAGACGAGGTATGACGGTTGATAATAATAGTTTACTTTAGTGAATCAATTCCCATTGATGATGCAGCCATTGCGACTTCACCAGCGATAGGCGAGGTATGACGGTTGATAATAATAGTTTACTTTAGTGAATCAATTCCCATTGATGATGCAGCCATTGCGACTTCACCAGCGATAGACGAGGTATGACGGTTGATAATAATAGTTTACTTTAGTGAATCAATTCCCATTGATGATGCAGCCATTGCGACTTCACCAGCGATAGACGAGGTATGACGGTTGATAATAATAGTTTACTTTAGTGAATCAATTCCCATTGATGATGCAGCCATTGCGACTTCACCAGCGATAGACGAGGTATGACGGTTGATAATAATAGTTTACTTTAGTGAATCAATTCCCATTGATGATGCAGCCATTGCGACTTCACCAGCGATAGCGAGGTATGACGGTTGATAATAATAGTTTACTTTAGTGAATCAATTCCCATTGATGATGCAGCCATTGCGACTTCACCAGCGATAGACGAGGTATGACGGTTGATAATAATAGTTTACTTTAGTGAATCAATTCCCATTGATGATGCAGCCATTGCGACTTCACCAGCGATAGACGAGGTATGACGGTTGATAATAATAGTTTACTTTAGTGAATCAATTCCCATTGATGATGCAGCCATTGCGACTTCACCAGCGATAGACGAGGTATGACGGTTGATAATAATAGTTTACTTTAGTGAATCAATTCCCATTGATGATGCAGCCATTGCGACTTCACCAGCGATAGGACGAGGTATGACGGTTGATAATAATAGTTTACTTTAGTGAATCAATTCCCATTGATGATGCAGCCATTGCGACTTCACCAGCGATAGACGAGGTATGACGGTTGATAATAATAGTTTACTTTAGTGAATCAATTCCCATTGATGATGCAGCCATTGCGACTTCACCAGCGATAGACGAGGTATGACGGTTGATAATAATAGTTTACTTTAGTGAATCAATTCCCATTGATGATGCAGCCATTGCGACTTCACCAGCGATAGACGAGGTATGACGGTTGATAATAATAGTTTACTTTAGTGAATCAATTCCCATTGATGATGCAGCCATTGCGACTTCACCAGCGATAGACGAGGTATGACGGTTGATAATAATAGTTTACTTTAGTGAATCAATTCCCATTGATGATGCAGCCATTGCGACTTCACCAGCGATAGACGAGGTATGACGGTTGATAATAATAGTTTACTTTAGTGAATCAATTCCCATTGATGATGCAGCCATTGCGACTTCACCAGCGATAGGCGAGGTATGACGGTTGATAATAATAGTTTACTTTAGTGAATCAATTCCCATTGATGATGCAGCCATTGCGACTTCACCAGCGATAGACGAGGTATGACGGTTGATAATAATAGTTTACTTTAGTGAATCAATTCCCATTGATGATGCAGCCATTGCGACTTCACCAGCGATAGGCGAGGTATGACGGTTGATAATAATAGTTTACTTTAGTGAATCAATTCCCATTGATGATGCAGCCATTGCGACTTCACCAGCGATAGGCGAGGTATGACGGTTGATAATAATAGTTTACTTTAGTGAATCAATTCCCATTGATGATGCAGCCATTGCGACTTCACCAGCGATAGGCGAGGTATGACGGTTGATAATAATAGTTTACTTTAGTGAATCAATTCCCATTGATGATGCAGCCATTGCGACTTCACCAGCGATAGGCAGGTATGACGGTTGATAATAATAGTTTACTTTAGTGAATCAATTCCCATTGATGATGCAGCCATTGCGACTTCACCAGCGATAGACGAGGTATGACGGTTGATAATAATAGTTTACTTTAGTGAATCAATTCCCATTGATGATGCAGCCATTGCGACTTCACCAGCGATAGGCGAGGTATGACGGTTGATAATAATAGTTTACTTTAGTCAATCGTTAAAATTGGATTTATCTAAAGATTGATTTTGGACTGTTCAAAGTATTTGCATTAAGAAATTTTTCTTTTGAACATTAGTATAACAGAAAAGGAAATCGATCAGTGTCCGTACGTCCAAAATATTTCAACAATTACAAGAATTTACCTTGTATAAAGAATATTGTAGTATAAATTGATTGCCTTTCAGTAAAATTTCGATATCATATTTTATTTGAATATCGTGTGGGTGATTAATTTAAAATTTGCATTTCTGAATAAATCTTTTGAAAAAAGTGTTATTCAAAATAACAGTTAATAATTTTAAAATCAAATTTTTTTAAAGTGCATTAATGAAATCTACGAAATCATACAGATTAAACATCAGTAGTGTTTAACTGAAGGTCGACTGATGTAAAACCGATGAAAAAACCTGAAGAGCGACATTACATGTTTAAAACTACATGTTCTGTTATTAATCATTTCTAACACATTAGTAGTGCAATCCGTAATTGTGTGGTATTTACTCATACTGGGGTAAATGGATCATATAAAGTTCCATACAAAAAAGAAGATTTTAAAATTCAATGTTCGCGTTTCGAACACTTTATGTTTACCTGACAATGAACACTAAGTATTCGAAACACGTAGTTTAAATAAAAAAACTTTTTTTTTTCTATGTAGATTTTGTATTATCAATTTACTCTAGTATAATCATTTGGACTAAAATGCTTTGATTAGTATTTCTTTGAGCATATGTCAACAGCATTCATTGATTTTGAAGACATTTTCTTGTTTTTTCTGTTTAATTATTATTTTTGTAAAAAATGAATCTTTTCAATTTTTTTCGATTCTAGTGTACTGGAAAAGATGCTAAAGATATAGGACCCACGATTTTTTTTATTACATTGTTCTAATGTAAATAAAAGATGTATGTTTAATTTTTGCTTTATAAATAATATTGTTATATCTTTATAAGTAACCCATGAGAGAATTGATAATGATAATGGATTGTATGGTGAGTCTAATGGAAAAGCGATAACTGTCAGATGTTTCTGTTTTAAAATTCATCTCATATCGCCCAGTCGCCACACGCCCTCAAAATCAATCATGAAAACTTATCCAACAATATATTTTTTTTTTGGTCAATTAAGAAATCATTTGTAATCGAAAAATCAAACATAAAATAATATTTCCTCTTTTTTGTTAAGTAAAGATATATTTAAAAGGAAACAAGAGGCACGTTTGTAACAAATACGTGATGAACGTTATTTATAGTTGAACCGAGCGGTTCCTATGAACTAATGAAGCATGGAATCAATTTTCCACCTTTGGAGATGAGGATAGGGTGGGAAGTTTACGCCCGGTGGGCTAGAAAATCCATCTAGCTAAGAGATGAGAACTTGCAGGCTTGCTTTGCCCGGGGGTGTGCTTTGAGGGGCTGCCTTAACTCTGCAGTGACACAGTCGCACTTTCATAGGCATATAAACCCAATACGAACATGTTCATTTAATTAATGAGTAAAATATCAAACAATATAATTATTAATGACTTCACGACAGGAAAAGCGACTAACAGATCAAGTCGTCTTTTAGCACACAGATTTCTCTTTATTAAAGCCCTCTGCCATTAATTGTCTCTACGCACTATAATTGTCATTTTTAATTTACAACTTTTAATTTTAAGTGGTGTACAACAAAATAAAAAAAATCAATTTCGATACAATAATGAATTTGCATGTCGTAAGGTCCCTAAAACCCCTTTTGACTTTTTGGTTAACTTTGAGTGTTTGTGCGCCGTTAGGTGGATGCATTTAAGTTTCTGAACGCTTCTGATCACACAGTTTAATGGATCAAGTTCATATTATACCAAAATTTAGGTCCTAGAGAATTAATCCGGCTTATTGTATTTGGGCAATATTGCACAATGTAAAAGTAGGACATTATATATAGTCTTATTATACTAGTCCTAAGATAATTAATTATAACTATCTTAATAATTGATTAATAATAAATTATAATTATAATTGTCCTTAATTATAATTATAATTATCATTGTACTAGGACATTAGCACTGTCTGGTTTTGTTCGATTCTCTGGTTCCTCATATTTTGTTGTATAGCTTTATTTCCTTTAGGAATGATGTCACTACACTGGATGGAATATTTATTATCCAGTGATATTATTAATAGTCCCCTTGTTCAGGCACTAACTAAAAAAAAATATATTGTCATCAGAGAGTTATCTATATTATAAACTAAACGGTACAAAATAAAATAAGGAAGAGCACACAGACCTAAGATACCAGAGAGATAACTCTCTGATGATATTTTTGTAGTTAACGCCTGATGAAGAATACTACTTGTTCGAAACACGTTGTTTATACTATTACATTTCTACATGTGTAGACTATTTCATTAGCTTTTTACCATACTTTTAATAATTTTGATTTTATTTACTGATTGATTGCATAATTATAATGAAAGCAGATATCTAGTTGATGATAATAAGTGCTAATAATGGTTAGACTTATAACTACTTGAGCCTAATTGTTGATATTAGGAATTAGTGGAGTTGATATAATGTGAGAGATTTATTTGATTAGTTCAACTGAAGTGGTTTCTGAGGTAAATTGGAATGAATAGCACAAGGGGAATTTCGCAAAATGGTAATAAAATTCAGTTCATCGATTTGAAGGGGGCTAATTAGGCAGTAGGTCGGACGTGATTACCTCGAAACCGCAGGCCCTTCTTCAAGTCTACACCACTTCTCTCGGGGGTGTTTCAAGGCAGACTCTAATGGAAATCCGATCAGACCACTTCGCGCCACTCCATTAAATTGGAATCTGCAAGATAGGCAAGAAATGCATCAATCATGTCCTGTATCTCCTGATTACCTTTCCTCTCCCCCTCTCTTCGGCGTCTTATCCACTTTCTACCCAATCTTTATTAACCCTTTTTTTTTTTCATCAACCAGTGACGTCATTATACTTAAGATATATCTCTTTACATCAACTCAACCCTAAATGAAGGCCAAGGAAAGTAGGTTCTTTATAGAAACCTTTTTAACTGATAAACTTGATTAAATAATCAAGTTAACTCTCTGATGACATTGTATTTTTTAGTGAATGTTTGAAGAAGAGCACTACGTGTCCAAAACCTGTTGTTAATACTGTTAAATTTCTACATTTGGAGACTATTTCATTAGCTTTTTACCCTATCATGATTAAATAATATCTAATGCGAAATATCAAAGAAACAGTTTAAAATGTCTGCCTGACTAAATTACTGGTTTTTTGATTCTTAAGATTATTCAAGGACGAGGTCTTTGTTTAAATTTTTAAACCAAACATTTAACTATATATCAATTTACCAGTATTACTGGTTTTCTGATCTTTTGTAAATCTGTTCTGTATTTGATCAGGTTTTTGTATATACTATGATGATCATGCATGAATTTTTCTACAGATGAAGTGTTGCGGTCATGAAACGGGAAAATACATATAAATATATATATATATCAATGATCAAACGACAATATGAAATGGGGAAAAAAGACTAAGATCTCTGGACCGTAACAAGTAGGCTTCGTCAGAGTCAAAAACCCAACTCAAACACTAGATGCATAAAACATCTGGTGAGGGGTTGAGAAAAGTGGGAGGAAAGAGTGGTATTTTAAACGGGTGAAAGTGCAGGAAAGAACAAATGTTTAGAAAGGGATATTTGGGGAAACAAAGGACATTGTTATTTAACGTGTTTATGTGAAAGCTTGATGTAATATAAGAACCACCTCTAACACTTACTTCTGTTCTGTTAGTAAGTGTTCTCTTTGCTTTTTGTGTTGTTTTTTTCTCAGTTATTTATCTGTCCGGTTTCGACTAGTTCACTTTTTTGTTTAATGTATGTTTAGTAATTTCATTAAATTCATATATAAGTTTAAACTAACTTCATCAAAAAAGTTTTGTCTGTTTTGAAAAAATGAAACTGTTAAAATTCTGTAATCTCATTTGTCGTCAGTTTCAGATTTGCTAGACTGTAGAATTTGGTGGATATGTTTCAAACATTTAATACCTAAAAACCTATCATTGAAAGAAGTAATGAATATATTCTAACTTCCAATGAGAAAATGAGACAGCTTTTCATAGAAAACTAAAGATTACAGGAGGGAAAGCTGTCGAAGGTGATTAGAAACGTTTTCTTTAGATTAGTAAATTCACTTGAATAGAACATTGAAATCTCATTTTATTTTAAAGCTTGTATAAATAAAAATACATACCAATTCTATGACTTTATGCAATCAAGTATTGTTTTTAGTAACGAAAGGAACATACAAATAATTTTTTTTATTATGGCATTATTTTTTGTGTGGTATTCATAAATACCATACATTCATAAATTTAGGATAAAATATCCTAAAAGTATGACCTAGTTTCATTTAAAAAAGAACTGAGTTCAGAAAGTTACCTTCCAGAATCTTAAACGGATTTCATACCATTACTATTTCCATGGATTCAAAAAGCCTAATTCATATTATATTATTTTTTCGTGAAAAATCAAGAAATATTTACTTTTACAAATGCTAGTTGCAGAATAAAACCTACCCAAAGCGGACCATTTGTAAATTATAAATCTGAATAAATAGGAAATACATTACAAAACGGAGTAATTTTATATGTAAATTAATATATTAAAATAGTAAACAACCAATTGTAGAACTCGAATAGTTATTGAAAACTCTTAAATAAAAAAAATGAGCTACACGGGATATTTTTCGCTTAGTACTTAAATAATAAATATGCATTATTGGCTTTAGTGTACCTACACCTAGGTACAAAGAACCATTAACTCTGATTTTATATAAAGCACAATGCAAGTGGCCTAAGCAGCAAGGTTGTAAGGGATATCAATGCTTCGTGTACTGCCTTTTATTTTCCTCATAGAGAATGTTCTATCGTTGATTTGTTCTCAGATATGTTCCGACAAATCAAAAAGCCTGTGAATTTGTACTTTTACATTGAACTAATAATTCAATTTAGTTTTTAATCCAGAAAGTTATTCAAAAGAAAGCCTTCTAAATATACGACATTAAGATTTGAATGGAAAAGATATTAACACAAGGGAAAGTAAATAGTTACAAATGTAGAGCTACAAGTTTGAATCACAATCACAACATTGCTTTTAATGTAATGTGAAGAAAATGATATTCATATATAGGTAGTTATAGGCTAGTATATTATATAGTTGTTGAAAATAAACCTAGAAACGGGTATAATAAAACATGTTTGTTTCTAAGACAACTATCTTCAAAGACACTGACTGTACGTGTTGAGAAGAATACGCTTTCTAAGACATAAAAACAAAAATATAAGCCTCTAATAATAAATAAACCTATGAGATTATTTATAAAACTTTGTTTTGTATAACATAAGTGTTTTTTAAACAAGAACCAGTGAGAGTAGAAGAATATACCAGTAGGATGGCGTTACAAGCAAGTTGTAATGTAATAATATACAATACCTCGTTAACTTATATTCCCTCGTTCTTTATGTTAGGCATGAAAAGCCCAGTCTTGTTCTAGTGTTTAAAATTATTTATTAGGCGCCTATTTCTAAGCAAGTTATCCAAGCACACATTTCTTTTTTTTTTAACTTGTTATTTATCTTTTCTGGGGGATACAATAGAAACATTCCTTTTATATTTTTAAGTACAAAGTTGTACAATGAGGTTCCTTCGGAATATTATTGTTTGATTAACCACACTTATCATGAATGATAAAATATACAGATTAGGTTTGATAACGATAATTACAAATTAATAATAACCCTTAATTTGATAAAGGCTCCCCCATTCATTAATTGACTAACTAAAAAATATTTTTTTTTTATTTTGGATTGATATTCTTAATGAATTAGAAATATTAATAAAACGTAAAGTTCATTTAACAAATTTATACAATATAATTTAGTTTTAAACAAACATCTTATAAGCAAATAACATCATTTCTTTCCATTTTTACATTATTATTTGAACACTATTTATATATTGAATCTACTGAGAATCTATTTCATGAAAACATACAGCACAACAGATTAAGGAATGTTAAGTTACGTTTTCATTAATACGCACATGTTCCATGTTGAAGAAAGATCTACATTTAAGAAAAAGATATAATTTTTTTATATCCATATAATAAGCAGATAAATCTATTAATTATTACAATTATTTACCTATAAATACTACAACTGGTATTTCTTCTTTTAAAGTATACAGTATGTAGTAGTAAAGAAGATGAACTATTTATTCAATCTACTTCACTGTTTTAAGAATGACAATGTGAGGACTGAACGAGTCCAGTTTGATGTAAGTTACTTTTAAACTAGAAAGGACCTGGTCGTCCTGGAAATGGTTATTACCCCGATGATTGGAAAGTAACTAGGGAAAGCTGATCTCGAAAATACTAGCCCCCACTATTTCCCAACTGGGTATCATTCCTGTTGTAACTGGCAACTTAAAAATGGTCACTCCTATTTTCGGTGTATTGCAAGTTAGAGTGGTCGAATCAATTATCTCCTCTTGGTGTGATATATCATCGTCAGACAAACACAGGGGAGTAATTATCCACTTCTAATTATTGATAAATGCATCTAATAATATAAAATTTACTAATTTTGTTCCACTAACAATATAATTGTATTACTCAATTTGTCTTATAATTTACAAAAGAATCGAATTTTTTTTATAAGCTTTTATTAATATCTTTTGAAATAAAAAATTGGCAAACATTCCCCTTTTTTATTTGTGCTAAAACTTGTCTTTATAATATCAAATAAAAGCAGAGTATGTTAAAATAAATGCATTATGCATTAGAAGGAAAAGCGCAATTTTCTAAATGGGATCGGTCCATTTCATTGTTAACAGTACTTGGACTTGGAAATAGTCGAGTTACTTCCCCCTCCAAAGAGTGAAACTTAAATGGGTGTAAGGTTAATGGGAAGCCGAAAAGAGTATAAACGAACAAATTCAATAGAAAAAAGTAAAATAGTCAATATCCTAATGTTTACTAGGAATACTATACCTCAATCTACATGTCTTAAAACTGATATTGTATGCTAAAACAGTAAACATCCAAGCATAGACAGAAAAAATATTTAAAACTTCACTGCAATACTTTGTTATGTATATATTAGTACTGTCATAAGAAAAAGATGTGTTAAGTAAAACTGCAGGATGATTTTTATAAGAATTGTGGCTCAGAGTAAGGATTGTGGATAATTTGTTACGTCATTTTACCATGATTTGAGAAGGTAAAAAAACTCAACTCAAGAACCCACACACACACACACACACACACACACACACACACATATATATATATATATATATATAATATATATAGTGTGTTCTCTAATCAGGGTTCGGTCAATTTTCCAGGATAAAAAATCAAACTCTCGTTGCCAACGCTTCGGTTTTATTTAAAACCTTTTTCATAGGCCTACAAACAAAGGGTAATAAGAAATCACATATCAGCATCAAACATATACACAATATGAAAATGGATTGTTACAACTTATGAATATTACAAGCAGAAATATTTCAGAGATACATAAAACAATATTACTTACAGAAGTAAGAATTTTTTAACTAAGAAAATGAAATTTACATTATTTAAAGTAACAACAATGTTAACCGGACAAAACCTTCGACTAGAATAATACGATAACATTATAAATAACCTCAACACTGTTCACTCAAGGGAACTAAATAAATCAAATTTCACTAAAACTCAGCACAACACTCCAGAATAAATATTGCTTAAATTAGTAATATCACTTCTATGATTAATCGAACTTAGATCCTTTTTAACGTATATAACATCTCAAGTGTCTTCCTTCTTTGAGATGTTATATATTAAAAAGGATCTAAGTTCGATTATATATAACATGTCAAGTGTCTTCCTTCTTTGAGATGTTATATATTAAAAAGGTAAGTTCGATTATATATAACATGTCAAGTCTTTTCTTTGATTTATATATTAAAAAGGATCTAAGTTCGATTATATATAACATCTCAAGTGTCTTCCTTCTTTGAGATGTTATATATTAAAAAGGATCTTATACATATATTATCATTATATATATTTAAAAACATTTCTTATACATTCTTTTATCATATTGCTGTATTTGCTAATAAATTACACAATGTATGATTAGCATAATTGGGGACAAACGTACTTAAATAAATTATTAGTTTTTGCAAGTTACGAAAACAGTGTTTGCAGGTGTAAGATTTATTTTCAGTCAGAAAGGTTAATTCAGGAAAGGTTAGAGTGAGATTGGAGGTTAAGAAAGGCACAGACAAATAATCTCAGTAAGCACATAATATTGATCTGGATGAACAATGTGCATCACTTGCGAAGATCACGTTTCTGTGGAAAGAGATATTACTGTTTAATATTAGAAATAGAATAAACCGTTTTACATCACATATGCTTCTAGATCTATCCAACCGGTTTCGGGTACCATCTATCTTCGAAAGGAACTGATCCAAGGAGTCGTTATCAGTGTTATAACGACATATATATAGAAAATCTAGACGTAGTGGAAATAGGTAGGTTATATAACACTGATAACGACTCTTTGGATCAGTTCCTTTCGAAGATGGATGACGCTTGAAACCGGTCGGATAGCTCCAATAGCAGTATACGAGGTAAGATGGTTTATTCTATTTATATTATTAATCATACTAACCTTAGTGGTCCTAACAATATGCACGAAGTTATTACTGTGTTCGAGAGAATGCTGTTGAAAAAGCGTAGCAGATCGCCAAATATATTTGAAGTGGAGGGAAATCTTCTCATAATATAGATATAAGTTTATAACAATATGTATAATACATGCAAATTGTTGGTATTACAGAGATTATTAAACGTCATATTATTATAAAAATCCGCCATTCGCCATGAATCGGTGTTGTAGTGGCCTGACTGGTTTCATGCAATGTGCATCTTCACGTGGGACTGATAATTATCTAACAATCTTGTGTATAAATACATGTTAAACAACTAAAGTTAATATATGCATACATTTCCTATTAGTCTTAAATTTATTTTATTTATTAACCTAGAAAGTAAATAGTGATTAGGTAATCACTACTATTGTCCATTCCGTAAGGGGCAGGTTAGCTCAGTGGTTAATGTACTCGCATCTGAACTAGTAGGTCCGGGGTTCAATACCCACTCTGGCTCTCGATTTATTTACGTGGGAGGTGATAAATCTGAGTATGTCGTCCGTCGGAGAGGACGTTAAGCCGTCGGTCCTGAGACTGTACGATGGCAGGTACTCGTTTTAAAGATGCCTACTCTAAATACACTTGAGTTGGGCAAAATGTAGGACTCCCAATCTAGAATCAATAGCTAATGTGGCTCGTCCATTACTATAATGGCTACCAAATAATAAATGAGTCACAATTTCCACCTCCAAAACAGCACTAATAGGTGAAAGCCTTATAAGTGTGGGCGTTGGAAAACAAACAAACAACAACTATTTCCCCTTCCATTAGCAGTGGAAGGGGAAAGAGTATCTTGAATAATATGATGCAAAGGAGAAATAATTATCGTTTAAAACAAGATATGAGGGTAACCGCAATCCAGATTCTCATTATTCATTGAATTAAGGTTTAAGGGTTTATCGTTCATTCTATTACAAAATCTGGTGAACTCGGAGGTAGAAAGACCCTAAAATAGATTTATTAGTGTGCGAGGGCGGGAAACTGTCAATGCTAAGAGCCACTATGAAGATTCTGAGTGGACTCAAGGGTTGAGGGTATTATTTTGAAGGATGACATCAATGCCACTAAATATAATGGAAATTCAATGAATATATTATGAGTAGAAAATGACAAAAAAAACAGAATAATATATTCAAATTCTTAATAATAATGATAATGTTTAAAACTATCCTGATAAATAATATGTAATTTAAACTTTTTTAAAACTAAATTGGAGCATTATAATATGAATTTGTTATCACTGCCGTATGTTTTATTCTTTTTGAAGGTCGACAGTACAAAGCAGTTGTTTGATCAAGTCATGTTACGTACGGAATAATTTAAATTCTTGTACATATAATTCAATCTATCCAACGTATATAAGAATAACATACGTAGGTAGATATAAGCATATGTTTCAACAGAGAAGGAGTGAAAGAGAGAGAGAGAGAGAGTGAGAGAGGCTGACTGACAGACAGAGATTGGAGTATTAATAGATATACTCTTGACAAAGTAATATACTTCTCTTGAGATCTAAATAACATCTTAATTAGTGACCTTAAAAAATTTACAATTTTTCTAAGAGTGGATTTGGTTTCCGTAATGTATAAAAAGTAAAGATAACTTGAAAGGAGTCAGTTTTAAGCAATTGTAGAGACAAAACCTTTCTTATATTTATATAGATTGATGACTATTTCATTATTTTTTAAATAATGTGCTAGAGTATGGACTACTTCAGTTGCTGATAGGTTATTGATGTTACTATTATATTAAAATGAAATAATTTGTAATAAAATCCTTAAAACGAACTCTAGAGTTAGCAACATTCAGGGAGGAA
The DNA here is from genome assembly GCA_026182355.1 of Hermatobates lingyangjiaoensis. Taxonomy (NCBI): domain Eukaryota; kingdom Metazoa; phylum Arthropoda; class Insecta; order Hemiptera; family Hermatobatidae; genus Hermatobates; species Hermatobates lingyangjiaoensis. The sequence goes on along the minus strand of JAPFBL010000097.1, from coordinate 770,677 downwards.
ATCTGATAAGTGTCAATTGGTGGAATCTAATAATTGTACTTTTTAGTGCTATATTGCTCTTTTAAATGAATTATATCTCATGAACTTTTCATTATTGACAAGACACATTAAGGTGCTAAATTTTTTGTTTTTAGAGTAACTGGAAGAGTGGGAAGGAATTGTGCTTATTTTGATTAAAGGTTACACTTCCTCTTTAAAGAATAAGGAATACTTCCGCACATAACAACTATTATTCATATTAGACTCGCAGGGTTACTCAAATATGTTTGGTACAAACCCACCAATTCATGAACATTCAGGAAACATTCTAAAATATAGGCAAATTAAATTTATTGCTTTCTATACCAAAAGCAAAGAATTTCCGGGTATTAAAACGAATAATTTTTACTTTTCTTTAGTAATTGAAATAAAATAAGTTATAGTAACCACGGCTGAAATAAAACGGATTACTAAAATTCATATTTTCTTTTTCAATGAGTTTAATTAAGCCTTTTTTTTTTTTAAAGTTAAACGAAAAAATAAATTCTGTTTTTTTTTTTTAGAAAAGGAAACATATTTATAATTGTATTCAGAGTTATTGCTGAAAGTGGAAAGAGGGATTTTTTTTTTGGGTTGGCAAAGTGACATTGTGAAGCGTACACATATAGGACAGAGCAGGGAGTAATTCCGCGAAATCACTGAGGGTCGGAGTTAGGCTGTAATCTAGGTCTTCCGGACTGGGCCACACACTAGCCAGCGGGAAGGCGGTCCCATAAATCACAACACACTGAGTCTCGCGTGCTCAGATCAAGTCCACCGATTTTTAACTAGATGGAAACAAATATATTTTCACAAAGAAACAAGGTTAAGTAAATTTGTAAAACGTTCCTTATCATAAATCTTTCATGCAAGTTAATTTAGTGGGTTTTTTTTTATCACTCTAATTTGAAAGATTATTGTAATGCAGACTGTAATTAAATGGTATACTACCTATAAACATACCTAATGTGTACCTAAGAGTATGTGAACATGCAATAATCCACACTATTTGATGAATAACAATGGAATTCTCTAAAAATATTCATTTTGGGAAACATGCCCCATACCGCTTTTGCGCAATATTTCTTCATGAAAACTTTCGTATTTTAGCTCCCTTTTGAATAATAGCTCTACTAAACTGAACATAATCAAGTAATTCTTATCAGCATTAACTGAAATAATAATCTTTCAAGGAAAAAAATGTTTAATAAAAATGAAATCAGGAACATTGTGTTTACGCTACGGGTCATTCCATTTGACAGCTCACAATAAATTTAATCCAAAAAAACTATTCCTTACAACTTGATTAGTTGTATATATTTTTTTTATTTTTTCAATGAACGAAAAGATGCAGAATAATAAATTTTGTAAATTTAGAAAATGATATAAAATTATAATTTTACATCTATTATCTAGTTTAAAATTGGTATTTTGCGATAAATTATCAAAATTTTTGAATCACTGAATAAGGCAATTTCTGGATAACGCCTTTATTATGTTTTAAATGAAGAAAAACTGGAATAATTTTAAAAATAACTGAAACGGGGTCAACAAAACATTCAATCCGCAATAAATAAAGTTTAGCAAAAAATAAAATAAAAGCGAATTAGACAAGTGAAAACAAAATACAGTAGATCTGTTAATATTTCCATATGTAGAAAAAAATTTTTAATTATTTTTAATTGAATCATTTCATTAAATATCATGTTAGTTTAGAAGTACATAATATGCTTTTTTTACTAATTCTTTCAAATAAAGTTTATTAGGAAACAGGTAATATTTATACATTAATAATATCGAAAACAAGATTAAAATTAAAAGTAATACTGGAAACTTGAAACCTCTTAACATTATTAATGCATTAGATATGTTCTTTAATTTTCCTCTAAAATTATTTGCCTGTATAACATATCCCAAGTTTAACAAATTAGTTTATAAATCCTACCTTTAAGCACTTCATACTCTCTGTGTCCATTACTGAATATTTAATCAATTTTCTCACTAATCCAGATTGGATTTCCAGGACTTATCACATTTTTAAAATAACACCCACTTTGATTGTTTTATGATTAATAATTTAATCTAGCAGGGTAATAGAATGGAGTGTTGAAGACTAGTTTAGATAATGAAATCAATGTATACAATAAATCTTGCTTATGTTAATATCATTGTTGTTTATATTTTAATATATTCTAAATACTCTCTGACAATAATAAATTACAAGGTATAGTTTTAATAAAATACCTACTACGGTAAGTTACGTACTTTTGAATGGGCAAAGGTGAAGTATAACTAATATACTTGATGTCAGCCGCAAGATGACAGTACTGCAACTCAGGGTGCTTATATAATATGCACTCCTTCTTCAAACCACTATTTGCAAAAATTAGGGATTACAAAAATTTCGATTTTATAATGTATCCGCACGTGAATATTTCAAGAGCCCGGCTTATTGATTGAGTCAGATAAGCAAACTATTTAATCTTGGTTTCTAACAAAATTCTAAGTTCTGCATTATTTCTCGGAAGCTCTCCATGCTAATTGCAATGTCCTGCAATACTGAAAGCATATATGCATGTACAAATGATAACATGTATAAATGCATAACAAGATTTCACAATAAGTATGTGAAATAAAAAACATCTCAACCACAACAAGAAATCAGAATATTTATTGTCATCTTTCAACCGAAAAAAACGTGTTATTCATCAGTTTCAGTATCACCGAAGGCCACTGAAGTCTCTGATTTTTGATTGTCGTTTAGACGTTAAAAGTAGTGATATAGTGATTCCATCACTATTGCCTATTGCAGTCAAAAGCCTAAAATTAGCATAACTTAAAAGAAATTCAAGTTGAAAAGTAAATGTTCTTATTTATAGTTTAATGTAAATTTCGGTGTTTTCCTGCTTCTTAAGTAACACGTGCCGCTCTGAACATACTCTACCCGTTTTTCTTTCGCTACTCTAATGAGTAGAAGTTGGAATATTGTTTTTGTCTTGTGCCAGTGGGACATCACTAGCAGCAGGCGTAAAACAGACACTCATTCTGACGATTCCTTTAACATCTTACTCCAATAAACTTTATACACAACTGTTATTAATTAATTGGTACTTGTGTGTAGAACCAATAACTAAAATTGGTAATATGTACTTTGTAGATGAGCCACACTATCTTTACATAGGATAAAAATGGCATGCAAAGGCAATATATATATATATATATATAAACTTTAAAAACAAATAACGCAACATTTTTTGTGCAGTAAGTTTTTAGACCTAGAGTTTAAAAATGTAAACTTTTAAAGAAATCTGAGTTTTATTGCTGGAATAATACAACATTTAAATAGAAAGTGTTTGACCTACAGTTTTAGACTGTGTTAAGATATTTTTAATCAAATTTTAGTTTCATTGACACACTAAATTCTATTACAACGTTAATACATTAAAACTACTCTACATTATATTAGTAGGACCGACATTAGAATCCACTCCAGTTCTCTGGATCCCTCATAGTGAATATTTAATTATTGATATCGATCGTGTTGAGCGTTTGACAACAGCCTCAAAAGATTTCATCTTTTTGTCACTCAGATCTGACCGACGAGTCCAACATAACCTTCTAGATCAGGGTTGTCCAAAGTCTAGCCCGCGGGCCGCATGCGGCCCACGACCCCCTTTAATGCGGCCTTTAAAGTAAGAACTTTAAAACATCAGTAAAGACAAAAAGCCATCTTTAATGCCCAAAATTAAAATTTTAAATAAACAACTTACTGAAAATAAAATTCTTAATAGCATTAATAATAACAAACAATAATATTCAAATGTATAAAACACCCATTAAGTATAGGAATAATTTTGATTATAATAACAGTAAATTTATCAGTAATAATAAATATAATAATTAATTCTCCATGAATATCTTACATTCTAGCCTCTTTAGGGCCACGCTTTAAATTTAAGCTATTTAAATAAATTAAAAATAAAATAATAATTAGAAAAAAAGAAAATATATAAATATTAACGTTATTTAAATAAAAGAATTGACTAAAAATACTCATACTCCTTAAAATTAAAAATAAAAATTTTGAAAATCCAATTGTAGAAAACTTTTAAAAATTAGTATTATTAAGACATCTATTTTGTTACATTCGAAAAAAGTTGTTTTTTCCTAAATTTTATTTAATTTTGAATTGGAATATTATTTATTCTTATAATTTCAGTTTTACTTTGTGGGGACGCAATATTATGAGTGAATTTTCGTAAGCTAGACCGCACTGCCAACATTGTTTTGTTTTGTTTTGTTTTTATTCATTGCTGTCTCATGTCAAGTCATCAATTGTCTTGCTGTCAATTTTTAATAAAAACAAGTTCGTTGTTCGAGTTCTTTTTTCTTTTCGTCTTTTTCAAATCGAACCTTCACACGAATCCTTTTAAATTTGGAATAATAGTTTTTATTTTCGGTAAAAAGTACCGTTTTACGTACTTCCTTAAATATTTTTAACGAATATATTTAAGGGTTGATTCTTATCTATACTTGTCAATTATTTTTTTATGGTAATATATGTTTTTATGATAAATATAAAGATTCATTTACATGTACGTGTTTTACTTTACATCTGGTACTGCGGCTCGCGTTCTAATTTCCTTGCCGAATGCGGCCCCATAAAGTTTGGACAACCCTGTTCTAGATAAAACACCGACTGCACTCAAATCATTACTTTCAAATACTCATTTTATTATATCAGCAGTTGCTATTAATTTTTTTGATTCCCATCTATTCCATAATTACGTATTTCTTACTTATGAATAAAATTCGTTGAAATTTCGAAGTTTATGCATTGGAAAATCATACAAAGCTTGTTTGAATATTCAGATAGTGTGATATATATTTGAATGATGAGACAAGAAATAATGGTTTACAAAATGAAAAGTAAGTAAACAAGACATGCATATGTTTTGGTAAATTTAGGACAAGAATTAAGGCGTAGAAACAGCTTTGCCTTTACCCCCAAGGGCATTTCACTTGTTTCCTCCCAAATACAAGATTCTCAATTATCATTATTATGTTCCTCCTTCATTGTCATGTTTCAACTTTTAATATATTTTAACAAAATTTCAAATATTTCATACCTTTATAGAATATGAGACTGCTTCCTCACTTGTACCTGAAAAAAAAATAGAAATGTTATTATATATATGGAATAATGTATAATATTTACTTAAACTTATAAAGTAAATTATATATTGAAATATGATGAGAAATATATTATAATAAAACCACTATCAAATAATTAAAATCAGCCACTTTCTAAAAATAATATGTACATTTTCTATGAACATTTCTAATCAAAAACTTTTTTTCACTCAATTTAGATCATAGTTTCAATTATATATATATATATATATATATATATATATATATATATAATTGAAACTATGATCTAAATTGAGTGAAAAAAAGTTTTTTTTTTATATATATTTTATATATTTTATAATATATATATATATATATATATATACTTCTTCGTTGGAAATACGATCCAAAACGGACAAATATAGTTCAGTATAGAAAAAGAAACAGAGGAATCAAAAGAACACACTTATAGTCTCTAATTTTTGGTTTGAACCGTTTTCAAGAGAGATAAGAGAGGGAAATCAAGCGCACTGGTTTCCCTCTCTTATCTCTCCTGAAAGCGGTTCAAACAGAAAATTAGAGACTGTAAGTGTGTTCTTTTGATTTCTCTATGTTTCTTTTTCTATATTGAACTATATATATATATATAAAGATTTCACATAAACACGTGAAATAACAATCAATGAGTTACCAACTGAGTTGGGTTTTTGACTCTGACGTAGACTGCTTGTTACGGTTGAAAGATCTTAGTCTTGTTTTCCCATTTCTTATTGTGGTTTTATCATTTATATATATATAATTCAATAACGTATCAACCGTTTGATAGCATAGATGTGTATTTAATCGAGATTCCAACAATTTTCTAGGTTCAAAAATCAAACTCTCTTTGCTGACATTTTAGTTTTATTTAAAACCTTTTACTTATGTCTACAATAAAATGATAATAAAGGATTAATAACCATATATTAGAAAAACTTGCCTCTTGTCAAGCAAGTCCGTTATTTAACAAGACAGAGAAACTTAACAGGAAGCAAGTTTTGGCATTTTATGTTTATATTTTTTAAACAATGTTTATATCAAGATTTCAAAGAAAAATGGGCAAAAGAAAAGTTTGCGTCCAAGCTTATCCAAGAAGTGTATATACAATATTTCATTAATAATAGAAATATAATAAACCGTCTTACCTCGTATGCACACTGCTGCTCGTGTTTTCCTACTGGTTTTAGGCGTAAACGCGAACGGTCGGAGAAGTGTAGCAGCAGTATAAAAGGTAAGACGGTTTACTCTACTTCTGATATTAACCATACTAACCTCACTGGTATTAACAGTATGCATGAATTCAAGATATTTCAACCAAAACAAGTGGCCTTCGTTAGTCTTAGTCTTGCCTATATATGTATATATATATTAAAGAGTGAGATTTGTTTCATATTCAATTGCTTTGACTGTTAATCATTATTTGTTTTAAAATATTTGTACTTGTTATGTTTAAGCATAAAGTTTGCAAGCATATTTACACATTTGTAAATATGTGTGCTAATAGTGACTATATATTCACAAAATAACACACGCAAATTTACATACATAAATACACAATAACAAGATTTCACAATAAACACGTGAAACAATAATTAATATTCAAATCATAATCATAAATGGAATAGAAAAAGACTAAGATCTTTTTTTCCCATTTCTTATTGTGGTTTGAACATACGTATATACATGGACGTATACAAAACACACACACACACACACACACACAGACATATAGACACTCTTTACACTCATATGTACTAAATAATAAAATTTTATATACCAATATAACTTAATTTAGACAGACAGTAATTTTATATATTTCTAACTAAAATCCTTCAAATGTTTATTAATTCATAGTTATTAAATTGAAAGGAAGATATGAATGAGAGAGCACGTTTATTAGACTAATTGACAAGTGGAGCTATAAAATGACTTTCTGACGGAAGTTAATAGACAACAATGGTTTACGGCTAAAAGCACTTCCCTAGATCATGTAAATTTCATCTACTTTCCATTCTTTTCCCATTTTTTTAGATAATAAATATTGAATATCCACCCTATACTCTTTGAAACGGTTCAATCCTGACAGATTCATTCCAATAACGTAGGTTTTATTATATAGTTCAAAAGGAGGAAAAGGGCCGTTAAAGGCGATTTGGGTCAGTGCACCTGTTAGGTTGATCGATGCAGTGTCTATAGCACAATGAGATTTTAAAGATACTTAGCTTCGGGTGTCACCAAATTAAGACCGCCCTTCTATAATAAAGATTATGCTCCAATGCTAGATTACACAAGAATAATGCCTCTAGGCCCATTAGAGGGCGATATACATAGTATTCCTTTAAATAAAGAAATTATATAATGCAAATTATGTTTCAAAAGGTGGACAAATATAATATATATGCATTCAAAAATTTTTATATCCGATTCAACTTGATTTAACTTCGTCGAATATTTTTCTAAATTTCGAAATCTTTTCTTTATATTTTTTTTGTCAGTACATATGTCGTTATGCCGATTTAGCTTATGGAGTGGAGAACCTCTCCAATAATCCCAAGCCATGGTATTACATCTATAGCAAGAGAGAACGTCAGGCCACCCGAAAAATAAAAATTTCGACGAAGTTAAATCAAGTGGAATCAGACATGAAGTTTTTAAATACATGTATTCAAGAAGGACTGCTCCTAAATTTTACAACACAAACACAATATATATATATATATATATATATTACTTGCCGTTGCGTCAACAACGTGCTTGGTCTCCCTTTCTGTTTTCTCCTGAAGATGGATTACACAAAAATTTGAGTATGTAAGTGTGTTTCCTTACTCTGTGTGTTACTCTTCTTAAATTTTGAACTCGTGTATATATATATATATATATAAACTAATTAAATGAAACGATTCCACGAACTAAATAAACTATATGAACGCAAAGAACACTCAGAAATGAAACAGAAAAAGTTGTCGTCTGCGAAAGAATTGAAAAGAGGAGTCGTTGTCTGCCTGCGGAGCGACAGATAATATAGTTTATATATATAATGATCAAACCATAATATGAAATGGGGAAACAGGACTGAGATCTTTCAATCATAACAGTCTTCGTCAGAGTCAAAAACCCAGATTGATTGTTATTTCACGTGTTTATGTGAAATCTTAATACATATAAGAACTTGTTACACAAAAGTCAGTTCAGTTTAATTTATATTTAAATCAAAGTAAGCCTTCATTTGGTAGTTCATTACACAAAGATATGATGAGCACATTTTAATGTAAAACACAAAAGTAATCAAAATGAATCAAAACTAGAACTCTTTTTATGAGCTCATAACGAAAAATAAGCATAAAGGTTGTGGCAATATTTCAAAAATGGAATACAAAATTGCATTGACTTAATTGCATTCATCAGGAACATTACTAAAATTTTAAAAGTAGTTAACAATATGATCAAATTAATTATTATTTGTTTGTTTTAATAAGTAATGCAAACCTTGAAGGAAGAATTCCATAGTTTATATAATATTTTACTACAATCTTTATTAATTGCATAATCTCAGTTTGAAGATCCAGTATTATTTTTGTATTTTTCAATATATAATAATTCAACATGATATAGAACATTCTATGTGGACATTAAATGTTATGATGTGAGTATTTCATTCGACCAAAGTATTTCCTCAATCTTCAATTAAGTGTTTGATGTATGTTATGTTATGTCGCTATATGTTATGAAGTTTTGATTAGAGTACATGAAACATTGTTATATTAAATGTTTTGTCGAAACTCATTTAGAAGCAATTTAATTTAATGTTGTTATATCTCTTGTGCTGTTATAAACATAATTAAATTGTTATACCATTCGGAAAAAAAAACCAGAAAAATAAGGATAACTAGGAGGCTATGTTAGCTCAGTAGCAATGCCCTCAAGACTGGTAGATCTGTGGTTCAATACCTACACTGGACCTCGATTAATTCACGCCGGAAGTGAATAAATCAGAGCAAGTCGTCTCTCGGAGTGGATAATAAGCCGTCGGACTCGAGCCTGTACTATGTCAGTTACTTGTTAAAGATCCCTACTCTAAATACACTTGAGTTAGGAAAAATATAGGATTCCTAGTGTGGAATCGTGGGACTGCCACTGCAACATAAGCTAAGGATAACTAATACGATTAGTAACATTGAACGAAATATAATAATGAAATCATTAAATAAGACAAAAGTGTATTCAATGCAATCTAATTCGTTATTTATTAGGGGTTCAAGAAAAGGTTTCCGGAAAGAAAAAAAAAATCCACAGAGGAAAATATACCGGCTGGAAAAAACTCCCTAAGGAAAATACCTCCAGTCTCCCTCACCTTGGACAAACTCTTGTCTCTTACATTAATCATACGTGTATGTATGTCTTATACCTACCCATTTGAACAGTATAAACTGAAGTCCAAAGAATTTTATTAGCTGATTTCTCAATTCAACATTTGACATTTTTCAGGATTATGTTTATCTTATTATCGTTATCATTTTGACTCTGCTTATGACAAACACCACTTTTTGTCAAAACGACACACCAGGCGCCGTTTACAGTGATGTTACTTTTTAGATATCGTCAACGAACTCTTTTCATTATTCACCGCCTACTCATTAGCAAATCATGCACAAACTTAAGAGTTAAATTAAAACCAAATAATGGAAAACAGTTATTTATCCAAAATTCAAACATATTATCAGTTAATTTTTGCTGTTATTAATAATAATTTCCTCGAGTGATTACTTAATTAATTGCTTGCACTTAATTAAATAATTAAAATTAAATAGTTAGACAAGGCTTGGGTTATTAATTATACCATAATATGCTTTGGTTATTATTTGACAGACTTCATAAAAGCATAATGAAAACCAGTAAAATTATTTAATAGAAAGACTATTTTATAACTATTATTAGGTATTTTTTTTATAATGAAATCAAGATCTGACATAAATACAATACTTAATATAAAATTTATAGTTTTTTAAAAAAAAAAATCAGAAAATGAGAGAGAAGTACGTTTTGATCAAAAAGAACATGTTTTCATGTTGGTATATTGCCCGAAATCAATATAGTATTTCTACACAAAAAAAACATACATCTGAGCAAATTTATTAAAATCACAATCATATGAGTCACAAGACAAACATTTGTAATGTTTATAACGTTTCCGATAATACCCATAACCACTTATACATAAAGGCATCGTTCTAAAAATAATAAAAAATTGAATTGTGGGGTGCATAATATGTAAATACGACATTACCATAGACTCTGTTTGTGTTATAATCACTGCTATTTAACTAGATTAAGGTAGAAAGTACATTCACGAAGCTGTACTTGAAAATGAATTTTTACTACTATTTCTCTATCTGTATACATAAAAGAAAAGGTTTTGTCTGTATTTAGCTTAAAACCGATAGCTTAGTACATGAATGTGTCTTGTCAATAATGAAAAGTTCATGACATATAGATTATTTAAACGAGCAATATTGACACTAAACTATTAGATTCCACTAATTGACACTTATCAGATTTCTTCCCTGAATGTTGCTAACTCTAGAGTTCGATTTCAGGATTTTATTACAAATTAATTTAATTTTAATATAATAGTAACATCAATAACCTATCAGCAATTGAAGTAGTCCATACTCTAGCACATTATTTAAAAAATAATGAAGTAGTCATCAATCTATATAAATAAAAGAAAGGTTTTATCTCTACATTGCTTAAAACTGACTCGTTTCAAGTTATCTTTATGTTTCATTCATTAGAGAAACCGAATCCACTTTTAAAAAAATTTCTCTCTGTCGGTTTGTCGCAATATTTTGTCACAAGTCTCTCAGGTATCATAACTCAGGCATCATAAGACATGGTGAGCTGAAAATTTGACAGTCGATTTGTGTATACCTAGCTTAAAATTTAAGCTTTGAATGGAAATTCAACGTAGATTGGAAGTTATGGATTTTTAAGCTGTCTTTGGCTAACTTCACAGATATGTTTATCTTGAAAATTTACAGATAAAGACGTCAAACATTTATTATTTTATTAGTTAACAGACTGATCAAACATATTTTTTTCTAAATAGCATAACACATCAGCTTCTACATGGATGTATAGGTTAATTTCTAATATAGTACATTCAATATGTGTATTAATTAAAATTTTAATATCCTCTGCCATTCTAAAAGGGAGTAATTAATTATTTTTTCATAGTTGATATTTTGTGAAGAGACTCCTTTATAATTATAATGTTTAAATAAACTTTAAGTATGTAAAAGGATGTTTTTTAGATTCAGGGTCATGTTACGATATTTACAAAAACCAGATGGGTAATAAATACTCCAATATCAGTGACATCCTGTCAGAACGCAGCATCAGGGAATCACACTTATCTTATCTTCTTCTCATTTTGTCAACATGTGGCATTCACTTTCTCCTTGTATTTCATTAAACTATGTATTATCTCTTTTAATTTTTGTTTCTAATTTCCTTTTATATTCATCTGTATATTAAATTATTTGCTATAAACTGTGTGCCTCTTTTCGCTATTCGAAATCAATTTTGTTACAACTTATATTAAACGTGACTAATGTTTTGTCTATATTTTATTCTATATTTGTCTTCCTGATAGCAATTGAATATTGATGCAGCACCATGGGGTTTAATAAGAGCTGGCAACTTAATTCGATTTGAGTAGCTCTCAAATGGCTTAAAGTTTTCTTGAAGAATGAACTACATCTGCCGAGTTTTGATTAATGAGAAAACTTACAGCAGACAATCAAGAATGGAGAACTGGGCAGAACAGTTCTAGCAACTGGAAAAGGAGTTAGAGAAAAGCAATGGGCAACTATCATTCAAACAGACAATAGCTTCCACGTACAATGCTGAGAAAACTGTCGTAATTGAACTGGGGCAACTTGTTCAATTCTCTGCTCTTCATTTGAGTCAAAACACATGAATTCACTCACAATCCATCTTTGATTTCTTACGAGTCCAAATAATATGAAGTAATGATATAAATAAATTATGTTAAATACTAAAATACAGAGACTATTATAGAATGGGGTGGGAGGAGGAGCCAATTTTTTTAACTTCATGTCATTGTGAAGTATCTAGGTATTGACGATAAAATCTTCAAATAATTTGAGTCAATTATTACAGTGGACAAATATTGTCGTATGCTTAATATTGACGACATTAAGTGATAATTCGTAAAATTATAATTTATTTTGGAATCTGTAGCTTTATTTTACAGATAAAAGAGACGATTTAGTTCGTTAAAAAGAATTGAAAACTTTTGAGGGTTCCAGAAATAGTAGGCAACCCTTTAGGTTCCAGTGGTTGTCCCACAAAGGAACACAGATAGGCCGAACATTGGGACCATTTGTGATACCTGACAATGAAAACTGATTCTCCATTGGGAGTTCTACATTTTGCATAACTCAAGTGTATTTAGAGTAGGAATCTTTAACGCGTACTTGACATCGTACAGACTCGAGACCGACAGCTTAACGTTCTCTCTGAGGGACAAAGTGCTCAGATTTATTCACCTCCCACCTGAATGAATGGATGCAGTTTTTGTTTGTGTGCACTGCTCCACTTGTGTATACTTTGGTATGTTATCAGTTCCTGCCTTTTTATACCATATTATGCTACCCTAATTTTCATAAATATGAAAGTATACAACCAAAATGTATGAAACATTACTTTAAACATTGAAAAAAATCCCGATTGACTAAGTTAAAAGTTTTTGTTTGGCTAATACTGAATAACTTCATGAAGGACAAAAGACCGACGGTCAAGGGAGAAATCGACTTGTTTCGTACAGCAAAAAGAACAATATAAATCAAGCAAAGCATAATGAAGGGGGCAATGATTCATGCCCGTTGCTGCCGATATTTCACAACATAATGGCCACTTCTCTAATCTGCGTATTGATTCGGCACAAAACACTCTGGGCCCTTGCCAGAATTAATTAGCTCTCCGCAAAATCACCAACCCAAATAAACCGACACCCTCTCTCCTTTCAATTTACTCCTCTTAAAATTTTATTTACTTTATAAACATTTTGATCCATCCTTTTCACTAAAGCTTTTACACTTCAATTCACTTTCTGCAAAAAAATTTTTTTTTTTCGATTTATATATACAACAAGATTTCACATAAACACGTGAAATAACAACCAATGATCAAACAACAATATGAAATGAGAAAAAAGACTAAGATCTTTCAACCACAACAAGCGTCAGAACTAAATATGTTTTTTTAGCAAAGAAGAATGAAAATTATCAAAGGAAATTTCACAAACATTTAGGAATTAAAGATTTAGGTATTACTTTTTTCATTTAAACAATTATTTAAATCCTTTTTTAATTGTTATTAAAAAAATTGAAACAGTTGGTTTTTGACTTTGACAAAGAACGCTGGTGTGGTTGACAGATCTTAGCACTTTTTTTCCCATTTCATATTGTGCTTTGATAATATACATATATTTCTTCATTTTAATGAAATCACGTAACTAGTGAAAATTAATTGGTTGCATATTATTTATTTAATATTTCAAAAGATCTAAATTGATTATACAAATTTTGGACGGTTCAGTAGGAAGACAGTTTTGTCACACAGCTATAAATTAATATCCTTCGAATTGTTTAGTCCTACTGTGTTTGTACATTCATACCTCCATTCGCAAACGATTTAGAACTCGTAAAATTCAGATTTAGAACAGTTTTTCGTTTCGGTTGCTGTACAAGTTTTATCTAAAACACGCGTGAGATAAGCCAGCAGAGCTTTGAATTCTCTTAATGACGTTATCATTAGCCACTTTCACAAAAGTTCTGAAAAGAAAACAAAATCAATTCCTATTAGATAAGTTCTTTTCAAAGGCAATAACATTTCTCCTTCAAGGAAAGAACCTTTTATCCTCCATCAGTCGATAAACATGTTCAATATGCTATCTGAAAAGTACCAGAAAGGAAAAAATATTCATATATTTGTGATAAAAGTACATGTATTTTAAATATAAGCTCTTAATATTTTTGTTCTAAATTAATGTTACAATATTGTTGATGTAAAAACTCATTTTAGAACATGTACAACTCTGTTTTTGAATGATCTTCTGTAACGAATAATGGTCCTAAAATTTAGTTTAAAATTTAGTACCTAAATAACGGTAGGTTCTAAAAATTTTATAAATGACCGGGCTTTTTGAGAGGAGTAAACAGAGTATATAGAGCTTTATAAAGCCAACAAATTTTGGGATTTAATAGTAAGTATAATTAAGGATATTTTTTTTTTTGACTGCTAGTGGGTGTGTTCAAGCTAGAATGATTTTAACATTCTGAGGTAAAATAGATAAACAAACAAAAGTCTCCACACAAATGAAGTTTTATTCAGCAACAACAACGCGTTTCGAACATGTTCATTATCAGGAAGTTGGTGTCTTCCAACGCGTTGTTGCTGCTGAATAAAACTTCATTTGTGTGGAGACTTTTGTTTGTTTATCCATTTTACCTCAGAACGAGTAAATACCACACTATTACGGATTGCACAACTAATGATTTTTAATTTTAACATTTTAACCACAAGAAGTCAGTATATGGAATTAGCATATTTATGTCCATATCAATTTATATCCTGCATGCATTAGTGCAGTATACTGTACTTTTTATACTGCACTAATATTAGTATTAATGTTAGTATCAGCAAAGCTGTCAATTACTTTACCCAAGTAATCCGTTCCACTATTTGAATGGATAACTTGGATAAGGTAGGAGAAAGCTTTGTTATTTTATATTACAAAATGATTCAATACATTCTTAGTAGCCATTGATTTTATGTCTACTTCAAGGCTTAGCTGTAATGTAATTAAAAATTTCAAAAATATACCACTCATTTGTACTCTGTTTTACAAAGAAAGAAGTTCATTTCAATCGATAAAAGATCTGAATAGAAACTCATTCAGTATTTAGGACAGACAAACGATAACAAATTGAAATGTGGATGTTTGTTATTGGTGTCCCACTTCAATACTCAGGAGGGACAAACAGACCAGTTGCTTTAAAAATCAGTATTCGCGTAAGAAGCAGTTATAGTCTTCCTCTTTTATTTGTCAGCTGAAAATCAATAAGCAATCATGCACAAGAACATGCTAGTGAGCAGTGACTTGCAGTGAGGGTTGGGGTTGGGGAGGTGTTGGGGTCCAGTGAGCTGTGACTTGCAGTGAGGGTTGGGGTTGGGGAGGTGTTGGGGTCCTGTGAACAGTGACTTGCAGTGAGGGTTGGGGTTGGGGAGGTGTTGGGGTCCTGTGAACAGTGACTTGCAGTGAGGGTTGGGGTTGGGGAGGTGTTGGGGTCCTGTGAACAGTGACTTGCAGTGAGGGTTGGGGTTGGGGAGGTGTTGGGGTCCAGTGACCAGTGACTTGCAGTGAGGGTTGGGGTTGGGGAGGTGTTGGGGTCCTGTGAACAGTGACTTGCAGTGAGGGTTAGGGTTGGGGAGGTGTTGGGGTCCTGTGAACAGTGACTTGCAGTGAGGGTTGGGGTTGGGGAGGTGTTGGGGTCCTGTGAACAGTGACTTGCAGTGAGGGTTAGGGTTGGGGAGGTGTTGGGGTCCTGTGAACAGTGACTTGCAGTGAGGGTTGGGGTTGGGGAGGTGTTGGGGTCCTGTGAACAGTGACTTGCAGTGAGGGTTAGGGTTGGGGAGGTGTTGGGGTCCTGTGAACAGTGACTTGCAGTGAGGGTTGGGGTTGGGGAGGTGTTGGGGTCCTGTGAACAGTGACTTGCAGTGAGGGTTAGGGTTGGGGAGGTGTTGGGGTTCCTGTGAACAGTGACTTGCAGTGAGGGTTGGGGTTGGGGAGGTGTTGGGGTCCAGTGAGCAGTGAGGGTTGGGGTTGGGGAGGTGTTGGGGTTCAGTGAGTAGTGACTTGCAGTGAGGGTTGGGTAGGTGTTGGGGTTCAGTGAGCAGTGACTTGCAGTGACGGTTGGGGTTGGGGAGGTGTTGGGGTTCAGTGAGCAGTGACTTGCAGTGAGGGTTGGGGTTGAGGAGGTGTTTAGGTCCAGTGAACAGTGACTTGCAGTGAGGGTTGGGGTTGGGGAGGTGTTGGGGTCCAGTGAGAAGTGACTTGCAGTGAGGGTTGGGGTTGGGGAGATGTTGGGGATCCAGTGAGCAGTGACTTGCAGTGAGGGTTGGGGTTGGGGAGGTGTTGAGGTCCAGTGACCAGTGACTTGCAGTGAGGGTTGGGGTTGGGGAAGGTGTTGAGGTCCAGTGACCAGTGACTTGCAGTGAGGGTTGGGGTTGGGAAGGTGTTAGGTCCAGTGACCAGTGACTTGCAGTGAGGGTTGGGGTTGGGGAGGTGTTGAGGTCCAGTGACCAGTGACTTGCAGTGAGGGTTGGGGTTGGGAAGGTGTTAGGGTCCAGTGAGCAGTGACTTGCAGTGAGGGTTGGGGTTGGGGAGGTGTTAGGGTCCAGTGACCAGTGACTTGCAGTGAGGTTTGGGGTTGGGGAGGTGTTGAGGTCCAGTGACCAGTGACTTGCAGTGAGGGTTGGGGTTGGGAAGGTGTTAGGGTCCAGTGAGCAGTGACTTGCAGTGAGGGTTGGGGTTGGGAAGGTGTTAGGGTCCAGTGAGCAGTGACTTGCAGTGAGGGTTGGGGTTGGGGAGGTGTTGAGGTCCAGTGAACAGTGACTTGCAGTGAGGGTTGGGGTTGGGGAGGTGTTGGGGTCCAGTGAGAAGTGACTTGCAGTGAGGGTTGGGGTTGGGGAGGTGTTGGGATCCAGTGAGCAGTGACTTGCAGTGAGGGTTGGGGTTGGGGAGGTGTTGAGGTCCAGTGACCAGTGACTTGCAGTGAGGGTTGGGGTTGGGGAGGTGTTGAGGTCCAGTGACCAGTGACTTGCAGTGAGGGTTGGGGTTGGGAAGGTGTTAGGTCCAGTGACCAGTGACTTGCAGTGAGGGTTGGGGTTGGGGAGGTGTTGAGGTCCAGTGACCAGTGACTTGCAGTGAGGGTTGGGGTTGGGAAGGTGTTAGGGTCCAGTGACCAGTGACTTGCAGTGAGGGTTGGGGTTGGGGAGGTGTTGAGGGTCCAGTGACCAGTGACTTGCAGTGAGGGTTGGGGTTGGGAAGGTGTTAGGGTCCAGTGACCAGTGACTTGCAGTGAGGGTTGGGGTTGGGGAGGTGTTGGGGTCCAGTGACCAGTGACTTGCAGTGAGGGTTGGGGTTGGGGAGGTGTTGAGGTCCAGTGACCAGTGACTTGCAGTGAGGGTTGGGGTTGGGAAGGTGTTAGGGTCCAGTGAGCAGTGACTTGCAGTGAGGGTTGGGGTTGGGAAGGTGTTAGGGTCCAGTGAGCAGTGACTTGCAGTGAGGGTTGGGGTTGGGAAGGTGTTAGGGTCCAGTGACCAGTGACTTGCAGTGAGGGTTGGGGTTGGGGAGGTGTTGAGGTCCAGTGACCAGTGACTTGCAGTGAGGGTTGGGGTTGGGAAGGTGTTAGGGTCCAGTGAGCAGTGACTTGCAGTGAGGGTTGGGGTTGGGAAGGTGTTAGGGTCCAGTGACCAGTGACTTGCAGTGAGGGTTGGGGTTGGGAGGTGTTGAGGTCCAGTGAGCAGTGACTTGCAGTGAGGGTTGGGGTTGGGAAGGTGTTAGGGTCCAGTGACCAGTGACTTGCAGTGAGGGTTGGGGTTGGGGAGGTGTTAGGGTCCAGTGACCAGTGACTTGCAGTGAGGGTTGGGGTTGGGAAGGTGTTAGGGTCCAGTGACCAGTGACTTGCAGTGAGGGTTGGGGTTGGGAAGGTGTTAGGGTCCAGTGACCAGTGACTTGCAGTGAGGGTTGGGGTTGGGGAGGTGTTAGGGTCCAGTGAGCAGTGACTTGCAGTGAGGGTTGGGGTTGGGAAGGTGTTAGGGTCCAGTGACCAGTGACTTGCAGTGAGGGTTGGGGTTGGGAAGGTGTTAGGGTCCAGTGACCAGTGACTTGCAGTGAGGGTTGGGGTTGGGGAGGTGTTAGGGTCCAGTGACCAGTGACTTGCAGTGAGGGTTGGGGTTGGGAAGGTGTTAGGGTCCAGTGACCAGTGACTTGCAGTGAGGGTTGGGGTTGGGGAGGTGTTAGGGTCCAGTGACCAGTGACTTGCAGTGAGGGTTGGGGTTGGGAAGGTGTTAGGGTCCAGTGACCAGTGACTTGCAGTGAGGGTTGGGGTTGGGAAGGTGTTAGGGTCCAGTGACCAGTGACTTGCAGTGAGGGTTGGGGTTGGGAAGGTGTTAGGGTCCAGTGACCAGTGACTTGCAGTGAGGGTTGGGGTTGGGGAGGTGTTAGGGTCCAGTGACCAGTGACTTGCAGTGAGGGTTGGGGTTGGGGAGGTGTTAGGGTCCAGTGACCAGTGACTTGCAGTGAGGGTTGGGGTTGGGAAGGTGTTAGGGTCCAGTGAGCAGTGACTTGCAGTGAGGGTTGGGTTTGGGGTTGCGTTAACTGACTTTAAGATTTTATTCTTGAACATATCAAACTTGGTTGCTTCTTGGATATTGAAACAATATGATAATGCGGCTATCAAAACATCGAATAAAAACTAATAGGTAGATTTCTTAGTTGAACTCTAGAATTGATTAGGATAATCTGACTAGATTTCTATCAATTAGAATAATCTATTACTGTAAGCAAAGAATCAAGCCCAATTAAAATTGAATACTCTGAAGTGTAATAACTGCTATTACTCCTAGTAGTAGTAGTGATTAGGGAACACTGTAGGCTGTAGGGGCTGTCACACAAGGGAACACACGTAAGCCTAATATTGGCCCTTTGTGATACCACACAATGAATATTCTTAATGTCCTAAATTTTGCCGAACTCAAGTGTATTTATAGTAGGGATCTTTAACAAGTACCTAACATCTTACAGACTCGGGACCGACGGCATATCATCCTCTCCAAGGGACGATACACTGAAATTTTTTACCTCCTATGTGAATAAATCCAGGGCTAGGTGGGTATCAAATCCCGGATCTACCAGTTCAGGGTCAAGTAAGTTAGTTATTACTCTTATTGTGAGGACTAGTCGAAGACAACCTACTGGATTCTGTAAATAATGAATGCGAGAATATATATGTGGTCTTGTTAGTATAAGATGATTTAATTGCATTTCCTTTGGGCTGATGAGTTATGCTTTTCAAATTGAAGAAAAATACGAAATGGGATGAAATATTTATTTCATTTTATATTCATTTATATTTTATATTTTCATTTATTATTACTTTTCAAAAAGAAATATAACAGAGTTTAATTACTTGTGTATTAAATATAATAAAATAGAAAATACCATCATTAATTTTATTCAATTTGAATTCAATTTTATATTTGTGGAATTATGAATTTGCATTACATATCTAATGTTCTTGTAAATATGTATTTATATATTTTTTTTGTAAATTATTGGAAGTTTCTAAAAAAAAATAATGTAATAAAAAATGGCAATATCATATTGTATATCCTTGTGATATCATTTAGATGGGAAATGTTTGAAATAAACAGTTATTTCGAAGCATCAATTTGTTTAGATGGGTTTAACAAATACTCTGTGGAAACATATAAATCGAGATAAGGGTAACAATTCTTGGTAAAAAGGGGGTTAAGAAGGAAGATTTATTTCCATAACTCATCGAACTGAACAAATAGCAGACGTCATTCAATGCTTTTGCCGCATCAACAGAGATTAACTCCTCTCTAAATCATCCCTATCTGGCTTCGTTTTTCACGCAGAAGGATACTTGTACATGTGCAATACTATCCTTTTGCTTTCTATCAAACGAATTATTCCAGTGTTAAAGGTGAGCACTGTTACAATCAGGGTCAACAACTGTTCACTGTTTTATGTTATCTTTTAGGATCAATACTAGAAAATGATTTTCAATTACCTTATTCTTAATTTGTGATATGCAGAAGGCCAGAACCTACTCGTCTCTGAACTGGTAGGTCCGGGCTTCAATCCCCACCTGGTCTTCGGAATTCATCCATGCCACAAATTGTTGTGATTAATATTAATTCATATTAATAACATTCATATTAATAGCAATATAAGTTAAGTATAACTGTAATACAATTACGAGTATATTAACTTGAACTCAGTGGTTAACACGCTCACCTCTGAACTGTTAGGTCCGGGGTTCAATCCCCAACTGGCCTTCGGAATTCATCCATGCCACAAATTGTTGTGATTAATATTAATTCATATTAATAACATTCATATTAATAGCAATATAAGTTAAGTATAACTGTAATACAATTACGAGTATATTAACTTGAACTCAGTGGTTAACACGCTCACCTCTGAACTGTTAGGTCCGGGGTACGATACCCACATGGCCTTCGATTTATTCACACGGGAGGTGAATAAATCTGAACACGTCGTCCCTCGGAGAAGACGTGAAACCGTCTGTCCCGAGCCTATACGATGTCAGGAACTTGTTAAAGATCCCTACTCGAAATACACTTGAGTTAGGCAAAATTTAGGACTCCTAATGTAGAATCAACAGGTTCCAAGTAATTAATAATCTAATAATTTATCAATGGGTGCAAAATAATAAATATACTACAATTTAAGCCCTAGAACAGCACTAAAACGTGTATGCCTTACAAGGCATTCGTGACATTTATCAAGTTATGGACATTCGTGTGGGTGTTGAAAAACAAATAAAAATGTGTGACTTGCACAAATTCCAAACCTAGTAGACAAATTCTAAAAAAAAATATCAATTACTTTGGATTAACTAAACAAAATTTAGTGGTATATTTAAGAGATAATATTAAAATCTTTATATATAATATTCTGTTACTTCTCCCATCCCCCTTCCGTCACCCATATCCGCCCAGTCTGTCCGCTATTCCTTCTTAACTAGCACTCACTCCAATGTACTGGAATGTAACCTATTCTTTCTGCTCCCTACCTACCAGTGTCCTTATTCCTTGGATTTTATTGATTCTGTTTGATTAAGTTTAGATAAAAACTGCTCTTAATGTTTACTTACAGATAATTTGCTTTATACTAACCATTCCTTTAATTATTAATAAGATACTGTGTTAATTTTTACAAAATATGTTTGTATCTCACAAAAATAAGTTTTTACTCATGGATAAATGGATGTTGCCCTATTTGTTTCCATGTTTTCATCCATTTAAAGTAATATTCTCAAACCATGCTTACATGTAGTACTGTGCTTTTCAGGAAGTTACTGATCATCCTTGAATAGTTTTGCAATGTATGGTAATTGGTTAGTAATTTCTGTTAAAAAAAACTAAACAAATTCAAACAAATATTAAGATATCTATCTTTCCAAATGATACATAGGTGAAATACCATTGCTTTGATAAGCTGTCGTGACATTCGGACCATGTAATTTGCACCTACCAATATGTTCCCATCCATTTTTCAAACTTCTGCTCAATCATCATAACAGCAAGAAAAGCTGGACATCTTTCAACACGGCTCATTGCCCTTGGCTGTCCAGCACAACAAGGACAGCCAAGGGCTCGGCTATCCCTTTCTACTACACATGGACATTTAAATAATTATGTCTCGTCACCATTCAAAAATACGCCACACTGGTTTTCTCTAAGAGAGATACATAGGTGTATAAATCAATCAATTCACTTGATTTATGACCCCCACTTCTGTGTATTATTTCTTCTCAGCCCTTCTCACTGAATGACGTAGAATAATAAAAAGTGGGGTGATATCAATCACTTACTGGGGGGTATCACCTCATCTCTCGTAAAACTATACTAACAACAGTCTATTAAAGCAAACTACCCAATGCATTTCTGAAACACTAGAATGGGATAAAAAAAAAACTTACTGAACTTGACTGAGGTTTTCATTATTGAAGTGTTTTCAAGTGAAACATACATGTTATTCAATACTAACATAAAGAAAAACTCTTTATTTTTATTTTGAAAAAAAAAAAAGTTTTCTTCAAGGTCCAATGTTTAAAAAGTGTTTTTCAAACTTTGTTTTTCACAAGCAATTATAAAAATTACATTTTACATTTCAAAACGCTCTTTTCCTAATTAATTGGACAGCATTATTAAACTTCATTTGATGTAGTGTTCATATCGCTGGAGCCAAAAGTCTTAAGTTCATGGCCCATATTCATTTTGGATTTTGGTTTGCAATAACAGTATTTTATGAATCTTTCAAGGTTTTGCACAACTTCATAATTCAAGTCTGTAAGCCAAGAGCGGTCTCAGTTGATGTATAAAAATACATCAACAATTTGCTATGAAGTGTCAATTTAGAGTTTTTCCCGAGAAGTCTGTACGTTTTAGGTCAAGGTTTTTCAGTCTGGTATGAAGATTCTAGGTTAGTCGTTTGTCGATGAAATGCCACAAGTATCTGACAACATCTGCAGTTGGAGAGCGCTATTCATAGTGATATTTGGACATGGCCATTTTTTTTTTAATGTAAAAGCTGTATGGGTGCTTCTGTACATATTAATATTAAAGTGCCGCTTTCTCAGTCAATCTTCTACATTACCTAGGTTTTCTTGGAGGGTATTTGTTGTGATAATGGGATCAGGTTTCTGTCTAGGATTGCTGTGTCATCAGCAAAGATACAAAGAAGTGTTTGAGAATGAAGAGAAATATCATGGGTGTAAATGTTATACAGAAAAAATACAAAGTTACAGGGTTTTTATCAGTAAATTATTATTGAAATAATTACTGTAAAATAGACGCAGTTTTAACTGAGACAGATACAGAAGGTATGTTTTTGTAGCAAAACCAACCCAGGTACTTCCTTATCATTACAAGGTCCTCTGAGTTACTCATATGAATGGTAAGTACCCAATCATGAATCATTTTAAAGTGCCATGGAGTAGTTTAATCAAAATAATACTAAACTTTGCGTTTATTACGACTTATCATAAATAACGCATTAGTCAGATGTAACCAAATTAATTAATTATAATATATTTCAAAATGTTGATAAGTGGTTACATTAAGCTGAGGATGCTTATTAACGAGGAGGTAGATGATATGTCTCCTTATAGCCAGGCATACATATTAAAGTAAGTTTTGCCTCTAGATATGAAGACTACACGAGGCAAGTGATTCAACTTAGAGTCACGTTAGCAAATTAAGCAGAACACATTTCATTTGAAAGCTAATCTAAAGGTCATCATTTACAAACTTAAGTCAACCTTAAACACATTGCCTCACTTCAGCAATCAAGTAGACTTGAATAAGCAATTATTATAAACGCTATCATATATTTTATTAAATTTAGTAATCACAGTTGTATTTTGTTAGTTATAACATTGACTTGAATTCAAATCATTCTGGATTATAATTAGTCGCTTAATTTAATATAAATCTTGAACTCAAAGGAAGTAATCCGACTTTGTGCTTTAAAAAATTATAAAAAAAAAATAAATACCAGCACTTTGAGATATTAAAATTTATGTAGTTGAAATATAATATGTGAACATAATTTTATAAACAGCAATCTATAAACATGTTGTTTATAAACATGTATTCACATGTATCATTAAAATACACAACTTCTGCGTTTACGACTTTTAAGTTGGTCTGCTCTAATCGTCTAACGACTTTACGGTGGGCTCGGGTTAGTTTCCATATCATCTATCCAACAGACGTACTACTTATGAGCAGATGTAATAAAAAAGAAAATTACTTTTACAAACGAAAAAACTTTATAACAAAACAAAAAAAACAATAAAATACTAAAATACTTACAACAAATTGACGTACTTTCATCTTTGAACATACGAGTAAGTCAGTCATCTTCAGGTTAGAGACAGGAGTAAAGTAAGTTATATATATGAAAATGAATGAAGAATGCCAGTAAATCAGAATGCATGATTTAATTTAATAATTATGATAATTTACTTCAATACATGTGATTTTGTATATATGTGTAGGTTCTATAATTACGAGTAATGAACTTCTGTTGACATTAGGGTTTCTTTGGACGGATTTTCACCCTCTTACAACTGTAATGTTAATATTCTATCCAGTACAAATTGTTTTATGTTTCTTTTTTTTCATTTTTTTAAAATTAAACTTTAAACCTACCGAGTTTTTTCTGAATAATACGTTTTCATTTACAACTCAAAAATCAACAAAACTTTGATGGACAACCCTTCAATAAATGTATACATTCACTATGTAATCACTCAAACATTTAGCATTGCGAAAGTAAATGTTTATTTTTTGCCTCTCTCTAGCTTTTAAATATGCATCGTATTTGAGTGGGTTCTGAAGAATTCCTTTTTTTTTTTGACATTTTAATCCCAAACACTATCATTTTCAGAGTTTAGATAAGAGAATTTAAATTTAATGGTTAAAGTATTTTAATAATTTAAGACATAAAAAACCCTTGTTCTTTAATAAACAAATCTGTTACTGATATAAAACCAATGACTTTATTTATCATACTCTGTGCATAAAACAAATCTACAAATGTAAAGAAGTTATTTTTAGGTGAAATTCTTTACAAAATGAAAAACAAATTAATTTTCAATTCAGTGTGTTAAAAAAAACAATACAATTTCAAATGCTGTACATTGAAATTTGTATCGTCTTATGGTATTTCAACGCCAATTTTCTCGGATAGAGTTTCTTTTCTACAAAAAATAATAGTATAGTTATGGTTGGGCACCATGACTAAGTTGTTAGTAAGAATGGCTAATAATAATAGATGGATATTTTTATAAATATATTTTTGTTGCATATACTGGGCAAAGAGGCAAATATTTCATTAAAACTTTACTGCATCACTTAATCAAGCAGTAAAGTTTCCACACTCTAACTCGGAAGAGCAACCTTAGTACCAAAATTGAACCTTTTTTTTGAGATTAACTTTTCTATAAAAAATAAGTTGTTTAGCAATCCTAATGAATATTTTTAAATAATTTGAAAAATAATAGCAGATTTAGAACTTTAGCGCAATTATTATTTAAAGGGTGAAATTATTTTTTATTGTTGTAATTACTATTATAATAATATTATATAGAATTAATTATAATATTCTATCATTGTGCAACAAAAATTAAAAAAAAATATTCTGGAATTATTCAAATAGTGATAAACAAACTTTTAATAGAATCTGATTATGTTGATAAAAATGTTAAACTGAGAGGAGTAAATAGAAATGATAAATAAGATTCGAATTGATTATACTTAATAGCAGTGACGTGCGGTGGGGTTCATGGCAGGTGAGGCACTGACTCCCATCACCGTTAGATTTACAAAAATATGAACCTTACAGATTACCTTATCACTATTTGATTGGCAGTAGTTTATGTTTAAATCTCATATCAGCTTCCTTTTAAAACATTTTAACGTTTTAATTTTTGAAATGCACTATTCCATTTGCAAAAGTAAGGAAGGTAAAAAATAAATTGCTAGCTTTTAGAGTGCTGTCGCTGACTGTATTTTGTTGCTGAATCACAAAGAAGAACCCCTGTAGTCACAGGCGAACCCCACCATGAGGCAGCAGAACTGCGTGCCTCACTTAGTGACTCTTCGCACAGCAGGCGGCAGACTCACCGCACATTTCTTTTCAGTATCTAAGCAATAGTTGCGAAAAACCATTGATTTTGAATAAAAAAAAAGTTAAAAATGCTGACAAATATCTTTACAGCGCAATTCACTGGATAAATATAACCATTTAGATATGTACAATTCATTTTGCATTTTTCCTTTCCAAGATTATCAGGTGAGGCAGTGCCTCACCTGCCTCCCCTGACTGCACGTCCCTGCTTAATAGAGAAAGAAAAAACATTTGTTTTCGAGAAATACAGTCTAAACTAGGACGTGATATTTCTGTACTGCATATGAGTCTTTTTAAAAAAGAAAGATTTATTTCAATGTAACCGTAGAATAGTTAAAGACTAAAAACAAATTAATCTTTAGCATTATAATCTTAAGACAATCTTTAATTTTTTTTATTATGTGGAGATGTAATTTTTGAAATCCCCAATACCTACTTTATTCAATGACGTGTCATTTCTTTGAATCTCATTCGATTGGTGAAATTAATAAAGTCATGTTAAATAATGGTAATTATTAAAAATTAATATTTTCTTAATCAATGAGTATAATCATAAGTTGAAGGAAAAAATTTTATCTAGATGTATTTGTCACATTCGTTTTTATTTGATACTTTAGTTTAACAAAATCCTATTAAAATACTCCGAAGTACAGAAATAGAAAAGGATTATGTTAATAGTTTGATAAGAAAACCTGTCAACTTAATCTGTATGGCTACAGATAAAATAATCATACTTCCGAATCCAAGACTGGCTAAAAATTTATTATAATTTATTAATAATTTAATATGACATTTAATGGATTTTAAAATCAAATAAATGAGAATGGTTTCTTGATGTACGAGTAGGTTAGGGATCTTCAACCTTTTTTACTCGTACATCGCGACCAATTTTTGACGCCAAAATTTATTAGCAACCCTTTAATCAGAACGAAAAATAAAATTAACAACAAATAAAAAAAGGGAACATTAAACTAAATTTGTTCACTAGTAACTTTAATAACATTTCTGTGCCACATTAATAATAAATAAATTATTTATTTAATTTAGTCCCTTATTTTCTATATAAAAATAAACAATTTCAAACATTTCGCGACACCCTTGAGGGTCGCGACCCACCGGTTGAAGACCCTTGATGTATGTGACACTCATTCTCTGGGTTGGCTATATATATAGCAGTAACTTATTTTTAATATAAAAAGAAGTACAAAATACTAAAACATGAGAAAGCACACTCCAGACAAAATAAGGAAACTTCGTTTAAGAAACAATGATTTGTTTAATTTGTTGATTTGATACAGAAAAAAAATACATCAAATCAATATAAGCATAACTGAACCAATTGATCTAATTGCAGTGTGACCAACTTTACAACAATTAATAACAACTATTATTAATAAAAATTAGAATACATTTAGTTGCCTAGAATCTCATCTTCATCTCTATGATTCCCAATAAATTTATTTGCATTATCAGTGCCAGTAAAAATAATAACCATAATTCTATTAAAAAAATACATTGGCATCATGTTTCAAATCGACTATACAGTTTTACCTATAAACTAGCTAAAATTATTACTCAAATTTTTTTGGGTTAAAATTTATTACTGGTGAAGTATTTCTAACATAACAAATTTAGTTAATTTAAAAAAAAAACATACAAAATATATGTAAAACAAAGATTGAGTTTGGATGCTAATGAATGACTGTGTGTGAATAACTAAATGAATGAATGACATGAAACAAGAATATCAATTAAAGTTTAAACTCAACTGATTGGCTCTTGTATAGTTTTTTAATTATGAAGTTCAAGCGATTTTGATAGGGATAGCTCATATTTTTGAATTCTAAAACAATTTATTCTATGATTATTCTTTGTTTTCTTTGAATGATAAAATAATATGGGAAACTTTTTTTAAAAAACTTTTCGTTAACTAAAAGTGATTGGAGTAAAGAAGAAAGAATGGAGTCTTGTTTATGAAATATTTGTAAAATTTCATTTGATTTCAATTGTTGAAATTATGTTACAGTCAGTAATTTGAGATTTACTGTTTTCATTTTATAATCAGTAGATAATATTACAGTTGAGTTAACAGATATGATTCGCAACATACCATTATATTACAGAATTTCGTTCAGCTTACTAACTTCAGGGTATGTTTACTGCATTTAAAAAAAAGAAAAAAAAAACAGTTTGTCTGTTTGAACTGCCACAGCACCAGACATTGTGGCAGCAGTCAACATTTTATCTTAACAGCTTTCAAAAAGATTAAAACAAGTGATAGGTACTCCTTTTTTTTTTATTTTCTATTTATTTGTTATTGCGCTATTTTACAAACTGTTTATCAAAACATTTCTAAGTAAGTTATTATATTGCCATAAAGTATTGTTAGAATTATAAAATTTTTCGTTTCCCAACCTAAAATTTTAAATTAGAATTTGTTCGATTAAAAGTTTTTTTTTTTAATATTTTGTATGATAAAAATCAAATTATGTGTTGACATATGTGTTTGACACAATGTCAAACACAATGTTTGTGTTGGCCCTCTTCAGTTGATTCGCGTTTGGGGGGGGGGGGGGGGGGAGGAATGCAATCGATAAGACTTTAGATGAAGATACAAGATCAGCAATGATTGAGGATTTTTCATTGATTCTGATAATATCTTTAAATTAAATATAGTTGTTGATTTTAAATAAAAAATGATTTACATTTTTTTCAATAAACAGGCTAAATGAAAAAAAAAAGGAATTCAATTATTGGTTTTTCTTTAAATTGGTAAAAAGTTAACTAAATTCTATGATGCAAAAAAAAAAGAAAAAAAGTTAATATTGAAAAAAAAATAAATTTTTAAATCAATCTCTTTATCAATCTAAATCAACAAAACTTAAAAATTTGCTTAACTTAAAGTAATTTAATAGAAGGGTTATAGGGAGGAAAACTGATTGCTTTAGAAATGGAGTGGAAAATGGCTGTGGTTAGAAAAAAGAAAGACAGTCCATTCATCTGAGTGAAGTCTCCTTCGCCCCTTTTACAAGTCTACTTTTGATCAGAGTTTTCTCAAAAACCCCTAGAACTTGTTCAGTTAAACATAAAAAAAAAGTAGATAAAACCAACTGAAATGTATCATTTGGAAAATTCCTTTTAAACAAGGATAGTTGATAACTGTAAAATTATTTGAATGATGAAGTAAACCAGACAACAATTTTCCAATTCAAGTTGATATAGCACACTGTAAAATAATTTACATATATGCAAAGTACTTAAAGATATAATATATATATATATATATAACATAAAATAAATTCAAAACGAAGGAAACACACAGAAAGACACAGACATAACTCACATCGATATTTCGACCATCGTCGTCATCAGGAGGTGCGAAGAGCGAAGAGTCCCGCAGGAAGACAGTCCCACATATATATATATATATATTATATATATATATATATATATATATACAAAACTAAAGTTTCCTGCTATTGTGTTTCAGGCGTGCTTGGTCGCCCTTTCTATTTTCTCCTGAAGACGGATCATCAGAAAATTTGAGATTGTATGTGTGTCTCTTCCTCTTTGTGTTGCTTTTCTTCGTTTCTGAGCTGATTTGAGTCCAGTTTGGATCTTTTTTTTTTGAATTTTGAGTCATATATATATATATATATATATATATATATATATATATAATTATATTATTAAAAGACTGTAAGTGTGTTCATCCTTTTGCTCTGTATCTATAGTTTACTGTATCTATAGTCTCTTGAGACTCACACTTACACTTACTTACTGGGACTGTAAGTGTGTTCATTCCTTTACTCTGTAAATATAGTTTACTGTATCTATAGTATCCTGAGACTCACACTTACACTTACTTACTGGGACTGTAAGTGTTTTCATCTCTTTACTCCGTAAATATAGTTTACTGTATCTATAGTAGCCTGAGACTCACACTTACACTTACTAGGACTAATTTAAAGAGAGTGTTTTCATCTCTTTACTCTATAAATATAGTTTACTGTATCTATAGTATCCTGAGAAAGGTATATACTTTATATATTAAACATAACATAAATATTTATTTTTACATTAACATTGTTCAAAAGAGCCATCGTTAAAAACAGTTTGAAATAAATTGTTTTAATAAACCTTTTTATTAAACATAATATTTGTTTATAATGGCTCTTATACTTAATATATAAGAGAAAAACTACATATTTGAAAATAAATTATCATTTCCTGCATAATTAATTTTCATCTGATATTCATTTATTTCATACTAAATGAATAGATATATAAAAACATATGAAGATAAAAATATGATATCAACATATGAAGAAACATTGACATGAAAAACTTGTGTACATTACCTATAAGTACTATGGTTTAGTACTTGTTTATACTAAAGCATTGTTTATTTGATGACTTTTTCCATAATTTTACGCATAATCAACTTTTGTTGTTATTTTAGGTTTAGTGTGCTAAATTACTGGGGTTAGCGATTTGATATTGGCATGAATAAAATTTAGTTAGGAGTGCAGGCAAGAATGCCTGTTCTATAGTACATTAGGAACTTCAAACTGGATAATGCAACTCGCTTGAATATATTGCTCTGTAGCTTTGTATTCAGAATTGTCTAAATACAGCCATAAATAAAGAGTCTCATAAAAGGGCTGAAATAGGACAATGGAGGCAGAGAGGGTTGGTGGAGGGCGGAGTTTAAGCCGATTTAATAGGTTTAGTTGAGGGATAAATGGGCCAAGAGGGAGAAAGCTAAATAATCCCAAGGTGGTCGAGTAATAAGGGCTTATGTAGCGGAAGTAGAAGAGGATGAACAAAGGAGAGACCTGAGGTGATTTCGACTAGAGTTATTGCTAAGACGTCTACCCAGCTGGAAAATAAACCAACTGCGGTTCAAGTGGGACAAGAGGCTTGCAGGTATCGTCAGACAGCCTTGAGGGAAGCGATATTCTCATCAACAGAGCTGCTATAAATTATGCCAACAGACTGCTTAAGTAGTATCAACGGCTCCCTGAGGCCCATCCAGATTAAGAAAAAAAACACCCATTTCAAGAATCACTTGATATTAATAATGATCTTTCACAAATAAATACCAAGTACAATCATAAATTTAACCATAATAGTAAATCAATATCAAATACTGCACCAGAAGTAATCCTCATCTAACCTCTTTTCATACGCTTTTTCAAGTAATATATTCTGCTAATACATTTATTAGCAGCTTCTTTATTATATTTATATTTCTTAATCTTCAACTCCATAAACTGATTTTATGACATAAAAATAACTGATATTATATTTTTTATTCTATAAAATGTTTCAATTGTAATAAATTTTATATTATAAATTTTTTTACCTCATAGCTATCTAATAAATGAATAACCATAAAAAAAGTACAACATATGAAGAAGCATTGACATAGGAGACTGAAAAGTCATGCAATTGACTGAAAAATTAAAGGACGAAGAATGGGAAGAACAAATAAAAATAAATACCACACTATTTAAAATGTAACAAATTTATAATTTGTTGACAAATACCCACACTATTAAACTCAAAAACAATTGAAGTTTACTTATAAAATATAAGTACGTTTATAAATTAAAATAGTTTCATTTATTTTGTATGTTGTTATGAATAAATAATGGTAAATTGGTATTGAAGTTAAGGTTTTACATTATTTTTTTTTTGGAAGTTCAAACAATTAGTTATTTAATGACATCATTAGTTAAAAAATTTAAAATATAAAATTTATTACTATTGGAACATTTTTTAGAATAAAAAATAGATATCAGTTATTTTTATGTTATAAAATCAGTTTATGGAGTTGTTGATTAAGAAATTAAAAAAATGATTAATTAATTAACATATTAACTATATAATAAAGAAGTTGTTGCAACATTAGTTAATGACATCATTAGGTTCATTATTAAAATTTCATCTACTGCTCTAACTAAATGAAAAGCCTCTCTTTGTCCACTCCATGTAAGTCCAACGAGAGGTGATCAATAAAATTAGTCTCAAACAAAATAATCAACAGTTATCAATCAAAACTGGCTATAAGAATGACCTACTAAATCAGGGGTTCTTAATGGGGGTGAATTTCACCCCCAGGAGTGAATTTTGGCTTTTCAGGGGGTGATTTGTGACCACGGTAAGTTTAGAGAGTCAGGAAAGCTATTATAATTTTTAATTATAAATTAATACATACTATTTTGGTTGAATTAATATTTTATATATTCATCAATAATTATAATTAGGATTTAATTTGTAAAATTCTATTATAAAGATAATCAAGGTAAAGTGTATATACTACCTTGGAAAGAAGAAGATGTGTGGGTAATGACATTGTGGAATGGCAATAGGGGAGAATGGACCAAGGAAGGCTGAGAACCCCTGTACTAAATAGAAGTAGTAACGAGTATTATGTTTGATTTGACATTTCTTATAACTGCTTAAAATAAACATCACTTTTTTTTTATAATAATAGCCAGTTTTTCATAAATTTAAAGCTTCTCCAAGAGATCGCATACACAAAATTGTTTATTTCCAAAATGGAAAACATTTTAGTAATTGCTAGATTGGAACAATCATTTATGTACTAGTGAAAAATAATATGCCTATCTGGCCACATGTGATCTGAACTCTTAACCATGAATTTTATTCCTGCATTTCAAGAAAGCCCGTGACATCTTCTCTGATGATGTAATAAGTATTGCTAATTTAGCTCCACATACACACATAAGCACACGCGCGGGATTTACATACACATGTCTTTTGAAATCATAAAAAGAATATAACACCACTGTGACTTTGCATTAATAATACCTGAAAATGAAATTACAAAATTTTTTAAAAATATAAAACTATAACCCCTGAACAACTTTTTCTTTAAAATGAATATCAAAAATTCAATTATTCACTTAAAGATTTTTCAATCAAATTAGTTTAAACATTGAGATTTTTAGTGTAATGTTCAAAAATTTTCTTATTAATATGATAATAAGGAAATTTTTTATGAAACACTTTCGTAATTATAACCGATGTTTTTCGTATAGAACCTGTTTTGGTATTATTTAGTGCTTCCAGCTTATTCAGCCATATCGCTGAAAACAACAACAAAACAGACTGATGCCTTTTTTACGTGAAAGCTCTTTTGCCGCATCTCGGGAGCTACAAGCTCTAGCCTAGGATAGAGACAAACAAAACCTCCGAGATACGCCCGAGGTGGAGCTTCCACGACCCTACATCACAAAAAAAAAAATCTTATAACAATTTAATAAAAGCAAAGTAAAAAGGTTCCATAGTAAACGAAAAATATTCTTCTTAATAAAATTTAAAAAGAAGCATATTTCTTGATAAATTCTAACACTTAGTCTTATACCACAAACCTAGAAAATAAAAAAAAAAACTACCGTTATTTTTCGTATAGAACCACAAATTAGTAGCCGTTTTACACGATATGTTCTAAAAATAGCGTCATAAAATATATGATACAAATAATTCACTGATCATAGACTGCTGCCGCAACATGAGTCCCCTCTATTTCATCTGCGCATATTAAACAGTTTTTGATATATTTCATAATGAGCAGTAGAAAATAATCAGGTCACAACTATTCCTGTGTTGGGTGACTGTAAGACCTAAAAGACATCTTATAAGGTAGAATATCACCACTTCTGTTGACTCATCCAATATCTTCATAATTATAATCCAATAAAACATAATTATAGTTTTCTACAATGAAAGGTGATACTTGTCATAAAAAATGTATATTTATTATGATTACATTGAAAAATATGGCTCTTTTTGTTTACTCTAGTCACTATTACATTCATATTATATTTTTTTTCTGGCTTACATACATTACTCTAATTACACTCATTTTCAATAGTAATAAACAAATTAATTAAATGTTTTTTCTATTGTTGATATCATATTGTACCGATCATACAATAAAGACTAAATTTGATAAATGCATCAGTTTGATGTCCTGAAGAGGTATATTACTATTAAATGATTATGATTGAGTAACAAAAGCAAAAGATAAGATTAGTATTTGTTTGATTTAGCAAACTAAATGACTAATCAGAAAAAATAGGAGATACTACAACTACGAGTAGTAAGTATGATCTATAATATAATTGAAATCTGTTATAAACCAGATCATTTTGAGAAAAACAGAAATGTTTTATATCACATCACCTGATAGATCATCCATAGGTCAAGTACACTACAAGTAATTACAAAGTCAATTTATTTTTCATATAATTTGAAAGGGATCAAAAAAGTCAATGTATCAAAATAATATATTGTAAATAATTATCTAGTTTTATTGCAAGTTAATTAATAGAAGTAATTATGAATTTTTATTGCAATTATCTTAAAATACTGGATTATTTTAATTTATAATAGACTTTTTTTTTAAACATATTCTAATTTAAGCGAAAATTTAATTCAATTCGAATGAAATGAATTGAAATATGAGCTTTTAATGAGTTAAATAATAAAAAAACTTGACAAGGCAGCAGGGATGGAAAGTAATAATTGTCTGAAACATACACGCTCACAAACACGCACACACACAAACACGAATACACACACATATACGCACACTGCACAGAAACAAACACACGCATGCACACCACACACATACAAGTCTCAGAGATACCTAATTCAGAAAGGTATTGAGACAGAAAGGAATGAGAAAACTGAGATGTCTATGCTGTCGTCCAGATGAGTTCATTCTATTGTAATTAATGAAAATAACTAAAATTAAATAAGATACATCAAATTTTTCTCGTCAATACAAATATTTTAAAATTATAAATTAATTTTACTAGCTTTGTATGAAGGATATGGTTGTTAAAACAAACAGTAAGTCTGTAATAGATTATTTGTTAATCACAAAAGTCATATGCCACTTACAGAAGATATTAGACAGAATTGCGTTAAAATGGAATACGCAACCTGACTGTAAAGTTGTGTTTTATTGGCTTGACGCTCTTGAAAGAATGGGAAGATCAAAGCTCTTAGCTAAAGAGGTTCTTCAGTTTGACCCTCGCATTTCCTATAAAAACGTTTTGCAGAAACTATCATTGCTGCAGTGAAGGCAAGAATGGCGATCCTATTAAAGAAGACAACGCACTACGACATTTTCCCCCACTGTCGAGTCAAGAGAAAAAGCAATACGCAAATAACGAATAAAACAATACGAAGACTCTCAGGTTATGGTCGTACCAAAGCTTATCTCAATAGATTTCATGTTGTTGACAACGACCGGTGCTTTTGTGACAGTTTATAACCGCAGACATGGAGAGGGCATTATACAGCTTCTCAATCATGGACAAAGGGCGACTTGAAATTTTGAGATTCATATTAACTGGAAACATCTGGCCTTCAACTAATAACGGCAGAATTAATAACGGTAATGTTTTCGGTAATTTTAAACAATTATAGAACTAGTAGTAAGGCAACACTGTAGGTTGCAACGGTAGTTTCACAAGGAAACACACAGTGGTTGAACATTGGGCCCTTTCCAATATCACACGCTAAAGATTGATTCTACACAGGGAGTTCGAAATTTGGCCTATCTCAAGAGTATTGAGAGTAGAGATCTTTAACGAGTACCTGAGAGCGTACAGGCTCGGGACCAACGGCTTAATGTCCTCTTGGAGGTGGCTAAAGGGTAACTTGTCAACTAGGTGGCCTGGCTGACTGAGCGGTTATGGCACAAAATGCCGAGGAACGCGAAGATCAAAACGGGGCTTAATGTCCTCTCTAAATGACGACGTGCTCATATTTATTCACGTGGGGAAGAGAGTGATTTATAGAACTATTGATTTTTGAAATATATTACTATAATAACAATTGAAGTCATAGCTGCAATTGATTAAAATGTAAAATTGTACTACACCACTACTTCTAATGAATTAGAATCAAATAATTTGGCTTATTTTAGGAAATGTATAAATTATGATTGCCATAGAAATATATCATTTAATTCAAAGAAATTATAATTAATTGTACCGTAATTAAATATGTTGAATAATTTAAATTACGATTCATGCTGAAAAAATAGATTGAAATAAAAAATGAACACACATAAGATTAAAATATTACTCAAAAATATCAATAATATTTTTAGTTATTATTTCTTGACTTTTAATATAAATATTAGAAAACGGAAATATTCATCACAATTTAAAAATTGAAATTTATCATGATTGATGTATTTTACTTATAGTTAAATACAAAAATATCGTTGAATAGCAACAACAGTTTGTCGGGTAGTTAAGAAAAATATGTAGAGTTGAAGAAAATGAAAATGAACAATGATGGCTGATAAAGTGATTGAAATGGTAAAGATATTTACGAGAAGAATCCCACCCTAAGCTTGTTAGAGAGAAAAATAAATTTTACTCTACGAGCTTGAGGTAATAAAGAGAAGGTAGTAAAGTTTTACAGCGGAGGACTGGTGGATGGTCCATAAGAAGGAAGAGAGGAGATGGGGAGAACTTATTGGTTCGGAAAAAGGGCTAACCCTCCTCCTGCTGCTTGAGCCCGTCGTCTGCAGAGCCCGTCGCAGTAGAACAAATTTCATTTCTTTCACGCACCTCTTTTAGATTTTATGTACAACCAGTTTTAAAACAATGTTTATTATCATACAAATTTTGAATTATCTGATTTAAAAGGAAGAGTATTAGTTAAATTTAAAAATATTGCAAAAAACTTCTGAGCAATGCGCAGTTACTTTTTATTTCTTGTAGAATAACCTTATTTTCTGCAAAAATAAAAGGGTTTTACGTTATGTCATTTATAATATTATAAAATGATACACCATAATATCATAGTATAATAATTTAAATTATTATGAGTCATCTTGTTTTCTTAAATCTTCATTCTTGAAGAATAAGCTTATTTCCTGCTAATTATACTATTGCTAATAAAATATTGGATGTCTTTACTTTACTTAAAGTAACTTGCAATTAAAATACTTAAAATGATGTAAGTTTTTTTTAATATTATTAATTCGGCAAACCGTCATACCTCGTACAATGATCTTGGAGTCGTTGAAGCGCTTTCGGACGTTGTCCATCTTCAATCGCAACTAATCTACTGAGCTGTTATAAAGGGGGTTGGTTTTCTGTCAAGTCCACTGCTATCCTGATATTATTTTGATTTTTTTTTTAGTTATTTTTGATTTTTAGTTTTTAGCTATTAACTAGTTTGCTTTTTTTTATATTTTCTAACTTCGTCATACTGTCTGTCCAGTCGTTTTTTTATTTTTATTAATGGTTTACATAAAATATCGGTTTGGTGGTTTCTTTGTTCATTTCTTAATTTACCCGCATTTTTATGTTTATATATTTCTATCTGTTCAGTTATATTAAGTCTGACCTTTCTGTCCAGTCTACAGTAAGTCCATTGTGTTTTCTAAGCTGTCAGGTGTATGTCCGTGTTCAGTTAGGTGGTTTACAAAATTTGATTTATTTGTATTATTTAAATAGTCCTTAAGATGTTCTTTGAATCTTACTTTTAGGGTTCTTACCGTCTGTCCAATATATATTTGATTACAATCATTAGATTTTAATTTATATACCCCGCTTTTTTCATATTTATTAATTACATTTTCGGTTGAGCAAGTTAATATTTCACTTACAGAATTATTAGTTTTAAATCCTCCTTTTATGTTGTATCGTTTTATTAAGTTCGCTATTTCATGACTAATATTTCCTAGATATGTATTTTTTATTAATTTTATTCTTTCTATTTTTTAATATTTTTTCTATTAAGCTTGCATTATAACCGTTAGTCGTTGCTATTTTTTTTTAATTATACTTAATTCCTTATTATAGTTGTTTTGATTCATCAGAATTCTTATTAATCCAGTAAGAATCCTATAAGATAGGTAAGTTTTTTTTTTACTTTATTTCTGACCGTAATATTATCCGTCATATCTCGCACAATGTCTGGAGAGCTCGACCGATTTCGGAGCCTTCTGGTTCTCGTCTTAAAGAGCACCTGAATATGGATTTCATGTTTCCATGAAACTAACCACAAACAAAACTTATTAAAGTCACTGACATTAACTAAAAAAAGGAAGAGTTGACAAGATAGACAAAAAACAAATAGTTAAAATTAAATATATTTCCACTAAAGGTAGGGTAGCGTAATATCAGTATGGAAAGAGTATAGTTTTATAAATATACATTACAGAAATATTGGAGTTAACTAGGCTGACACTATAGGTTTAACGGTCTAGATAGCAGGTGTAGGTTATCAGAAATATGAAATCCAGAATCAGTTGCTCTTGAAGAAGAAAACCGGAAGAACCCAAAACAGGTCGAGTTCTTCCGATATTAATCGAGGTATTTCGGACAATATTGATGTTACTTTTAATATTACTACCCTCAGTGGAAATAACCCATTAACTAGATTTATTCTTAACCGCTTGTTTTTTGTCTATCTTGTTGTTTCTTGGTTTTTATCTATTGTCAGTGGTTTGAGTAAGTTGTGTCTGGTGGTTAGAGCGTTCATTTATAATAAACAGCCTTGGGTATTCTTTTACATTTAAGTGTTTCTAATGCTCCTGTTATTACAACTTTAGTTATTATTGTATATGCATTGATTCTTCAATACTGTCAGATTTGTATTCATGGGTCATAAAGTGATTGACCAAAGTATTGTATTTGAAATGTGAATAAGCTTTTAGAAAAGTTCTCTTAAAGTTCTTCCTATCTATCCAATATAGTAGTGTCTACAGGATCTGCATTATATTCTGTTTTTGTTCGAAAAATTATTAAGTCTCGACACAAAAAAGTTTCTGACAAGAAACTAAACAACTCGTTTCGACACTTGATGTTCTTCTTCAGGTTACATCTGCTCTGCTGGGGTGGTTGTACGTGAGGTGAGACCAAGCAAGGACCAAACACCAAGTCCTTGCTTGGTCTCACCTCCTAAAAAACCACCCCAGCAGAGCAGATGTAACCTGAAGAAGAACATCAAGTGTCGAAACGCGTTGTTTAGTTTCTTGTAATAAACTTTTTTGTGTGGAGACTTAATACTTTTCCTAGCATGAGTAAATACCACGCTATAACAGATTACACAGTTAATAATTATTCTGCTTTAATTGCATTTGCTACTTCTATCTCTTATTAAACCTTTAAGTTTTGTGAATTGACTTGTTCTTCTATTTTCTTTTCAAAATAAGTTACCCATTATATTTGTCACTTTCCTTATTTATTATCCACCTAATGACGATATTTAACGATTGCTCTCGGCTATCCGTAATTTATTACGCGTAATTTCTTTGTATATTTCCTTTTTTCGCGTAATTTATTTATATATTATCCTTTTTAGTTGCAATTTCCTTTAAAAATGTTAGTTCAAAGGAACTGTTATTAATCTGCTTGCTATAAATCTAAACACGAATGGTTTTTGTGAGAGGAGGGGGATGCAATGCCTTATGAATAGAAACACAATTCTAGTATAAACAAACACACGAACACATAGCTTATTTAAACAGCTAACAAACTCGCTGAAATTCGGTACGACGATAACACGAAGAACAAACAGTTCAAAATAAAGTAAACAACTGGAAAAATATTACTAATAAGAAAAGATATCGAATATTCCATCGAAATGGTAATAATTGAAAACATTTAAGTATAAAATATCAATAGACTTATAAGATAAGCCCAATTGACAAATATTTAATTAACACCTCCAAGTTACTCTATGAAAATGGGAGTCACGGGAAAATTAGTTATGTGGAAAATTTGCAAAGTAAGACGGTTGAAAATAATGTAAATCATAATAATGAAATAATAATCACACTAATAATATTATTATATTAATTCTAAGGTAGTGGAATCAGATCATGAGTGACAGTTTGTAAAATTAGTTGATTTCAAGAGCGTGACTAGACGTTTTTAATTCTAAGGTAGTGCAATCAGTTATTATGTGGTAACTATGTGGACTTTAAGAAAGCTGCTTTTAGATTTTACTTTATTTGTAACTTTGGATCAAAAAAAGCCTCTGGAAAAGTCATTGATATAATTTAAAGAAGCTACTGCACACTAGAAAGTAGAAAGCATAGTTTAAGTAATACCACTTATCAATATGGAAATATTAAACCTTGAAACCAAGTAAAGCTGTTACTAAACATTAACAAATTACTAATATGAAATAAATTAAGCGATATATTTACGTGAAAAATTGGTTCTTTGCACAAATCAATCATACAATATATAGGATTAATGAAATACCTGGGCATCTACAATAGGAATTGTGTCCATTCTGAACAAGCTTATAAGCAGAGTGCTCTCCCACCATCATCTAGCCCATTAGACTTCTATTGGAAATCTGATTGAGTGTATGTCCGGTACATCATTTAGAGA
Source organism: Hermatobates lingyangjiaoensis (assembly GCA_026182355.1). NCBI lineage: Eukaryota > Metazoa > Arthropoda > Insecta > Hemiptera > Hermatobatidae > Hermatobates > Hermatobates lingyangjiaoensis. The sequence continues at coordinate 730,513 of JAPFBL010000097.1, read as the reverse complement.
GATAACCTCCTCGCAATAACACTATCCAACTAATCCGTCAAAATCTATCACAGTAATGGAATATATCAACAAATAGATTATAAACAGTTATACCCATTGCATAAATCTATCAGTGCTATTATATATATGTATATATATAATAAATATATATATAACAGTTAAAATTGAAGATAAGTAGCACACAAAGTAAAGAAACACACATACAAACTCAAATTTTCGGGCAATCCGACTTCAGGAGAGAAGAGAAAGGTTGACCAAGCATGTTGTAGACGCAACGGCTAGTAACCGACACGGCAACCGCCAGTGCTGCACTCCGTACCCGATATTGATGTAACAGATTTAAGAGAAAATATAAACAGAAATTCAGATAAGCAATACAAGGTGGGAAAAATAAATGATTCAGAGAGAATCGGAGAAAAATTTATTTTATTTATTTTTTTAAAATTTTTATCCTATTCTCTTTCAATCATTTATATTTTCCCAAGTTGTATTGCTTATCTGAATTTCTATTCCTTCAATATCGGGTATGGAGTACAGCAGTGGCTGTTGCCGTGTTGGTTACTAGCCGTTGCGTTTACAACGTGCTTGGTCTCCCTTTCTCTTTTCTCTTGAAGACGGATTGCCCGAAAATTTGAGTTTGTAAGTGTGTTTATTTACTTTTTGTACTACTTATCTTTAATTTTGAACTGTTATTGTGTCCAGTTTGGATCTTCTTTCCGTTTATTAAGTGAATATATATATAAAACAAGATTTCACATAAACACGTGAAATAACAATCAATGATCAAACCATAAAATGAAATAGGAAAAAAACTAAGATCTTTCAACCACAAAGAGTCAAAAACCCAACTAAAACACAAGGTGCAGAAACACCATAGTGAGGGGTTCAAAGGAGTGGGAGGGAAGAGTGGTCTTTTAAAAGGATGTAAAGTGCAGGAAAAGATAATAGCCAGAGAGGGCAATAGCCTCATAGAAGATGGTTGACAGCTATCGGATAGTGTTTTCCTTTTCCTTACTGTACTCCTTTGTTTTTTGTCGGACATCCCTCTCTGAACTATTGTCCTTTCTGGCACTTTACACCCTTTTAAAATACCACTCTTCCCTCTGACTCCTTTGAACCACTCACCATGATGTTTCTGCACCTTGTGTTTCAGTTGGGTTTTTGACTCTGACGAAGACCACTTGTTGTGGTTGAAAGATCTTAGTTTTTTTTTTCTATTTCATATTGTGGTTTGATTATTGATATATATAGATGTATTATTTAATCGAGACTCGGTCAATCTTCAAATTGCAAAAATCAATCACTTTGCTGACGTTTTGGTTTTATTTAAAACCTTTTTCATAGGCAGAAGTAAAAATTTTTTAAAGAGTTTTGTATCTATATTTTACTGTTTTCTGTTTGTAACTATATTTTACTGTTTTCAGTTATTTAGATTAGATTTAACATAAAGTTCAAAATTTTAACTTTGCCTGAAGATAACCAACAATGATTGAAACATGTTGCTACTAATATCATCAAGAGGTCACCATGCAGAAATATCTTCCTTTGAACCAGCCATCCAGAAATAGAAGCATTGACAATCCACAGTACAAACAACACTGTAACTTCAAATTCAACAAAACCAGTAACTCAAAGGTGTTTTTATGTGAAGAAGTTGGAGTCCAGTATCAATACATATCAATCAAGAAGGACTGTGCAACCTCTACCCCAATTGACATAAATACAAAGGCTCCTTTGCCTAGAAGGTTAACAAGAGATTCAAAAAAAAGTAAAAATATCAGCAGTATAAAATAGGGACAAACCAATACTCAACCAGCATAAAATAAAAAAAAAAAAGTAAAAAAGGAAATCTTATCTCAAAGAGGGACTGTGCAACCTGTATACCTAGTGGCGGAATAACAGAGAATTCGCTGGGTAGTGAGTGACTGAACAGCCGCACACTTGGATATATCTAGACCTACATTCCTATTAGTCACCATCTAAACTAACATATATTTTTACCCAGACAACTCATATAAACCAATATATACATATATATATATATATATATTATATATTATATATATATATTATTGGTATAAATAGGCAGCAGATCCTCTTTTAAACAGGTATCATTAAAATTAACCGCAGTCTCAGCATTCACGATCTTAAGACTGAGAGATTCGATCCTACCAACTAACCTCCTGCTAACAGGGTTCAACTGGAAAAGAGTTGGCCAAGTGATATGTTAAATTAAAATCGATGACTCATGCTTAGTCATTCCTATAAATAGATTAAAAGGATAGTACAGGTTAATATAAAGAGAAGGTCAAAGGTCAATAATGAACAAGAAACAAGCGGTTAGAATAAATGAGTTGAAAGTTCAACGGTATAACTGAACTAATAGAGAATAAATAGATTCAGAATATTAAAGTAAATGAAGGATAATAATATAATATATATATATATATATATATATATTTATATATATATACTTTAAATTGAAAACAGACGGTCCAAACGGACAAATAATTAAAGTTAAGCTAGAGAACACAAGAAAAAGGACTAGCACTCACGAAACTCGTTAATTTCGGTGTCTTGCCGTCTTCAGGAGAGAAGAAAAAAGAAAATAAAAAGGAGAAGGAATGAAGGAACGGAGACGTAATGCGTCCACTGGCCGATGTGGCCTTTGTAATTCGTAATGTGGCCGACTGGCCGATATTCACGAATATCGAAATTCGTGAGTGCTAGTACTTTTTCTTCTGTTCTCTAGCTGTAACTTTAATTATATATATATATATATATATTTAATTATATATATCATAATAAACGAAAACCGGCAGGACAGATAAACCTTAAAATAAACTGTGACACATAGACTGAAACATAACGAAGACTCACTTTTCATCATTCGTTGATATTTACCTATTGACATATTTAAACAATCCTATTTTCACATTGTTTAATAAAATACTTTTTATGTTATAAAATTGTGACATGCTTTATTTTTGAAATAATGTAGAATGGTTAGTTCCTTAAACAATAGATTTTGTGCTTTTGATGAGAAATTTGTGATGATTTCTCATTTATGATGAGAAATAAATGAACATTTATTGATATATTTGTATTACTTTTATAGCTTTATACTCAAAAAGCAAGATATTGATGTGCGTATAAGTTTAGTGGCAGAGTAATGTTAATATTATTGAAGCAGGTTTCATATCTAATATTTGCTGAACTTTGTTGATTAAAACTGAGGTGAAATATATATTTTGAGGGAAGCTTCAATGAATCTGAGGTAAAAAAAAAACTTTACCTATAAGGCTGTGTTCTGGCGGTGACAATCAGGAAGGGATTCAGAGGAGTTTAATTAAAACAAACCCCTAACTCATCAGCGTGACAGAGGATGAGTTTCATTTGCAGCCCCTTTTCTCAAGCCTTATTTAATTTACTCTCATATTAATATTTGTTGAAATATAATATTCTGTAAGTTAGTGTGGCTAAGAGCTCAATGACTTCTGATGTATGCAGTACAGATCTGATTTCGATGTGTCAATCTACTTAGTTTATTCTGCACTAATGGACACCTGAAAATTTCCAGGAATGGGATATTCCCAGTAGAAGGTGAAAAACTTACATTAGTGGAAGGTTAAACCGTTAACTCAGTTGACAGAACATTCATTTTTTTTTTTTTTTTGGGTGTACGTTTAAACAGATAATACACTCTATTTCTAGCACAAGGTTGTACATAACTCTGGAGCCTGATATAATCGTGTGGTGTTAGCCTTAAAACAGTTGTGTTGAAAAATTATAAGGTTCAGGTAGGTACTGTGATGTTACATAGATTGTTGTCAGGCACATCCCTCAACCTGTGTAAAAACACCGTGTTGCGGGAAACTAGCGGTAATTAACTGATTTCTATGTGTCAATCTACTAAGTTTATTCCACATTAATAGACACCTGGAAATTTCCACGAATGGGATATTGTCAGATAAGCTGTTATAATAGATAAGATGTTACGATTAGATAAGCTGTGCCAATATACCTGGATCAGAGAATACCTTCACTCATACTTCATTTAACCAAGGGTTCGCACAGGGTGGTACGTTCCAGGAAGGGGCATTTTGAGGGTGTAAAAATAAAAAAAATACAAAAAATAAAGCAATAAAAACGTAACAAAAAATTAAAAATTTTACACAAAAATGAGTTTTTAATGTCATAATTGATTTTAAACGGATTTTTCAACTGTTATATTTGTAAATTAAAAATAAATGTATTACAAATTTTTCAAAAGTAATTTTTTAAAGGGGTTGAAAGTTTAATATACTTGTTTGCGTAGTCAGTTAATTTCATTTAACCATTATTTTTTATAATTTTAATTATACATTTTTGTTTCAAACCATTGAAAAAATTGGTTTTCTTTGATGATGACTGTATATTTATACGAACACTGTAATAAGATGAAAGTTTAGAACCAATAACAGAAGTTTAAAATTAGATTCTTGATTGTAGTTACATGAAACTAAATATTTTGAAGGCTTTTTGGAATTTTAACTGGTTTACAGATTATCACAAGTCAGGGAGGGGGGGGGGGGCGGCAAATATTACGACCGCCCAGGTGGAAAAAATGGTTTCTACGCCACTATCTCCAGCCCTTCTCCAAGGTTACTGGTATTCTCTGAGGTCGGACTTTCCGAACTACTTAGATTTGGCCAGGTAGCAGTGGCAGTCTCACAAGGAAACACACATAAGCCGAACATTGACCCTTTGTGATACAATACAATGAATATTGATTCTACAATGAGAGTCCTAAATTATACTTAACTCAAGTATATTTAACGTAGAGATCTTTAACGAGTATCTGATATTGTCCAGGCTCGAGACCAACGGCTTAATGACCTCTCCGAGGGTCGATGTTAAGACATTGAGAGTCCTAATTTTTACCGAAGTGAATTATATTTAGAGTAGGGATCTTTAACGAGTATCTGACATGGTACAGGTTCGGTACCAACGGTTTGATGTACTCTCTAATGGACGAAGTGCTCAGATTTATCATTACTTCTTGCGTGAATAAACCGAGGTTCAGAGTGGATATTGAATCCCGAGCCTGCCTGTCCTGAGGCCAGCGCGTTGTCACTAGGCTAACCTGACCCTTCCGAACTCCTCATGAATAGTCCTAAAAACTGAAATGTTGAAGCAAAATCAATCTAAAAATACCGAGGTTTCTCTGTAAAAATTACCTTAGCAGTAACATCTAGCTTGAGTATTCAAATTTAAAGTTAACTGCTTGTGCTTGGTTTTGAATGTGCAAGTGTAACTTTTGAATCTCGCATGGTTGTACGAGTATTGTAAAGATTTTTCACAGCGGATTTATAATTGTGTTAATTTACTTAATTCATGATGACATTATACGATGGGAAATTTATTAGAGAAACAAGATTATTCTCCACCTCAATTTATACAAACCTATGACTTCTACAACCCATGCGATAGAATAAAAAATGAACAGACATTATTCTGTCATTACAGTGTATACTGTAATCTGCTCGGACCCTTAGAGTCGTCAAATTGTTTGAATCTACAAAGTAAAAGATATTTAGTCCAAATTACCAAAATAAAAAACAATGTTGTTTTATTTGAAACAACATAAAATATATTAATTTCTTCAATTCCTTTTATTAAAGCCATTTTAAGACAACAATAACTAATTAATAACAAAATATATTTTCTTGAAAATGTTAATGGGTGATCATTTCTTTGTTTTCTTATTTAGCTCTTCTCTGCTTTGAATTACTAATTTTATCAATGTTTGACTATAATATTTTTAGCACATATAAACAAATATTTAATTTTGCTATTTTAAAAATGATATAAAAGTATAAATACGAGGAATATATTTAGAAAACATTGATAATTGAGTAACAGAAAAGAATAATAAAAATAGAAAAAAGTATTGAAAGACTGAAATAAGTCAGAGGTTTAAGATAGGGAGAAAAGTGACTCAAAAGAGTAAAACCATGTGGGAATACTTTCTCTTGAGGGAATTTGGACTTTCCCTCAGAGTGTGATCCTCTGAGGTGCTCATCCGAACAAATTACTACTTGCTCATCGAGCCACTACTTGCCAAAACTTGCCCCTTCACTAGAGTTTTGTGAGCATCTAAATTAATACCTTTAACTAAACAAGTTAATCATGTTCTTGAATTAAACATACGTAATTCAATTCATTATGAGTTCAGGAGATTATTCTTCGCTCTTTAAGCTATAAAGCAATATTTCTTCGCTTGTAAGATATAAAACATAATATAATTGATAATATATAAAAATAATAATATACATGCATATTGTTATTACCACTGAGGTTAGTAAGATTAATATTAGAATTAGAAAAACCGTCATACCTCGTAAGATGATATCGGAGATGTTGGAGCGCTTTCGGATCTTGTCCATCTTCGTTCGCAACTGAACGAAGATGGACAAGATCCGAAGGTGCTCCAACATCTCCGATATCAACTTACGAAGTATGACGGTTTTTTCTAATTCTAATATTAATAATAATATAGTAATAACATAATAATAAAACATAATATATTAGTGTAATATAAAACAGATGATTTTTTTTAATTCATTCATTGTGCAACCTGTTATAGTGTGGAATTTACTCATATTTGTGACCTTTAAAAACATCAGAGCGAGTTATTTGAAATTTAATACAATATATGATATTGCACTATTGTGTGCAATAAAGTTAAAGGTTTTTTTTAACTTAGGTTTAGGATTAATTAAGTTTTTCATAATCATTCCCTTGTTAAAAACCTCAACAGTGCAATTCGACAATCATATATGGCATTCAATTTCAAATAATTCACTCTGATGTTCTAAAAGCTCCCAGATATATGATGTATATATATATATAAAGATTTCACATGAACACGTGATCATAACATAACATAACAATCAATGATCAAACCACAATAAGAAATGGGAAAACAAGACTAAGATCTTTCAACCGCAACAAGCGGTACTCTGACGAGGACCGCTTGTTGCGGTTGAAAGATCTTACTCTTGTTTTCCCATTTCTTATTTTGGTTTGATCATGTTTATATATATATTTTTTTTTTAGATGTAAACCTAAAGAAGAACACTAAGTGTTGAAGACGAGTTTTTAGTTTTCATTAGTGCGGAGACGTCATTTGAACTGATGGAAATATATATCACTCCTCTGAAAACAAAACCTTAACTATGAAACACAAAATAAAAAAATATACAGAAGAGAAATTTAATTATGTTATAGTTTACCATTTATAATCTGGAACTTTTACGAAGAATAGTTAATTTATTCATAGTTAAGTTGTTATTTCTTTTATGTTTACTATTCCTTTTTAAAGCACCTTTTTTTTCTAAAAATCATTTATTGATTGTTGAGACTTATTTATTTCAAAATTGATAACTCATAAAAGTATAGCAAATAATAACTATTTTAGTGAGCGCACTGTTTCCACAAATGTGCCATCACTAGTAACCTCCTGAGATATTAGAGGAATCTGACATGGTAGAAGTAAACTTGAACCTTTTAAACCAGTAGGCTGCACATATGAACTAGTTTACTGAAATATATTTCTTAAAAGTCTTGAATCATGTATTACAAGTAAAAAGCTAGCAAGCTGTGATAGATATCCACAGGAATAAGACATCGATTGTAAATAGTTTACATTAGATGTCGTCACTATTACCAAATGATACTTTGAAAATTATACGAGTAAACTGAACCAAGTACAACAGTTTTTGGCTAAAGTTATCTGAGCAAAGAAGTTCACTGTGATATTATTTGAAAACATATATATTTAAAATAATTTATGAACTTTATAAATTGTATTGTAAACACGTACCTGATCAAAAGAAAAACTTTTTTTATTAGGATACTTTAAGCTTATAAAAAATATATACATATATCTGTGAGCTTTAAGAACATCAGAGTCAATTATTTAAAATTGAATAAAATATATGAATGTTGAATTGCACTATTGAGGTGGTCATTTATACTCTCTGCTAAACTGTCAACTAAATATAGATGAGGAACCGTAACGATAAACACAACTTTGGTTACTATCTTCTCCTAGATACTAGTCTGTTTATTTATCTTATCATATTCTATGTTTTAAAAATTTTAAAAAATCCTATACTTGCGCCCACTTATTTTCCATATTAAAAATTATTTGAAGGATACTAGAGAAATTATTTATTTAAACATGGGAGAAGATTATATTTTAACTCAATGATATCAAAATTGTAAAATAAACATAAACCAACCAGTTGAATCTCCCCATGGAATTAGAACGTGCTAGTGCTAGATATTTCTGAAATGCTTGAACATACTATTAGATAAAGAACTATCAAACCAATGTATTTACTAAAAAAAAACTAAAATTTTTGACAAAACACAATGAAAAATCAGTATATAGCCAGCACTCTACCTATATTATTACTATGGACCAGAGGACAAATGACCTTATGGTCTTATACGTACACCGATCAAATGTGCAAGTATACTACTCCATGTGGTTAATATCAAAACAATAGTTTTTCACATCTTTAATGAACTTAAAGAAATATCCTTTAGACAAATATCACTCACTTCAGTCTTTTTTATTTATGATTTGCCAAAGTCATTACCCTTTTAAAGGAGATTGCACTTATACAAAATGTGTTCAGAGGTTTTATCCTCTACCATACAGAGTCTAAATTCTATTTTTGATGCCACATTCAGCTTGTACAAGTGGTAATTAAGAGAATAGTTCAAGTTAGGCATTTTAAACGTTTTTTCAACATTTTCTACGTAGATTTACAATTTTTTTACGAATTTAACTCGGGTAGAAATGAAAAATATGAAAAAAATTAAACTTGGTTTCACCAGTGATTTTTTATCTTCTTTCTTTTCATCTATTTCTTAATTGAAGCGTTAAGAATGCTTGTAGAGTGTTTCACAAAAGGGGTGTTCCGTGCCACAGAAGGTTTTCCTTGCTTCCAACCTTTGATTCATTCCTCTCATGTTTTCAGAAACACACACACACGAAAGTTAGCCTTGTTTCTAATGGTTAGTTTTTTTTTTGTTTTTGGGATGATTACTTCAGGTTATTGCTGCTGGCTAAAAGCTATGCTACCATCAACTTATTACCTAATTTGTGGTCAGACTAAATCCACAATGCCTTACAGTTTTAGGATTACCATAGGATTCCTTTGAATTCAATCGTCCCCCTCCGATAAGATCAAAGCCCGTTACCCCGTGACCAGGGCTTGCTACTAGTAGTTAATATCGGAGATATCGAGCCATCAAAGTGGGAAACTTTGGAAGCTTGACTTAAGAAGTAAGTATGATTACTTGAGGCACTTAACTTTCCCAGACCTCCTTGCCCTGATTTAGCTTGACAAATGCATAGGAATAGGCACTTTATAAAGACTAAGATAAACGTATTAAAAACATTCTGCAAGACGCACTTCTGTCGTTGTTCTTCTAACAAGAGACATTCTCAGGGAGAAGTTGGGTTATTATTCAAAAACAGATAAAATATTTCTACCTTACTTCTCTGATTTACAGTGCCTGTCAAGCTTTTGACTACATCCGGTGCTAACACTGTGTTAAAATTGAAATAATGACTTAAAACAGGAAATTTAGTTTTAAAAAGAACAAAATACTGCTACTTGTTAAAATCATTTTGAGATACACTCACATATAATAGAAGAAATTAGTCTTAATTTATGCTAGAGCAAAATTTAATTTTAGTTTACAAGTTAATAAATTATAGCACAGCAATCCCTACTATTATTGACATTTTTTATGAAATCACTCTTTAAACTAGAATTACAACGATTTTAAAGTTCAGGAGATTTTATTACCATGTTTCATAATTTGCTTTTAGCTTCATTATTAAGCTTGAAGTTGGAAATGATAACCATGAAATTGACTATTCTGTAAATTATGTAAACTGGTTTTAGTTGGTTTTTTTTTTGTTAAAATTGTTTGCACTCATTTTGAAATCAATAATTATGTTAAAAGGCTGAGAACTGTATGAAATGATGGCGTTTCTTTTTGTACTAACTGATCTTTTTTAAAGTAACACATGGATTCTTGGACCACTAAAGTAAATTGTTGATGATAAGCTGACTTGAAGCCATTAACTGTTTTAATTTCATGCATTATATAGTGAAATATGACATCGACAGAAAAGGTAACAATTTGACCCTTTGAACATTTTATACCAAAGGATAAAGCCTACTTCATTTGAATAGTATATTTATCACGTGTTAGTTTAAGTTAACAAACTAAATGAAGCTATTGTGGGAAAGAGGTAAAATTTATAGTGTGGAGGATATTGGTGGGTTGGAAAGGGTTTGTCCTCTTATAAATTAAGAGGGCCGGGCAACAAAGAGGGCTGCGTGCGGTTCGCTAATCCCTACCCCTGTCATGGTTGTAATTTACCTAACCTACCCCTGACCAACCAACATCCAGAGCGCCTGAAAAAAAAAAAAGCAAAAACCTCCCCAATAATATCCTTTTACCTTTTCATTTATTTATTTTTAGCATCCCTATATTCGAATAATCACATTCTAAATTATGTTAAAAGTTGAAAGATCAAACTACCCTTGTCTTTAACAGCTCAGTAGATCCAATTTATTTATGTCAATCCCAAAACAATAGACACTTATTCTTATTCATTTTACTTAATGTTTATATACAATGTTGTTTGCTATATATCTACATAATTTTTTTATACAAATTGTTTATTTTTAGATACATTATAAAATGTTAAAAAATTTCACATAAACACGTGATTTGTGTGTATGTACAAACACATATTTCTGGACATTTATCCTTTCCTGCACTTTCATTCTTTTAAAATACTACACTTTCCTTCCATCTTCTCAACTCCTCGCCAGATGTTTTCTGCATCTAGTGTTTCAGTTGGGTTTTTGACTCTGATGAAGACCGCTTGTTACGGTTGAAAGATCTTAGTCTTGTTTTCCCATTTCATATTGTGGTTTGATCATTGATCATGAAATGTATATCATCTTACCTCGTGTAGTTTAGTCACCCAAGATAAATCCAATTATTTGAAAACGAGTGGACAAAAGTATACACGATCCATTTCAAATTATAAACTTTCACTAACCTCTATTGTAATAACAATAAGCATCTATTAATTTTGTTAGATCTGGTTATGAACTGAGATCATACTTCTTTTACATGTTATAGGGATTATTGATAATGGCAAATGTTCAGAGTTTGAATTGAGAATTGGCAGTAGATGTCACAATGTTGAATAGTTCCCAACTGAACCCTTACATCCTCTGGTCTTAAAAGATTCATCACAAAAAAGGACTATCACAAAAATAACGATTGAACTCATTCAAGATTAAAGTGACCACACGTCCCGCTTTTTGTGGACTGTCCCACGTACCACCGATTTTAAAAAAATGTCTCGCTTTTTAGAAAATATTTCGCATTTCTTATTTCAAATATACTGTAAAAATACATTGCCAATTAGTTTTTACTTATTATTGGATGATAAAGAAATAAAGATACATAACAAAACACATAAAATGCATGCCAATTTTCTGAAACATGTCAAAAGTTTTTACAAAAAATTGAAGTATCTTGAAATATCTTGAAGAATGGACAGTTCAATTCGAAGACACTAAAAAATTTCATTGGGTGGCATATAAAAGAGATGTTATGGAAATATATTGAAAAATCTTTTGAATATATTAGTAGACATTTTCCGAGAAATAATATTTGCAAAAATGAATTTTTTTTTTATGAAGTGTTTGGTAAAAAGATATGTTACAGATGAAAAAATTAAATTTTGCTTTCCTAGAAATATGGAGGAGACAAAAAAATGAACGGAGTTATTCCCTAATTTAAAAGAGAGTAATATTAGTTATTAAAATTTTGTGAAAAATGTATAATTCGCACTTTCCATTGCAAGAATAAATGCAGCAATAGAACATGTTTTTTTTTAGTATCAATAAAATATAGACAACTGAAAAAACGCAGTTGAACATTAAAACTTTAAAATCTATATTAGTGTAAAATATAATTTGACCAATTCATGTGAAATAGTGCAGGACATTTTAATAAATGATCCCAATCTACTGCAAAGTATTCACTCGGATCAAACATTTAACTGTGAAAGAAAATCATAACTTTTTGTAAATATAAAATTTAATTTGATTAAAAATCTTGGTGTTAAAATTATTATTTTTTACAATTTTTTATAGTTACCAATAATTAATAATAAATACTTTTTTGTGCAAGTATATTGAAGCACACAACAATTAAGTTATTAGTTTGTAAGATACACTGTACAATAGGGTAGTAAAAAGCCCGGTGAGAGACACTTAGTGTCCCCCGTACGGCTACCCCTGAAATATGTAAACTTGGAGTATCTCATAATAAAGAATTTTCCATTCCATTTCAATTTTCATTTCATCCCATTGTCCCACTTTATCTCAATGAAAATGTGGCCACTTTATTCATGATTTGTATTTGAAGTTCGACTCATGGCGTTTATGGTTTCTGAGACGAATGACTAGACTCAGCTGGAAAATAATTCAGGACTCTTTGAAGAAACATCAGTTGTCATCTCGATTAGTGATCTGAATAGTAAGAAGAAATAACTGCAATCTTGCATCAATTTCAGTGTTCATCACTAAGAAAAAAATCATACAAAAGTAGAATAGAATAAACATTTTATACAGAAAGTATACATCGTAATAGTCATTGTCATAATTTTGTCCATTTTTATAAATTAATTGTGAATTGCATCCTAATTAGGAGAGTGTGAAACTTGCATGAAACTGCACTTTATGATACTGCAAAACTAGCTCAGTCATATTCATAATATTCTTGGTGTAATAAGAAAAAAAGTTTTCTTGGAAACACGTCGTACAGATATCGTTATCATAGTTATCAGTACATAAATTATTGTTCACAGCTTCACCTACCACTCTTGTTACTATTGACGTCAGAAAAATACAGTGAGCTCGTAAACAGTCAATAAATAATTCTTCGGCTGCACTAAACTTAAAGTGAGTATTATCAAAGTATTATCAAGTATAGAAGTGAGTAAAAAGCAGTATTATCAAAATAGTTTCGTGTATATATAACAAATAATTGTTACGAAACAAAATATAAATTATTCCTATTGCCATTAGAAATTGAACATATGTCATTTTATTAATATTTCTTTCATTATTTTGTTATATGAAAACTAGTTAAAACTTTTTATTAAAAAATTGTGAATAATTTAGGCATATATCTTGAGAAAACAATCCATGTGTGGATTGAAGGATTTGTGTTAGGTCTTATCTTTTAGAGGCACTGGGACTATGCCAGCAGTGTGTATGGTCCAGCAAATCACGTCCCTTTATCTCAAACACGAACATATCTTGTCAGATTCAATGTTATCAGTGTTCTGTTAAATTTATGGCCAATTTATTTTTTTAAAAAAGGACTTTAATGTTTAACCCTGTCCAACAGTAGTTAAATGTTATTGAAAAAGAAATCATCAAGCTTTTTTTACATCTAGGTAAAAATATTTTATGTAAAACAGCATATTAAATATATATTACCTAATATTAATTTTATTTACCAAATCAATTTTTTGTTACCTATAAATATAGTAAATCTTAAAAAATTAGACGTTGAGATATTTGTTGTATTTACACATTTTGGGGTCTTTTGAATCCCTATTCATATGTTTCTTGATGATGCTTCTATGTATGTTAATAACTATGAGCATATAAAGAAGATTTTTTTCATGATATAAATGACACTGTTTGATTGATCAAATTTATATTATATCCAAATCTTGGATGAAATTTGACAGACAAAATATTCTAAAGAATATTTTTTGTTTTCAAACTACAACGAGTATCATTAAAGTTCAAACTTTTTTTTTAGTTTTTCTAAAATATTGAAACTTGGGGGAATGTACTTTACTGTTCTTTCTTTGAAATAGGGTATTAATTTCAACCTACTTCTCCAGACACTCTAGAAACTTTAAATTGCGTATTAAGTTTTACCTTAATAAATATCTCATGACTAGCATTTTCGAAATTTGGAATATTAGAAGAGAAACTTATAAGGATAACTACTATGTTCCACCTCGAATAATCTATAACAATGATTATATTTTAAACATTATTAACTCATAGATATAGACTGATCAAAATAAATATAATCAAGTTATAATTCATCTCTTTCATTATTATGACAGCATGGTGTCTATAATTTATAATGACTGCTTATGATAATTCATATTTTTGATTTTAATAGCCAAAAAATCAATAACCCTTTATATGTTTCACTTCTAATGTATTAATTTTGAATACTCTCCTAACTGGCAACCAGAAATTTGCAATACATGATTAGTAACTCACGAAGTAGTAAATTACACTATTCTGTACAACTAAATTATACTTAATACTGAACAGTATAATAAAACAGTCATTGCTCTTTAATAATCTTTTGAATCATTGCTAATACCTTTCATACCGTATAGTAATATAGTATGATTAATAATATGTTTGAGAAAATTTTGCAGATTTATTAGATTTATTATTATTTATTACCTTATTTTATTGGTTACAACATAATGATTAAAATAATGTAAAATATTGTGTTTTTTTTATTATAAATCACCATAGTTCAATAAGAACGTGTGTTAGAATATCTTGTAAAGCCAATCTAATGAAACATTTAACATATTGTTAAAAAAATTTAGTTTCTACAATAAAAAAAATGGAAAGGACTGCATTGAACATTACTATTAGCTAACATTATAGCAAATTCGCTGACAACCAGTTGATTCTTTGATATACTTAAATGTCATTTTACATTGATTATTATTTTAATCAATAAAGCATTATTTAGTTGCATGAGGCTATAATTATTTTACCAGTTATAAAGAACATGAAATAATTGATAAATTTTACATGTTATTAAAATTAATACATTTCGGGGGGGGGGGGGGGGGGGGGAGAATTCATCGGACTCATATTCTAGGTGGCCAAACTTGTCATGTTGTACATTAATGTAATCAATGTAAAATGACATTAAAATAAATCAAAGAATCAACTGGTTGTCAACGAGTTTGATGTTATGTTAGCTAATATTAATGTTCAATGTAATCCTCTCCATTTTTTTTATTGTAGAAACTAAATTTTTTTAACAATATGTTAAATGTTTCATTAGATTGGCTTTCTAAGATATTCTAACACACGTTCTTATTAATTATGATGATCCAGAAATTTACAAAAAAAAAGCCTATAATTCCAATTACTCCAAAGGGCAATATAGGTAAAAAAAAACCCTGCTTATTCGATAGCTGCAGTACTCTTCGGATTTATTTACAGTGACTTAGAATTGTTTGATGAGAATCGAGTGAAAGCACATAATTCTTACGCTGTTTTATTAGGACAACATAACAGTCTCAATGTATATGGAGTTAACTATTTTAATATGATATTAATATTTATATACTAAAAATTAACAAATACAACCTAATAAGTAATTAACGTAATAAATCAGAGTTACTATATACTCCATAACTATGGAGCATGTGAAAATATTACAATAAACTCCCTCCAAGTAGGAGTACTACTTTGGAGGAAAAAAAATCAGAGTACCTTGGGTAGATGTACTTAGTTACATTATTAATTTGTTTTGAGAACTACCAGTTGAGAGAGTGAATGAAATGAAAATTAATTAATAGCAACGTTAAAAATGAATAACTGTAATATTTCAAATATGGATTATTTTTTATATCTCCATTGAAAATGAATGGAAAGTTATGAAACATTTTTTGCTGGTAATATAATTTGAGAAATGTATAACTTCATTCTAAGGGTAATATATTCGAAAAATGCAATGACAGATTCTTGGTATTAGAATCTGCAAATATTTAATATGGAATTGTTGACATTCAACTTGACTGTATGTGGACCATTATCAGATTTAAATATTCAATCAAGATAATATATGATGTAGAGATTCCAAATTATGATATAAATATAATTGCTATTTGTTCTGAGAATAATTGAACGTTTGAAAAATACGTGCTGCTGATGACAACGATTTAACGAATAATAGTTAACAGGCAACATGAATGACTATTAGAATCATTACCAATATTAACCTTTATACTTCATATATTGGCTGGAAAGTTCATTAAACATAGTTAACATGATAAACGATTCTATTGGTTAACAGAGCAATCAAAATGATCAATAGCTAAATCAAAGAGAAAACCTTAATTTAAACGCGTTTAGGTTGGTATTTTAATTCTAATGTATGTCATTATTAAGTATATCAATTATTATGACATTTAGAATATTAGAAAATTGAAAAAAAGACACGTGAAACTAAAATCAATGTTTAAATCACAGTAGAAATTTAGAAACGAACTATGATCTATTACCTAGAACTAATGGTTATTGTCACTTCATCTGACAATGGTAAGTAGCTTTAGTTGAAAGTTCTTGAAATTTTTACTGCGGTTTAAAAGTTTATAATTATATAATATAAATAATTTAATAATTACATAATATTTAATTAAATGTAATGGTACATATTCGTAGTAAAATAATAATTTATTATAGTAATAACATTACCAGTACTAATGTTATTAATTAACTGCAATAAGACTTAGTAATTATTATATTTCAGTAATAATTAGTGTACAACAATTGCAATTATAACAGATAATTACATTATCTTATTGTTTTGCTTATAACAAAAGTGCTCATAACAAGTTTGAGTGAGGTAATAACCAATAAGGTAATTTATTATATTATACAAATTATTTCATTTTATTAATATTTTTTATAGTATAATTTATTAGGAATATGAATAATATGATTTGTTATAATATTTTTTACAAGCATATTATCCTTTATAGTGAAGACAACTATGAAATTATAATGTGATGTGATAGAAAGTAAAAACTCCAGGGGTATAATAATATACAGCAGGAGAGAAATAAATGTGGTTTGTAAAGAGAAATTGAAAACATGGAGCATTAGTAACCTAAGTATTACGTGTGCTTTGTGGTTTCATGCTCTAAAGACAATTCGGCCATGACTTCAAAAGGCTTCATCACATCACTGAATATGGTCCACGTTGTTTGGTCTTGCATATATGTAGTCTTTGTGTAACCTACTGGTCAACATGACTGTTCAGTGAACTACAGTCATCTCCTTTTATGGTTTTAGAGCAATAATCCATATGCTCAGACGAAGCAGACCAAAATTAGCTTCTCTGATGATGTATTGATTTTACAATTTTACTGTATTATGATCATGTAGCATTGTGGTCACCTTACTGTTATAAAACAAGTTCAAACTTTGTTAGGTAGTGTTTAAAGCAATTACGCATGCAAGAATAGCTTCTGGGCCTAGTCTCTCTCTCTCTCTTTCTCTCTCTCTCTCTCTCTCTCTCTCTCTCTCTCTCCTCTCCCTCTCTCTCTCTTTTTCTCTCTCCTCCTTCTCTCTCTCCAAACAAACAATTGTTTTTGCTCACCAACTTTATTTATTTAAAAAATATGAAATTTATTTCTATATTATATTAAATCTGTGTTATTTAAGAATTTGTAAGAACTATGAAATAAATTTATTAACAGTTCAATTTTGAATGGTGGCCAGTTTAATTCTTTTAACATTGTAGGTCTCCGAAGATGGAGTCTATTATTAATGAGAGCACAATGGAAGAGAAGGTGATCCGTGGTTTGGACACTGAGATCATCACAGTTGTATAAAGCTGAGTCATCAATTTTGAAAACGATTGAAGAAACTTTTAAATTTACCATGTCTGGTTAGAAACACAGTTAATTGGTAGTTGTTCAAATTAAGGTGTTTATTTGATAATCTGCTAAGTATTGTAGGAAAATATTGCTTGCTGTGAGATGCTTCTGGAGTCATTCATATAGTACAAGCTGACATGAAAATATTACTATATACTAGACGGCCCGTGACCTCTTGTGTCACTCAGTGTTAAGAGATTATAGCAACAGTTAATAATATAAATTCATTGAACATGATTGACAGGAATAAGTGTTATCGCCGTTTCTTGTTATTAAGTGATGAAAACAAATAATCTCATTTGACACAAGCTTCATAAATTTCAAAGCTCTCAGTATGATTTGCGTTTGACCGTGCATTCTCAAACTTTTATGGCCAATTTTACATGACCAATCTTTCATGACCAATTTTACATGACCAATCACTCACTCATACACTCAAAAAACGTCACAAAAAACTTCAAGATTGGATTCAGGAGATTTCAAAACATTTGAATCTGTCAAACCTCGAAACTGCATTTTTTGTTATGATTGCTACACTTACCTAAAAGTCCAGTAAGAGATTTATTAATTTAATACAGGGGTAAATCTAGTACAGATTTCTTAAAAATTAGT
This sequence comes from Hermatobates lingyangjiaoensis, assembly GCA_026182355.1. NCBI lineage: Eukaryota > Metazoa > Arthropoda > Insecta > Hemiptera > Hermatobatidae > Hermatobates > Hermatobates lingyangjiaoensis. Next base: position 712,065 of record JAPFBL010000097.1, on the reverse strand, counting down.
AAGTGACGAAGAAATACTTACTAGTTGTGGGGGAGATGAATGTTATCACTGATTTGGTATCTTAAAGTTGATTGATCTGAACCCCACTCACCTTATCATATTGAAACAACTTCGAAATCAAATCCCATAAAGGAAACTGAAACATTACGTTGCCTAGTGCTTTCAGAAAGATAAGAGCAGATTTACTTCATGGGAGGGCTATTTATTATCCTTAATGATGTTCTCATGCAACAGAATACGCTCTTAACGTAAGTAAAAGCAAAAAAAAAACTTTATAAGCGCTTATCACATTTTCATAACAATGTCATGGCAAGTATATACAACCAAGACTGACACGAAAGTAATTTAACTTTTCAGAAAGCAATTAGTTTACTTTGCTTTTCTTCCTTTTAATGGCCTTCATGTAGCTTCATCACATGAAAACTTAATTAAAGTACTGCTCTAAATAACTCTTATAGTCTATTCTATCTTAATTTAAATGCTTTTGCAATTATTTATGCTAAACTGCTTCTGGTTTTTGTGACATTTTTTTTTCGCAAATGATAGTAGTATACTGAGGACGTCATTGAGTATGCAAACAGGTCACCAGTGAACCCTTTCCACTACATCCAAAAATATCCAATACCAATGACTGACTCTATATAGAGAGTCTTCAACTTTATTTGGGAAAAGAAATATTATCAAATATCTGCGTAATATCTCAAAACAGTTCTTATTTTGTTTTTTTTCGAGTCATGGATAGATGCACTGGATTTATCAATCCCGATGTCAAAAAAAATGAATATCAGTGCAAACTACGAATTTTTAATCTTCAAACTAAGTAGGTAAGCCTATGCATTCCTCTAATAAATGTAGATATAACATTGTTATTATCATTATTGATATAGCTTCTCGACCATTGATATTTCATATTCACAGAAGGGGTTCTTGAGGATTTTGGTCATAAACATACAACTCCTGATTATAAGCCGACGTTTTGCCAAAAGTTGTTTGGCATTTTCAAGGCTAAAAAACAATTTATTAACGACATAAGTAAACCAAGATAAATGCATTCAGGGATACCAACCAAGAGAAAACAAACCAAACAAACAAACAAAATCAGTAACAAGAGAAACAAAAAAGGATCATAAATTACCTAGTGTTAAAAATGCCAAACAACTTTTGGCAAAACGTCGGCTTATAATCAGGAGTTGTATGTTTATGATCAAAATCCTCAAGAACCCCTTGTGTGAATTGTTATTATCAGCATTTATTACTATTATATCTGTAGAAAACTATGTTCTAAATTATTAATATCAACTAGTTGAGAAAATACAATTGCAATCAGTATTTAATAAAATTTGTTAAATAAATCTCAAGTTTTCAAAATAAATTTTCATGCATCCATATAAACTGAGTGATCTACAATCATTTTTCTAGTAAAGTGGGCTGAATAGTAAATTTATGTGTTACATTATAGAATATATTATAGAAATGAATGCGCCTCTATCCGCTGACGATCTAGCTGAATGGGTAATGTATACCATTGGGGACCTTTAAACTCGTTTTATGTTCATAAACAAATGAGTAGTATCATATAACACAGCAATCAATCACAAAAAGTGCGAATTTCAGTTACTTATGTTCTAGAAAAGGAATCATGTTACTGTTGTAACCTTAAACCCATTGTAAATACTTAATATATTGGCTCAAAATAGATAAAATGTGTAAGTTTGTCCAAATAAACCAAACAAACATAGTGTTTATATGTGCAGTCACAAAACAGAATAACTCATTTCAAAGCACTGACAGACATTAATGGATGCATCACAAGACAAACTTATTAGGGGCCAGGTTAGCTCAGTGTTTAAAGTAGTCGCCTCTGAACTGGTAGGTCAGGGGTTCGATACACACCTGACCCTCGATTTATTCACGTGGGAAGTCGTCCCTCGGAGAGGACATCGAACCGTCGTTCTTGAGCCTATCCGATATCAGGTACTCATTCCCTACTCTAAATAAATTTGAGTTAGATAAAATTTAGGACTCCCAATGTAGAATCAACAAGTAGTGTGACTCGCCCATGACTAAAATCGGTTCCAAATAATAAATGAGCCACAATTTTCACTACTGGAACAGCTCTAAAAGGTGAAAGTTAAGTGTGGGCGTTGGAAAACAAACAAAACAAACTTAGTAGTGCAAAAAAATCTTATGTTTGACTATTAATACACTATACTTCTGAAATTATGACAACTAGAAGCAACTGAAATCTGAAAAAGTAAGTTATTGACGTGAAATATGCTTTCGAGATCCCTACTAGAGCAACATGTCTCCAGCCTTAGCTGCCATGCAACTACAAAATAAAATTGAATTCTTGTTATGTAGAAGATGAACATGTACCTTAAATATTTATCAAACACTCCAGAAAGGTAACACAAGCTTCTAGAAGACATAAAATAATCATAAGAAGACTGAAAACTCAAGCAGACTTCATTGTTGAATGAAAAAAGGTAGATTGATGTAGACGGTTTACAACACATTCACTTGAATGCTATCCATCACAATATATATGGCTGACATACTTTTAAAGTTTTAAGAATATCAGTCATCTTCATATGATAGCAACTATTGAAAAAACTTCAGTTTCTTTTATTAAACCTATAAATAACAGTTCTGTTAGTTAGACTCAACTTATTCAACTAGATTTAGATAGAAAATTTCTAACTCAATGTAAAAAAAAATCCAGGCATAGAATCAGTTAGCATTAATTTGAGTTTTAACTTTTACAGCTATTTTGATTTTTTCTGACAATGAAAATTTCTTGACATTTTTTTGTAGTTTTCTAATTTTAAGTTGATATTTTTTAACACAATTGCAGATTCTATAGTTATCCGTTTAGGTTAACAATTGTTTTTCCGAACTACATATAAATTATATCATAAATCCCATTTTCGTCCATATAACTTAAAAAAAATGTGTTGTTCGTTCTCTTAAAAGTTACGATTTTTGAATGTACTTATTATAAACTGTCAAAAGGTAAAACCAGTATTGTGTCACAGATTAAAAAGCTACTGTCAAAAGTGGCTTATTCCTAGACACTCACTTCTAGGAATATTTATATTCCTAAATATAGAAATATTTATATTGCTGTAGAGGTTCGAAATATTTCTCATGAACATAGTCAGAGCTATTATAAAATATTAATCCCATTTTTTTTACTTATTGTAAATTTTGTATAAAATTGCATTATTAATATCAACTTTAGGTATCATGCTTATTAGGATATTGAACCATATAGTAAATTTAGGTTTACATTATGTGTGCACAGTTTACTGTTTATGTAATGTCTACAATGATGTGATTCTGATTTCTCAGATTCAAGTTTAAAAAATACAGATGGCAAGGACTTCAAAGTTTCTGGCTGGATAGTTTACTAGTTCCTTTTATTCTAAAGAGTTTGGTTCAATGGAAATTAAAAAAAAGGAGAGATAAAAAAGAGATTTGCAGTTTTTTTTTGGTGACAGGCATGTTAGAACAAAATATTTCGATTTAAATACCACAAGAGAGTTGTTAAAAGGAGTTGAAGCGAAGGATATTGGATCACCATTAATTTGTGTTGATGAAATTCAAGCTGAATAAGGAAGAGGGCCATTTGAGGAGAAATACAAGAGGGCCTAGTCTCATTTGAATAGGGCAGTCGATTTGTGCCTGTTTATCTTGCATGAGGAGGCGGGAGGGAGGAGATAAGTTAGGGGTGAGTCACCCCTGGGGTGCGATCAGCCTGCTTCGCGAGTAATTGCCACCAACCCTCCAATACCCTCGTCTACAGGAAATGAGACCCTCACCTGAACACCATCAGATAAATGCTTGAAAAAAAAAAAGATGAATTGACTTCTTATTTCGGCTTTCTTTTTAATTCTTTATCACACCCCTGCCTTTCGACCATCTGAATTATTACCTGGACCCCTGAGCAGTGTTTAATGCAATATTTCTCTTCTTTCTTTTAAACTTTCCAGATTTTACCTTCTATTTTAAATTCTCTTTCTTTCTTTTTTTCATTTTAACACTAAAAGTGTAATATGAACTTTGGTGGTGCTTTGTCTTCAAGATATTGCAATTACATTCCTCTTCCACTTAGATAACATGCTTGAACCTCTTCTTATTATTCAATGTCAAAATTCAAAAAATTAAAATATTAAAAAGACATATACAGTAATGACATGAACCATTAGTACTAAGTAGGATATAAAGAAAGTAGTCCATACAGAAATGAATTCCATCACACAATTATGATTAATTAGAAATTATATAACTTTTTTTTATAAATTGTACAATATATATCAAAATGTGTTATACTCAAAGTAGCAAATATTGAAATCTTAAGAATAACTGTTATAGTTCATGATAATTGAAGACGTTATAACACTATGTTTTTTTTTACAAGGTGTGTAATATTCGGTTAAGGATCTCTAATCCAATCAACATATCTGAAATGAAGTAACATTTAGAACCTTCATTAATATGATTCACCCATAATTCCAGTTTGACTTTATTATATATAACTACACAGGAATAACACACTAAATAAACAGATATATCAGTTTACATTGATATATCGATGAATTGTCAACATTAAGAGAAGAGATGTGATCTACTTGAAAAGTAAAATCATACCGGGAAATCGCTTCTTCATTATGAGAGTATCAGTGCTGCCAACCCAAATATGGAGGAAAAACAGATGAAACATAACAAAATATATTATTTATAGAAGAACACTACAAAATAGTGAACAAATATATTATAAATATAATTATACAATTAAAACAAAATGGTTCTGGCAAATATTGAGTCTTGAAGTTGATCTAGTGCCAAAGAGACAAATATACCTACTTTGAATCTGTTAACATAACGCGAATTTAGAGTTGGTCATCTCATAAAATATTTGAATATCAAATCGATCATTAAAAAAAGGTCAGTTCGATAAAAACTAAAAAGAAAAAAATGATAACTCAGATCGCTGATACAAACTCTCATGTTATCTCAACAAAGGTGCACATATATTCCTCCATGGTGCTGAACTATCTCCCAGACTCAATCTTAAAATGTAAGTTTATCCTCTCTTTATTGTTCTTAATTATTTAATTAAATTTAAATCTATTTATGCTGTATTTTTTATGTTATACCTATTTTCATACTTTTAATATTTTATATATTTTCTTTATTATTTTTTTTCTTCTTTTGCACTCCCTGTATATATTAGTTGCATCTCAGGCATTACTATTATGAGAAAAGTTTTTCCAATTTGGATTTTCCTTCTCCTCTAATAGTCACATCTTTTAGTGCTAGTCAATAGAATTTGAAATAGTTTGAAAATAGTTTGAAAAGAACTAGCCAGTTCTTTTTATGTATTTAGATGATTATATACGATCAAACTACAATATAAAATGGGAAAAAAGACTAAGATCTTTCAACCGTAACAAGCGGTCATCGCCAGAGAAAAAACCCAACTGAACTGACGAAGACCGCTTGTTGTGGTTGAAATATCTTAGTCTTGTTTTCCCTTTTTCATATTGTGGTTTGAACATTGATATATGGTATATATATATATATATATATATATATATATATATATATATATTATCTTTTAAAGGAAAAGAAATTATATGTCATGACATCTAGTCCAGTTACACACAACTAACTTATAGAAAGTTTTACAAATTTATTTGCAAATATTCTATTATCAGGAGCATATATATATATACATATATATATTTCAAAAAAATAAATGAGGTAGTCTAATAGGATTTACGGAAATAAGAAAAACATACAGAAGAGAAAACGATACAAATATTTACTTCTACGGATTGTCATCAGTAGACTGACAATATTATACCTCAATCCAACTATTACAAATAGCATAATTCTAGAGAAAAGAAAGAAAAACTGCGAGAAAATATCAAAAAATGTGTATGCATTTTATAATTATCTGCGAGAAGTAATAACTTAATTTCATTTTCTGAAAAGAAAAGAAAGATTTTAGTTTAGATAAGGATTATTGAAAATGACAAAAATAAAACATGTTTATATAGTTTTTGGGAGAATAGGGTTATGAGCATGTAATTGAATTGAACACCTATCGCTTTGCAGCATATCACAAAGGCAGACCTGATAATCTTCGCACGGCCAATATTATTACTGTATATTGAACTCAATTAGCACTACACAGTTACCTAATTCTAAATTACATTATCCAAACACTTACTGATAATAATAATATTAACTTGCCATTTTTACTCATGGAATGCATTTTTTTTTTTACATACCAAGAACCATATTATGTATGTTAATAGTGTTATCTTTCTATTTCTGACGTAAATAATTTCAAAGAATTTTCTCTCTTTTATTACATGGTTATATTGTATGTTTACATTTTCATCTGTTTTATTATTTAAAAGTTTCGATGCTTTTAGTTAATTTGTTTTTCCATATAGGTAGTACATATGAATCATGAATGTTAAGATAATTGGAGTGTTTGGGTATGAGTAAGAGAAAGAGAGGGCGTGAGAATGTGTTTAAAAGAGAGAGATTAAAATAGAAAGAGTAAAGAGAGACATGGTGAGTGAGTGCCAGTGAGTGAGAGAGAGCCTGTGCACAGTGGAATGAATTATGCTAAACTGAGAGAGTTGGCAGTCTGTAATCTTCAGAGACAGAAGCTGTCGTGGCTCATTTGAATCTAGCAAGTTCTCTACGACCATTTCCATACTATCTCTGTCTCATTTCACTTCAACTCCTTCCACACAATTAGCTTTCAAACTATGAGCCCTTCATCATAACCTAAACTAGTTTTGGCATTTTAAAGAAGTAGTAATAAAAGTACACCTATTTACAGGTAGTACAGTACTAATAATATTAACTTGAGTGGCATATAAACAACTTGGAATATCTTTAAGAATTTATACTCTAGAATCTATTTGAACGTAATATACCTTCAAAGAACACTCATTTACCTCAGAAGTACGTTTAGGTCTGATAGCGCCATATAGACTCAGTAGATAACCTCGTGTGTCGGGAACCCTTGAGATCTGCACTTTTTGTGGACTGGATAAAGTCCACCAAAAATTCAAATAAAATAAAAAATGCGTCAGTTTTTGTTTTTAAATGCTTGTAAAGTAGCCTAATCTGCATAATTCTATTATGCGACTATTTTTTTATTTATTGTTTAAACTGATCCCCTAGCGGGTGATAACGTAAGCCATTTTCCGGCTAATTGATTCTACAAAATCTACATTGGGAGTCCTAAATTTTGCTTAACTTGAGTGCATTTCGAGTAGGGATCTTTAACGAGTAGCTGACATCGTACAGCCTCGGGACGGACGGCTTAACATCCTCTCCTAGGGAAGACGTACTCAAATCTAACCTGGCCCCTATAATGCAACTATTTTATTTTTTATTCATATACTCAAGAAATTATTTTAAAAACAAATGATATTGTGCCATGTGACAAAACATTGACACTTCTTTTAGAAAAAAAAAACTTACAATCTATGACTGTAGATCTTTGAAAGAATAATCATTACCTCGATTGCAGATTTTTATAAATTTTTGAAAAATGAACTGCAACGAATAACCAAGGACTGCCATTAAAAAGTGATTGTTTGTAACTTCAATGCACTACTAATATTGTAAGAAATCTTCAAGACATTTTCATGAATCATGCGTAATAAAACTTCACACGTGTTGATATGAACGAAATGGTTTGGAACACCTACCTAAAATTTTTTGAGAAAAATTACTAAAAGTACATACAATTTTTAAACACCTGAAGCAGTTTAATAACTTGAATAATGTTAAATGACGACTTAAATAGTTTTGGCCTGACTTATCACTAAAAAAATTTCTCAAAGTTGTTTGTGTCAAGCTTATGATATATTTACATCTTTAATTTAAAACATAGACAAGTGATGGATCTGAATATGAATTGAGGAAATCTAATTTCTCCCCTTAGCATACCAAATGTTCTGAAAAAAAAAAAGAATGTAATTGTTTCTTTTGTGCTAATTAGGGGAAAAAAGGCACTTCAGAGAATAACAAACAATATTGAAAACAAAGGTAAGGTTAGTCAATATTCACTCCAAGAATGAATCAACTTTACCTCACCCTTCTGTCAATCTCTCTCACTTTCATTGCAAAGGGAATTATATATTCATTTAGTAGGGTGTTATGTATGTTGTCTATTCCAAATTGATAGAAAAGAAACAAAAAAAAATAATTGTTTCAGATTTCTGAGGCTATTATTTTAGTTAGACTTCCAAAATAAGCTATCAAAAACCATACATTCATGGCAGAAATGCCATACGTAAGAGTTTGTTAATAAAAGAAATTACAAATTTTTGTTTTTTTGTGTCAAACATAAATGGTACCATGTAAAAGATGTTCCATTACTTACGTTTATTCGTCGAGTTCTTTACAAGATTATCAATATCGTTCACAGATGTCAGTATTAAGTAGGGTATCTATTATATTTACATATTTTTTTTATTAAATATCGATCGCTAAGTTTGTTGGCAACTATATTCTATGTACAAGAATGTAGCCATCCTTTATTTATTCAATAAAAACGATAAATATTTCCATTATTTTTACTGTAAAATTTTATAGTGATTTTCATCACGATATTATTGAATTATTATTTTTTATTTTACAAAGCAGACGACAAGTATTTTTTTCGTAATTTTTTTTATATTTCGTAAGTCGTTTTTTTATGATGGTACGAGTACTGTCATAAGAAAAGTTAAAAACTAATATGATCTCTTACTGAACAAGGTAATAAAGTTAGCCTGTTTTTTATTAAAGCGGTGTGACAAACAGGACTTTTCCTTTAATCTTGAAAAGCCTTTACTTATTAAATCTGTTATCATCTCGTTAGTGATTGGCCAAAGTATTTTATGAGCAGTAGTAATGTAAAGGTCTTAATTAATAGGACAATGATGGGCACAGCAATGCTATGTGGTTAAAGGATAGGAGGATTCAGTTTTTCGTGTGTGTGGTTGTTCTTGCTTTTTCTGAATAGGATGCTTTATTCTTAAATCTAATTTATCAGTGTTTGTATAGTGTAAATATTCTAAAAAAAAAAGTGAGAAATCAGGTTTTCAGTGTGAGTTGCCAGGCCGAAAGAGCAATCACTTACGGTCAAGGGAGGAAACAAGGCCACTATGTCGGTGGGGGGGTTGGCTCGCTTTTTCATTTTCTGTCAGCGTGAATTCATCACCGCATACGAGATTGCCCACCATTCCCAGTGTAATTCCTCACAAACCACCATCCCCTACTAGGAGGGTAATTTTTATCAACCCCCTCCACACCCCTTGCCTATCCCTCTCCGAGCTTCTGCTTCAAACATCCATCAATGTCACTCGTAAATGATCAATCTTAAGGAAATGAACCATCTCCCACAACCATTTTCACATATTTGACAAAAACCACCAAATAGTCCATCACCTTTTCGAAATAGATGTCATTTAGCAGCAAGTGCTACTTTTATGTAAAACCCCAACATATTTTCTTTGAATAGTTAATTACATCATATGTACAATTGTGTAATTATATTGAAAAAAATGTTTCACTGATTGTTTGACAAACGTAAACTTTACTATAATTAAACGTTTTTTTTTAATCATGAATAATAAGATTAATTCAGTGATATATTTAAATGTAGATACCTTCATTATTAATAAAAAAAAAATCATTCGTGCAGCCCTAATACTACTAATGTAACTTACAGTATCAATAACTTAATAATAAAAATTAAAAACAGTCAGTAGCCAATTTTATTAATTAAACAATTGGAATGAATTAGTAATAAAATTAACCTGTGTTACCCATGTAAAATATATAGGTCTCATATTAGACTCCAGATTGACACTCAGGCAACATTTTCCGAGCAAATCTAAGCTGGGAATATTCCTAATGTGCAATCTTTATTCTATACTCAAATTGAGAAATATTCCACAAGCAGTGAAGGGCCTTGTCGATAGGGCAGTCATTCGTGACAAAATGGATGCACAGTCTGGTTTGGAGTGGCTCCCGCGAACAAGAACTTCATCCCGGTTGTACAGAATAAATGTACCCGCCTTATAGCTAGGGCACATGGTATGGCATAAATGTAGATATTCAACTTGATTTGAGTTGGGGATCAATTGATTGCTACATTAGCCGACTTGCCAACAATGAAGACAAAAAACTGCCAACCCATCCAAATCTCCGAGGTACGGGAATTGAATCCAACACACATCCTTTCCCAAATCGCATGAGTCTTAATAGTTCCCTTTCTGAACTAAATATGACATGACGGCTTATAAATTATACAGTACCTCAGACAATACAAAGCTGCAAGACCATACGACCACAAATACGACTACTTTCCCTGACAGACCAAGTATTGACAATGCTTACTGATCTAAATAAAAACAACAAAATGAGAATTTAGCAGTAGTGGGCCTCTGGTCCAGAACTGCTAATTACGACGTGCACTGTTGTGCCTGAAAATATTCGTTGGTCATTGGACCCAGGTCAATAGTATAGTTTGCGTGTACAAATTATATATATCCTTACTTGAATAGCTTTGAATGATTTGAATAGCTTTATAGAAAAGTATAATACAAAAACAGTGAACCGGATAATAAAGAAACTATTTTGATAGAACAATTTTTAAAATTGTTTTTAAAATTTTTAAAATAAAAACAAAAATAGTATATTTTAAATTTATATTATATTTTTTTTTATTTTAAAATATGTTATTACCTTTTACTATAACTATAAACATGCTGAGTTTCACTACATCCTTAATAACATTTCGCTTAACATTGATTAAAGCAATGAATATCATTTAATAAAAATGTTATTTCAAATAATTTATACCTTCTATCTAAGTATTCATTTTTACTAAAATTTGTTTTTTATCTATGTTTGTATACCTGAGATATCTTAAAGTTATAATAAAGGGGAAGGGTATGGAAGAAGGAAAGTTTGAGAATGCCTGTTTTAAGATTCGGCTATCATCTGACAGACATTGTCTCTTATACATAATAAAATGACATTCTACTTTTTAAAGAAAGTGTACCATAGAAGTTACATACCATAGCAGTGACTAAACAAAGAACTGACAACTCCGAAATAAAGCTCAAACTGTTGATCATCTTAAAGTTAGTTACATTGACGACCGCTTTTTTGAAACAAAATTTTAAAAAAGATAAATGACTAGAAAATAAGAATAATTATGTATAATAATACTTAAAACAATTAAAACAATAGCGTTTCTTTGTCTAATACTTTGATTTAGAATTGAAGAGAATTTCCATTTCAGATAAAAACTGTGTGTTTAAAGATTTTTCAGAGGTGGAATATACAAACTGTAAGCATTATAATATACAAATTGATTAGGTCAGCGTTATAAAAAACATTCTGCAACTGATAGATTAGTTTTTTTTTCTGTTAATACTTTAGGTAATTTGAATTGAGCATAGTGTTACTATTAAGTGCAAAGTGGTGAATGTCGTCTTATTATCTAAAAAACATTGCCACTGCACCAGACCACAGAATTCGAACAAGACTGTTCTAGCAGTGTAAAGATGTTCCCATATCTACTGGAAGAGATAGATAAGTTCTGGCTACTTACTTGTTACGGACTAGGGTAAGCGTGGGATTAGGGCAACTGGTTCTCTAACTCTGGACGGAAACTTCAGAGTGAACTGTCTAGCCAAGATTTCTAGTCTGAAACCACAACCATGACAAATCAGTCTTTAAATGAAGAACTACCCACTATTGTATGAATTCATGGCCTGATAATCCCGAGACATATCAAATTCTTCAACTATTTTTGCAGTTTGATCGTTAAATTTAAGTAGTTCCAAGCGAGAGACGTTGACTGGCTTGTAATTTTGTATTACTGTGATGTCACCGATGAGTTACTTATCATCAGTTAGTAATGGTGGTGTAGTCAGTGAGTCAACTCTTTTATGAGTGAATCCTTTACAAAATACATATAAATTTGTAAAAGGTTTTTTACACAAACTGTTTTAGCTAATATTCCGGATAAGATATAATTTTCTTGTTTATTAGTAGTTAGTCATTGAATGGATTTTTAATTTAAACGCAAAGGCATCCTAAATATCAACATTTACTAAGGCATAAACACTTGTTTTAGGTAACTTGAAGTTTGTTTGTGTTACTTATTGCAGACTTTAGCAAGATAGAACATCCATAAATAGTGGTGGATCTTATTACCACCTTATAAACAAGCTAACCAATTCTTTGTAAAACTGAAGGATGCGATGTAAATTTCACAGCAGATCAATTTCCACCATGTGGTTATTTTCGTACGTTTCTTGATTACAATCTATTTAATATGCATATACTTCACCATATTCGTCAGGCCTAACTAGATTCCCTTCCGGGAGATCAGATTAGTTGACTCATCTCGAACACTCTATATTAAAGCTGAAGATCAAATTATAATCACATCCACTTCTTCGTCTAAAAGTTATTGCTGCTTTGTTATGTCATTGTTGCGACCTGTCGCTTCTATTACATTTATTTATTGAACTCTGACACTATAAGGAAAACTCAATCATTTGTAATATGTTTATATGTCCCTTGTTGTACTCGGTATCTCCTGTGAAATGTCATTTCTTTGATGTGTGTTTATGTGCCTCCCTTGAAATGTTGTTTGTTTGTTTTCCAACGCCACACTTAGAAATTTTTCACTTAATAGTGTTGTTCTAGGAGAGGAAATTGTGGCTCATTTATTATTTGGTACCCATTTTAATAATGAGCGAGCCCCATTACCTGTTAAATCTACATGGTAGTTCAAACTGCCTAACTCAAGTGTATTTAGAATAGGGTTTTTTAACCAGTACCTGACATCGTACAGGCTCGGGACCGACGGTTTAACGTCCTCTCTGATGGACGACATACCTCCCGCGTGAATAAGTCGTGGACCAGATGGGAATCGAACCCCGGACCGTCCAGTTCAGGGGTGAGTATGTTAACCACTGAGCTAACCTGACCCCTTCCATTGAAATGTCACCTTATGAAATGTTTCTTCTGGGGTTTATATTAATCCTTTATCTTACTGCTATGAAATTTTATTTGGATTAATTTCTATATTATATCGTTTTTCTAAAAAAAAATACTCCTGCGATAGTTATAAAATTTAAGGACATGATGAAGTTTGGAAAACAGAGGCCGTGTTTCTTTACCTTTGTATCAAATGAGATTGTACATTATGGAAATTAAAACTGAAGCTTAAAAAGTACAGAGTATACAATATAAAATTGTGAAATATTCATTTTGAAAATAAAATTAGGTTTTAATATTTTTTTTTTTAAAAATATTAAGTTATAATTATTATATGAGTATGATGGTTCCCTTATTTAATAAATTAAAGTTATTACAATTTTAGGAAAAGAAATTTTCTTTGTGATATTTGATGACGTTGTACAAAATAATATAAATAATAGCTATATATATATAATGTTTAAAATTCTAACATATATGTTATTTTTAAATTAAAATAGTATCATAAATATTTAAACCATAGAAAATAGAATAATAAATATGAAAGAAAATTGAAGTGTTTGGCGTAATTGAGTGTCCAAATAATACGAGACAAAGAAAAGAGAAGGCGGTGTGGTGCGCGTGTGTTATTTCTTGCACCCAAACGACGGCCATGCTCTCTTTTCCCTTGGTGCCGCCATTCTACTGTCTCTGCTCTTACTGTATTTCAGCCTCTTGAATCTAGAACCAGCCCTTTTGTTTGTCAAGTAAATCACTAGCAAATAGAAGCAACCACTTTACAATCTTTCTCCTAACGTTCAAAGGAACAGTCTCAAATATTGCTTCGTTAGCTATCATGCCTATTTATAAAGTTGTCATCTTTACTGAATGTGTTCATATTCACTAAAACAAATTACTCTTGATGTAATATTTATAAAAATATAACTAAACGCATTTCATCAGTATATTGTTAATTTAAAGTACAACATAATTATTAAACAACTGAAATTTATTTAAAGTAAAATATTCTTTCCTTCATCCATTTTTATTATTATTATTTTATGAAACAACTTACGAACTTTCAATGAAGATTAAGTCATTTTTAAGGACATGAATAATAACTGGACAACAATTTTTAAATAACTCCATCGCACTATTTTGAACTTGACACTATTTTTTATATTCGTCTCGATTTGTTTTCTTGATCCAATATTCATATGACAGTTTTTTTTTTGCTGAGGGTTGAGGTATTTGAATGAAATTACTTCTTTTTCCGACGTTTCAACATATATTTATGTTATCTTCAGAGCTACAACATATTTTTTTTACACAGTTAGCATTATTATTATTATTATTATTATTATTACAATTTACATTTTTACATACAGGTTAATAGAGAGGTGGTGATTTGATACATCTGGTATTACTACCATGGATTTTCAAATTTACATAAAGATATGTTTATGACATTTTATTGCTTTGTGTTTTATATCTTTATGTGAATGTGAAAGAAATCCATAGTAGTAACACCAGATGTATTAAATCACTACCTTTCTGTTACCCTCTATGTACTGACGTATTGTGTATCTTACTTAAAAATAGCACTACTAAGGTCATAGTTCAACTCTTCCATTAAAGTGCTATCTCAGTTAAGTACCTGTCAATGTATATCATTCAGTTTTTTGTTTAAAATTTTAACAAAAACATTTAGAAGTGTTATCACCGTAAAATGTAAAATAATAACCAAAATTCAAGTAGTAATAGTGCTAATTGTAAAAAAAAACATGTTGTAGCTCTGAAGATATAAATATATGTCGAAACGTTGGCAAAAGGAGTATTTAAATCAAAAGACCTCAACCCTAACAAAAAAACTGTAAACTGTTTCTTGTAGTTATAAGTGTAGGTTATCATCACTGATACATTACCTTTTTTTAGAAATAACAACAACTTTACAAAATGTAGTCTTTCTTGTTACATCAACTGTTACAATAGGAACACTACTAGATGGAATAGTTTATGTTATTATTAAAATTTATTGTATCAGTGATGCTACTCCACCCTTATAAGCATAAGTAATGGTGCAATGTAGTTTTAAAACATGTTTACCGGTTACTAAGAATGTCTCCAAAAAAAGAAAAAAATCTTCGTCGAGAGTTTCGAAGTTGTATTTATAAAATAATAAAAAGGAATGATCATGTAAAGATAAATATGTGCTTTCTTGAATAAACAACACAGTAATCTGAAAACAAAAAATGTTACTAATAACATAGAGTTCATTCATCTGTTAATGATGATATTTTAAATACCATATATGCTAAACAGCATCAATATGATGACGTATTGTGCATCTTACTTAAAACGAAAACTACTAAGAACATAGTTCAACTCTTCCACTAAAGTGCTATCACTGTTAAGTACCTGTCAATGTATATCACTTAGTTTTTACATGACATTTTAACAAAACGTTTAGTGATAACAAAGTACTATCACTGTTAAGTACCTGATACTGTATATCATTTAGTTTTTATATGGACTTTTAACAAAGATATTTCTTAAAACTTTTAATGATAACTTAGTGTTATCAACGTTAAGCACCTGTCAATATATATAACAAACACGTTTAAAAGGTAATCATATTTTAACTAGTTCTTCTTACTCATAATGTTCATATTCAGACATTTATTGATTTACTGATAAGAATAAATTAATTTCTTTGCGTTGTATATGTTTATATTCTCTAGAATCAAAGTATTTGTTACATTTCTAACCGTTGTGAACTAACGTTTTGTTTGTACTTGCTGGACAGGTATGTTCTATTTTTAGATGAAATGTTGCGTCACTATCAGTTCAAGAGCAATCAATTTTATGTAAAATTTTAAAGACTAAAATTTTACATTTTACTGCTGCCCATTTTAAGGAGTAGTGTTAGTATTGGAATCGCATATTTGCCTACATGGATATGCTTTATTCGAATACTTCGTATTCGATGCGCCCACTCTAATGCAGACTTCTCTGAAGAAGGTAGTGTAACAGTTCAAGTTAAATATTGTGTCCATATGTAATATAGTAAAAATAGAGTTCAGCACACCAATGTTATATTATTTAATAAAAAATGAGAAATCTAAAAAAATGTAAAAATCAGAAACAAAACTAAAGTTGAAAACTTTTAATTAACCAACTCGAACTAAAAGCACACTGATTAAAGTATTAAAGGTAAAAACACACAATAGGTAGCAACACACATTCAGTAGTAAAACTGGCTGGTAAAAATCACCAAACTGTCGAGTGTTTTGTTTAACATTTAGACTTTCCTGAATCAGCGGCCACAACAAAAATTTATTATTAAATATATTAAATAACATCCTTTTATTAAATAATAGATGTGGTTTTGGTTATTAAGAAACAAGTCGCTTCAATCAGTAACAGTATTTGTGAGAGTTCCAAAGGAAAACTTGAGTTATATGAAAATGACAATAGCAATGTTATAGTGGTAAGCACGTCATGATGTTTGGTACATGAGGTATTGAATACTGGAATTTTTAGTTCTATTCTGATATAGGATACACAATACATCATCAATTAGACCCAGCCAGGTGGAGAAAATTTATTCAGAAGGCAATACAATCGAATATAATACAAAATTGAATACAAGCCAACAACAATTTCTCTTTTTATTTCAGTAATGGAATTTGATAGAGTTATGAAAAATTCTTGGGCTCCTTCGCCTGATAGTATTTCTCACAGTCAAATATTGAAACATTTTTACGATTCTTCTCCATTTGATAGAATATTTTACGAGAAAAAAAAAGAAAAAAATATTAATATAAAATAAAGAAAGTAATATAATAATATTTATCAAATAAAATAAAACCAGATTTTTAAGCATTCTTCCAAAAGAAAAGAAAACTATAGATATTTTTTTTACAGCTATAAGCTTATAATTTAATTACTAAATAAGAATAATTAAAAAAAGACTAAAGTAGCTTGGTGAATAGTAAAAATGCTGCTTTATTTGTTCAGCATCTTTCGCTTTATCCTTCCAGTTATTATACTCACTGAGTTCCCATCAGTGTTCATAAACACTCTAAATATATTTATAATTGCGCATTTATTCATAAAAAGAATTAACAAACATTCAATACTTTCAAATATTGAATCCTTATAGCATATAGTTTTGTCCTTTCGTCATTAACAGATGAAATAGATAATTTTTAGAATTATTAGTAATAATGTCCGTCATACCTCGTAAAGTCTCTGGTGAGCTCGACCGGTTTCAGGTCCGTCTGGTTCCCATCTTCAAGAGCAACTGTATTTCTATTTTCTTTATATTATATTATTTTTTATTTTTTGAAAAAATAATAAAAATACAGTCAGTTGCTCTTGAAGATGGGAACCAGACGGACCCTAAACCGGTCGAGCTCTACAGAAACATTACGAGGTATGACGGACATTATTACTAATAATTATAATATTACTAACCTCAATGGAACTAACCCAATAACTATAAATAATGTTTATCAATTATTCTAAATTAATCAATTAATCATAGCAATTTTCTTATGTTTTGTACTTTTTTACCATATTTTATTAAAAAAAAATTTTTTTTCTACTTCATCACTCCATTTTATTATTTTATTAAGCACAACTTCCGAGCATTCCACCAAGATCTAGTCTTCTTGAGGAATATCAACAAAACTTTTGCAGATTAGA
Organism: Hermatobates lingyangjiaoensis; assembly: GCA_026182355.1. Taxonomy (NCBI): domain Eukaryota; kingdom Metazoa; phylum Arthropoda; class Insecta; order Hemiptera; family Hermatobatidae; genus Hermatobates; species Hermatobates lingyangjiaoensis. The sequence goes on along the minus strand of JAPFBL010000097.1, from coordinate 694,329 downwards.
CTTTTTTTATAAAAAAAAAAACAGTAGCTATCATATAAAGTTTGTCATCCTATGTATTAAATACGATAGTAACTACATGTCACTTTGTCAAAATATGTATTGATAATAACTAAACATATCTAATTCGTGCAATTAAATTTCAGCTACAAATCAAAGTCATCATAACTAGGCATCATTATATTCTCTTATTAATATTTAATTGGGCATAAGTCTATTTCATGCTCACACTTTTACTTTTTATACCTAAAAATAGTTGATTACATGAAGATGTGTTTAGTTTTTTTTTTTGAAAATTACATTAATAAGAAAGGAAGTTATAATAGCTTGTTACAAATTCAGAACATGTATTTTTAACGCTAAACTGATAGCAATGAAATTATGTTACAAAATTGAACCTAAAATTTGCAATTTATAAAAAAATAGACGAAATTCCCATTGTTGCATAGGGGAATCTCTATATATATAAAAATGAATGTATGTCTGTCTGTTTGTACTCGATAGATTCAAAAACCATACATCCAATCGCCGTGAAAATTTAGGAAATTATTAGGTATATCCTCGGGAAGGTTTATGTAAAGTTTTTTAAAATCAGAGATGTGTTTCAGGTAATATCCTAAAAATATTATAATAGATAAGGTTTGCTGTATAACCTGTTTGTTTACATTTTGACTTTAATTGGTAATGGCAGCCGCAGGTAGGTTATTCTTTATGATAATATTTCCACATGCTTTGTTCAATTGGAAATAACCAGGTACCAGAAATTTTATTATTGTTTTCAGATTGATATTAAAGATAAAGACTTGTAATTTTATACGGGTTTCTTATTAACTTTAACAAAGCTGTAGTTATTATCAATAGTTTACAATTAACTTTTCATATCTAATTGGTTTAACTTGCTTTAAGCATCAAGAAAGTTATGCGTTAAATAATAACTTATTAACTTTAAGTATGCATGATAGTATTACGAATAATAATGATAGCATTTGAGCCATTAATTCTAATCTTAAAAGAATAGTTAAAGTATTTTGTTTAAGTTTAATGGATGTAACGCTTCTTTATTTATTCCTGATTGATTAATTTGTTTGTTTAAAATATTTAATTATTAGTAATTAGTATCCGGCCCTACTCCATATAGGCAAAATGACAAGTTATTATATATATATCGAATATATCCAACTAGAAGACGTTTATGAATGTCTAAATCAGTAAAACTTATAAGAAAATATACGAGTATACAGCATAAAAAATTAATGAAGAAATATTCAAATCAAAATGGACATATATAAAAATTAATCACTGTATGTATTTGTGTGCATAAATACCGTTCTTAACATAATAACACTTAACATTACATAATGAAAAATGTAGGTAGATTTAACATTTAGAACTCAATTGACACTTTTCAATACAATGCTTCTTACTATTTAACAAATAATATTTAATCAAAGTATTGTTATTCAAACTTTTAAGAGACAATTTTGTTTACTAATATAATTTTAATTACACATTTAAAACTGCGTGAAGTCTTCAAATTTAAATTATTAATGAAATGTAATGCAATATGTTTTAGCCTCTTCAATTAACTGGCTCCTAATTGAAATGACTTGTGGGTTTAAAATTCCTGTCATTCTATTTAACAGATACGACATACCACATTTATTGAGCTAAGACTTCTTTCAAAATGTCTTGATATATTCCTTTAATCAAGAAAAATATTCCTTTTATTATTTGTTTAATCTAATCTATCAACTACCAATTATATTAGACAATGTGTGCATTTTATAATCAGTGTTAGATTATATCTTTTTTGCATAATCTATAATTTTAATTCTGTAATTATTTCGTTTATTCAAAAAAAGTCAAGTGTAACGGAACTATAGAAAATTAAAAATGTTTTCGTTTCATGTAATTTATTATTAGAGTTGGAATTAAATTGTTTCCCGGGTAAAGCCGGGTAGATCAGTTTGTATACTATAAAAAAATGGAATTTTATTTTCGAATAATCAATCACCTTTCCTATCGTCAGATTTGTTTGTATTGATTTACATTGTTCCCATTATTTAGAAATTTTTTAAGTGAAATAAAACTGTTATGTAGAGGTTTATTAAAACAAATTTTAAATGTTCTAATGAATTAAGATAATATGTTACAAGAATAAAATTGTTAAATGCAAAAAGATAATCTCAATGAAACATGTAATTTCTGATGCATTCAATGAACTTTAATGAAAGTAATGATATTACTTAAACCTGATTTTTGTATTTATTTTGCATATATATTTCAATAATAAACATCCTCAAATGTTTAATTGATAACTTATCATCATACTTAAATTTAAAGAAAAAACATACATTTCTATTGAGGTTTATCTGCGATTTCTATATTTTTAGTAATGGACACAATGAAATTCGAAACAGATACCCATAAGAGTTGCTTATTGGTAATACCTTCAATTTTACAGTAGTCAGTTCAATATTTGTTTAAAAAATTAATTAATATATTAAAAAAAATGAAAGTTGATATGAATTATAAGAATATATTTTAGCAATGGCGAATATGATTATTGATTGGTTTTTAAATAGCGACTGGGTTGAGTGGGATGCAGACTGTTCAAGTATGAGAGGTGGGAAGTTGAGTTTTTCAACACGTCAAAAGCTGAAGGCCCCACCAGAGATGGTTTTGTTAGCAAACATGCCAATCTCAGCCTGCACTCAGCTAACATATCCCATCTATTGGCAATATTTACAGGTCATTTTAAGGCCAACTCTTATTTCTATACCACTACTAAATTGAATTAATTCCCTACCTTATATATATATTATTTTTTTTTTTTTTGAGGTAGATAAAAACAAGCTCATGTCAACATGTCAAATGGAATTTTCAGATGAATGACAAAGAAAATCATTCAACTTTTAACTACAGATTTAAATTAATTCCTCAAATTTGTTTTATTTATTGCACATAAAAAATTGTAAAAAAAAAGTTGAAAACACAACTGGTATACAGTGATGGATTTACAAATTCAAGTATAATAATCACAGGTTATCATCTATAGTAGACAATTACGTATTACGTAACATTATTGTGAAGATTTATAAGAACCGTGTAGCTTGTATCTATCTTGTAAAGAAACAAAACATTGTTTTGTTTAAGTTATGTTTGAAAAATATATTTGAAATATATTTGAAAAATATATATATTGTTTGAAAAATACATTGAATTATTTAATCTTCATTAAATAATTCAATGTATTTTTCTTTAAGTTTTTATACAACATATTTTTGTATTGGGGTATGGCTAACCTACAATGCTTTACAGTTTTAGGACTACCCTAGTGTTCTTTTGAACTCGGTTATCCCTCTCCAAAGAGGGCAATGCCTGTTACCCAGAGACCAGGGCTTGCTACTAGTAGTTCATCGAACGCCATCAGGGAGTTATTGTGAGGAGTGTTGTTTGTACCTCAAGAGAAACGACTCATAGAAAGAGATTACGAATCTCTCGTTGGCTAAAGGCCACCTGGTCTGTGCTGGTTATGAGAGCTTCTAAGGTCTCTCGTTGGCTTGAACATAAATGGGCTTGAATGGGTAATATCTATTTAATCGTCCCCACTCTGCACTCCAGTCAAAAGCCCGAGCCTCTACCAGGCAAGTACCAGTTGTCCAGTCCAATCAGCTGAGTTCAAGGCCTGTTCTCACTGGTAAAGGTTTGGGGTCTCTAGCTCCCCGGTGTGCTAAGCAGGCATCCCCCCGAGAAGTTACTGCTTCTCACACAGTGACTACAAGGGTCTAATCAACTTGTGTGAGAACCAAAATCCACTACGAGTCCAACCTCAGTTGGCGGGAAGGATAGAGAACCACTCCATGGACCCAAAGCCATCCTTAGTACCGACTTATTTTATGATTTTCTGATCAAACTCCTGACCAAAGGTCTTTCTGAACCTGCTCAGCTACAGATAAGATCAGGAGCCCTTTTTTGCCCTCTGGTTCAAAGAACCTGTGGATATATATATATAAGCCAATGCATCTTGTAGTAGAGCTGCATGACCCCCACTAAGGGCGTAATATTTTTGTTATTGATACAAGAAAAGAAACAAGTTCACCACGATTAAATAACACTGTCCATATGAAAGTTTAACGGTCTAAGTTTAATCGTAGATCTGGCCAGATCAAACGCGGTGATAAACCCGCAGGGCATATTGAAGTCTTGAGAATGTCAAAGATGGCGGCATAACCTGATTCCTCACCAAACTTAGCCAGTATTACCGCCACAGATCTTTACTGCTCTAGTGTAAATGACATTTCAATAGCTGTGGTTTAGCAGTAGTCCTGAGTGTTGTGCTATACCTAAGTTTTATCTGATATCTGTAAGTTCTAATATATCTACTTGCAGTTCCTCGAGGAGGCACAAGCCATCGGTTGTCAATCATAAACAACACCATATCTCTATATGTCTCAACTAGTTAAAGATTTCTACTCCAGTAAATGGTCTAAAACAAAACTTGGAGTATAGCTTACCACAATTAAGTTAGGTGCTAAGTAACAACAGAGCAAGACATCTCACTGCTATAACTGCACTAAAGGCTTCACCTGTATTTCTGAGTGTCTCACATATAATAACAGTTATAACTTACACAAAAATAAAATTTGCATACAAAAATTAACAATTATAATATTTTTCAGAATATTTTATTGGATGTTAACAATGTTCATCTTAAATGTTACAATAACTATAACGCATACAATAATATAATAACAGAATTTATATTTATAAATACGTAAGATGTTTTCCTGCCTTTCTTAACAAAATTCCTATCCCTCAAGCTACTACCACCAAATACTTGGGACTGCATCTAGATAGACGTCTTACTTGGGCTCCCATACCAAAATGAAAAGAACACAACTAAACAGACGTTATAGATTTTTAATTCACTTACTGGATAATCGTTCAAAATTACAACTGTCAATATACTATTATTATTATACAAATATATGATTATGCCTATTTGGTCCTACGGTATTGAAATATGGAAAGCAACAAAATCTAGCAATGCCCAGAGGATACAAGCTCTTCAGTCAAACATTCTTAGGGACATTCTTCACTGTTCTTTTTACATAGCAAATCAAACAATCTATTCAGACCTCAGGATTTCAACAGTTCATCAATAGGCAATATCTCGCTACAAAGGTTTCCACAAAAATCTTTTTAGCAATAATAATCCCTTAGTCCTAAACATCTCCTCAACAAATATCCCAGGAAATCCTCAAAGATGCCTGAAGAGAAAGTGGCCAAGAGACTTATTGGTGTGAACCACTCTAGTACCTTATAAATTTAATCTAAGTTTTATAACTTATTCTTCCCTCCTGCCTCCATGTGCAAATGTATATAATTCTTTCATCATTATCACTGGTAATGTTACATTTACATTGTTGTGACTATGTAAAATTAAAATAAAAATAAAAAAAATAATTACGTAAGATAATAGCTTTTAGATATTTTCCTCCCAGATTCATTTGGAGAATATGTTATGTTCTGTACAGCGTTGTAAAAATAATGTCAGATGTATTTTGAAAGCTGTTATGCATGTCAAACTGGTATTCAAGCCCCACAAGAGGGGAGTACCTGGAGTGCTACACCGGGGCCCATAACAGTTTAGGTTCCCACAATATATCAAAGTTAAAAATTGAAATGGGCAATTATGCATGAATTCTTTTATTGTTGAATTGAAAAAAAAGAAGGGTATTAGAGTGCACTGTCACAACCATTATTTCTTATTCTCGAGGGTTGTTAAATTGCCATTTTTTGATCCAACTTCCTGAAATTATACTTCTTTTCATATCGTTGGCATTAAAAAAAAATACCTGGTTTGCATTTTCCTGTAAGTGGCTCTTTTTTTTTCCTCTTTTTACGGGGAAATAGTCTGCAAGTTATGGAAGTGAAAAAACCCAAAATGAAATAATGAACATTTTTATCAAGTAACTTATAAAAAAAAAAAACGGATTCGTTTGATGAATTTAATTCTAATCTTCCCCAAAGACCTGACTACAGAGCCAGCATTTGGTTTATCTCATGGTTTACTTTCGTTAATCTATATTCTTTAAGTCTATAGCTTAATCAAACCGGAACGTACTTACATCTTTGCAAATTCTGTATAAAAAGGCTCTTGCCAAACTGGTTAATGTACCCGTAGGAAAATTACCGACTTAGCAGAGAGGTACTCTCTAGAATGTAGACGAAACTATCTCCATTTAATTAGAAAGTTTTTTCTTCTTTTTAACTAAATGGGTTGTAGTGAAAGGTTATTAGGCTAAGTATATTTTTTCAACCACATACACTCATACACTCACAATAAAAGATATATATAAAATAAATCATAAACTCAACAAAGAATATATATATATATATATATATATATATATATATACTTTGAATTGTGATCACGCCAGTTTACATCGGCCAGTGGACGCATTTACGTCTCCGTTCCTTCATTCTTTCTCCTTTTATTTTCTTTCTTTCTACTCTCCTGAAGACGGCAAGACGCCGAAATTATCGAGATTCGTGAGTGTTCGTCCTTTTTCTTGTGTTCTCTAGCTGTAACTTTAATTATATATATATATATATATATATATATATATATATATATGATCAAACCACAATATGAAATGAGAGAAAAAAGACTAAGATCTTTCAAACGTAACAAGCGGTCTTCGTCAGAGTCAAAAAACCAACTGACTCTGATGAAGACTGCTTGTTACGATTGAAAGACCTTTGTCTTTTTTTTCCCCATTTTAAGAAAATTTTTCTTATATAACTTCAAATTTGTTTTCTTAAATGTAAGACAAAAATTATAACCTGACGCTGACTAATCTATAGTTGATAGCTTGTAAGTAAATAAATTAGTTGCTTATTCGTTTAACTAGTCATGATATGTTAATGTTAATCCAACTAGTACAGTTCAAATGTCTCGGGCAGAGTTAATTTGGGAATTACTCCAAAATGAAAAAAGAATAATCAGAAAATTAGAGACAGTCAGTGAAAAAGTCGTAAATGCAGAGGCTGCTGTAGATTTCAATTCAACATATATATGAATATACATATATATATACAATGATCAAACCACAATAAGAAATGGGAAAACAAGACTAAGATCTTTCAACCGTAACAAGCGGTCTTCGTCAGATGGGTTTTTGACTCTGACGAAGACCGCTTGTTACGGTTGAAAGATCTTAGTCTTGTTTTCCCATTTCTTATTGTGGTTTGATCATTGATTGTTGTTTCACGTGTTTATGTGAAATCTTTTTATATATATATATACATATATAATTGGAAAAAGGGTCCAAAAAATGATCCTTCACCAGAAATTTTTTTCATTTCAAGAGCACTGGTAGTTGTATATAGACTATAAATAACAAGTGAATAATTATTTACGTAATATATAAAAATATGTGAAATATAAAAAATGTGAAACTCTATTAGTAAAGATCCAATGTTTTGTAATAAGTAACATCAACTGATTCTAGTATGAAATGAAAAAAAAATGTACAGAAAAAAAATTATACAATCCTCTTGCAAAACTATCTTGTGCTAACAGCTATAGTGCTCTGTAATTCTGTTTATAAGTAACCCTTATATATTAAGGGAAATATGAAAGAAGAAATTTCTTTTGAACACGATGGACTCGCCCAGTCCAGCTCTGGTTAATAGGAAGTCTAAGGAAAATGGCAATGAGTAATCCTATGAATCAATATGTCTTTAAGAGTATCACGATTGCTGTAAATTTACTTTTTTTCTCAGTTTCCAACATTTTTTTTGTTTTTACTAATTTGTGTTTAACATGTTTTTAAAAGTTTTTGTAAGAAACTCAAAAATGAAATGATAATAAAAAATTATACGTAAAACAGGAAAACATAAAACAGGAAAATATACATTAGGAAAATTTATTTAAATATATTTTTTAGTATAAATAAAAAAAATATTTTTCAAAATAAATGTGATGTTGTCTTTACCTTAATGAATAATATTTATGAAAAAAGATTACAAAAATTAAGAAATATACGTATTTATACATAAGTTATAATGTAAAGTGTATAATATATTTCACTTAAGAAGAAAAAGTATAAATTATGAATCTCTCTTATGAAAAACACATACAGATTTTTATCTAAGGTAATATTTATTCATGATCCTTTTTTTGGTTAGACTTTAAATGAATGAATTATTTTATATTGTTGTTTTCTTTTCATTGTAAAGGATATTTAATATAGATTAATATTAATTGCAGTAATTTTGTTTCAGTACACTGGGTTATGTCAGTATATAGAGTTGCTACACAGGTCATTACTGTAATTTACTGAAAACCTTTGGCAATATCCATTTTGAAGTAATTATGTTTATGATTGTCGATTATTAGGTTATTTCTTTATGAGAATCGCAGATGGCTCCCAAGTTAACACTCGGGTAGGTCTTATTGGGGGAAAGGAATGCAGAGGCAAGAAGCACATAAGAGGATAACGTTATAAGAGAAGCTCGCATTGAGAAATGAATTAGCCCCAGAGTGGGTGGTGGAGCTTACCAAATAGCAGGCCGAATTGCCTTTGCTGCATGAGCTCTAAGGCGCTCCACACTGTAGTCAGCCTCTGGATATAGCAATTTCACTAATGCCGCTAACCAATGCAACCCCTCCTTAACCGTCTCCACCATAACAAAATAGAACTTCTTAAATTACAACAAATGGCCTCAAATAGTTCAAACGTCTAAGCATAATCGTTTTGTACCGTTTAATGTTGGATAATATTATTTTTATGCGTTAGGCTAAGTAATACAAAACTTTTTTATTACACTTTTAGCAGGCCTTATAATAAAATCCTTTTTGTACTTAGTTAAAAGCTTAGAGCTAAAATAATTGTTTTTTAATATTATTCTAGATTGTGGTATACAATACTATTAACATAATACAATACAAAATATAATGTAATACAATTTTGAAAGTTTAATGTTAGTAAATATTGAAGTGATATTTATTCCTGTTTTCCTTTATTTTTAACTCTATCATGACGTTTTTTTGTTAAAAATATCTTTTTATGCTTTGCAACAGTGTACAATCCTATTAATATAATGCAATACACAACATAACATTACCATTTGTTAAATGTTCCAGAGACAGTCATACAAGAGAACACATATAGAACGAACATTTGTGTGATACCATTTAATGAACATTCAACATTATGGAGTCCTAAATTTTGCCTACCTCAAGTCTATTTCAAGTCGGGGTCAATTACAAGTACCTCACATCGTACAGGCTCGAGAACGACGCCTTAACGTCCTGTCTTATAGACAAGGTGCTCAGATGTTTACCCTCCCACATAAAAAAAACTAGGACCGGAGTGGGTTTTGAACCTCCAATCTACCATTCCAGAGGCGAGCACATTACCACTGGGCTACCCTGACCCCCCCCCCCCCCCCCCACAATACCACCTAACACCTCCTACATTCCTTAATCAGGAGACAGTAGAATAAATCAGAGTTGAACCCACAAATAGACTTATGTATATTTATTCTATAGAAGAGATTTGAGAGGTATGTATTTTATCAACCTACAGAATAAAATTCTTATTTCAATATAGGGTTTCAGGATATATTAAATAAAAATTTGATAGTAAAAATTTATATTGGTATGTATTATATTTTAAGATAATTGATATCATTCGTACGGAAAGTAATTATATCAGTTTTCAACAGATTGAGTTTAATCTAAAGACTTTTGATGATAAATAACAGTTTAAATAGCCCCAGTAGTGTATTCAATTTTTTCAAATAAAAATACTAAATGTAAATATAGGGTTATACATATGCTAATAATGAGTTGGGATTTGCTATCTAGAAAGAAAAAGAACAGATACGTGGTATTCAATAAAATTCACTTTTACAATGGACAATGGGGTTGAGACACAAAGCTGCGACGGGTGGGACTTTTTATTTTTATAGAGCCCTCCCAGGAGGGCCACCCCGCTCCTGGCTCCATTTCACCGCCACTGTGTTTCGAGACATATCGCCCCACAAGCCTTAATGCTGCCTCCCTTCGCTCAGTTTTTATTACCCAAACTTCATGCTTCTCATTCATGTACAGCACTCGAGGGTGGTCCCTCAACGGATGGCCCGTAACGGGTTTTCTTCAAGCCTCAGTAAAATCACATTCCTACAATATGTAAGGCCGCATTACTTTGTCTACAACATTCACTTCAACTATTATATATAATAGTTTTACTCTATCTTATAAGTATCATCAGTAGAAGACTTTTAAGATAACATGTGATTTTATCTGGAAGAACAGTTATATATAATATATATATATATATATATATATATATATATATATAACAGATTCAATAATATGTCAACCGTTTGATAGAATAGGTGTGTTCTCTAATCGGGGTTCGGTCAATTTTCGGTTCAATTTTGAAAATTGACCGAACCCCGATTAGAGAACACACCTATATATATATATCAATGATCAAACCACAATATGAAATAGCAAAACAAAACTAAGACCTTTCAAGTCTAACAAGTGGTCTTTGTCAGAGTTAAAAACTGCTTTATGATTAAAAGATCTTAGTCTTGTTTTCCCATTTCATATTGTGGTTTGATCAATGATTGTTATTTCACGGGTTTATGTAAAAGTTTATACAATATATATATATATATATATTTATATATATATTATCAATGTTCAAATTACAATTAAAAAAAAAAAAAGGGAAATAGACTAAGATCATGGGACCGTAACAAGTTATGGATATATTAATATATATATATTTTTTAATGCACACATTTAAAAAGTAAAATTGGCATTCCGATTTTACTATATAAAAACCGAAACGTTGGCAATGAGAGTTTAATATTTCTTATATTTCCTCTGTTTTTGTAGGCCTATGAAAAAGGTTTTAAGTACTTCTTATATTTTATCTGTCTTTGTAGGCCTATGAAAAAGGTTTTAAATAAAGTAGTAAAGGTTTTGTATATATATATATAATATATAAATGAAAAATTATCATAATAACATGTGATACAAATATTGAAGTCACTGACCAAAAAGAGTAGGAGATAAAATTTCTGAGGTTTTTCGTTTACCCGTCGTCAGAGAGAAAGTGATTTACCACTTGAATCATTTAATTAGCTCCTAGTAGATTCAAATAGTAAATATTCAATTCAATTAGTCTGATTGACCTTCATAATTGAATATTTATCATGTTATTATGCAATTTAATAACTGGAGCTATTTATATCTAAACTACATATATATTATGGATAACTAGATTGTACTATATACACAAAGAATTATAAAAAGTATGCTATTGTTTTTTAGGAGAGTTTTCAATAAACATTATCTTCATTATCATTGTAAAAAAAAGTATATCAGAGCAATTGCAAGAAAGTGTAGGTTCTCAAAGAATATATGTCAAAAACATATAAGTAAATTCAAACACTTTAATATTCCTGTGCAGAAATGAATGTAGACTTCAGAAGATTAGTGGGCCTCCCATGCGCACAAAATAGTAGCTGTTTGTGTCTACAGCTAGGAGAAAGATTTGTACAGATGTAGCATTAAGTGGTAAAGTAAAATAAAATCAAAGAGGGGCAGGTGAGCTCAGTGGTTAAACTACTCGCTTCTCAACTGGTTGGTCCATGGTTCGATTCCCACTTGGCTCTTGATTTATTCATGCGGGAGATGAATAAATCTAAGTTGTCCCTCGGAGAGGACGTTAAGCCGTCGGTCCTGAGCCTGTACTATGTCAGGTCCTCGTAAAAAATCCCTACTCTAAATACACTTAGTTACCCAAAATTTAGGACTCCCATTGTACAATGGCCGATCAAACAAAAATACTGTACAGGGCTGACGTTTTTAACTCGCTAGGGGGATCGGTTTAAACAATAAAAAAACGAATCAAAACCTTCATAAAGAACAGATAGTTTCTCAGAGGTGGGCCTGATAATGAAACAAGAAGTAAATTATAACATTGAAATGTGCTGATACGCCCATATTCTAACATTATTATATTATATTGAAAAAGTATATTCAAACTTTGTAAGTTCTCTAATCAATCTGAAAAGATTAAACGAATTCTTAAAAATAGCATAAATTATTGTCTCTAGTACGATTGTATCTGAGAAAAAAAAAAAAAAGACAAGCGAATGTTTCCTTCAAGAAATTTCTCAAACTGAAAACTATGGGATGTCCAACACAGTGAAAACAAAAGATTTACTCTTCCTTATTTTCAGGAATAAATGAGCTTTTATATTTTTATATTAAGACGGATGAAAGAGTAGTTTGTCTTTTTTTTTTTTTTTTTTTTTTTTTTTTGGGAAAGCTATGGCCAAGCAATGAAATAGAAAGAGGCGAAAGAAAGTTTTCAAGAAACTTAGTCTTGTGTCATTAAAGTCCATGACTCTCACAACTGCCAACAAGTACACCCCTCTGCCTGCATAAATCTTCCGCAATTAAGCGTCACTGTGTTCTCAGCTCTCCACCAACTGGTTAAACTGATGTTATTCATTTATTTTCCTTTTTTTTCTTTTTATGATTACAATTTTTTTTTGTTGGAAATATTCAGAACCTTTATATTGTAAATAGAAAACAGCAAATATTCTGACCGAATTAATTTTATTGAGATAATATTTCAAAAGCATATATTAAATAAAAGTACTAAATATTAAAATATACTAAAGAAATTAAAGTTATATCAATTAACTTTTGTAAAGAAAACATATTTAACCTATATAGACCGAGCGAAAAGTAGGTGGACAGTAATAAATAACATTTATTTAGATATCACCCGTGAATACAACTATATATGGAATGAGAAAACAAGACTAAGTTGGGTTTTTGATTCTGACGAAGATCGCTTGTTACGGTTGAAAGATCTTAGTCTTGTTTTCTCATTTCATATTGTGGTTTTATAACTGATTGTTATTTCACGTGTTTATGTGAAATCTTTTTATACAACTTTATGTATTAACATAATTATGACTTTCACAATTAAATTTTATTGTAAAGAATAATACAAAAGCTTTTCAGTTTTATTAACGAAGATGTTTAATGTGTACCGATTTACACGGCTTTATAGTCTGCCTTTCCTGCTTCGACATTCATTCCTGTACAAGTCTGTCTGCATATTCATTTTCTAAAATACATCTCTTATTTTAAATCTTCAACAATTCTTGATTTTCGACTATTAACTTTGTCCTTGAGTTCTCAAAAGAAAAACTTCATTAGGGTCATTTTGGTGAACGATTTAATAAAATTTAAAGACTTTTGTATTTTTGTTAATAATCAAAATAATTTTTCAATGTGATAATTGTGTCACTGCATATAATTGGATGTATAAATAGTCACTGAATAAATGCTATAATTCACTGGCTACCTACTTTTGGTACACTCTGTATATTAATTTGTGAAAATTGATAAACATACGTTTAGCCACAGCAAGCCATTGTTACCATTTAAATGTTCAGTAAAGTTAAAGGTTGTTTGAAATAATAAATTCTGTCTATAGAAGGATACTTTTTGAATCGGTGTACACAAATGTGCGCGAAAAGGGCAATATTGGTATGTACAAGTAGATCAATTATCAAACAAATAGAACAAAATGATTTAACATATTCTGTCAAATAGTTGTTCACTTAGAGAGTTGGAAAGAAATATAATTTTATTGAAGCACGCAAAAGATTATTTTTGTTGAAAGTTATAATGATTGTTTTGTTGCTGAAATCATTGCTTCTTTCGTTGAATCATATGAATGCTTCTGATGAAAAAGAAGAAGAATATTCATAATACTGCTGATAGTGAACTTTTGGTTACTGCTGATAATAATGTATAAGTATATGAACACAACAAACGAACCCTGCTTTTTATATTTCACCATGACCAAAGATCGTTTTGCAATTGTTTTTTTTTTAATTGTTTAAACCGATAACCTAGTGGGTGATAACGTCAGCCGTTTACCACCTTTTTATTTAATCGGTGATTCTACAGATTCATTATTGGGAGTCCTAAATTTTGCCTAACTCAAGTGCATTTCGAGTATAGAGATCTTTAACGAGGAACTGACAGCGTACAGGCTCGGGACCGACGGTTGAACGTCCTCTCTGAGGGACGACGTACTCAGATTTATTCACCTGTCGAGTGAATAAATCGAACCTCAGAATACCAGCCCAGAGGCGAGTACGTGAACCACTGAGCTAACCTGGCCCCTGTTGTTGTTGTTGGTAATGATAAAGACTGTTGTTTTTAGTGCCGGTAGTGTGGTATTTTGTGGTTCTTTTAATAATTATTATTCCACCATTGGTTTTGCTTTTGTGTGTTGTTGATTTTACTTTTCTCAAACAAACAATGTTTTTTGTCATTGTTCTTGCTATTATCTGATATGTTGTTTGTTGCTGACGTTCAAAAGTTAAAAAAATCAAAAGTTAAATTAATTTTCTTATACCAGTTAATTATCTACCAGTTAAATATACTCTTTGTATACATGCATGTTCATGTTGGTATATAACCCAATTATGAATGAATAAAGGCAAATCACTATGCTTCCCTTAAGTCAAATCATCAGGTGATCGCATATGCGAATACAGTATACTCTGCTGAAGATTTATGCAAGTATTATAGCAATATATATATATCCGTGAACATTGAGCCACAACAGAGCCATTGTGCTCTTGTGAAGATTAACTCAAAATGCAGATTAATTGAAAGCTCTACACAGTCTATTCAAAGATAACCCCTCCTTTCAAATTTAATCTAAGATTAGGTTAGGGTCCTCAACGTTATTTTACTCAAACAAGATTCCTCACGCATTAAGTCTGATTATCTATAAAGAAACTTAAACTAACTTCAAGATCCGATCAGGAAATTCTTTTCCATTAAACTTTATTATGTTGGTCTTCCTCCCTTATATCTTACTTAAGGCTGATAATAATACAGTCCCTACTTAAGCAAACTGCATTTCCAACTGAAAATCAAGTCCTATATCTGATAACTCATTTTTGACTCTCTGTCCTTAACTAATGATAATATCATATATATTTATATAACATTCTAGTAATTTCGTTGCTTAATGAGCAATTCGTATAAATGTTTTTAAT
This sequence comes from Hermatobates lingyangjiaoensis, assembly GCA_026182355.1. Classification (NCBI taxonomy): domain Eukaryota; kingdom Metazoa; phylum Arthropoda; class Insecta; order Hemiptera; family Hermatobatidae; genus Hermatobates; species Hermatobates lingyangjiaoensis. The sequence continues at coordinate 679,194 of JAPFBL010000097.1, read as the reverse complement.
AACTTTAGATCGAATAAATAAAAATAATTTTTTAAACTGAAAATATTTATTATTTATTTATAATTATTATTTTAAATCATATCTTCTGTGTTTATTTTTTCCGAATTCTATTTCAGAAGGTGCAGTTATAAGAAAATAATAAATTTGCACTAAAACAGGATATTCTTTATTTTTTAAGTATGTTTTATAAAATTACTAAATGTATTTTAATTAATATATTTTTCAGTTTTTAATTGTAACAGCAATTGCGATAAATTTTGTAAATTTTCAACAAAAAATTGACAAACCGGAACTTTATTCCAAGGAAAATCCCAATCTATCAATTGGCAATGACATATTTGCGATGTGGGAGTTGTGTATTGCAATATGACATATTTGTGTGTTTTAATTGTTATTAAGAATCTTATATTTTATAATAATACATCCCGGAAATAAATTAGATAGGCAAAAAATAACTGGCTTGAAAAAAATTTTGTTTGAAAAGAAAAAAATACTAAAGTTTTAGTAAACTTGTTGGAAGTTTGTTAGGAATTTTCGATAAAATATAGCGTATAATAAATATAAACAGTAAATAAACCTAATTTTATGCCCGTTAGATTTTCTAAATAGGAGAGTATATCATTTGATGTCACTATATCACTTCGACCGGAACTGTTTACGGGAAATAACTTGATATGGAGATGAAGGTAGAATAAAATATTCATAAAAATGATGGAATATGGAAAAATATAGAGGCTCCGACACAATGTTATATAAAAAATCTTCTGTAGTTTCTTTTATTTAAATATATTATTGTTTAACAATATTTTTATTAGATTTAATTTTACGAAAGGTTGAATACATCTAATATATACTTCTCAAGCGGTTATCCTACAATAAACTTTGATATATATATATATATATATATATATATATATATAAATTTCACATAAACACGTTAAATAATAATCAATGATTAAACCACAATATGAAATGGGAAAACAAGACTAAGATCTTTCAACTGCAACAAGCGGTCTTCGTCAGAGTCAAAAACCCAACTGAATCTCTGGGCTCAGTTGGGATTTTGACTCTGACGAAGACCGCTTGTTGCGGTTGAAAGATCTTAGTCTTGTTTTCCCATTTCACATTGTGGTTTGATCATATATATATATATATATATATATATATTATTATTATTATTATTATTAAAGTAGACGGCAGCTTCCGCATTCACGACCTTTTTGCTCGTGTTTTCTAGTTTTCTAACTAGTTTTCTTTGGTAGGGAGTGATTTCGTGAAGGAGTTGTCCCAGAGACATCAAAGAAATAATTTTGTAGCTTACTCAATAATATATTTTTCTACTTACAAGCTTAAGTAGAAAAATATATTATTGAGTAAGCTACAAAATTATTTATTTGATGTCTCTGGGACAACTCCTTCACGAAATCACTCCCTACCAAAAAAAACTAGTTAAAAACTAGAAAACACGAGCAAAAAGGCCCTGGATGCGGAAGCTGCCGTCTACTTTAATAAAATATGTTTACAAGAGAATCTGCTGCGAATATACACTAATATATATATATATATATATATATATACACAAATTTCACCAAATGAGTTAAGATGCTTTAATATGATATAATTTAATCTAATAATATAATGGTATTTCTAAATAAAAAAAAGTATATTTGATTAAATATTTGCAAACTTAAAACGAAAATAACACTTGCTGTAAGTTAAGTGGACTTAACATGTGCTTAAGACGTACTATGCCAACATTCTTTAAGTAGGAGTTTAAAGTCATTCTACTCCATACAGTACTAATGCTCCTTCAAAATACCCGAGCTCAATTCTTTTAATATATTTTGTAGTAATTAGAAGCATTATAAATGTTTTATAAAGTTAAAACATATTAAATGTTAAGATAATATATTTCTGACTTAAAGATGATTTTACATTTTTTTCTGTTTTGTTTTTTAAATACAAGGCATAAGTGTGGTTAATGAATTTTACAAAACATAACGAAATTGGTATATATCTAGAAATAACTACTGTAATTAAATTCATGTCTATGAAAGTTCAATATTACATACTACTAAACTTTAAATTGTTTGTTGTCACAAATTATGTTGTCACAACTTATATTAGTTGAACTACTGGGTCTCTTTTAAGACATTAAACTGACTTTCATTGCTTCACTAGAGTCAAGTCAGCTGATACTATTACACTCTCACCAGACTCCTTGTGTAATGAGAACTTTACCTTAATATGCTTTACTGTTAAGGTATCTGATATAAATATAAAGTAGTCAGTCAAAGTAGGGGCCAGTTTAGCTCAGTGGTTAACGTTCTCGCCTCTGGGCTCGTAGTCCGGGGTTCGATTGTTAACTGGCCTTCGATTTATTCACACGGAAGGTGAATAAATCTGAGTACGTTGTCACTCAGAGAAAGCGTTATGCCATTGGTACCGAGACTGTAGGATGTCAGGTAATCGTTAAAGATCCCTACACCAAATGGACTTGAGATAGGAAAAATTTAGGACTCCCAATGTAGAATGACTGATCAAACCAAAAGCCAGTTAAACATCAAACTACTGACGTTATCACCCTCTAGATGATCGGTTTAAACAATAAAAAAAAATCAAAGTAGTCAGTAAAAGAAGTAAATATATATTTTTTAATTTTATTTGTTTAAAGTCACAACAATGTAAGTGCTACATTACAAGTGACACTGATAACACAGATGTAGGAGGGAACACAGGAGGGAAGAAGGAATCCAGTGACTACACTTCCTGGCGTGGGTCAAGAAGTAAATATAAAAATAGGAAACCGCATGTTAATAACGCGTCGCCGACACTCAACCAATAGCAACTCCGAAATGAGACTAAACCCTGCAAAGAGTTGAACCTTTAAAGTTTAACCTTTATAAGGTTATTATAAAGAATTTGTAAAATTTTTTTACAGTAGAGACATTTAAGAAAAAGATATTAAATTGTTGAATTATAAATGAATGTAAAATAAGTTAAAATAAGTATTTTGTAATGTTAATGAAAGAAGTATTGCGTACAATTTGATGATGATGCATGTAATACACAGTGGAACATGCTGGAATAAAATACAAAATAAAAAAAAAACCTGCAAAGCCGGGTAGTGCTACTGTGTGCTACTTACCCACACAGTGACACATACTTGCTACACACTACTTCCATCAAGGTATGATTTAACCAACTGCTTTTGACGAGTATACGCGTCAATCTAAATTTTAATTGCACTGAGTTTGGCGTGTATACATGTTATAAGTAAATGTTTATGAATCAATTAAAAGGAGACTTCAAAAAATAAATTTTACATTTATCAGGTTAAATTAATTATTCCAAAAAACAATAAATACGGCTATGTTTAAATAAAATGCAGTTTTATCAAAAAAGATATAAATAAAAAAAAATCTTTCCCTAATTTATTCTACAGAAATTTTGACAAGACATTACAACCTTCAGGTTATTTTTTAATGTTTATATTTTTCTGTAAATGACACGTTTTGGCAAATTATATTACATTTGATGTCAGTTACATCTAGCAGAAGTGTGCTTGTCATTCTACCTTCTTATTGTAGATTCATTTGATTAAAATATTATTTATCTTCCAACATATTTTGAAAATGCTAGTAAGAAAATTAAGATTACCAAATATTATATCACTAAAGTAATTGCAATTTTTAAGAAAAAATTATTAAACTAGTTGAATTTTTATTTGAAATATCAGAAGATATAATTTTGCCAAGCATTGTAGACATATATATGATTGGTAGTAGAGTATTTAATGTTTTTAACGAGTCGATGCAATGGTTATCCTACACACTGCTAGCCTTTGTGAGGAAAACACTTTGTGTTAAGCTGATTGTCTCTGCACTAAGACTCAAGAAACCCTCTTCTTGCCCAGTTAGTTCCAATTAATTACAACCAGACAATGGTTGTTATACACCGGTTAAAGCTTCTCCTATTAGTGCCAAATAATTGGCACATGCCATTCTAAATGTAGATATCTCACCCAAGTTCCTTTGTGCCTACTCTTAATCGCCCAACCAGTTTCACTTGAACAATTACTTCTCTTCAGTGAGCCCTTTTCAGACCAGCCCTAAATGATTCAGTCCTATCTATTCAAACTAAGGCTTGTACGCCTAAAAGCAATTAGTACCAATTCCCACTAACCACAACCTTTGACTAATTAGTTCTAACATTATGACAAATAGTCGTTACTTTAAAAAACACTACCGTACTTTTTTCATTATAAGAAAAGTACAGTGTGTGTGTGGATTATCTGATAGAATTACGAGTAATAAAGAAAAAATACATATCACATACATAATTGGTGATTAGAGCCTACCATAATTATAATAAACAAAAGTACTAAATAAGTGGTATTTATTTTAGGCAATATTTACAGGAAAAGATGTATTGTCAAATATATCATATATCACATATTGTATGACATATCATACATCATAAAAGAAATATGACAAAGAGATCAAGTATATACTAAAGAAAAATGGAATGAAACAGGAACTCACTACTATATTTCGATGGCTTTGCCATCAGGAAGGTAGATGTGAAACGCTCCGAGGACTGGCAAGCGACTGGCTGACGGTCTTGAAACAGCAGTCAAACTGTAAATCGACACTCTTGGTGGCTTGGTGGCCTTCAAGACCACCAAGGCTTTGACTTTGATTTGAGTATGATAAACTGCCTAATTACTGATATACTTTTTTCTCAATGTACATTCGCAACAACCTTATAACAGAGTACAACACGCAAAAAAAAGATAACCCATGCTCAGAGAAAATTGCTATGTATGATTTTCGACAATGGGAAAGAAAAATGATTTTTATTAAATACTAGAATGCTATAAAATTCCCAGTAGAAGAGTTCTATAAAAGACCAAAAGTGTAAAACATAATTGAAAATTGAAAACATTCGTTAAAGGATAATCAATTATCCTGTGTCTTAAATAAAAATTATCTTAATACGACATTTTTTCTTAGATGTTTCTGACATTTGTCAGACAAAATAGGAATATTATCAATTTTTAAGTGGAATTTTTTTTTAATATTCTAAATAGATGGAGGTCAAGTAAACTATGTAAGAGATCCTTTGGCTATTGGAATTAAAGCTATGTCCTGCTCTAAGAGATTATTTCGTAACACGAAATCTACATTTTCAGTTTTTCAAAAGTATTATTTCTCCTGTAGTTATACTAATGATATCATATGTATCAATGGTGTGATACACAAAAAGAAGTATATATTGATAAGTGCTACCTCCAGGAATGAATGACTAATAAACATCTCCAATTTAGACATTTATATGATATCTAAATAGAACAGTATATATATTATATACGTAAGAAGTATGATATTATGCTAATGAAGTATAGCTCATTAAAAAACCTTTAGTTTTGAAAAAATTGAACAGGAGATTAACAATTTATAAAAAAATATTCATAAAATTTCAATTTTATGTTGTCGTTGCCAACATTCGGAGCAATTCACATCCATCTTCATGATGACAAGGTCATCGAAATACAGTAGTGAGCTTCTGTTTCATTTCTGTGCATTCTTTTTGTGAATATAGTTTATTTAGTTCGTGGAACCATTTCATTTAATTGGCTAAATAAAATTGAGATATTTTATTTAATAAAAATAAATAAAATACTGAAACGAATGACTTGTAGCTTTATAGAAGTTAAACTGAAATGTCGACTCAAGGATGAAACAGAGAGCCCACTTCAAGTGACTGAGTGCTCATGGTAACCACTCACTTAATCTAATAACCTCATTAAGGTTAACAGACAAACCACAATGATTCGGTTGGTTTGTGTTCTTGTGAGATCAAAGCTTCTCTATGTTTAACAAATATTAGCTCTGTAAGTAGAGTCCTGGATTAATCTATGATTTACTAGGTACCGGAACATACTTTTACACTAGTTAGGAAATGATTAGACAGACATACTCGACTAAGTCTTCATGATAGCAAACAATGATGAAATATTGCAGAAAGTTCTTGTTTCTTCATCTCGTTCTTTTATCTCTGTAAAACTATTTAGTTTTTTTGAACCGTTTCATACAGTATATGAATATATAATATTCAAAATTGACAGTAAAAGTAATCGTATACTTATTATCATACAATAAGAAGTGCATAAATAAAGTTATTACATATACTCAGTGTCTATTTTAAGATATGAAATCTTCTGAACGATGGATGTAAAATACTAAAAGAGCTCATTGCAGATGTCTAGCTCATCGTTTCTTACATTTTGGTCTAATCTTCTTAAACAACACTATGATTTTGTAGATGTATATTATATAAACGTTCTAAATACTAAAATAAATTAGCAAAAAACATTACAGTAAAAAAGAAGATGTGAATAGATTTACTTAAAGATATAAATAATAAAAATTAATAAATACATTTATTAATTATACCTATGGCGCCAGGTTAGCTCAGTGGTTAACATACTCGCCTCTGATCTAGTAGGTTTGACTTCTACCCGGCCCTCGATTTATTCACGCTCGAGGAGAGTATTTAAGATGAGTGCCATTCATTTGACTAGAATATAAAGATAAAATATTGTTTTTATAATTAACTTTAACTATTCTACTACACTTTTTAACAAATCCTCATTATTTTTATAGTACTTATCCTTTAACAAGAGGCCCCTTATTTAGCAAATGTACTTATTGGTTTACGAGATACTTAACAAACAAAATAGCAAAATAAAAATAACAGGGAAGTAATATTTTGCTATTTATACATTCAAGAAGTGTTATTATGTTTAATGAAGTGATTTTCTGTTAATTGATGAGCAGCATTTATTTCCAAAGATCTCAATTTATTTAACAGTTTTCTTTATCAATTATTTCAAGTTATTATTATAGGGAAAAATTTTTAATAATATTTTTTTATTTAACTTAAGAAAGTCAATTTTTAACTTTCAAGTATAAGATGTATTTTATTATGTTTTTAATTAATATTAAAGGCAGAAAGATATATTTCATATTCTGTTAAATAACGACAAGAAATATTTTTTTTTTATTTATATGGTTCAAATTATAAGATCAAAAAGATTTAGAGTTAATTTTGGAGGAGGAGTTTCTATGTCATATTCATACCAGTTTGAACAAGCCAAGTAAAGTTTGCTTCGACTAAAAAGAGGCTTTCCATAACGGCATAAATATTACACTAATGAATCGTTTTAGCTATTCACTCTTTCAGACCCAATTAAATTTCCTCACTAATTGAAAATCTAAAAGAGCACTTATATGCGGTTTTTTTTTTATTAAACTATTTTATTTATTTTGTCACAAGAGACTTATTATACCAGCAAAAGCAAAGCAAACAACAAGAAGTGTTTTTAATCATAATTTTTATTTAATTTAGCTAAAATTTAGTTATGTACTTAGTGAAATATGTTTTCCCTTTCACAAAATTCTAATAATGATATAACATTAAGGTTGTGTTATAAGGAGTTATCAAAAGTTTATGAAAATTATATTATAAAAAAAAATAATTTTATAATATATAAACTTTAAATTACACAAAGCACGACACAGAAACAAAAATAAAAAGAACACTTACAGAATTCAATATTTTGAACTGTTGTTTCGTCATCAGGAGTAGACTAGAAGAGAGGATGAAGTGAGAGAGATATCCCCACGTCGAAGGACGGAGCGCAAATAAAGCAATGAAGAGTCAACCGATGAGAGCAGCACTAGCGTAAAAAAGGAACTGGGTACTAAACGTCGGAGAACGGAAAGGGCAATGCCAAAGTATAAGTCAAAATCAATAGATAAAATTATAAAAAACAAATAAAAAAAAAGTAAAAAATAAAAGGAATAAAATATAAAAGTTAACCATTCTGATTTAAACCGGGATCTGATCGGGCCTCAAATAACAGTATGTGGGCCTCCTCAGATGCTCTTAAGGTAAAACTACGGTCATCAGTGGTCACTAGCTTAATGATTTGAACACTAAAGCAATTATTAAAAGAAAGGTTATATATTTATAATATATAATAATATATCATATAATAATTTTATATAATAATATAAGAATAATATAATATATTATATTATCAAAAGTTTATAAAGACAAAAAAGTTTATAAAAAAAAATAATATCTGACTATTGTTATTTATGAAAAAAGTTCATGTTTTACACGTAATACCACTGCGAATGCTGGCACTATTGTTTTTGATTTCTAAACAATCTTTATTTTTCAGTTAATTTTTTGTATCGAAAATAGTTGTGTTCGTATATGTTCGTAAGAGAAAGAGTAAGATAATTCTAAACCCGAAAGGGTCGCAAGCTCCTACTATCATATTTAAGATATTCTGTTTGGTTTTAGCCACTAAAGTTTATATTTTCAGTTATTTCTGAGACACAATAGAAAGCTTACTTATAATAGTACTTAATGTTTAAACAAAATATATTCTTTGCAAATTTAACTGCAATTCGGTCAAAAAATTTGTAGAACTTATGGTTTCTTAGTTGATATTTAATTGAATAGGGTATAATCTACATTAAAAAATACTTTACGGTAAAGAGTTTAAACCATAAAACTTTTATGGAATAGCAATAATCAAACTTTGAAAAATCATTGATTTAGTTTTATACAAATTGTATACAAAAAGAGTAAAATATAAAAACTAAGTATTACATTTTATAAAACTTGATTAAACTAATATGCAAAAATCAAAGTGTTTGGCGTATTACCAAAGGTAAATAATAAATTTCTAAAACTACATAAACTGAGGTCTAGCTCCTCACTGATGCACTAGTCACATGTCAGGACAGCACAGTTTAGTCTATTAGTAATAAATCCTTATTTAATTTGTTGTAGGAAAATTTATTATGTGATTAATTATTAGTGTTTGTAGTTAAATGTTATAAAGAATAATCGTTATGAAGATCATAAGAAATGTATTTCTTAAGTATTTTATTATTATTTAATTGCTGCAAAAATTTTTATTTATAATGAAGTAAATACAATTTCTCACTAACTGAAATTGTAAAAGAGTACATAAAAAGTTGTTTTAATAAAGAATTTTATATATTTCATCATACTATATCAAGTAATGACCTCTGTTATGGAATAAGAAAATATTCATTCCTATCAATGATCAAACCACAATAAGAAATGGGAAAACCAGACTAAGATCTTTCAACCGTAACAAGCGGTCTTCGTCAGAGTCAAAAACCCAACTGAACACTAGATGCAGAAAACATCTGATGAGGAGTTGAGAAGAGTGGGAGGGAAGAATGGTATTTTAAAAGGGTGAAAGCACAGGAAAGGACTAATGTCCAGAAAGGGATGTTTGGGGAAAGAAAGGAGTACAGTAAGAAAAAGTAAAAAACTATCCGCTAGCTGTCAACCCTCTTTGAAGAGGCTATTGCCCTCGTGACGAAAGTATCAAGTTTGAAGAGACCGTTACTAATGTTTATAATATTAGATCTATTAAATTTAATTAGAGACGATTCAATAATATTTCTTAACAACATTGATTTTTCATAGGTAATAAATTTAGCTCCTGTCCAATCAATATGATGATTTGCATTTTTTATATGCAAGAATAAGGCACTAAGACAGGAAAGTAGTGCCTATCGAGGGCAATAGCCTCTTTAAAGAGGGTTGACAGCTAGCGGATAGTTTTTTACTTTTTCTTACTGTACTCCTTTGTTTCTCCAAACATCTCTTTCTGGACATTAGTCCTTTCCTGCGTTTTCACCCTTTTAAAATACCACTCTTCCCTCCCACTCTTCTCAACTCCTCACCAGATGTTTTCTGCATCTAGTGTTCAGTTGGGTTTTTGACTCTGACGAAGACCGCTTGTTACAGTTGAAAGATCTTAGTCTTGTTTTCCCATTTCTTATTGTGGTTTGTTCATTGATTGTTATTTCACGTGTTTATGTGAAACCTTTTTATTCATTCCTATGTTATCTGTACTGTAGATAATGTCTTGTTAAATTGTATGCTTATTTTTAATTTCACCACTTTTTTACTGAATCTCTCAATTTCTCTAATATACTTTCTCCATATTTGTGGTACAAGATAGATTAGTTTTCTAAAATTTTTATTTACATAGCCCGGTATAAAGAAATAAAAATTTTGAACAACTGATCTATCTTGTACCAGAAACACGGAGAAATTATAATAGAGAAATTGAGTGACTCAGTAGAAAAGTGGTAAAATTAAAAATAGGCATACTTAACAAGACATGCATAAACGAAGGTCTGCTCCCGAAATATACGAACTATAGATAATGTAAATATACATCCTTCTTATAAACTCTTTATAACTTCACCATTTACCCTCCTCCTAAACTGAAGCAAATTATTGGTTTGGAATATCAAGCTTGCATTAGGTTCATTACGATTAACAAGTCTTTTCTTTCATTTTTCGTTTTCAAGGATATAAGTAAATTGCTACAGTGCTTTCATTTTAATATTTACTTCTCAATAAGTGCAAAAGTTTTTTTTTTTCATTAAACTTGACTCAGTTTTATCAAGTCATTAAATATTTTAAAGATAGCGAGTTTTAATATCAGCTTCATAATAGGTACCAAACAAGTTTAAAATACCTTAATAGTTTTAAGGTTTTAACGCGTTTAAAGAAATTATGATATTAAGATTATTTAAAGAGGGTTCATTTCTTTTTTCAAGTCAAGTTTAGATGAAATATGTTAAATCAAGTCATTTATTTTATTTAAACAGGGAAATTAAAATGTATGCATTCATTAATAGTAATTGTAAAAAAAAATGCTCGATTAATTAATTGCATGCATGTTTGTTAACAAAATCATGATTACTCTTTAAATTTGTATTTTAGAAAACTTGGCTTTTTTATTGCTATAATTTTTCAATGTGTTTCTAACTTTTTGAACTTATATTTATAACTTATAACTTGACAAACTTATAAAATTGTCCTTCATTATTAAATTGTTTGTGTTCAAACTTTTTTGGATACTACTTGATATTAAATTTAACAGATTATTTCATTATTGGACTTGAAAAAGAACATTATATAGAAAACTGTATTTGCTTGAAAGAATGTATTTTGGAAAATACTACCAACCAATATTGCTAAAATGTTGTAAGAAAATTAATTGTTTCAAAAATATTTATTAGACCAATATATTTGATTTCACGTGACTAGAAAAACTGTTTTACCTCCTGACAACATTATAATACTTAAGATATATTTTCTAATACTAGTTATTAATCTGCATACTTGATTAATGAAAGCTAGTAATTTCCATCTCCAGCTGTAAGCTTCTATTTTCGTTTCACAGTATTGGCAACTAAAATCCATATCTGGAAATTTAAAAAAAAAAAAGCAGAAATGGTACAATTTTTGAACTTTAAACATGCCGTTTAATTTCATCAACACGTTTGCTTTTGTTACTTCTGTTCATACAATCGAAAGATGCAAGCATCTCATATTAACTTGACCCGACCAGAAGTGCTGACATCTGGTAGAAATAGTCTTTACCCTATACCAATAAACGAACATAGAAACGCTAAATTTACAACTCTCAAAAACATACAGGCATCTTGGACCCTTCTTAGCCACTCGATTTCGTCAGCAAATTTTACTAGTGTGCCTTAAACTGAAAAAAGTCAAATAATAAATGAAAGAACTATAAGAAGAGTTACTACTTAAGATTTGTTTAAAGAAAATTCATCTTGAAAATGCAAAAAAAGACAAAAAGAGAAGTATTAAATGAAGAAGGAAAGAGAAGAATAAGGTAAACAGTGAAAACTGGGATAGGAAAGACGGGAAAAGAGAAGGTTAGGGGAAGTTACCCCCTGTTCAATTCGTCTCCAGGGAAATTAGGTATAAGAAGTGGCACCCTACTATTGACAGACTAGTATTTGTCTCGTGGAGGACTCAGTCCCGCGTCGCGTCCTCACATGTTTACCTGCTCTCTTCCTCCCTGTCATGTAGTTTACTTTATTCCCTCTCTCAAATTACTTCACATCTTATATATTATTCGCATTTATTTTTCACTATTTCTTTTAAAAAAAAGTTTTTTGTACAAAAAATAAAAAAAATTGATTTTGTCGTTTTTTTAAATTAAACTCGAAACTAGGTTTTCATCAGTAGTTAAATATCTTAAATTCTGTAAAACATATACAAAATCATTGTTTTAGTTAAATACAGACTGTGTGAATGTACAAACACCTAAAACTTAAAACTATCCCCTTAGTTATAGATACAATCATGTTGAGTTCCCAATTGTCTAAGAGTGTACAAACTAAAATACATTATAGTTTATTTCTATAGTTCCAATGGTAAGTTTACATCTGACACCTTAAACAAGTTATATTTATTTTTTTATTTAAAGTTTTACAAGGTCAATATAGTTAATGGTTTTTAATATAGCCAATAGTTCAAGGTCAATAAAGTTTTACCAATTCATGTAGTAACCAATTATGAAAAAGAAATACTGTAAAGATTTAATATTAATGAACTTTTTATGTCTTTAAAATTTTCATGAATACAATATACTTCATATTACTCGTTTTATTTTTCAATTTTTAGTTTACAATAGATAATGTATTGTGATCAGAGTAAAATTTAGTTTGTAGATTTTGGTCGATTGCACATTTTAATTTACTCAGTCCATTTCTGGCATTTTCTCTTTGATATCTGAATGTTCATATATATATGTACATATAATAATAATATATATATATATATATATATATATAATAAAATAAAAAACGAAGGAAACACACAGAAAGACACAGACATAACTCACATCGATATTTCGACAATCGTCGTCATCAGGAGGTGCGAAGAGCGAAGAGTCCCGCAGGAAGACAGGGAGTACCGCCCTGTCTTCCTGCGGGACTCTTCGCTCTTCGCTCTTCGCACCTCCTGATGACGACGATTGTCGAAATATCGATGTGAGTTATGTCTGTGTCTTTCTGTGTGTTTCCTTCGTTTTTTATTTTATTGTAAAAAAGTCCGCTGGACCGTTTCTTTTAATTGTATATATATATATATATATATATATATATAATATATATATATATATATATATATGAATTATCGAATCACAATATGAAGTGGGGAATGAAGACTAAGATCTTTCAACCCTACAAATGGTCTCTGTCAGAGTCAAAGACTGATAAAAACCTGTCAGTTGAGTTTTTGACTCTGATATTAGACGCCTGTTACGGTTGAATGATCTTAGTTGTTTTTCACATTTCATATTGTGGTTTGATCATTAATTGTTATTTCACGTGTGTATTGTGAAATCTTGTTTTATATATATATATATATATAAAGTTGGGTTTTTGACTCTGACGAAGACCGCTTGTTACGGTTGAAAGATCTTAGTCTTGTTTTCCCATTCTTATATTGTGGTTTGATCATTTATATATATGTATATCAATGATCAAACCACAATAAGAAATGGGAAAACAAGACTAAGATCTTTCAACCGTAACAAGCGGTCTTCGTCAGAGTCAAAAACCCAATTTTTTATATATATTGGGGGGGGTATGTGTGTGTGCGCTTGTGTGTGCGTGAGTGTGAATTGGTTGAATAGAATTCTCATTTTAACAAAAATTCGTGTTATAATTTAGATGTGGCTTAATTGAATTTAGGACAGTCACCTTTTTGGCTAAACTGTGCTTTTTGATGACAATTTTTTCCTTCTTCAGCTACTGTTTCAAGTGTGTTGAAATTTTAGAATCAATACTGAACAGACAGCCACGTTCATTAGAACAAACTTTAGAATTTTTAAGGAAATGGAAGAGTCAGTTTTGATATAGTATGCAAAATTTTTGAACGGAAAAATTTATGCTTTATAAAAAAATGTAAACATTTTGATTTCTTTGCTAATCATTATATACGCAAAGAGTCATAGATTTAAGTATAATACGTAAATATTGTATTCTTGTAATACCTTTATTATGACTTTATGGCTAAAGTTTAAAGTTTAAGCTTTATTTAAATGCACAAAGTCGTTTATCATAATTTATCAAAACAAGGCATGATGTTTTGCCCACCTACTTCAATTTAACTTCCATGCGGGTGTACTTATCGTAAACTTCCTTTTGTTTGAGACTGTCAGAATTATCATCAGCTTAGCTCCTGTATTTACCACACTCCAAAGAAATAATGTATGATTAAAAACTATCATGCTAATTGAATCATTCTGTAAAACTGAGTATTAAAGACAAATCTGTTTGTAGGCAGTGATGTTTATATAACACTCATAGCTTATGTTAAATGATATTACATACAGAATTAAGAATTCTCTTGTAATAATAAATGAACACTAGTCAATAAAGATCATGACTATAGGTATTTATAAAACTTAGTTATTTAAAAAAATCATGTTGACCACCATGATTTTTAGGCAGCTTTTTAATATAAATTCAGGAGATACCTTCAAAATAGGAAACAAATGCATACAATATATAGTATACGTATATATAATACGTATTTATATAGAAACAAAATTATGTTTGCTATATATTTCAGTTTTTTTTATTTGCATGGATTATTGAATCCATGCAACCATTTTTAGTCGAATGAAATAATTTTAGATTAGTTTTCATGTATTATGAAATTATATTAGTTTATACTTGGAGACAATATTTCTTAAAATAATGGTTTTGACTCATAATTTTGACATTTTTTTAGGGTTTTTGATCTAGATATTAAAAATCCTTCTTTGTCAACGTTTTGACATCTATTTGTATCTTCCTCAGGAATAAAAGCATTGATCAATTCAGCGCTATTATTATAACCAACTGGGTCTATTGTTTGCTGTTATGTACAATAATGATAAACTATAGATATTCTTTATTTAAGTGTAGTTATGTTTTACAATGTTTAGAAACCCCAGAGATCTAAATTTACTTATCTGGAAAGTCTGTTTAGTGTCCTTCTTTTCTTTTGTTTCATCTGTATTAATTATTCTACATATTTAATAATTAAAGGGAAGTTATTTGGGCTACACAGTGTTTTGGAGGTTGTATTTTTGTTATGTTTCTTATTGTGCATAAAAATGCAAAAAAAAAAGGACACTAAACAGACTTTCCAGGTAAGCAGATTTAGATATCTGGAGTTTCAAAATATTGTTAAAAGATAACCATACTTTAATATAAAAATCTATAGTTTATCATTATCGTACATACTAAGAAACAGTAGTCCTAATTAGTTGTAATAAGAGTGCTGAATTGATCAATGTTTTAACCCTGAGGAAGACATAAATATATGCCGAAACGTTGGCAAAGAATTTTTTTTAATATCTAGACCAAAAACCCTAAAAAAATCTCAAAACCTATAAATAGAGTGGCCAAGAAAAGAACAGCATGATTAAGCCATAATAGTCGATACAAAGCATTACTAGAAGTCATTCTTATATTATGAGAAATTTCCTTGGCAATATGAACGACTGCTTCAAAGCTGTAGGAGAAATTCATGTTTGTGGGCATTCTTATTAACTGGTAAACATGAAGCACTGCTTTATTATATGTAACAACTAGCAGCCCACATAAGTCAGTATAAAAAGAAAGAAAAATATTAATAATACTTAAATTGATATCTTTTAATTAAAATAGTGTCATATGACTTTATCATTTCTGTGTTGTAAAGTGTTTAACCTAAACTTCAGGTGACCGGAATTAGTTAATATTAAATTGCCAAAATAAAAGTATAAATTCACTCAAAATATTAAAGGATATATGAATTTAAAGTTATGATAAAAAGATTTCACATAAACACATGAAATAACAATCAATGATCAAATGACAATAAGAAATGGGAAAACAAGACTAAGATCTTTCAACAGTAGCAAGCGGTCTTCGTCAGAGTCAAAAACCCAACTGATGGGGTTTTTGGCTTTTATATCAGTTGGGTTTTTGACTCTGACGAAGACCGATTGTTACGGTTGAAAGATCTTAGTTTTTTTTCTTTTTTTTATTGTCGTTTGATCATTTATAGTTATGAGTATATTAAGAAAAGTTATGGAAACATATTAGAAAGTTGTAGACCGTTCACATCATGAAAAGATGGGATTGTTCACATCAAACACTATCCCTAACAATATACTCAGGAGCATTCATTAATAAGGTTAAGAAACTCTATTGCAAAAACCTAAGGAGGGATTTAAAATAAATCAATAAATTAGAGTAATTTGATGAATATTAAACAAGCAAAGAGATTGACACTGGTACTATACTGCATTAGATGACAAAGAATTTAAAACTGTTAAGACCTGCAGGCTGTAAAAGTTATAGACTCTATGAAACTAGATATAACGTAACTATTATCCTAAGTTAACAAAAACAACAATACCAACGCTTCATTGTAAATTTAATCAGAAGAAGACCTAGACTCTATATGTATTGTGAATAGAAAGTTTTGCAATCATTGTTAAACTTGTGATGTTTCTCAGTATGAGAAACAGTAGTAATTGGATAAATTTGGTTGGAGAGAACTTGACTGTAAGCTTGTTCACTAGAGGTACTACAATATTACCTTTCACGCTACCTGTAAAACTCATCACTTCTCTACCTGAAGTCAGTGACATGCAACCTTTGTAATACATTCTATACTTCAACAAGCCCGAAGACAAATATCGATCGGAAGTTACCTTTACAGTTATGTTTTAATTTTAAGATGGCTATCACAAAAACATAACTTTAATGCAAATTATATGAGCATATATTAATGAGGAGAAGAATTAATTAATTAAAAATATACGAGGCGAATGATTTTTGTACTATTTCTGAATTTATAATTGTGGTTTAGTCATTGATTTATGCATATGTAAAACACTAATCACAAATTAGAAAAATTGCATATAAGTTATTATCAAGAGAAGCAGAAACGTTTATAACAAGCAGTACTAGTCTTTTGTACCACAGAAGTTAGTGTATATTAAATCATAAATATTTCAAACCACTTTAATTTATATGTTAAGTCCTATGTTAAACCGTATATTATTCGTTTTACTCTGCCAATATCTTTAGGTGTAGACTGTTCAGAGGATAATTAATTCTATAGCTTACTCCAAAACTAGTTAAGCAAAGAAAAAAAAATTAATATGATATTATGGTCTTAAATAATTGTAATATAGATAATATGCACATTTGTGAATTAATCAAGATGTCAGATTAATTATAGTAAACAACAATAATAAAAAAAAAGGAAAAAATGCGATAATATATTTTATATTTTCTTTTTTTGGTGATAAACATTAAAGAATTGTTTCAGAAATTCATGAATTGTCGTGTAGTACAGTTACGAGTGGACATTTTTTTTACAGCTATGATAGATGAAATCGGCGTGGGTGTTCACGTGTAAGACTAGAATGTGTTCGACTATTATGCAGGCTTATTTAATGCTTAGACACCTCGGCTAGCACAGTACCAGGTGGCTCACTGATGCCCTTCCATTGGCCCTATCAATTCTCTGATATTGGAGTACGCTTCTCGATTTATCCCCTCTATATCAGACTAAAGGCTCCCTTTTTTTTGCCCCGCCTAGGCACCATTATAGCCTTCTATGATTGATTCTAATTGCTCCCTCTTCCCTATTCCCGTCTCTTCATTATTCCTTTACCAATATTTCAAACCATTTTTTCAATCAGCCTAAAATTCTTTATACATGGTGGAATATCTGTCTCATAAACATGCATTTTAAACCTACAAACTAATATAATAGATTTGAGATTTAATAATATTATACTTTTTTATTTATATATCTTATAAGTTATGACATCGCAATATGGAAAATATTAGATGAACGACCTACATTATTATATTTAAAAATTACATCAACAACCTAATAGTTTCAATATGGAGTATAATGTTTCAACGTATATGTATTTATTCATTAATTGTGCAATCTGTTATAGTGTGCTTTTTACTCATATTGTGAAAATGTATTATGTTCCACATAAAAAAGTGTGGAGACATAATACATACCCCAATAGACATTTATTTGTTATATAAGCATATGTAGTGATATACTTGTGCAGATATCAAAAATAATGTAAAAACAGCAGTAGAACTACAAAAAGACCGTATAAAAAAGAAACCTACAGGGAACGAATTTATAAATAGTTTTGCAAGGTCCCTTAACTGTGTACATAGACGACGGCTGGTCCACCAGTTAAATAAAAGAGGAATATAAACTTAATATTAGACCAAGTAAACCTATTGAGAAGAATCCTAAATATTAATAAATTTAATAAATATTTATATTGAGATAAGAAGATAATATTTGTAATTGTACATATATTTCACTAATGAGAGCGGCAGTTCAGCTTTCATTACCCTATTTATAAAAGATTTGACGTAATAAAAACAATTTCTTGCTATGAATTGTTAATTAAAATAAAAGTTGACTCAGAGGCGTGCTTCATTAAGATAAGGAAGAATATAATATATATCAACATTACAAAAAAAAAAAGAAATAAGAAACAACACTCAACACATTCAATATTTTGACCACGTCTTTATCAGGAGAAGAAAAAGAGAAGAAGATGAGTGCTTGGTTGGCAAACAGCAATCACCAACTCTAGCATATTATATATGCGTAATATATATACGTTGGACGGTCTCCAACCGTCTTTGTACCAGTGCGCTTGGTTTCCCTCTCCTATCTGAAGACGGTTCAATCAAAAATTAGAGACTGTCAGTGTGTGTTTTTAATTTCTCTATGTTTCTTATGAGCTTTATATATATATATATATATGAAAAGATTCACATAAACACGTGAAATAACAATCAATGATCAAACCACAATATGAAATGGGAAAACAGAACTAAGATCTTTCAACCGGAACAAGCGGTCTTTGTCACAGTCAAAAACCCAACTCTGACAAAGACCGCTTGTTACGGTTGAAAGGTCTTAGTCTTCTTTTCTCCCATTTCATATTATGGTTTAATCATATATATATATGTATCATATATATAAATAATATATATATATTAAAAACACAATCATAGTTGGCAGAACCTTATAAAGAAGCAAGTTTCTGTCAACCATGGTTACGTTTTTTAATAATATGTGCTTAAATGAAGGATCGCTACCAAAATTCACAAATACTCGGTCAATTCTTCAGTTCTAAAGTTCTAAAGAGAGACTGAGTCCTGATAAACATTAATGTTATATATATATATATATAGTTCATCATTCTTGTCTGACTTCTGGATCATAAGGCCGTATATTTGCATCTCATTTAATTTGAGACTACCACAGTGTCAGCTACACATGATCTCTGTGGTTTCCATCAGTTCACTATCCTTGTGATCCCGAAGGTGGAAATTATTTTTTTTTATGCACTCCCATAACGACTTTACCTAATGATAGTATAAAATTGATAGTATAATCATTCCAGTTGGAAAAAGCTTCAGCAACAATTAAAGATTTGATAATAGTTCTGAAGTAAAATTTTTGACAATAAAATCATTCTCTGCAACAAATTCAATAAGCGTTAGGCTTTTACTAAATACGTTACAGGAAACTCGATCGTAAACAAAAAAGTTTATACTTTCTTTGGAAGAATTGTACGTCAAACTTGAGTATTGGACAGTCCTTTAGGAAAACATAAAAAAAAAGTAATTTACACCGAAAAAATTGCCTGTAATAATAGAAATATATAAAATTCTGATCATACTTTACAATATGCTTGCATGTATAAAAAAATGATCCTTTGCTTTTGTTTTCTTTAATTGACTTTCGAGATTAACATTACATTGAGTTAGAAAGAGAGTTTAATATCCACTATATTTTATATAATTAAATGTTCTTAATTACTTTTCTATTAAAATCATGTAAATATAATTTAATAAAAGGATTTATAATAAAGTTAAAAATATCTTCAATCGTTAAGAATCTGAAAAACTTTTAAATTATGCATAACAGGTCAATAAATAATTGACTTTGCCATTATTTAACAAAATAGAATTTTAGTCTAATTATTTTAATATTATTGTTTATTTTACTGACTACTTGTATTTGAATATTATTATATAAAAATTAATTTTACATCATGTGCTTGATTAATATCATTTAATATTGAAAAATGTTTATTATTTGTCTCGACAACTCCAGACTGCAATCAAAATGAAGAAATATTTTGAGTCGATTTGTATGAGTTCCCTCGAAGAATATTTTCTCATTTTTATTTAAAAGTTTATATAGTCAAATTGAATTGCAAATTTGAAAAAAAAAAGCAATTCAGATTGATAGTCAATAAGTTTTTTCTTGTAGTGACGTATGGTGTTGTACTTAGTATAAGACTGAAAGAAGCAGTAGGTTTGAATTGAAATTCATCGTAGTAGTATCATAAAAGTCAAGGGAAGTTATGGTTAATATTCAAAGGGCGGCATGGATATTGTTTCTTCGAAGAAGGGGCGCGATCTTTATGAAGGAATTAATAAGTAGGATCGGTACGTGAGGGGAAAGGAAGGTGGGAGGGTTGTAATTAAGGGTTTGGGCGGCCCTTGAGAAGGGCGCCTTCCTCCTGGCCCATGCATATTAATGTGCCAAAAGCAGTGGCGCACGACCCTTATTCTATTCATTCATAGTAAGGCTGCGTGAGCAATCGTAGGTAAAGTTTGAAATGAACTTTCTCCCAAAATCAAAGGGATGAGATAATTGATTTTGCCTCAACTGATTTTGTAGATGGTTTCAAATAAACAAAAGGGTATTTATGTTAGCACGATGTTGATGTAAAAGTAGCCACTGAATTGAAAATAATTTTACATGAAAGCAAGGAGCAATTTATATTAGTTAATTAGAAAATTAATGAAATCCGTCTATAGATAGCATCATATCATGAATAGAACCTTACGATCCTTTTACAGACTAGAGGTCCATGTAAATTACAATCATCATAATAAAAACTTTAAAATACCACCTCTAACACCATAATAAAAACTTTAAAATACCACTTCTAACACCATAATAAAAAACTTTAAAATACCACCTCTAACACCATAATAAAAACTTTAAAATAGCACCTCTAACACCATAATAAAAACTTTAAAATACCACCTCTAACACCATAATAAAAACTTTAAAATACCACCTCTAACAACCTCTAACACCATAATAAATGCTTTAAAATACTATCTGTAACCACCGCAACACCATAATAAAAACTTCAAAATACCACCTCTAGCACCCTAATAAAAACTTTAAAATACAGTAGCATAATGAAAAACAGAACCAAAATTGCACTTAAGTTTTAAAAATTTAAAATATTTTTCTAGCGACATCTTGAAGCTACAGTCAACGAGGTTTAATTATTTGCATTTTTAGGGAACCGAGACAGTTTTATTGAACCGATTTTTGTTTCATCTGTGATTCTGCAGATTTTACATTGAGAGCCCTAAGGTTTGCCTAACTCAAGTGCATTTCAAGTAGTGATCTTTAACAAGTAGCTGACATCGTACAGGCTCCGCACTGAAGGTTTAACACGTTCTCTTCGAGGGACGACGTACTCAGGTTTATTCACCGTCCGCGTGAATAAATGAAAGGCCAGGTGGGTATCGAACTCCAGACTACCAGCCCAGAGAAGAGTACGTTAACCACTGAGCCAACCTGGTCACTTATCTTAGGACTAAGAGTAACATCAACATAACATTTATTAACCAACCCATTAATTTGTTTGAGAAAATTTTTTAGATACACTCATACGCGCACACGAACACACAAATACACACACACACACACACACACACACACACACACACACACACACACTCACACACAAAATACACCCGATTCGTGAAACCTATTAATTTGATTGGTCTCAGTGTGTAGTTCATTTGAAAATTTTGGTATCAAATTTTTTACTTCAACGCATTAATATGATAAAAATATATTTCACATCGAGAGTAGCTGTATTCAAAACTGTATTAACAAGTAAAGAAAAGAAAATAAGTCACTTGGCTGTTACGGTGGTGTTTTGCTTTTTTCTTTTGATTCTTTTCTGAAGGACTCAGGAAAGAGGTGATTTCATTCTTTAGTTTCTAAGAACAGAGGTTAAATGCCTTTTTTTTTTTTTTTTTTAACCATACCAATTTTCAAAACTTATATTTTCTTTTTCACAAAGATAAATAAACAATTTTGCTTGATTTATATCCCTTTCAGCTTAAGTAAAAAATGACATCAAATTAACAGAAATAATCAATAATCATTATTGGTATGATTTTTTTTATGATCTATGAGTCAAAAAAAAAAAGAAACCATTAAGTATGAACTTAAATCTTATTACATACAATAAAAACATGTTAGTCCTTAAATTAGCATATACACCATAAATGAGATGTTAGTTTTGTAACACTTATTAAAATATTAATTAATGAAATTAATTAAATAATTATTAATTAATTAATTAATTAATGAAATCTTTCAACTATATGAAAGACGTAAGCAATGTAATCTTAATGCATTATAAATTAAGTTTCGCAGATTTGGAGTTATTATTATCATACCAATTTTTTTTCTTCACATTAAGATTTTATAAAAATAAAGCAGAAAATATGTAATTGGCTACAGGTGGAACTCAGTGAAAGTTCGAACTCATTTTGAATTTGAAATGGCTAAAGGACCACACAGTAATATGCATTGGCTTGATTTGATTTTAGAGGTATCACCGAAAGACCGAGGTATATATCAAGTCATAACAGGTGTACCTTAATGTTTTCGTTTTTAGTACTATTTAGTTTTTTCGCAATAATCGTAAATTCATATATATATATATATATATACATAAAACTAAATTTTATCCCGATAAAACTTAGTTTTGTTCCTATTCCAAGGTCGATACTTTATATCAATGTACCAATATATATATATATATAAGGTGTTTTTCTTCATATTGACTTAACTAATATAAGAATTATTGTATTCTCAAATTTATTTATAAACAACTTTTATGTTTCTGAACTTCAGTATTAACCACAATAAAACAGTTAATTAAAAAAAATAATCATTTCTTGTAAATAACAGTTTGTTTTCAATATATTGTGGTATGTAATAATATAAATATCTTTATTGTTTTATTTGTATGATTTATGTTTTTAATGGAAATAAAAACGCAATGAATAAGCAGAAATGAAATCTGATTAATTAGATTGTCCCGTGACAGACGGTGTGTTCTTAGTAATTTAGATAATGGGTCCCCAGGCACGATTTGCAGAGACCTTATTAAGAATGGCCTTGGGGGAAGCCTTTCATAAATAGCAAGGGTTGTTAAAGTCGGCATCTGAGCAAATGTCTAGTCTAGGCTGTAAAGAGACAGTTTTTTTTTAACACAGATCAACTCATTCGCAGGTACTTTATACCTCAGCAGGAAAAAAAAGAGAGTCAATAAAACCATAATGAACTAAAACATAATAACACTGACTTAATCAGTGTTGAGCAAACTTTTCTCGACTTGAGTCTATCCAGCTGCCACTATTCATTTTCTTTTTGTTTGTTTGATATATTATAACTTTTTTTTTGTATTTTTAGTTACATCAAATACAATTTCATGTACTTGGTTACAATTTGTTCTTTAGCTGTTTGATTATCGGGCGGACACCCATTGGTGGCACTCCGTAACTATATTTCATCTTAATGACGACAGAAGGTCACGTGGCTATCTTTGAGGGTTTGTGGTTTCCTTACTAGTAAAGAAATATTTTGTGCAAGTGGGTTTGGATGAGTTGAGGTTACTGTGGAATAGTTTGTAGTGGCCTTTTGCATAGTCGCGAACAAAGTGAACTTTAATCATCGGTGAATGATTATGTTTCGGACGTAAAATGGGAGAAGTGAGAATTTTCTAAATATTTTTGATTGAATGGCTTGTATAGGAGGAATATTTGAAGGTTTTGACAGAATCCCAAAGCTCTATAGCATAAGCCCAAGAAGGCATCAAGATTGTGTTGTATATGTGGAGTCTGTCTGTTAGTGTGAGTTTTGATTTTCTATGTATGAGTCTTATAAGGCGTTTGTAAGGTCTGTTGGTTTTTCTTCAATAACTACCTTAAGATGAGTAATAAGTATTAGTGATTCCTGCTACACCTAAACTAAAATTAAAAGAGTGAAGAGCTACCTATTGGTAGTACTTGATTTAAATTGTTCATATCAATTGTAATTGGTCTTGACAGTTAACATTGCTGAGCAGATCTCGTAGCCAACAACGTTTTAGCCTTCTAATGGTAATAGTAGTAATCTGGCGGGATGATAATTGACGAAAAATTTAACTGCGCCATTCATAGAACATTGAAGCATACTTTCTATGTACCTAAGGCAAGTAGGTTGTAGGTTGCAGTAGTAGTCTCACAAGGGAACAGTTGCCAACTTTCTAATACCACACAATGAAGATTGATTCTACTTTGAGGGCCCTACAATTTGCCTAACTGAAGAGCGTTTAAAATAGAGATCATTAACGAGTACCTGATATCGTACCGTATCGAGGCCGAAGGCTTAACGTCCTCTCTGAGGAACAGCGTGCTCAAATTTATTCAACTCCCAGGTAAATAAATCGATGGCCAGAGTGGGTATCGAACCCCGTACCTACCAGTTCAAAGCCAAGCACGTTAATCACTGAGATAACCTGCTCCCCCTCTGTGTGATCGGCTTTTTATATTAAACCACTATCTCCAAGATGGTGGTGCCATTTACTGTCAATATCTTTGCACAAAGCCTGGGTATCAAATACTGCTAAAAAAAAAAGATAGGGAAATGTGTACATGTGAAAGAACATACTGATTATGTGTTTCTTAAATGAAAACACTGTTTAGTTTAATTCAGAAATACATGGATTGGCTGCTTAGTTTACAGAACTTCTATGACCATGTGCTATTGAATTATATTAAATTTATGTAATTATTAACATTATACTAAATTATGTTTTAAGTAATTTCGTCTTAATTAGAAAAATAACTTTTAAGTTCAGATTGAAGTACAATCACAGAACCATTGTGTTCAAACATGCAGCTTAACTGCAGATAGGGTGAAATATGTATTCACAAAATATAGTAAAATATAATTCCCTAAGAATGCACAGATGTTCTATAAATGACGACTTTATAGTATGACTTGCTGCTATAAAATATGTTTCTGATGATGCGAAAATGTTGACTTACTTACCCATCGTATGACAGTATTTTAACACTATAAGAAGAGGTCCACTGGCAAACAAACGGTTTGTGCGGAGTTACAGACAACGTGACTCAGCTGACCCGTATTGGCTGGCAAGTATCGTTGTGACACCATTCTTCGCAGAATGATAGTCTTTAGTTGGCAGTATCTCCGACCGTTATTTTTTATAACAGTTTTGGCCACCCTTAGGTATGCTTTAATCTCCATTTTTTATATCTTTAAAATTGATATATCCTAATCAATGATGGATTGCATAAGAAAGAAGCCATTATAGAAATCTTTTTTTTTTTGTAAAAATGACCACAGACATGTTATGCTTTCCTAACTAATATGCTATTTCACCAAGATTCCTGGTGAATCCTTCCCTTTAAAATACTTGGAGAATATGAGTTCAAAATTGAAGAAGAGTAACAAACAAAGTAAAGAAACGCACTTTTTTGTTGGAAATACGATCTGAAACGGACAAATATACTTCAATGTAGAAAACGAAAACTTAGATAAATTAAAAGCACACACTTACAGTCACTAATTTTTGGTTTCAACCGTCTTCAGTAGAGATAAGAGAGGGAAAGCAAGCGCACTGGTTCAGAGACGGTTGGAGACCCCAATCGGTTGGTGGAGACGGTCTCCTGAAGACGGCTCAAACCGAAAATTAGAGACTGTAAGTGGTGCTTTTAATTTATCTATGTTTCTTTTTTTTATTTTATTTCAGATTTTTCTACATTCAACTATTATATATATATAATATATATAAATTAATAATATTATATTAAATTTAACACATAAGAAATAACACAGAAAGTCAGTACAAACTCACTTTGATATTTCGACATCCGTCGTCATCGGGAATAATGTTAAGCACTCCCAAACTTGCTTAATATAATAATAATATTAATAGTATAATATATTAAATAGAATTTAAAAAAGAACACATAGAAAAGAAACCACTGAAACTTCACTACTATATTTCGATTCTCGTCTTCAGGAAAAGAAGTGAATCGCTCCAAAGGCTGAAACGACTGACTTGGCTTCGAACTGAAGCACTCAAACAGTGTAGCCAACTTTCGGAGAAAGGTAGACAGGAAGATAAAGTGATTAAAAGCCAAATAAAAATTAAAAATTGAAAACATTTAACTAAAATAAAATTAAAAGCTGATAACAACTTTAAAAAAAAAAAAATCAAGATTGAGGCTTAAGCCCAGGAGCCGATCTACCGCCCAGAAGACTAATAATTGCTTCTTCTGAAGCTCTCAGAGTAACTTTCGAATTAGTCTGATCAATCTGCCTCAGGACCTGTACACGGAAACAGTCATTAAAACTGAGTCCGTGAGAACTGGCATGAGTAGCAACGGGAAGGTCACTGCGTTTGCAAGATGACTGTGTATTTTCATACGCAGGCTTAGCTTGGTGGAACCAAACCCACATAAAAAGAATCACACTGGGGCAATCCAAACGGTAAGCGCAGTTACCAGAGTACAAGAGGTTTGTGAATGATAGGAGTAGGTGCGTTTAATATATATATGATATTATATATTAGTGAAGGTAGGTAGCAATCCTTCTTGCAAGCATGTTTCTAAAAATTTTACGCCAATTTCATGCTTGGTTACCTTTTTAGAGAGTTTCTCCAATGTCCTACAGGCTCTTATCAGTTGCTCGGGAATAAAAAAATAAACTGGCCCAAACTTTTCCAGTTGATTATTTTTCCAGGACTATTTATATCTGACACTATTTGATAACTAACTAAATATTATTTTCAATAAAACAATGGCATGTTTCGGTCTCGTAGACCATATATATTATATATATATATATATATATATATGTATATAGAAATTCTATTGAAACCTCTGCCTATTTCCAGTTTAACACCTTTTAGAATTAATTTTTCCAATTTTCTGACCTCTGACTTCCATAAGTTTGGGACAAGATACATCAGTTCTCCAAAATTTTTACTCCTGTACTCCGACATGTTTCGGTCATCATCGACAATTCTCAAGAATATTATTTACAAAGATAGTTTCACAATTTACATAAAACTAATTCAATTCTAAACCAAAAAACTCGAGTAATCTATATACAAAGTCAACTGCACGTAATCATAACAACGGAAGTTATCAACAGGTAGTAGTAAATAGGGATAGGCTTCAATAGAACTTGTACAAATGAAGATCTGCTCCCCAAATATACGAATATATATAGATTATTCAAATATATATTTGAATATATATCTATTCAAAAATGAAACGGTTTATTAGGAATATAAAACAAACAAAAAGCCGGTAAACTTTTAACGGTAGCTGATGTTATCACCCGATAGGGGATCGGTTAAAAAAAAAAAAATTATGTATCTTATAGATGATGACTTCAATGTGTACAATTAAACTAAATTGACAAGAAAGGCACGGGACTGAGCAAAGCGCCTGACTTCTAAAGGGACCGTGGAGACGCTGCGATGGCACTGTGTTTTAAACTTTGATTTTCTCCGAATCCCTGCGACAACTCGAAGAAATGTCTTCTTGCAGCTTTGGGGAACAATACGACTTTTATAACTTGTCTCAAATGCAAAAAGTTTCCGTCTATGTCAAAACCAATTTATATTGTAACTATCTGCTCTTCTTTTTTTTTTTTTTTTTGTATAAAACTTTTTTAAAACTTGAAATTCAGTTTTAAGAATAAAGAGTGGATTTTAAAAGTAATTTTATTCTTTTGTACTATAATTTTTCTTACCTTTGATTTAAGATAGACTTTTCATAAATTTTATAAACAGTATGTACCTGAAACAGAATAAAATCATATTTGTTACAAATAATAAAAAAAGACATATTAATAAAAATTAAATATTTATCTGTATAAGGCAAAATATCAGATGTTTTTGAATGTTAGAATGATTACTATCAGATGAATCAATGTTTAAATTTGAGTTCAAACTCGAGATTTAATGTTTTATTTCCTATGACCCATGCAATCCCATGGGAGGGGTGAAAATACGTCCGTCCCTAGACTGTTCTGTATCCCAAGCAATCATTGACTACCGTTTATAGAAATATACCTGAGACAGACCACCACGTTTTGCATTACTGTAAAATCAATTTAGTAATGAAGTCAACCAATCAACTAAAATGGGCGTCAATTAGTTAATGAATCTCACAACTGTACTGAAGGTGATTTTTTAAAACAGTCCAGCAAAATTAATAAATCCAGTCAATATTAATTTCAGCTCTGTTTTTTTACAAGCGTAGTTTTAAGATTACTTTCAACTTAGTAACTAACAATTGACGAATATTAGGTCAGAGCCTCTTTAAACTAAATGAGGGGATTCCAAATTTTCTTTGCTGCTCATCTTCAAATATACATACATACATACATATTATTCAAAAATAGAAAAATACATTTATAATTTCCTTTATATATATATATATATTTGTAAAAATTGGAAGCAGTCCTTCATTTAAAATGGGTTTTTAAAACTATATATATATATATATATATATACCGCCCTGTCTTCCTGCGGGACTCTTCGCTCTTCACACCTCCTGATGACGACGATGGTCGAAATATCGATGTGAGTTATGTCTGTGTCTTTCTGTGTGTTTCCTTCGTTTTAAATTTATTTTATTTTAAAAAAAGTCCGCTGGACCGTATATATATATATATATATATATATATATATATATATATATAATATATATATATAATATATAATTATGTATTATAACATATAATCTATATAACATATATATTAAATATATGTATATGTTTTATATAAAACAACCATATAGAGTTGTTTTCACTGGGCCAACCCTTCAGCACAACATCCTTGCTGTCTTCCTGATGAACACAAAGTGTTTGAAACGCGTTGTTGTTGTTGAATAAAACTTTATTTGTATGGAGACTTTTGTTCGTTTATCCATTTTATCTCGGAATGTAATTTTTTTTTTACTTTTGACTCAATATATACTTCAAAACAGTATATACAAAACTGGAAGGTGTTTACTCTTGTAATACGAGTACTTGACTAGAAAGATGTAATACTTTGCATGGGATAGAGCAAAGCGCTTAACTTCTAAAGAAGCCATATATAATTTATCTACTAGATGCATACAAAGTACCAATTTACTGAGCTACTAAATATACATCAACGACAAAACCACAGTTAACACAACATTACAGAAAAATGCTTACATGAGAACACAGTTTCTTTACTAGAAAAGATATGACCTATAATTTGTAGTATTAATTATTATAAATTCACCCGTTCTATTGAAAAGGAGATAACATTAGAGTAATTTATATCTATTTTCTAGGTAGAGTGAAAACCAAGTGCTAAAATTAATTACAAAAGCTTTGTGTTGGAACAACACAATTACATCTGGTGACAAATTTATTCGAGTCAATTCAATTAAAGATGTCAAAATAAATTGTTCACTCACATTCATTGCATGCAGGCTATGCGTCTAA
Source organism: Hermatobates lingyangjiaoensis (assembly GCA_026182355.1). Taxonomy (NCBI): domain Eukaryota; kingdom Metazoa; phylum Arthropoda; class Insecta; order Hemiptera; family Hermatobatidae; genus Hermatobates; species Hermatobates lingyangjiaoensis. Next base: position 649,569 of record JAPFBL010000097.1, on the reverse strand, counting down.
AGAGTAATCGATAACGTTTTCAAACCTTAATGAAGACTGCTTTAAGTGTTTCTTTGTTATACAGACAAAAATAGTTAATGTGTGTGTATAGAGTCTCCTTGACTAAGTCTTTCAACTTAGTGCCTACTATATGTAGTATATTTATCAGGGAAAACATACAAAATAATGCATCCGGCTTTTTTTATTGATTTTAGATTGTGATAGTTGAATTGTACATAAGACTCTTGTAAAAAGATTTCACATAAACACGTGAAATAACAATCAATGATCCAAACCACAATAAGAAAATGGGAAAACAAGACTAAAATCTTTCAACCGTAACAGGAGTTGGGTTTTTGACTCTGACGAAGACCGCTTGTTACGGTTGAAAGATCTTAGTCCTGTTTTCCTATTTTCTTGTTGTGGTTTCACCATTGATAAGACTCTTATGTGTACATCTTGTGTGTAAAATGTAACGACACATATTCAATATTTGTAAATATTTTTAAACAAAACATTCGATTTTGTTTACCGACAGAGAAAACGTGCTTACTTATAATCTGCGTATTTGTTACTATTACAACAGTGGTTAGTCTGTTAATCAGCACAGTTAGTGCTGTTATACGGAGCAGATATCTGGGGGAAAACTGTCATCAAGAAATGGCACAGTAAAAGACTGCTTATGGCGTAAATGAGACCTGCTTTAAGGGTGTACTCAGCTTATCATACGGTATCAGAGCCTGCAGTCCTGGTGATAGCATCATTCAAGTTGACCTACTAGCGAGAGAAAGAGAGGCCATTTACCGAAGGAACGAAGAAGTGGTTAGAGGGTATGCTCACTCAGAAATGAGAAGACAGATGGTAAGATGTGTGAGGACATGAGACTAGAGAGCGTTGGACCTTTCAGCTAATTAGAGATGTCCGATTATGAGTTGAGAGAGGTACTACCTTATGCAATTTCTCAGCGGACATGGATACATCCGCGCCTACCTACACAAGATAGGAAAGCACCAGACATCTGAGTGCCTCCATTGCACAGAAGTAAACGATGTTGGAGTACACATTCTTTTCATGCCAACAATTGAATAGGCAGAGGAGACACTAGATGAAGAGAATCGGTATATTTTCCACAGAAACTATTATGGCCAAGATGATCTACAGTACTGAGGTGTGGAAATTGTCAGATTGGCTGGTCAAAAATAGCCTCAAAATCAGAAACTGATACTTAGAATAGTTGGAATAACAAATTTTAAAATAAAACTGCCTTATCTAAGGAAAAGGATGGCCTAGTAGGAGGTTGGTAGACTTGTTTAACTGGGAGCTCAGCACTATTTGTGTAAATGCATTTCACCACCTTAAACAAAAAAAAAAAATAAAATAAAACTACAGTGGTTAGTGCAAGTTAAATACCAGATAGGAAGAGAGAGAGAGAGAGAGAGAGAGTGATCAATGGAGTTGGAGGGAGGGAGAGACAGCTATTGTTTTATCCAGAATTCCTGTTGATGTACTTGTTTTGGAGTTCTTGTGAATTCGAACACCATCCCAGACAAGTCGAACATTATTGTGTGGAGAATATAAAGTAAGATGGAATCTATCTTTCTTAATCTACCTAATTACATAAATGAACCTTACTCAGGTTGATTTTGATAAAATTAAGTTCAGATAACTAGCCTACAAATTTATTCTTCTTTTCTATTGTTTAAAATCTAAAAGTAATTCTAATTAGCTTAACAAATAATAATCAAGTTTTTACTAATTACTTTTCTTTAACCAGGAGATTAGTTTTATTTTTGCTTAAGTTAATTAGAGCAAGTTTAAATACAGATTACACGCAGCGATATTGATTTTTCAGGTTTAATTCCTCCCTTATTCCTGAAGTTCATAGATTCAAAGGTTGAGTGCTGATACTAATGACTGCAAGCTGAGAACAAGATAATACCTCCTGTTGAAAAATACGGGGAATTGAGTGGAAATTCTTTTCTGAGGGCTAGGTTGTCCATTAATTAATACACTAGACACACCTAATTAATACACCAACCACTTTAACTAAGCTTTCCGTAGTCATCGTAATCAATACTTGCTTTTCACGGTCATCAACCTCCACTTTTTATTTCACTTCACAAAGCTCACCTGGAGAAAGAAGGTCAGCAGTGGAAAACATCGGTGTACACATATATACTAGGTGGAAAACTAGGGACTATTATAAATCATCAATCCGCACCCACACAACAAAAATATCAGCCTTTCGTTATACAATAGATCAGCTGATCATATAACACTTGATGAAGTACAACATAACATTTGAAATGAAACCACCATATTTCATTTATTTTCATGAAATCTTGAAATAGGATTTCATGATTTCACAATCCCTATGAATGAAAATGACTTTAATAAAGAACTAAATACAAGAAAAATAATATCTACTTAGAACGGATATAAACAACTATTATAAATAAAATACTAAAAAAATAGAAAGAATAAAAATCGACAAAAAAACTAAGATAATAGTAATAATAATGACAATTATGTCAGTATCATACAAGGAGAAGTCAATAATAAGATTACTAAACTACTAAAACAGTACAATGTAAAGGTAGGTTTCAAAACCAATAATTCGATAAGACAAATATTCTTATTGTTGTACTTGTTTTGGAGTTCTTGTGAATTGATGGAGAATTCATGTACCTATTACCAGAAAGGTTGTCAACCAAGATTAGAAAACTTAGAAAATTAAACAGACAAAGATTAAAAATGAAAATCGGCATAGTTTTTAATAAATTATATATAAATATATATATAAATTATATATTATATATAAATTATTATATATATATATATGAATGATGAAACCAAAATAGGAAATGAAAAAAATAACAAAGATCTTTCAACCGTAACAAGCGGTTTTCGTCAGAGTCAAAACCCAAACCAACTTCGACTCTGACGAAGACCACTTGTCCGTTGAAAGACTTTAGTCTTTAGTTTCCTAAAGAAAGACACAGGTAATCAGTGTAGCCAACTTCCCAGAAGAGTAGACAGGTATAAAAGTGATCAGTAATAACAAAAATGCATTATAACTGTCATTGGATTAAAGAAATCAGAGAAAGTAAATTTGCAAATATACTGGTAAAACTGGTGGTAAGATTTATCAACGGTCCAACTTATAAAATATATTTCTAAAAATATATTTCTAACAGATATATTTTTGTCACACCTGTCATACTACAACATAACAGATGGCTTTTAATTTTGCCAAAGCCGTCTAGCAAAATAGAATCCCAACGAACTACATTCTAGCTTCACTGGATGTATCATTACTATTCACCAACGCTCCTCGATATGCAGTCAAGAAGCGAATAACATAGAAGATGTAAAGTGAAGAATGTTTCTTGGGTGTTTACGAACAATATTTTCCTTGGTCACTTATGTATTGCTTGTATCAGATTTGTTATCATCAGTTCATTGCTGGATTCAGTTGTGTAAACAGTTATTTGATAATTATAAATAATAACTTTAATTGTAAGTAAAATCAAAATTGCAAGTTTTATATTTTCAAATATATTTAAAACTGTACGTATTTTTACTTGTTTTTAATTTTTTTACGTTTATTTCTTATTCGGCATGAAATTAACTACATGCTTATCAAAAATAATTCTAAGTTTTTTGTGAAAAAAATCACAGAAGTTCACTGCTATATTTCGATTGCCTCGTCATCAGGAAAATAGATGAGAGTTGTTTCCAAGACAGGTAACGACTGAAGTGATCTCCTTGAAGAGGCAATGTAGCCAACTTATGGAGGGAGGTAATAAAAGAATGGCTAATGTAGATCATAACAAAAATAATAAATGGATGGAAATATTTAGAAAACAACTATAACAATTAGTAAAAAAAAGATCTACAAATAAAAATTAATACTTTATCAAAAGTTTATTAAGAAACTAAACTAAACTAAAAGAAACTTAGCATGTCGATTGGTAACTTACTATATTCTGCGGATACAGTAACAAGATCGTTATTGCAGAAACTCGAAAAACTTATGAAAAAGCAAGTTTCAGCTGAATATGATCTAATTTTTAACAATGTATGTATACAGGAAGGACGGCTACCAAAATTTACAAACATAAGAAACTAAAATAAATAAAAAGAACAAGTAGTGATTGTGGGTAATCCTAGGAGCTGATCTCCCCCCCCCCCCCCCCCCCAAGTCTAAAAGGTGCTTCTTCTGAAGCTATCAGAGTGGGGCTTTTGTTTAGTTCATTCATGAAACTGGCAGATTATTTTAACTAATTCTATCAGCTTATAGGAGCTGTCTAGTTGTCATTATAAAATTGTTGTATGTATATTTGAAGCAATAATTGCCTTTAGTTTTAAGTTTAATATAAGACATACAAATTATTATGTTAGTGTATATTGGCAGCAGATTCTCTTGTAAACATATTTTATTAAAGTATACGGCAGCTTCCGCATTTACGAATTTTTTGCTCGTGTTTTCTAGTTTTCGAACTAGTTTCAGTTACCTCGCTGCTCTGTCGTCTGATTCCCTCGCTGCTCTGTCAATCACTCCCTACCAGAAAAAACTAGTTCGAAAACTAGAAAACACGAGCAAAAAAGTCGTAAATGCGGAAGCTGCCGTATACTTTAATAAAATATGTTTACAAATTATTATGTATATAGTTTCCCGTCTCTTTTAGTTATTATTTAATTTTAAAAACCGCTTTGACTTTTTTTTTTGAAGGTAATAGAATGATTACTTAACCAGTTTGTTGAGAAGCATTTGTTAGCTCAACACTAGCATAAGCAGCAAATGAGGTACAATGTAGAGATAAAAGTTGTTGATTTCTGTTGGAAGTGGTTTAGTAAAGTTGGTTGGTCCGTTGGGGGAAGGAAAGGGCTCGGAGGAGGAGGAGGAGGAGTTTGAAAATTAGTGTTTGTAATACGTGGAGAAAGGAAGGCAAGTTAGAGCACGATAAGGGGACTGGACGGGAGTTAAGTTGAACGGCTTTGCGAGGGTCGTCATCAAACTTGCAGCACTTGCCCACTCCCGTCACTTGTGATACCACCTCGGCATCACCCTCTCTCTCTCTCTCTCCTCTCTCTCTCTCTCTCTCATTAGCAATTTGTTCACTATGACTCGACTCATTCACAAACTCAGTCCTTTAGATCTCAACAAAACACTTTCACACTTGCATCCATTGTTCTTTTACTTCGTCACTTTTACAAGGGATATAATATTAGTTTTCTTCATTACTTTTCGTACTCAGTAATTTTAAATCCCCATTCACTATCTTTATTTTTATCACTGTCTCTTTTATCTTTCAATGCATATTACTTCATTCTCTAGAGCCTCCCTACCTTAGCCTCTCTCCTTTTTCAGTTTTCTCCAACCCACTCATTCACAAATATCTTTTTTTCTATATCTTAATATCCTATCAGTTTTAGATCTAACATAATGTTGGGCCTTTCACTATCTTAATTTCCTATCCCTTTAGATCTAATATAATTTTGGGCCTTCTTATATCTTAGATATAAGATGTAACACATTTTTAGATCTAACACAATTTTAGGCTTTTCTATATCATAATGTTCTATCACATATTTTCAACAAAAAAAAACGACATGAAACAAACAAAGTTTATTACAGACAAAGAAAGACAGAGAAATTAAGAGCACACACTTACAATCTCTAATTTTTTGTTGGAACCGTCTTAAGGAAACCAAGGGCACTTATCTCCAACTGTCCCTGGACCAGCGCGCATAGTTTCCCTATTTCGCTCTTATTTCTCCTAAAGATAGTTCAAACCAAACATTACAGACTGTAAACGTGTGTTTTTAATTTCACTATGTTTTTTGTCTACAATGAACTTTAATATTCTATCATATACTTGCTTCTCCTTACTTGCACTTCTCTCGCACATAATCATTTTCCTCAATTATCTTTAATAATAAATTCTAAAATACTAATTTCTTCATAACATAGTATTGCAATCCTTGGATGTTGATCACATCCTTTATTATAATTTGTAGACGGAGAATACAGTTTTATTAAGATAATATATACCTGTTATATATATTATTTATTAATTTATAATATTAAAAATTTTCTATGAAATACATATTGAAAAAAAATGATGATAGATGTAATCTAAAAATTAATGAATATTTTTTATTTACTCTAGTTTAGTACGTAAATGTATAAACACTAGAGAATGCTTCAAAGTTTGCTATTTGCCTACTTTATTGTTGAGATTAACGATTTCCCAAAGCCATTGATTGCTGATTTATTCTGAAGTTTCATTGTTTACTAATTCATTTAATTGGCCATTAATGATTATATACACTCGGCAGAGGGAAATTAGTTACTTTAACAAAGTTTGAAGTATTAACATTTCAGGAATGAACTTTACAAGAACAGTCTGAAATAATTTAATCTTAAGAATAAATAATTATATATTATTTAAATAAGGTATAAATTAATAGAAAGCATAAATTATTTAATATATATCACACGGATGATCCCTGAGGTACTAAATTTTTCTTTTTGAGTACAAAAAAAAACTGGCATTAGTATCATGGAAAGAATTTTCGATTTTACATAAAGGCACCTTTAAATTGGTGGCTTCTGGCATTTGATGATGATAAACTACATAATGAAAAATAAAAATCTGTTGTGGTTTACACTCAACTTTTCCATTATTAAAAAAAGTATGAAATTTGTTAATAATCAAGTGAGGTTTAGTTTTATTTTATTATATTTTATAAACGTCAATTGTTTTTTTGAATAGAATATATTTTTGACCACATCTATACTAATACGTTTCTCTTTGTAGTTCATATGTTTGATTCTATGTTCTTTAATGAAATTTTACAAAAAAATTTTACAAATTACAAATTAATTACGAAAATTTTGTGAAGGAACCATTAACCAAACTCTGGAAAATATAATATTATCCTATAGTTAACTTATTAGTGCAAAAATAACTTATAAAACCAACTTATATGGGAACCAAAGTACACTTATAACAAAATGGACATTGTTGTGGAAACTTTTGAAGAGAATTTAATTTAACTCTATAGAACGAAACTGACTTGTAAAATACTAACATATGTAACAAAGTAATTGAAGAGATTCATTTTTAAAAATACAAAGTCATCAATGTTCTGAACATGATCTCAACAGATCATCTCTGACAGAATCAAATATTCATTCATAGTTAGAAATCAGGAGAAGCAACTTGGCACATAATTTTAAAAGAAATTCTAAACGATTGCAATCAGTTTTGTAACTTTAGTAACTGTGTGACTCCTCAAACATTGTAGAGTAAAAAGCTAATGAAATGGTCTCCACATATAAAAATTTAATGGTATAAACAACGCGTTTCGAACACGTAGCGTTCTTCCTTAGGCATTAACTAAGGGTGAGTGTCTGTGGTACAACTGACTGGGGAATAGGATGGACGTGGGCGAGGGTGCGGGGTACATCTGTTTCATATTAGAAGGAAAGTACATTTCATTATTATTTTTTTTCCCTAAAGGTTAGGCTGAGCCTTTACATTTGCTCTAGGACTAAGTGTAGGAAACATATTGAAAATATAACACAGAGAACTATAACGAAATATAAACAAATATAGGAATACGGAGAAAACACTAGGAATGAGAAAGAACACTACGTGTTCGAAACGTGTTGTTTATACCATTAAATTTTTATATGTGGAGACCATTTCATTAGCTTTTTACCCTACAATGAGTAAATACCACATTGCACTACGTTAGACCTCAAACATTATTCACCTTCGTGAAGAAAAGCAAAATTGTTATTTCCTAGTATCAGCACAACTTTATTTATGAAAATAAAAATACATTCATAGAATAATTAATTCTATTCTAAAGTATTTACTCTGACTTAATGTGAGAAAAATCATTCATTTCTTTGATTTTAGTCCGTTTTTTGTTTATTTCCTTCAAAAAGAAAATAAAAAAAAACGAATAGAATTGTGGCTCTCATAAACTGTCACAACCTTGTATTTTTGTAGACTTTCACTTCAGTATCCTGTCAAGTGATAAAGAAAGAAAATCTACTCGTTATAAACTCATATACTAGCCTTTGGTAAAGAAAAATACACTAATATAGCAGTATAGTTAAGACAACTGAAAAGGACAGCAATAATAAAAATTTATAAATAATCAAATACCAATAAGTGACTTTAATAAGCGAAACTGCATTGTTAAAACAGCTCCATAAATTGCTATTACTTCCGTATTTATGTAACAGAAGCGATGAATAATTCATCCCAATGTTTATGGGAAAGAGCCTTTATTTGAATCTTTGAACCTTTTCACTCCAAAACTAGCTCATGAATATTAAGCCAAGCCATTCATTTTGAGATCTCTTAATCCTGCTGGATTCGGCTGACTGATAAAGCCCATGTATCGTTCAAGACCAAGAGGAGATTCACCTCCCCAATGATAATACAATGATCCCAATAGACACGATAGGGGTTATCATAAATTAAACTTTACAAAGATAAAATAAGACAATCAGCATATATTATCCGTAAACAAGGGCTACGTTCTATTGATTTTTTTTTTTTTTTTTTTAGCATTATTCAACAAGCAATAACACAGTGGCCCATCGAATTTAACAAGCTCGTTATCCTTTTCGATTGATTTTCGCCAAGCATCACTGGATTAACTGCAGTCGAAAAGATTTATATTAAATCCCTCTAAAAAACTTTGCTATACTTTAAAATCAAATCCCGCTTGCTGCACTGAAATCAAGTTTCAATAAATCGTGCTTGAATTATTATCTTTGAGTATCCCTTTCCAGCATGCACCGGTGCAGATTATCCATTACAAAAGATGAGAACTTGCTACGGAGCGGAAAGTTCTTCACTTAATATTCAGAAAAAACTAATAAAAGAAATACGTACTCATATGAAAACTATATTTCTAGTTAAGTGATAGCTATTTATTTTCATTTAAATTCTGTATGAAATATACAGAAATAAATCTATCGCATTTGAGTCAACATATTTACATAATGCTTTAGGTCCTCAGAGCCTACAATTTGTAAACTGAATTTCACAATTTATGAGCAGTATATCATAAATATAAAAACAGATATAATAATTAAATTTCATACTTATGTTTCTGCTATCTGTAAGACAAGATAGTAAATCAAAGTTTTGAACTTTGACAGCAAAATAGTACTTTTCTAACAATACTAGGGTTTTTCCATTGCGCTGGAAATATTCGATTAAAATCTTACAGTGATTATGACTTTTAAGTTGAGATTTAATATTTCTGTGCAGTAGTATGCAATTTGCACAGAATTTTTTCTGGGTCAAAAAATAAAAAAAAACTCTTCTTTTAAAAAAACAGTGTTAACAAACTTTTAAAGTCTTTATTTTCACTTAAGCTTTTAAGTAAAAAAACATATCCACATAAACCAAATAAAAAAAATAAATATTATCAATTTTGTTTACAATGTGCAAGCATGATAAGCTATGTAATAACTGTTACATAATTTTAATTTAATGAAATAGATATTTGTAATGAAATACATAATAATTGTGTTGTGGTTCACGCCAGATTTTTCATTATCTCTTTATGTTTGAAAACAAACCTATCAAATTTATTTTCAACATTTTAATAATTTAATAATTAATGAAATAATAATAATTTAAACCATAAATAATTTCTGTTTTTTTGCAGATAAATGTAAAATGACAGTTTTTTTGTAACATTGGGGAATTAATTTATAATAATGACGTTAATATTTGACTGTAGATAGATTGCAGGGAATGTTTGAAAATGCGTATTTTGTTTCCTAGGACCACAGTCAGTGTCTTTCATATTTCAAGTTATCTTGACATGAAGTGCAGCTCCTTTCTTAATTGGCAGCCACATTGTTCACTCGTGGGTGATATTACTTTGTTATTCCAACATCATAAGTTATACATTTTGCTTTGATCAAGTTTGTTAGTATTTTTTTTCAATCAAAAAAAAGCATTGTTTTTTTGACATCAGATATACTTGGAATTGATTAGCATTACATATTCTCCGAAGCAAAGCTTTGAAGAAAATTTAGTATAATCACATTATAAGTCTATATTTGCAACTCAAAATATTACCATTAAATTAACTAAACCTTTATTAACAGACTCTTCTCGTTAGATATGCTTCTCAGCATATCTTCCAGGGAAGTTATATATGTCAGTTATAACTTACATATAAGTTATATATGCCTGTTAGTACACGATTTATTTGATTTTCAGAATATGTATGCATATATAATAGTAAATATTTCAACAATTATACAAGTAAATCAATATAAATATGCAAATTATCATATCAAAATACACTCTTTTGATGTCTTTCTGTGCAATTCCGCATAGGACTAGATTAATTAACTTAATAGATGTTCATTCCATCAAAGCCTTATCGAATATGATAATACATAAACTCGTAAACAGACGTTTTTACTTCAAGGGTGGATAATTCATGGATTTTATGATGATCAGATATTCGTTTATAACCACTGTTATAAACAATTTCATTCGCGTTATGGAAATTAACGACCTTAATATGAAATAATCTTATTTTTAATACAGAAGAGGTATTTGTCATATATTATTATATGATTATTATTATTATATATTATTATATATTAATATTATATATTATTATTATATACATTATGTGAATGCAATTATTTCTATTAAATTACATTTTTAAAATGCTCAAAGTATGTAAAAGCTGTTAGTTATACCAATAATTTGGTAAAACATTAATATGTGCTAAACAATTTTGCACCTTGTATTTATATTTATTATATATATTTACCATTATGTATTACATTTTAATATACTTCTACGATTTTTTTTACTTTCACTGCCGCTTTAATAACCTTGTAGTTGCTGTAGAACATACTTAACAACCCAGTTGGGTTTTTGACTCTTAACAAAGACCGCTTGTTACGGTTGTAGGATGTTAGTATTGTGGTTTGAACATTGATCGCTGTTTTACGTGTTTATTACAAAATGTTGTTATATATGTATATAAGTTCAACATCGAAGAAGAGTAAAACACGGAATAAAGAAACAAACAAATTGTTGGGTAATCCAGAAAGGGTTACCAAGCACGTTGTAGGTCTTCCGATGTCTTTTCTCCTGAAGAGGAATTGCCTGAACATAGTGACTACTTTAGTTTCTGTGTAATTAACATCACGATTATCATTATTCATTCGTAAAAAGATAAAAGGCACTATCTGAATCAAATTTTCGTTCTATTCAAATTTGTAGTCTGTGGAAAAGTGTATTATTCATTTGTTTGTATTTATAAATGGTACATATTAATATTTCAGCCAATAATTCACTGTTTTTTTTTCATTTTGTATTTTATTCCAGCATGTTCCACTGTGTATTACATCCATCATCGTCAAACTTTACGCAATACTTCTTTCATTAACACTATTCACTCAGTTATAACTGAAGATTTCATAGTGTTGATGTGTACATTATAATACTGTTTTACTGTTTGTATATTTATAGTCAACATTATCTGCGTTTTAGTCTAATGTTTGCCGACTTTCTATTCTGCAGTCTACTGTGTAAAAAAAAATAAACAAAGGAGAAGCATTCCCAAATTCAGAAGTTTCTACTAATTTTCACACTACTGTAGCAAATACAAAGAACACCCTAGAATTGTCTCTCAGTATATTGTTTTCTAAGCTTTAACATACACAACTAATACTCAGATAAGCCGATATTAGCTTCACTGCTAACTTTTTTTCTTTAATTAGTCACACCTTTATTGTGAATAATGTTAGCAGTAGTTAAACATTTTTCTTTTCTTTTTTTTTAGTAACGATGTTATTTTTCGTAAAAGAATAAACAATTTAAACAATGTCAAGAGTTAACTTGTTGAGTTGTAATAATACAATAGAAGACAGTTGAAGGGATGCAACACCCCGGAGAACAAGACAACTAAGTTACTTCAGAGAATTGAGATTAGGCAGACAATCAGATCTGCACTAACATTGTGTGGGTTCAGTTATGTTATTCACCGCAATACTCAAACCCTTCATAAACAGAAATAACCAAAATATAATACTTTCAAAATAAAAGGCATATAAACAAAAGAAAACCAATAAAATAAATTTTAATGATAATTAGTTAATGAAAGATATTTATATCATCATTGTACTCTCTATCTGAAAAATATGTGCTGTATTAAAATGGAAGGCATGTTTAAACATAAAATATTGAAAAAATCATAATTAATGACTGATAAGAAATGTAACATGCTTTTATTTGGACCGTCAATCTAATGATTGATATCACTATGCAATATTAATATACTACATGGTGATATGAAATGCACTGATATCAACAAACTGTGGAGGAGGTACCAAGTTAAAGGCAACGCTTTAAAAACAGTTTTTTTGTGCATAATGATAAAACCTGAAAGCAATCAAAGAGTTTCTACAACAATAAACAGTCCTCAAAATAAGACTCTACATATAATAATAATTTATTCGAGCAATTATTTCAATTGGGTAATTATTGCATGCTTAAAGTTAATCAAACAGTCTAAAGTTATTAACACAACAAAACAAAAATCTATGTTATATACTGTCAACACATATGCACCAACCTGTCAAAAAAACAAAGCAAAGTCAACAAACAAGAAAAACATAGCCACGAATCTCATTTCTCCTAACTATCTTAAATAAATTTCATTCAGTGCAACAGTTTAAATAAAAACAAATTTTTCATCCATAAAAATAATACAGTAATAACCAGAGTGTAAAAACGTTTACATTGAACCGATTTGAAATTGATATTTCATACACAGAGCAACTGAAGAAGCTCCTGGGTCCTTCCATAATATTACATTGTCTTGATTTAGTCAGTAATTTTTATATTGTTGAAGGTTGATAATCAACATTATCAACAAATTTGATTACATATTTTATTCTTAAGTTAAAGTTAATATTTTTCTTTCATTATGAATAAGTATATCCTCGTAATTGTCAATTTTCTAATAAATGTGATTAGAGTTCATTTTTTTTATAATGTTGATGTGTTACAAGTGTATTATAGTAAAATATAATTTTTGTTTTATCAATAAGTTTTAAGAGCACATTGATTCCTAAAAGAACTAGGTAAATAAATCAAAACGACTGAAAATGAAAATTAATGATCAACAGGACTTTCCTTGTCATGACATCAGTTTTGTTTTCTCAAGAAATAAATTTTTAATTTAAATTTACTATAAACTAAACAACTGTATAGTAAATAAACTATTTACTATAAAGGTATTGAAAATTGTAAGTCTTATTATACTTACATATCGTCTTAAAGTGCGTTTTGTTAGTCCTACGTATTAATGTCCTGGACTATGTATTTTATATAATATTCTATTGTATAATAAAACATATATTATAATTTTATATGATAAATTATTTTTTAATTTATACTTATTCTTTTTTATTTTATATTGCAACAATTATGTAATTTTGTTACATTCAATAATTTGTTCCTTATGTAATATTTTTCTTTCTTTCTGAATGAGTTTATTCACATACATTCAATATCTTGACAAAAAATTCTTCAAGGTATAGAAAAAAAGTACATTTTCTATTATTAATTTTTAAAAAAAATTGTACCCCAATATTTTAACAGCATATTGTTATTTCAGAATTCATATATAATGATTTCATCAGAATTGAAAATGTATCAATAATTTTAATTATTAATTTATGATTGATATTAAATTTCAGATATAAAACAATAACACGCGCTGCTTTGCAATTATTTCTGTTTTAATGAACACGTCATTGTCTGAATTAGTTCATTATTCGGCTGTGTAATTTCTCTTGTTGATGAAATCGCAGTACATTTTAATATATATCATTTGCAGTAAATCTCACTTATCTAGCTTCATACTAACTGGATTAACTAAACCATTTAACTATGAGGATTACGTTTTATCCTGATTAACTGCAGATAACAATTTAATGAATTTGAAACTTAAATAATCCAGTCTAGTATTAAGTCTGGACCAGAAGATTTCATAGTCTAGAAGTTCAATAGTTCAGAATTTGGATGTGCATCCGAAAATTCTGGTCTATTAGCCGCTGGTTGGATTAATTTTTTGAAGTCTACTTAATGATGAGAAATAACAGTATATTTCTTGACCCAACTGTCAGGCACAAGCGTCTTTAAAAACACGCAGATATTTATTATGCAGATATGTGAAAAGTATAATAAAATACCCTTCATGTTTTGAGATAAAGCATATTTTTTTTCAGTAAGGAAAAAGAAGAAGGAACATAGGAGTGGAGATGTGAATGTGTTCACCGACAGATACAAAAGTGACACAGTGAAGCCATCTTACCATTATGGGCTAGTTAAAGCTATGAGTAAATGAAATAATAAACAATAAATATCGAATTAACGTAAAGAAGAAGAGAAAGAAAGAATAAAAAAAAAAAGAAATCGTCAATATGCAATAAAATAATTAGAAATAAGTCTGAAGTTAAGTTATAATTGTGTTGTTGAAGATGGTGGATGTAACACCGAAACATGTCCAATAATAAAATAATAAATTATGGTGATTTCATTTTTATGTTGAGCTCTGAATTAAAGAAAAATTCCGTAATTTGGAAAAATATAAGACGAAATTGAACCAAGTAGAAACAGACATCCAGTTCTTAAAAGCATGCATATATATATATATATATATATATATATATATATATATATATATTATTTGTGTAAATAGGCAGCAAATATTCCTTTATACAAATATAATTGAAAACCAAAGCGGTTTCTGTGTTGACAATCTTATTGAGAACTTGTTCTTTTCTCTAAACACTTAACGGCATTGTAAAGGCAACTGAAAAAGCAACTCTCCCAAGAACATGTTAAAAAATACTTTCACACAAAAGAACTTGGGACATCAACGAATTAAATATATGTGTCAAGAAAAATAAAAAATGAATACCCCAACCAAGCAGGGGCCAGGTTAGCTCAGTGATAAGGTTGTCCCTAGTGCAAGGAATATCAATCCTGAATTTAGGTTCAATAGGCATGGTATTGTTGGTTTACCTGCTGAGCACTAGGAACACTTATATAAGGTTAAATAAATAAATAAAGATAAGGTTATGCTACCGAACACCTACAACATCAAAAACACGGTTGACCTAATAAACAAAGTGAAAGACATAACAATAAACGCACAAACCAAACTTGTTTCATTCGACATTGAAAACTTATACACTTCTGTTCCCGTTACAGAAACACTTAACATCATATGCAAAATAACTAATGTACATGAACATAACAATAGTACAGAAGAACTAATAAAACTAACTAAAACAACACTCAAACAGAACTACTTCAGATTTAACAATGATTTGTACAAAGCAAATGATGGATTAGGAATGGGACATCCAACATCTGCGATACTTTCAGAAAATTTCCTCCAAGAACTTGAAAACGTCTATGAAAATGTTCTAAAGTCAAAATTTAACGTTGTTTACTATTTCAGATATGTTGATGACTCCTTCCTAATAGTCAATAACCCTAGTAACCAAAATATAATAGGCATAAAGAATTATCTCAACTCACTAAGCAACAAAATCAAGTTCACCCACGAAATAGAAACAAATGACAAATTAAACTTCATTTAGACTTAACAATAGGAAAAACTAAAGACAAACTCAGCTTTCAAATATACCGCAAACCAACTACCACTGACACAACTATACATAAATCATCACTCCACCCACCACAACAAAAAACATCCGCGTATAGATATATGATTGATAAATTACTAAACATACCCATGAATGCAATTAACTATAATAAGGAATTAAATACCATAAAAACAATAGCAAAAAATAACGGGTGTAAGGAAAAAATTATACAAAGACTAATAAACGAAAGAAGAAATAAACACAATACTAACAGTACAACACCGGGAATAACGAACAGATACGCATCTTTGACTTACATAGGTAAACCTAGCGAAAAAATTGCGACTCTTCTAAGAAAATATTCATTAAAAATAGGATATAAAACGAATAACACTATAAACCAAATCACAAACAATACAACAGAGAACAAAGATAATAAATTTGAAAAAAGCGGAATATACAAAATTAAATGCAAAGATTGTGGTAAAAACTACATCGGGCAAACGGGAAGGACACTAAAAGACAGATTCAAAGAACACATTAAAGACTACACCAACAACACAAACAAATCAAACTATGCACACCAGTTAAACAAATTTGGACATAACCCAGACATTATCGAAAACACAATGGACCTACTACAGACGGGACAAAAAGGACAACGAATGAACATACAGGAACAAATAGAAATATACAAACATAAAATGACCGACAATATAAAAAATGAACAAACAAACCACCAAACCGACATTTTAACAAAACCACTAATAACATTTAAATGACGACACAAAGAACTGGAAATAGATAATGAAATAAGAAATAAAAGGAAAAAACATAGCAGTTAAAGAAATATGCAAAAAAAATTAACTACACAGACAACACTGATTCCACAATGTAGATGACATGTATAGGTAGGTTATAAGAAAATAACATTCACTGTCAGTTAGGTTCTCTTGAAGATGGGATCCAGACGGACCCGAAACCGGTCGAGCTTTTCTGAGACTTTACGAGGTATGACGGATTGTATTATTACTAATTCTAACTTATATATTGTTTGTTTACTTATCATTTTCTCGGTAATCATAAACTATTTGTGTTATTCTCTCAATACTTAAACTCTTTGATTCAAACACTAGTTTTAGTTTTTTTAATATTCATGTTTGTAAAACCTGATGATAACCAGTGAAGTCGAAAGCTCGGATTAAACAACTAAAGTTCTTTTGTGTGAAAGTATTTTTTAACATGTTCTTGGGAGAGTTGCTTTTTTAGATGCCTTTACAATGCCGTTAAGTGTTTAGAAGAAAAGAACAAGTTCTTAAGAAGATTGTCAACATAGAAACCACTTTGGTTTTCAATGATTTTATATATATATATATATATATATATATATATATGTTGGGTCTTAAACCGTTTCTGTACCAGTGCGCTTGGTTTCCTTCTCTTGTCACTCCTGAAGACGGTTCAACCAAAAACTAGAGATTGTAAATTTGTGCTTTTAATTTCTCTATATTTCTTTATGTACATTGAACTGTATATATATATATATATATATACAGTCCACGGTTGTACTCATGGATCGTGATCATTATGAAAGCGAAGCACTGAGGCAGCTGCGAGACCCATTGTTCTACCAACCTCTCTCCTCCGATCCCACACCTAATTTTCACAAGAAGTTGGTCACCCTGCTCCGTTCCTATTCCAATTCAGAGGGTCTCACTGATGAAGACCTTAAGCTCCTTATCCCCAATACTCCCCGATGTCCCATATTCTACATCCTCCCCAAAATACACAAACCTTATCACATGCCCGACAATCCACCTCCTGGAAGACCTATTGTTTCATCCTATAAATGTCTTACTGAAAGGATTTCAGCCTTCGTAGACTCAGTTCTACAACCTTTAGTAAGACTCCAACCCTCCTACTGTAAAGACTCATTCCACTTTCTGGAACTCCTCAAAAACCTATCCCTTCCTGCATCCACCCCCCATCCCATTCTCCTAGTGACGATGGACGTGACCTCGCTTTACACCGTTATCAAACACGATGAGGGCTTAGAATCCTTACGACACTTCCTCACTTCCAGACCTCTCCCCCATTTACCCTCGACTGACTTTATAATCTCCCTAACTGACTTTGTCCTCAAACATAATTCCTTCCGTTTCAAAGATGACTTCTACCTGCAAGTCAGAGGAACTGCCATGGGAACCAGGATGGCTCCCTCTTTCGCGAATCTTTTTATGGCACATTTAGAAAATAGTTTCCTTCACTCTTACCACTTGCTCCCCTTATTTTACACCCGTTTCATTGACGATATATTTTTTCATCTGGCCCCACGGTAGTTCCGAACTTGACTCCTTCCTTCTGAATTTTAGAACTTTCTGCACTTCTGTTTCTTATACCCACAACGTTTCAGCCACCTCTATGACCTTTCTTGACATCGACATTACCCTCCAGGGCAACAACCTCATTACCTCCGTTCACTCTAAACCCTCAAACCCACACCAGTACCTCCACTTTAATAGTTGTCACCCTCCCCACATAAAGAAATCTATCCCCAGATCCTTATCCATCCGAATCCACCTTATTTGCAACCGACTCCAGCAGAAGAACCTGCACCTCAACTCCCTTAGAACCAGGAGGAGCGTGGTTATCCGCCATCGTTACTGGAAAGAAGACTGATCCCTGCGAATTTATCCGTCAACCCTCCTTCCGTCTCCACTTCCCCGGTGAATGAGTCTCCCCTCCTTCTTACTACCTTCTTCCCCGGTATACACAAACTCAAACGCATTATCAAAGATCTGTTCCCCATCCTATCCTCTTCTCCTTCCACGTCGACTATTTTCCCCAGCCAACCCCGCCTCTCATATAGACGTTCCCCCAACCTTGGCAACCTCTTTTCCCACAGAGACTTGACGTCCAGGCGCGTCAACCACCCGTCTGTGGGCGCTAAGAGTTGCGAAAGGCGGGGGTGCCTGACCTGTCCGCTTCTCAACCCCCTTTCACACTTCACTCCATCTTCCCATAACCAGTCCTTCCCTGTTGCTAAGGACTGCTCATGTACATCCAAAAATTGTGTTTACAAATTGGACTGTACTCGTTGTGATGCGTTCTACGTAGGACTGTCCTCTAACAAGCTCAGCCTCCGTATGAACGGTCATAGAGCATCCGTTAACAACAACTCCAATTTACCTGTCGCCATACACGCCAAATCCCACGGTCTGTCTTTTAACGACTGCTTCAGTGTGCAGATTCTGCGTCAGATTCCCCCTGGTGATAATACCGTGACCCTTAGAGCCTCTGAGGAGGCTCACATCTGGTTGCTCGGGGCGCGCAGTGCACCTGGACTTAACCTTAAAAGATAATTTTTTTGTACTTTTTTTTTTTTTTTGTACTTTTTTTCCAGTATTCTTTATTCCCTAGTACTTATTTCTTTGTTCCTCTTTCGTATATTTTGTGTTTATCTATTTTGTCTTCTTCACTTACTACTAGTTTGTTTTATCCTATTTTATTTTTCTAAATTCTTATTCTTAACTAGTTTCCCATACTTACCCTTTTATTCAGTCTCTATCTTTTATTTACTAAAACAACCAATGCAAGTTTTTTGTATTGTATTTATTTTTATTTATTTATTTTTTCTTCTTTTCTCTATCATTATTTTTGTTTCTTATAGTTTCTTTTTATCTTATATTGTTTATAATTTTTCACCACTTATAGTTTTACCCAACCAGTACTGCTTATCTGAGCTTCTGTTTATATCTTCTCCTAATTTTATACTTTAAGACCGGGTACGGTTGACAGCACTGGCGGTTGCCGGGTTGGTTACTTGCCGTTGCGCCTACAACGTGCTTGGTCTCCCATTCTCTTTTCTCCTGAAGACGGATTACCCGAAAATTTGAGTCTGTAAGTGTGTTTCCCTACTTTGTGTGTTGTTCTTTGTTAATCTCGAACTCGTATAATATATATATATATATATATCGACCGTTTGATAGAATAATTGTGTTCTCTAATCGGGATTCGGTCTAGTCGAAGATTTTGTCCGGTTAACATTGTTGTTCCCTTAAATAATGTTAATTTCATTTTGTATTTAAAAAATTCTTACTTCTGCCTATGAAAAAGGTTTTAAATAAAACCGAAACGTTGGCAACGAGAGTTTGATTTTTTATCCTAGAAAATTTACCGAATCCCGATTAGAGAACACACATATAAATAAATACACACACACATACACACAATATATATATATATATATATTATATATATATATATTATGAAGGGAGTATGATGAATGAGAGTAAAAGAAAGGGGGAAGTTGAGAGCAGATATACGTGATTGCGTTCTGAGAAGCCTTAACATTCCATCCCTATGCCTCCGAGGTACTACTCAAATGTGAAATTCAGCTACCGCGTATTAAGAGCTCTCCTGACATATCTTGAGGAATTATTGCAGCAGTAAATCTCTCGGACACCCTCACTCGGAAATGAGCAACCCTTGTTTCCCTTCCACCCACTCGCTAGCCTTGCCTTTCAGAAGCACGTCTCTGACGTCACTCAGATAACTCCATCAACGGCATTATCAAAGAACTCTTTCAAGAAAACTCATTAGTGTGCTTTATTTCAGGAACGATTTCACTCCATTATTGTCTTACTTCGTTAAGCAGTACAATTTGAAACAAAGTAGTAAAGAAATTATATCACCAATTAAAATTACTAACCCTTTGACAACTGAAATGTATTCATACATTCATTTATAAATAAACAGGTTCAATAATAAATTTGATACTCAATAATAAAGTCAACTTCTGTTTGATATTATGTTTCCTTTATTAAATGCAAATACTTTATACCAAATTGTAAAAAAAATCTCTAAACTTGGTTAATATGTTACTTGTACGATCTGTTATAGTTTGTTATTTACTCATATTGGGGGGATTTCAAAAATTACGTCTTTACAAAAAAAAAATTGAAATGTTCGAATATCTCTAAAACGTCAATAAAAAGCAATCATTAGTTTGACATTCCGATATTATACGTCATCAGAAGAAAAAAGTAACAGGATTGAAAAGGGAACTGCTTTTGACAACACTAAGCTGTCAATTATACCATCAGCCTCAAAAGGAAGAAAACGAAATTGAAAACAAAAACAATAAATACAAAAGCTAATAAATAAAGTGACGAAAGGAAGAAAAGCTGTTGAAAAAAAAAGAATAAAAATTACGAAAATTCACTACACTTAACAAACAATATATCATTCTACATAAAAATTAATATATCACTAATGAGGCGGACTTAAGTTAATATTAAAACATTTAGAATATAAAAAACCACTTCTCGTTTTTTTTATTCATAAAAATTAAATGATGAGCATTACTATGAATGACAAAGTAAGTTTCTGGCAACAGGACCAGGTTAGCTCGGTGGTTAACGTACTCGCCTCTGAACTGGTAGGTCCAGAATTTGATACTCACCTGATTCTCAATCCTCAGAGGATGTTAAGCCGTCGGTCCCGAGCCTATACGATATCAGGTACTCGTTAAAGATCCCTAGTCTAAATATACTTGAGTTAGACAAAATTTAGGACTCCCAATGTAGAATTATTGATCAAAGGAAAACACAGTTAAGGGTTAACATTCTTACCCGCTAGGGGATAGGTTTAGACAATAAAAAAAATAAGTTACTAGTCTGCAACTTGACTTAGGCGATTAATATTCTGCCTGAATGTATAGAAAGACTCACATACGTGTAAGAGTTCACACTAAGTTCAATTGAATGGATTTACAAATCTGCTAGTCAAACAAATACGAATATATATTCCACTCATATATAAAGGCAGAAAAAACTGCATGAGGCTCTTGTATATGTCTTGCACATGGCTATATTCTGTGAAAACTCAACTTGACTGTCCGACATACTAGTATAAGTTAGCTAGAGAATCTTCAAATGAACTCCTCTTCTTTCGTGAATTATAGACTCAACATTTCATTCGCTTATATGAGAAAGTTTTTTAATAAATACTATTTTAAGATCACGAGAATACAACTAATATATATAAAAACCTGTACAATACATTGGCTATGATTTACAACAATTGGCTATGTACAAATCTGTACATGATTGGCTATTTTTGACCAAATTGTTTTTGCTTTTCCTCTTTGGATTTTAATGTTTCCGACTCAATAATTCTGGTTATTTGAGATCCGGACCACTCAAGCAGATTTCAATATATATATATATCCCTTGTCATCCATAGTCTTTGGGACCACCTCCAGATGACGACGAGACAGCCAAAATTTTCCTTTTATTCTACTGAGTTTTTGTGAATTTACTTTGCTTGGTTCGTGAAATCGTTTTATTTATTTAAGTTCAGTTATCAAGATAATTCAATAAGGGCGAAAAATAAAAATTATCTTTAAATGATTTTGTCTTAGAGGTAAATATATACAATTCACAATTGGTAATCAAACATAAATAGAAGGAAAAACACACAGTCTTTTGCATACTATATCTTATTTATAATCAGACTTCTTTATTTCTCCTTTGCCTTATTCTGTTTTATTTCCCTTTCTGACTTACATTATTTCCTGATTTATCATTTTATTTTATCCCATGATTTTTAGAAATTGCCACTATTTTCCTCATTTCATACCTGTCCTGTTCTACTAGTTTCTGAATATAGTTGATACCAAACATTAGAGACTCCGACTGCAATTTTATCCTTCTGTTTGTCTTTCTTTCCTAATCTTGAACTATTGTTATCTGTTACGGGTTCTTTTTACAGCAGGAAAAACTTTGTTATTAAATAACATTATTGTGAAACTATAAAACTTCTAGCCTATGAGACAATAGTTTGAATTGTAAACATCCTTGTAACTTTTAGATACTCCGCTCTGACTATGAAGTATGGAGAGGATGATAATTTATGCTTTGGTCAGTTTTCCACGCTGAAATCGAACTCTTTACTGTTTTCATATAAATTTAAATCTTTTCAGAGTAAAGGACAAATAAAAATGTCTTTGTATATTATATTACAAGATTTGATGTTAAACACGTGAAACAACAATCAACGTCCAAACGACAATAAGAAATGAGAAAAAAGACTAGATCTTTCAATCGTAATAAGCCGGTTGAAATCATTCAACGATATATCAACTGATCATATCAATCAGTTGGGATTTGACTCTGACGAAGACAGAGACGAAGACTTCCTACGGTTGATGGTCTTTTTTTTTCTTATTTCTTATTGTGGTTGGAACGTTGATTATATTACATGTTTCTAGTATATATGTATACGCTAATTTAATACAAGCAAAGATATGTTTCTTATATAATAACACATTTTTTTATTAATTGCAATTATTTTTGATAATTAATTAGTAATTCTCTGCATGTATGTGTGAACGTGTTTCTGTTTTGTTCAGTATGATATAAACTTATTTTCACAGTATATGGTGTTATGTTAAATCTAAAAAGTAGTTTTCGATATATCAATTTAATGAGAAGAGTGAAGGTTGCAAGTTGGAAGACAGTTGTAGTGTTAAATTGAGTGGTTTGGTACAGTATCGACCATCTGGGTCTTGAATGATAGACAAAGAGAGAGACAGAGCCGTCTGTTGGTGAGACACCGCCAGTCTACCGTCTGCTATCTCTTCCACTTCATTGGCTCCAGATACATCTTCAAGGATATTGCCACGTCCGCCTCCTCTCCAACTTCATTGCCTCTCTTAAGAACAGCTCATGATTTTGTTAAGCCTTCTTTATGTACTCCATTACTATGATAAAATCAATACTAAACACAGATTTCAATTCAATCTCATTATATGTTTTTTTAAAATTATTTTCAAAATCCATTCCATTAAAAGTAATATTTAAATAAATTTACTTATTTAGCCTTTTTAATTCTTTGCTGACTGTTTACCACAACATTTATCATAAATATCACCTTAAAAGTCATAAATTATACAATTTAATTACTATTAATATTACTTCGATAGTAATGACCTGTTATGATTTGCAAAATTAGAGTTATTTCAGAAACCTTTGTAAATTATAAGAAACAATTTAAAGTTAAAACCTAAATATAAAATCATAATCTTAATATATAATCAACAAAATATATATTATTACTATATACATAAATCAAAAGAAAGGAACAGTTCAAAACCATTTCAAAAACACCACAGCAATATTTTGACGAATCGTCTCATCAGATGCGATTATGTTATTCTCTTGAGAAAGCTGATTACAAAACATTACTGAAAACACTTCAGATGATATTTTTATTAAATTTTTTATTTTTGATAGATTAGAATAGCATGGAATTGATCTCCTAATGGGTCAAAAACATCAGCCCTTGCAGTATTTTTGTTTGATCAGATGTTTGGGTACAGTTATTCAGATCAGTATCTAGAATTGTTGTTCATGTTCTGTTCTCTTTACCACATTGTTATGGTATGCAGTAGGGTCAAAACTCTGACTCTTCAGGTTTGAGGTAGTAACTTTCTACGGCTTTCTAGCGCAATACAGTCTCTAACTATGTGGAATACGGTTTCTTCTGCCTCCCCACATAGTCTACACTCTGTCAATCCTATTAACAACTTTAGACTAACATTTTTCGGTAAAGCACGGAGAATACAGTGTATGAGACATAACTGCAGTGCATTGCTACATACCTCAGGGAGAGGCATGTTTTGAGCCAGTGAATCGCCATGATGAAGCACACAAGTTAGTTTCTTTCACAAACTGTGCAAAACATCCCTCAAATGCTTTAGAATTATCTGGTAGATTACGTACTACTAATTCCTGATTGACATTATCTTTAGGATTTATGCGTGTATTTTTGCCGTGGAAATGCTTCCTTTCTCAGACAGAGACCACTATTCCTTCATTACAATATCATATAGCTAAATCCACATCTTATCTCATAGTAAGGCGTTATTAGGAATTTAAGTGACTTCTAAAGCACCCGTGCTCTGTCAGTAGGCCTACCACTAACCTCATCAGACTTCCTAGTACGTGTGGGTTCCTCTCTCGTAGCAACCACATACAGTGAGAACCTTCTCTGTAGGATCTCCAACGATTCCACTATTATTGTAGTTAATAATTTTTTTTTTTAGAGCACTATCCTCTCTTTTTGATCAATATCCTTGTTTTACCTACTGGTATACCTAAATATTCTGGACACAGAAAATATCACAATAATCTTTCTTTTTAGATAATTATCTATTTTGCAACTGTTATCATATTCAGTGTGGTTGTAAAATGAAAAAGTTCATTAATTGTCCTTAGTGAACTAAAAAAAAACGAACAGGTCTATGGCAACAGGATCTATGACCACCTGCCCTATCGTCAGCATGAAAGAGATATTAAGTATCGCTTTCTTAGATATTTTTTATCAAGAAAAGTAATTTTTAATCTATTAACACTGGTTCATAAAGAAAAAAGCTCAAAAATTAAAGAGAAGCAAATATTAGTAATTTGCCTTAAATATTACCAAATAAATAAATATATATATATGTATATATGATCAAACCAAAATATGAAATGGGAAAACAAGACTAAGATCTTTCAACCGTAACAAGTGGTCTTCGTCAGAGTCAAAAAACCCAACTCTGACGAAGACCGCTCGTTACGGTTGAAAGGTCTTAGTCTTGTTTTCCCATTTCATATTGTGATTTGATCATTGATTGTTATTTCACGTGTTTATGTGAACTATTATTATATATATATATATATATATATATAAACTTTAACATATAGGAAAGAACACAGAAAGACAGTACAGAACTCACTTCGATATTTCGACATCTGTCATCATCGGGAAGAAGTGCAAAGTACTAGCGTTGAGAAGCAAACTGCTACTCAATATATATTATTATATTACATAATATATATATAAATATATTACATATATATAAAAGTAGATTACATCTGCTTATAGTATAGTCGATCGTATAGTAGAGTATAGTATTTTATAGGTCAATATTATAAATGCAAAATCTATTAAACTCCGTTTGAATAATTCAATTGCAGAAGAAAGTTTTATATATGCAAAAAAGCAAGGAAATAAATTGATTATAAGAAATTCAAACTAAAACTTTTAAAATTAAATTAAATTTTATTTTGAAGCAGTTATTTACTTTCCTAATAAAAAGTATTTTCCTTAGATTCTCCTAAGGTTTCTCTTATTTCTGTTGTAAAAATTAAGAAATTGTGTTTTACAATCAAGTTAATAAGTTGATGTATACAGTAGTACAAAAGTTGTATTTTCAAAACTTTCGTTTCCTTTAAACTTTTTTTTTATTTTATAGGTAATTTAATAATAGTGACTATGAAAACAAATTATTTCTTGATTTTGATGAATTTCAAGAATATAAATATCATTCTTTTGATTTTTGATGGTGGGAGGTACTAAATTTTGAAAATGAATTCTTTTCAATATATTTATTTATAAGACATGTATTTAAAAGACTGTTTGATTGATTGTAAAAGGTGTTTGCACCCTTCTCCAGACTGTTCAGCACTGCTATACCTGTCACGCCCCCCCCCCCCCCCCCCATTACTGTCGCAAACAGTACTCACATTAAGCCACCCTCCTTTCAGCTATTAAGCAACAGGCTTTTACTCCTGTTGAATAAATCAAACTCTCTCTCTCTCCCCCGTCAAAGCCGACAACACATGTGTACCATTACATGTTCCTCCATTCCAAGAACAAAGTCTCATCTACATGTGTAAAGCATTCGGAAAAGATTATACAACTTTACTTAACAATGAACCTTTCTTACATCAAACGTTTTGATAACAATTTGATTTTGAACATTCATCAACTTTCACAGCTTTCTAACTCTGTTAAACATGTTTATTATTAATATGAATGTTGTAACCAAATAATTCCTTATTTCCCAAGCTGAACTACAGGCATTAACATATCCATCGACTCAAATATAGATTATTATTATATATTGTTAAATAATGCCCCATATTTGGCTTGTATCTGTTTCTTACATAATTTCTTCAGTTTCCGGAATTCCTTCCTCGTCTCTTCATTAAAACTATAAACCTTATCACCAATATTGCTTGTCGACATATATATATATATATATTACTATTAAAAAGATTTCACATAAACACGTAAACAACAATCAATGATCAAACCACAATAAGAAATGGGAAAACTAAGACTAACCGATCTTTCAACTAGTTGGGTTTTTGACTCTGACGAAGACCGCTTGTTACGGTTGAAAGATCTTAGTCTTGTTTTCCCATTTCTTATTGTGGTTTGATCATTGATATATATATATATATTATATATATATATATTTCCTCATTAAATATCTTGCCAACATTAAGTTTAGTATGTTTCCTACATACCTTTTCAAGGTTTCAAATGCTACTTTTCCATCTTTGTGGTATCATATAAATTAACTCACCGATTTTTTTATGTTTAAATGTATTTTCCATATTACACAGGTCCGACGTTTCGGTCTACGTTGACCATTCTCAAGGATTCTTTATACAAAGTTTTTTTACAATTCTAATAAATACTTATTTACATAAGTATTATACTTTATATTATAAGTCAGACATCGTCTGACTGGCCTCTCTTCGAACAAGCAGTAGAAAGGATTAAACAAGTATTGGTCAACAATAGCTATAGTAACCAACACTTCGACAATATTTTAAGGAAATATATGAAGAATCTAAATTCAAACAATAATCAAGAGCAACAGCTGGGTGAAGAAGGAACAATACAAACGGTGTATTATAAGAATCAATTCTCTAATGAATATAAGAAATATGAAAGAATTTTGAAGGCTATAATTAAAAGAAATACAACATGTGTTAACTCGGCAGACAAGCTAAATATTAGTATTTACTACAACAGTTCCAGCACAGCAAATATGATAATTAGGAACAACCTACAACAAAAAACACAACTACAAAAAACCAATGTAGTGTACAGATATAATTGCACTATAGGAGACTGTGAGCTCCTAAAATCGAGCTACATTGGTTCTACGACGGCAACACTTTCACGCAGACTTACGATGCATCTCGCAGCCGGAGCACCGAAAGAACACACAATGAACATACATAAAAGCAGGCTAAGTAGAAAAATGCTGGAATACAACATTGAAGTATTATATGCAGATAATAATCACACGAGGCTGCATATAATTGAATCATTATGCATAAAGGAAAAGAAGCCGAACCTTAATGATCAGTCCAGTTGTTTTTCCAGAATTTTAAAGTTACATTCGTGAAAAATAACTATATAGTGATTTAAATAATGTTGTGTAAAAGTTCATGTAGGGAATTTTGTAACAAACCTGTTACTCATGTTTATTAAGGTAGTGTTTTTAAAAGTATATTTTATTATTAGTTATGTTTGATAGAAGTGATGTAATTGTTATTGTAAATAAGTATTTATTAGAATTGTAAAAAAACCTTGTATAAAGAATCCTTGAGAATGGTCAACGTAGACCGAAACGTCGGATCTGTGTAATATGGAAAATATATTTAAACATAAAAAAATCTGTGAGTTAATTTATATGATACCACAAAGATATATATATAGAGGTGGATTAGTATTGGAATGTTCACAGTACATTGCCCTTGAATCAGGGAGCATTATGGGAGATTAAGGAAGGGTTGTTGGACTCACCTATTACCTAGTTAATCTGGGTCGGTCTGTTGGAAAATAGTTTTAAAATTATTTAAGAACATATAGTTATTTAACAATATGTTTAAATTAAGGACTGCTTCCAACTTTTACAAATTATAATTATATATGAACTGTTAACTGATATACAGGTTGAATAATGCGCTTTTTTTTAAATAATAACTTAGTAGCAAATTAACAATTGCTTACAAATAAAAACCAATGAACATCAGCACTGCAAATATGTATATTAAGCGTAATATTTTTAAATATTAATGAGAATTGCGATATATATTTCCCAGAAGGCAAATTAATCACGAATAGAAGATTTAGAAATATCACCCTCAAATATTTTCATTACTTTATTTATGGGACTAAATATTAGATATATATTATTAAATGTTTATTAAAACTACACTTAGTACAAACAAGAAGACTATGCCTACACAATGAATTCATGTCAGTTGGAAGATTCTCCACTCATTTGTTTTGTACACTCTTATTTACTCTTCTCTACCCAACCTTTTTCGCTCTATTTGTCTTTCACTCCTTGTAAAATACCTCTCTTATCCCTTCTATCAACCCCATACCATGTGTCCATTTTCTCAACAATCCATTTATTCAAGTTCAAGTTTTGACAAAAAGATCTCATTTCTGAAATTTACTATGGTTTATACTTTAATATTTTGAAAACACATTGGATAAAATTGTTTTTACAGAAAAAAAAAGACTATCAAAAAAGTTAATTGATGTTGAAACCATTATGAAGCTTTTTAACAGAACATATCTACAGAAAGTAATGTCCTCAGTATACACGAAGTTGACAGCATAAAGGAAATAACATAGGAAGATACAGTAAAACATACTTTTATATTTGACATACATTATTCTCTAGAGAATAAGTACTCCAATTAAGAAGCAGCAGTAATATAAGGGTTTTCCTTGAGTAGCTAAGTAGTTAGGAGTCACGCAGGTGGAGAACTCTGAGAATAACGGTTGTAACAATATTAATGTTAGTTTTATCTATTCCATGTGTTAAATAGGAATGGACAAAATTCCATGTTAAAATTAATTATAATTTTTAAAAAATAACTTTCTTTAATGTTATCGTGTTTTTTTTGTCCAGACAAACTAATTAAATTTGATGATATATACATCTGACTACTGACTTCTAATTGCTTTAACAGACAAAATCTGAAAACTGAACCGTTAGCCAAAATCAATATAAATAGTGTTATATTGATAGATTTATATGTTTTGAAATAGGGACTAGAATAATAACTACAAATAAAAATGCACTAATATGCTTTTGGGAAAAAGTTCTTTACGAGAGCTGCGATGACACAGGAAGGATAATGACTGTAAATCTAATTATGGGAATATAATCGTTCTAATTGCGACATTAAATTATTGGCATAAGGATGTGACTTTCAAAATACACTTTGAGTGCCCTTAGGTTAAAATTATATTTTATTTTCATTATTGGATACTGACTTCTATTGTTTTAGATTTATTTGACAATTTCTGAACAACTTTAGTCTTTTTGTTATACTGAAAGGAATAAATTTTCAATTTAATTCCGAAATAAACTAATTTTCAATTTTCAAATCTTTTACACTTAAACAAATCAAACTTCAATAATCAAGCAAAATCAGAACACATCAAATATATTTCCTACTTACATTTCACAAATAATCTTCAACAGACAAATTCATTGTGTTTGAATAACAATAGTCAAACTGAGAGAACCTTCACACAACTTGATGCGACTTTACAATCTTTAGTTTCCTTACAACCATCAGTCGTCGAAGATTCCCAATAGTTCATAAAGAAAATGAAACCAATTCTTGCACTCCATTTTACTGCATTCTTACTAGTGACTGTGGATTATACTTTTTTTTACGCCAATATTCTTCTTAAAGAAGGAGTGTATGGCTAGTTTTTTTTTTAATTTTTATTTTACATAGTCAGAACAACGTAAATGTAACATTAACAGTGACAATGATGAAGGAAATATATACATATGCCTAGTTGAAAATAAAATATAATTTTAACCTAAGGGCACTCAAAGTGTATTTTAAAAGTCACAATCTTATGCCAATAATTTAATGTCGCAATTAGAACGATTATATTCCCTTAAAATTAGATTTACAGTCATTATCCTTCCTATATCATCGCTATATCCTTCCTATTTGTCTGTTAAAGCAATCTGACTACCGTTTTTTCCGGAAATAAGACATCCCTGAAAATAAGCCCTACCGTGATTTTGGTGACTTTTTAACTTTAAGCCCTCTCCCAAAAATAATCCCTTGTTAAAATAATTTGAAAAATATAATTCGCTAAAAATGCTGTTGAATTTAGTAGATATCTCCAGTTGCTCTAATATTTCAGAGAATTGTTTGAAACAAAATATTGTGAGAAATTCCTTGTTTACCTGTAAAGTTTGTTTCATGCAAAGCAGAGGCAAGTGTCAAAATTAATTCCTGGAATATATAAAGTAGAATTTACCTTAAAAGTGTAATTGAAGGCAACAGTATACATAGAGTAAAGGTGCCGGTATAACGTTTTGTGAATTTCAGTCTCAATAGTGTACTAAAAAATGAAATGTTTCACTTGAGAACTCAAATATTTACTAATGATGCTTTGAGTAATAAAACCGTTTAGAATTTAGAAGAATAAATAAACCAGAAACTCTATGCCATTAATTTTATAGCCTTAAACAAGTATCAGAAATACGATAGAAGTTCATATCCAATTCACCCCTAAACCATCTAATTTCCCCTTTTAATCTAAAAACGAAATTAAGTTTTTAATTCACTGCAAGTACTTTAAATAAAACAGCGCATTTTAAGCAAATAAACAAAGAGTAAAGCCATTTAATCTGTTAGAAAAACGACTTTAAGTTTATAATTAAATCCATAGCTCTTGTAAAAAGTTGACAAGAGAGACGAAACAGTTTTAAATCTGCCTCGTTTAGCTGACCGGCCACAATTTACATCTGTCTCTGCTTTATACTTTTGTCTAATCAACCTGCTTTGCAAAACTTCATTATCAACAAGCTTTCTCATTAACTATTAACTTTCCTTTTCACTTCGGCCCTACATTCACCCATTATCATACGTCTTTTGTCTTCGCTATTATTTTCAAAATTGTTAATTTAGCAGGCCCTTTATAGACAGATGTTCCATTCAGCTGTGCAGGAGTTTAGAAAGAAAAAAAAATTATTCCAAATTTATTTATGCGGAACTGAATAGGACCAAATTCTAATTAAATTTCATTTGATTCTGCTCTGGACAACAAGGGAGTCAACATCCAAACCACTATAACAAGCAATATAACAAACAAATTACTTTCTTCCATTAAGCTATAACAAATGTTACTATCATAAATTTATATATATATATAATATATATATATTCGTATATTTGGGGAACAGTCCCTTCATTTATACATGTGAGATTAAATTTTCTGCCCACTTTTGTCTTTATCAGTTTTCTGGATTTCTTTTCCAAATCTCGTAGTCTTACTTTGACTTCTCTAGGAACTAGGTGTATATGTTTTGCTGTCCATTTTTTTATTGTTACCGACGTTTCGGTCTTCTACCGAAGTAGATGGTCAAAGAAGACCGAAACGTCGGTAACAATAAAAAAATGGACAGCAAAACATATGGTGAGTTAATAACACCTAGTTCCTAGAGACAATCAAAGTAAGACTACGAGATTTGGAAAAGAAATCCAGAAAACTGATAAAGACAAAAAGTGGGCAGAAAATTTAATCTCACACACTATATATATAATATATATAAAAGATTTCACATAAACACGTAGAAAACAACATCAATGATCAAGACCACAATACAGAAACTGGGAAAACAAGACTAAGATATTTCGACATCCGTCGTCATCGGGAACAAGTGCGAAGTACTCGCGTTCAGAAGTCAAAAACTGCTACTCAGTATGGGTATTATTGACTCTGACGAAGACCGCTATGTATACGGTTGAAAGATCTTAGTCTATGGTGATATCTCCGTATCAACATTCAATTAGAAAATTGCCAAAGGAGCCTTCAGGTGATTTCAATAAAACGCATAATATACGTGCTCATATATATATATTATATATATATAATGGGGATATCTCCTATCAACATTCAATTAGAAAATAGCAAAGGAGCTTAGGTATTTCAAATAAAACGCCAATATCTCTAGGTAATAACAGCGACCCCTTAGGTCCCCCCCAAACAGCTATGAAACAAACGACCTTAATCCTCTAAATTGACTCTACTACCTATAAAGGGAAAAGCTATGAGAATCATTTCGTCCTAAAGATGGTCTACGAAATGTTGAAACATGTTGACTGTTAACTGTGTAGGAACGTTTGTTATATGTTTAGATACAACAATGAAATCCTTATTTGGAAGATAGAGAAATTTTAAAGAAGTAATTTTCTGCAACTTGATTTGTTTTTAATAATTTGCCAAAGAAGAACTGCTACCAAAATTCAAAATTTATTATATTTATATATATATATATAATTATATTATTATTTAGCTGATACCTGTTTCTTAACAAGTTTCTCAATTTTTCTAAATAACACTCTCGTTATTTCGTTACACAATAAGTACATTCCTTGGTCGACATGTTTCGAATGATCAACATTCATCATCAGGACGTGAATAAGATCTAATGAAAACCTGGTTTATTATATACACAGAGAAGGTAGAAGGGGGGGTTTTTCCATAAAGTTAAGTCTAGTTGGGCGTTAATCTGTGGGTGAGTGGCCTCCGGCCTGCGCCGCAACCTGCAGTTCTGGCTGCCTTGATGCGAGCTAAACAGCTTCAAAATACGCTACTATTTTCCACCTAATATTAAGGACCGGCTTGATTTACGGTTGAATAGATCTTAGCCTCTAAAATTTTCCATATTCTTATTGTGGTTTGACTCTCTTTTTTTATATATTATATGTATATGCATACCAGCATTCTATATTATAATTTGAGGATATGCTCCGTATGCAACATTCCAAAATAGATAAACAGCCAAAGAGAGACCTTCCATAGATTGAAAATTTTAGAGCTATAATTCAAAAATTCAAGCCACTAATAGATCAGTGCTCAGGAAAATAGTAGCCGACCTTAAGCTGTTAGCTCGCATCAAGGGCAGCCCAGAAACAGCTATGACAGGTAGCGGCGCAGCGGAGCCTTAATCACCTCTACAGATTAACGCCAACTCTACTTTACTTATATGAAGAAAAGCCAATCATTCTCGTCCTTAAGATGTGCTCTATGAATACCAGGTTTTCAACATGTTGATCTTATTCACTGTCCTGATGATGTTTGTTGATATCAGTTTAGATACATGTCGACCATAGGAGATCCTTACTTTATTGAAGATAGACGAAATTATAAAGAAGTAATTATTCTAGCCAACTATGATTGATGAAACTTTTAATAAACAGTGTATCAGCTAAATGAAGAACTGTCTTTCAAAATTAATATATATATATATATATATATAACATTAAATTACACAAAGCACGACACAGAAAAAGGAATAAAAAGCACACTTACAGAATTCTCAAAATTTTGAACTACTGTTCGTCATCAGGAGTAGACTAGAAGAGAGGACGAAGTAAGAGAGATCTTCCCACGTCGAAGGATGGAGCGCGAAAAAAAATATATATATATATATATGAATGATCAAACAACAATATGAAATGAGAAAACAAGACTAAAATCTTTCAACCGTAACAAGCGGTCTTCGTCCTTGTCAAAAACACAACTCTTATATATATATATATATAGGTAAACACAGCAGAATGAGCAAACAGAGCATAACATGACACAAAACAGAATATTAAACTGATTGGAATTGGTACTGTTAACTATAACATTTCCCCACTGCAAGATGGTTAGTATGAAAAGCGAAGTTAAAGATATATCACTATGGCCTGGTAACAGACTATGGAGTAAATGTGACTGCTTAGTAGAATGATAACGAATGTTTCTATCACAATCACAGTGTCAATTTATTTTCATATATTTTTTATTAAAAATAACAAAAATACATAAAATTTAACTAAGCCTTCTAAAAGAACAAACCATCTCAAAAAAAAAAAAAAAAAATTGTTTGAAATTTTCCGGCATAATGAGAGTTTGAGAGTGATTTTAAATGGGTGGAAATTGATGCAAAGTTTATGAGTTTGACAGAATATTCATTAACATGACTCAACTGGTTTTTATTTTAATTGAACATCTGATTGTACTAAGCCAAGTTAGTAAAACTTTTTTTTTGCACTTTTTTAACGGTTGAGAAAAAAAAATTAATTTTTAATGAAAAATTTTTTTAATCATACAACTTGACGAAAGTGAGAATTTAATTAAAGGTTTGGTGGATTGAAGATAATTAAGAATCCGATTGGAATCTATCTTGTGTTGACTGGCTGACTATTAGGCTGCAAAATGAGTTTTTTTTTTTTTTTTAATCCAGGAATAACTAGGGGCCTTTGTGAGTAGAGAAAGAGAAAGGTGATAATTGAAAGCAGCTACGAGTTTCGTCAGTGTTTCCCCCTGTAGAGGTAAAATAGAAGCAAATGCTCTTTTACTAAAACCTTTAACCAGTTTTCGCAAGAATGACGCCTTGCATAATACATACCAATGAAGGTGATCTTTTGTTGTATTCTAAACACGTTTTCGTTTTTGACGAAGAGGCAATGCCGTTTAAATATTGATTAAAGTATATTTGGCTCAAAAGTTCGAATTATAATATCAACTTAAATCTATCATAACGAAAAAAAATCAAAGAAAAATATTCGCACAAAAAATGCTCTTTGACTAATACATCCTAATCCAAGTATCTGTTTATCGGAAAATATGAGACAGAAGGCTGTGGATTGAAGCTAGTTTGAACGACTTGACTTCTTCTAGAAAGTCCCCCCTCCTGAGGAGACTTTATCATTAGTAACTGAATTTGTACCAGTTTTAAATAAACTTTTATATTATGAAAGCCTTCCCGTCGTTAACATTTTATCGAGTAATTATTTAATTTTCTTCTTTTTCGGTTTCCACAGGATAACTTTTTATAAAAACTAATATATTTTTTCCTCCAGTTAGTAATCTAACGTTTATTTTGGTTTTGTTTGCTGATGGTAGATTTCAAAACATTTAACTTTGTTCGAGTAATCATGACCAGGCATTTGCAAAAATTTTGTTCATATCTCACTGTTTTGCTATGTTTAAATCCGTAAAGAGAGCTGACTACCAAAATATATCTAAAAATAAATAAATAACTAATAAAGATTAAAATACAAGAACTTGACATTTTTTTTTTTCTGCATCTCAAAGCCATAAGGTTCGAGTATTAGTTTACCATTTTTTACACCTTAACTGGCATCTTTTAGTAGTAAAAGTAGTAGTTGATTCCTACTTGCTCACTGGATGTTATTCTGATTTATTTGAAATGCATTGAGAAAATTATGAAGCAACATATTCAAAACATATGAAGCAAATTATGAATTACATTAAATTATGGACCGACAATCCTTCTGGTATACCTTTCGGTAAAAATCAGATGAACTCGTCTCCATAGAGACTTCGGCTTTATTAAATGTTTAAGACGACAGGACCTTTAGTACTAATGATTAACAATTATAGCAAAAAGTAATATATAACCCTCTGAAGGACAATTGAAAGAAAATCGTGAACAGTAGATCAAAAAGAAATAGTACCAACTACTGTTATTGCTGATTTATTTACATGTACATCATGGGTTCTCAACCGGTGTCCATGGAATATTTCTGGGGGTCCACAAACAAAATATAACAAATTGGGGGTCCATAAAGAAAAAAAACTCATAATGGATTTTATTATTAAAAAATTATTTTCTACTATACTTTTAGTTTGACGTGAAAAAACCTTAAGTAGATATTGAAACAAAATTTATAATCTAGATTTCAAAAAATTTCGATAAAATGCATTGAGAGTAATAAAAGAAAGAAAAATCCAGGCAGCATCAACCAAAGGGATTTCATTGAATGAATATGTCCATCTATTTTTCTATTACTTATTTCAACTGTTTATAAAAAACATTTAACTGTTTATCAAAAATTTCAACCGGTATACATGAATACTACAGAAATTCAATGACCCGAATAGCTCTCTCTGATCACCATCAAAAGGTCTATGGAAAAGGCATTGTAATAATGTAAAACAAGATATTGGTAAAGAATTATCACTATCATTTTGACTATTGTTACTAATTTTCATTGTTATTATTATTGTGGAACACTTTATTTTCATTAAATTAGTTTTCATATAAAAATAGAGCTTAATTATATATATATATAAAGATTTCACATAAACACGTGAAATAACAATCAATAATCAAACCACAATAAGAAAATGGGAAAACAAGACTAGGACTTTCAACCGTAACAAGCGGTCTTCCTCAGAGTCAAAAACCCAACTGAAACACTAGATGCAGAGAACATCTGGTGAGGGGTTGAGAAGAGTGGGAGGGAAGAGTGGTATTTTAAAAGGGTGAAAACGCAGTTCTTTCATGCGCTTTCACGGTTTTAAAATACCACTCTTCCCTCCCACTCTTCTCAACCCCTCACCAGATGTTCTCTGCATCTAGTGTTTCAGTTCGGTTTTTGACTCTAACGAAGACCACTTGTTACGGTTGAAAGATCCTGGTCTTGTTTTCCCATTTTCTATTATCATGATAAAATATTTTATCATGATAGTAGATTTCAAAGGAAGAGACGACATTTCTGGTGCACGCCATTCTATGAAGAGGATGAAAGGTTTGTATAACAATGTTGTGCGATGTAAAGTTGAACTTATTTAATCAACCTGACTGAACTAAGAATAGAATCAACCATATTGAATTAGTATATGTATTTGCCACAAATAAATAGGTTCTACATAACAAATGAACTACACTTCCCACTCCTAAAGTAACATTACAACTGAGGTTAAGAATGTAGTCATTAAAAACAAACTATATTTGCCAACCCTGTTGTAGGCTCTACACACAGATACCATGGTATTTTTCCTTAAATATGAAAAGTTCTTTCCATTTTATGATCAAATTTTTATTGTAGTCTTATTTTCTTCTGGTTTCTTACAAAACTGTATTATGGTGCATTCAAGATAATAGTAGATGGTTGCATGATTCTTGGTACCTTTAATGCAATAAAATAGTTAAGAGAAATGACTTAATCTTATGATTAGTCAATAACAATTTGCAAAAATTTAACTTAACAGCTCAACAGAAATATATTGCAACTGGTTCTGACTACTGTAATACATTTAAATGTTGATATGTACGGACCTTGGTAA
Source organism: Hermatobates lingyangjiaoensis (assembly GCA_026182355.1). NCBI lineage: Eukaryota > Metazoa > Arthropoda > Insecta > Hemiptera > Hermatobatidae > Hermatobates > Hermatobates lingyangjiaoensis. Next base: position 611,894 of record JAPFBL010000097.1, on the reverse strand, counting down.
ATATGACTACAGCTTTGCTACAGCACAGACCTTGTTTACGTTCCATAGAAAGTTAAATAGAACAGGTGTTTAATTTTTATTTATTGGCTTTAATAAATATTGAAGGTTTGACATTTATAAACTTGATGTTCGATGAACGGTGAAATACATCAATGTACTGTTAGAAAAAAAGAAAATATTAATTTTCATTTTATTGATGGATTGATGTTTGATTATATTTTATGCATGCTTAAAGCACTTTTAAAAATTAAAAGTTTTCAATTGTCTGGCTATGAGATGGGAACATTGAGCAGGATTGCTTGATACTAAAATGACTCGATAGATAATTGCCCATTTCGAGAAGCATTAACTGCAGTGCTTAGGCTTTCGAAGTCGTTTTCCTCTTAAAAGTGATCTTTGGAAAATATAAATTGAATGTAAGTGAAAAAGAAAGAAATCGTCAGCGACAAAGCACGGACCATTAAACTCAAATATAGGAGGAAGACCGGGTCGTTTTGTAGGACGTTAGGAAATACATTTAGGCTTTTATTTGTGCCAGCACCACGAGCTGAGCCCGATTGAAGCAGTTTGCTTCAGCGCACTGAGAGCAGCAGCAGTGTGTAGGAATGCCGGTAAAATCTCTACTCAGCTGTACCTCTCATCACGACAAACAGCCAAACTAAATACTCAACCAGAAACAATGCCATACGGTTTGTTGTTGCAAGACCTGCAGCAAAAAAATTAAAACTAATTCAACTTATGAACAAAATAAATTGCTAATTTTCTGTTTAATTTTTTGACAACTTCTCATTGTCTTTTAATAAGCCGTTAGCATAAAAAAAAATGTTTTTTTACTCTAACACCCCTTTGGTTAATGTCACTTTGAGAAAAGTTACCTCAATTTATTCCCCACATTATGGCGTATTTTTAAGTTAATTTCATTTTGAGCCATCATGCGGTATTGCTTTCACCTTCACAAGCTTCCAAATTGAATGATAAATAAATATTTTTAAATTTTATAAAAAAAATATTCAGTTGTTTTAAAAAACTGACCTTTTTTTTCATTTTGGCAAAAAGTGAGTTTTCCATCATGCAAAATTGCCTTCAAACAATAGGGTTCATCTACACTATGAGGTCAATTTTTGTGTAAAATATGAATTTGATCCACCAAATAGACTGTAACATCTACTTATGTAACATACTTTGGATACACTCCGATCTACCCAGTACAGACATACACATCATCAAAAAAATTTCATAAAACGCCTTCTGGGACCTCAAAACACTTAATTCCTTCAAAACCTCGAGATCAAATATTTGTTAGCATCACTATTCTTTAATTATAGTAAAGTAAAAAATTAAGTATTTCACTTATATTAAAGTAATAAGGAATGATAATATTCACTAACAACATATCATGTTATCAACAATAATATATTATGTTGAAAACAATAGGGTTCATCTACACTATGAAGTCCATTTATGTGTAAAATATGAATTTGATCTATCAAAGACTGTAGACTGTAGCATCTACATAAACGTTTGCATACACAATCACCCACCCAAGCAGACACTACACACCATCAAAAAAAAATCATAAAATCGCTTCAGAGGCCTCAAAACATGTACTTCCTTCAAAATCTCGAGATCGATTTTTTTCAGGATCACTATACTTGAATTATAGTAAAGTAAAATTAAGTATTTCACTTATGGTAAAATAATAAGGAATGAATAATATTCACTAATGAAATATTATTATGACTCAATACAAAATGAACAAAAGGAAAAAAACGATAGAGTTTTAAAGTTTTTAAATCAATAACAAAATAATTCATTTTTCTATACTGATTGTTTTTAAGCTTTAAATTAGCAAAAAAAAAATAAGTCAAATACACGATACACCAGGACAACAAATGGCACAAATGACAATGAATGGCAGAAATAAAAAGCAAATGGGAAACAGAAGTGATTTATAGAGAACTGTTCCATCAAACCTTTACAGGTCAGGAAACTATTGCACAAAAAAAAATGCAATCCCTTCTACTTATGATAAAAACAAAAGAATGTAGCATTGACAATTGAAATTGACAATAAAAAAACACAGTACTCATATTTTATTAATAATCGCAAAAAAACAGCTGAATTTTAAATTGAAATAGAAAAGTAATAATTTATGAAGATAATAGTAGTGCTGAAATGATGTTTTTCACTTTTACGAAGTAAGTTAATATTAATTTAATAAATATGAAATTTTATCAGAACAGGAATAAAAATTGCAAACATAATTAATAATCGAAATATTGAATGAAATTATTCTTTTTGTTGTTGCATATTGGAAACATCCTATATGTAACGGTGCATATTTCTGTTATGGTCAAATTCTAATATAAATTTATTTTGTTTATAAATAGAAGATGCCATATTTTTTTACTTAAACAATCTAGTTCTGAATTTAGAACATGGATTTGTTAGGTTTCACTTTACATGTGGAATTGGTTAATATTAATGAAATTTAAACCACAATGGAAAAAGGAAAACAATAGAAATAAATGCTCTGAGGCCTTTCAATTTATGTCAACAGAGAGCAAACAAAGTGAAACACTGAGAAGCTGGCATAAAAGTTATTAATCACTAATATAACATAATATCACTTAATAATTAATGATAAACATTAATATTGATATTTTATGGGTGAATACCCCATGATTTCTGGTCCCTAGAGATAAGTGATTCATGTATTATTAGACTCCAAGACAGCCGAAATGACTGAGAAACATGAGTTTTAGTCTATTTTTTGAGTTTTCTAGTTTAATTAAGTAATTTTTATTTTTTGAGTAACTTTAATTATATGTGCGTTTAGACAGTCTGTTTTTAATAGAAAGTGTCATTTATTATTAATTATCAGCTGAAGGATGATTGTATTTATAATTGAAGCTGAGAACAGCTTTTTATTTGAATAACATCAAGGAGATGTAGTGTCAAAGTGGTTGCTATTAATATCTTTCACATCAAGTATTGATGGTTGTAATTTGATTTTCATTTGTGCAGTTGTAATGTTTCATATACATAATAAAGCATGCTTGATTTATCATTAAGACTTTCATCTCGCCCTCAGATCATGAAGGTTGGTATCACTTACGTGAACCTGTTTTAAGGTTTATTCAGAACGTTCATTCCAGACTTAGAAATCACAGGTTGTTTGATATTCCTATAGTAAACCTTGTATAAGATGACTTCCACTATTTACATCAATTGTTTACCTTTTCTGTTACTATAGATCAGGGATTCTCAAACAGTACGCATTGGTGCACCAAGGAAGATACTCAGGTGCACCACAACAAAAAAAAATATATTTGAATATTTAAAAAAGTTGGGTGAATTTCATAATTGTTTGCTCTCCCAAGTATGTGGTTTCCATATCAGAGGAAAGTTTTGGTCAGTGTACATTTTAAACTATCGCGAGGAAAGCATTGATAGTCAATATTACAGTTTTCAACATCTTATCTCTGTAAACAAGGTTTTCTATGCTAAATAGCACTGAATTTAAAAGTAGATCAAGTATAAAAGGCGATGATGAAGATTTGAGAGCGTTTTATCACTACGATACTAAATGCAAAATATAATGTCAAAAAATCAAAAGTTGTTTTACGATACATTTGTATTATTTTCCTATTTATGTTGTCGTCATTAAATACTAATATCACCATTATAAATAGTATCATTTTCATCAGGCAGACCATAAACACCAAAACAGTAGCAATCAAAGAAATCTCAAAAGAAAAATTATATAAAAAAATTTCAATATAAAAAATGAAATTATATTAATTATACGTAGGAAATTCGAACACTGTGCAAAAGCAACCTGTTCTCAAGAGCAATGAATTTGCACTAATTTAACTCTATTTAAGTGTTTTTGCAATTTTTTTTCAAATAGAAATCGAAGCTGTTCCGCAGAATTTTCCTTAATTTATGAATGCGCCCGATGGTAAACAAGATTGAAAAGCCCTGCTATATATACTAGAGTTTAATCCTGTTCTTACATATCTATTCTAACAGCTACTATAATAGTTAATATTTCATGTTTATTTTTATTATTTTGATTAGTTTTTATTTTAAACAATATTGCACGATATTTTCCCGGGATTGCACAATGGGAATGATTGCACAATGCAAATATGGTTAAAATATATAATCCCCCCAGTGAAACCAATGACAATGTGACTCGTAATAACTAATATAGTTCGAGAGTTATAATATCTATCGTTAGAACAACGCTGAACACAAAATATAAATTTTAATTGGTCATTAAAAAAAAAGTGTTTTAACTGAAACTTGATAAAAAATTGCTAGCTTTTGAACTGCAATTAAGAATTAAAATACTAATTTAAAAAAAATGGTATATTACTGTTTTACATCTTTACTTTAACATGCATTTACGTAACCATTCAATTTTTGTTGATGTTAAAAATCTCGCAAAAGTTATTTTTCATAAAAATATTGACAAAATAATTGTATTGTTTTTGATAAGGTTTTATAACATAAACAAAATAAATTCATGCAGCATTCCTCAGACATGTAAAAAAAAAGGATAGATTATACAAAGAAAATTGCTTGTATAACTTTGTTGAGTTACGACATTCTATTCTTTACATAAAATATTCTCTAATATTGAAATGAAAAATGGAATTATATGCTTCAATTTACATTAATAAAAGAAAAGATATTTAAGAATAATCTTTGAATAAAACCTGTGAAGTAAAGTACAAAACAAAATCATTAATATTGAATAAACCACTTGCAATTCAATTTTTCAACTCATCACAGTTTTTTTATTATCTTCTTTTTTTCCTTTTTGATTCATGAATATACAAGGTAGATAAAAAAAAATATTTTATTCCCAATAATATTCAACTTTTGCATATAATTTCACCTTTTTATAGGAGATAAAAAAAAAGAGACGAAATACATCGAAAACCTTTTAGCTTTTACCCAGATATGTTGAACAAGGTTTTTTTTTTAAAAAAAATATCTAGAGGCAGAAGAGGGGAGGAGTTTGGAACGGGGTCTAATTGAATTATTCCGAGGAGATTTTTTGGGAGATGAAAAGTAAAGATACCTCGTCTTGTCTCCCACTTGCAAAGTCGAAATAATCTGCCTAGAAGAATGGAAAATGTATTTATGGCTTTATTATCTTTTTATGTAAATATCTTCTTTTTTTTTTTTTATTTCTTGCAACAAGGCATAAAAGTTTTTCTTTTTAAATTTCTGAATATTTTTTTTTCAAATAATAATATATTCTTATTTATTTCTATAATATAATATGAATGATATAGTTATAATATAACTGAGTCAATCTAAAATGCAATTTAATTCAATTTTAACACAAATATGATAAATAATAAAGAATTGTAATTAGTCAATAATATCTCTCATTGATAATCCATTGTATTATTAAATTAATTGCATGATACGACATGCTTTGTTTTACCAATTTGTGGCTTTTAGCCATCAGAATGACAAATATATCTAGTTGCATAAAATAAAATATCAATTTCCCTAATGAGTTACACTGGCAAGTCATCAATAAATTGCAGACCGTTGTTTCACCAATTATATTACCCTTTAGAGTGGTTTTTGAATAATTCCTGTAAAAAGAAAAATTATAAACATTTATTTGATTTTGTTTGGAATGCTTTACAACAAAGGCGTGCTGAAACAATGTACATATCACACTTTAATTGTTCAAACCAAGTTAAGATTAAATATCTGTACTTGAGGTTTAGTTTTAATATAAAAAGTCAAACTTCCTTTTGTTTTAATAAGCATATTGACAACTGGATCATTAGAAATATATATTGGGCAAAAACCACAAATTACATTTATAAAATATCAATAGGATCTTTAAATATCCAAACATTTTGTATGAATTTTTTTCCTGTATATTATAATATACCTCTTGGTAAACTATATATGCCCACCAGATTCTGTATTTGTGAATAATTTTTCATAGTTTTTAAAAGAGGTTTACTTAATTCAAAAGCTTTGTTTTCAGTACTGAATTATTAATTAAAACCTTAGATATTGCCTTTTTAGGGTTTAGTAGTGCATACTAAGTCATGAAGAATAACTGATTGATTATCAAATGACCGAATCTATTCAGTTTCAAATCTATTTATTTATTTTACAAATTTATTACATTTATTTATTTTATGTTTAAATTTTAAATTTATTTAATTTCAGTTACATTTATTGCTAAAAGAATTAAAATCAACGCCAAAAATAGTTATAATTCATAAATATACGGTAAAATGTCCAACAAAATCTGTATAGTGCTTATAAATTAAACAGAATATTTTGGATAAATTAAACAGTAAAAAATATAAATCTTTTTAAGGATTTTAATATATCTTGAAATATTCTTTAATGGCTCATTAATGACTTTCAATCTTTGATTATTTTTTTTTTTTTTTGTGAGTTGTTATTAATTTAGAAATACAAATCGGTATTTTGTTTGGATGATTTTGAAATACTAAAATGACTTTTTACTCAATACAGTAAGTCAATTTTAGCTGCGCCTATATTGGTTGATATATTGTTGTGAGTGGTATTTATAGAGGGTAGGGGAGGCTCTACCTGGCGGGAGAGCTATACTTCACGTGAAATCACCGCCCCCCTCACAACACCAGCCAATAAAACCATCCCAATGTGTCTTGCGGTGCTGGAGAGGCGCAGCATCCATCACACATGCTTGCTTCTTCCAGAAACCATTCCCAACCTCCATCCTTCCAGCTTTGATGGAGTTAGTCTCAAATAAATCATCATGTTTCTTTCAATTATGACTTTATTAACATCTTTATATATCAATGATCAAACCACAATAAGAAATGGGAAAACAAGACTAAGATCTTTCAACCGCAACAAGCGGTCCTCGTCAGTGAAGTCAAAAACCCAACTGAACTGAGTTCAGTTGGGTTTTTGACTCTGACGAGGACCGCTTGTTGCGTGTTGAAAGATCTTAGTCTTGTTTTCCCATTTCTTATTGTGGTTTGATCATTGATTGTTGTTTACGTGTTTTATGTGAATATCTTTTTATCTTTATAGTGATTATATATATATAAGATTTCACATAAACACGATGACAATTACAATCAATGATCAAACCACAATAAGAAATGGGAAAACAAGACTAAGATCTTTCAAACGGAACAAGCGGTCTTCGTCAGAGTCTTAAACCCAACTGAGTTTTTAGGTTTTTGACTCTGACGAAGACCGCTTGTTCCGGTTGAAAGATCTTAGTCTTGTTTTCCCATTTCTTATTGTGGATTGAGAAATTATTAATCTATATATATATATATATATATATATATATATATATTTGTGTGTGTGATAAGATTGTGAATGTAGATTGTGTGTGCGTAAGTTTGCGTGATGCGTGCGTGCGTGTAGAGAGTAAGTGTGTGTGTATAAAAAGATTTCAGATAAACACGTGAAACAACAATTAATGATCAAACCACAATATGAAATAGGAAAACAGGACTAAGGTCTTTCAATAGTAACAAGCAGTCTTCGTCAGAGTCAAAAACCCAACTGAAACACTAGATGCAGAAAACATCTGGTGAGGGGTTGAGAAGAGTGGGATAGAAGAGTGGTTGAGTTTTTGACTGTGATGAAGACCGCTTGTTACGGTTGAAAGATCTTAGTCTTGTTTCCCATTTCATATTGTGGTTTGATCATTGACATATATATGGACGTATCAATATTTTCAAAACTTCGTTGGTTGTTTATTTATTTACTTCGCCTAAAAAAGTAAAGAAATTATAAAGTGTAGGACAAGGAATAATAAAAATGATACTTTACACCAGCAGCATAAATAAGTAACGAGGGGTGGTTCCCTGGGGCACTGGGTGAAGATAATGATTTGAGACTAGCCCGGGGCCAATGCGGTCGCTGAGACGGCCTTTAGGCTCATAGCGTCAGGCCTATTTCCGCATTGTTATCTTGTCACTCTGCTCCCAGATCTTACTCTTTAAGGAGTGCTTTTATTATCAACATAACCAATAATTGTATTTTTCAGTCAATTATTTTAAAGTAAATATTTTCTTTTCTATTCCTCAGTCCAGTTCTAAAACCGGAAACTAAAATCTTTTTATTATTTGATCACAATTTCGTCGTAAGATAGCCACAATATAACGTACACTATACATTGGCAGTATTAAGTTTGTGTTTACTCAAATTTATAAAGCAAGATATATTTAACGAATTTGGTTCAGGACCAAAATCTCAGAGTTCTGCGCATGACTGCTCGTATAAAGAATCAACAGCTTTACCTTTATTAATTAAGATAAACAGGCTGCTCCTAACACTCTACCTGGCCCATTAAAATAAACTGACCTCTGACCCCAACTCATTTTATTATTTTTTTTAATACATTGTTTACTAAATATGTAAGATACTTATTATTAAAAAAATAATATATCAGGAAGTAAGTTTTAATAGCTAAAAACGTTACTAAGTTTAATATATACTTAATAGTTTTATAAGCCATAAAAATCCATTTAATTATTATTAACCAGTCTCCATTAAAATGTAATATAATGATGGCCTAGAAAGAATGACTAGAGCTGTTTGAACCAGAAGCTATTAAATGCAGTTTGAACTTTTAATTCAAAAAACTAAAATCAGACAAGAAAATAACTGAATCAGTTTAAATGCTTTCAATCAATGATATATCAAATCACTAAACGAAAGATTATAACGAGGAAAATAGGTGAAAAAGAGATTATTTAGCTCATTTTATTGTTAATTTATTTTTCCTATAATTTATGAAATATAATAGAATAATATACTAATTGTGAATAATATATTTATTATATATTATATTACTCACTAGTAATAATAGTAATTATATATTATATTAACGATAATATATTTAAAGCTTTATATAGTTAGTTTAATTTTAAATTAGATTAATCGTTACGCAGTTCTGTGAAGTTCATATATTAAAATATGTATTATTGCAATTAATTGTCAAAAAAATTATTATTCTAACATTTAAAAGAAAGATCTTCTTATTAATTACAACGATATTAAGTAACAACAAATCAGTGATTGCAGTAATGTGCTAGTTTAATGCAATGAGCTTTTTAAAATATTTCGACAAAAGTAAGGACATTATTATCTTTCTATTATGGCATATAGGTAATATTAGATACTTTTTCTGACTACTAGAATAACTAAAAGAGGAGAAAAAAATTTAAAACGTAATATTACCAAAAAAGGATAGAGGTCATTTAGCACAAGTTATACAAATATGATAAGAATTTTAAACATAATTCTTCTAGAGTGATTTCAAATATTTAATACACATTCACCTACATAAACTAATGAGGATATTATCTTTAAAAATAATAGAAATGGCCTCAGGTAATCACAAAACAAGGATAAATTAGTCACAACATGAGGGAAAAATCATTACCACCTTCATACATAACTTGCAATAATGTAAAAATATTATTTATAAAGTTATTAGTTACTTTCAGAAGGACTAATATAATAGATCTAATAATCTGCCTTAATTCATATTATATGTGGTTCCGAAGCTCAAATTTTTCTTCTTTTTTTTTGTTGGTATCTTATTAATTTTATACCCCCCCCCCTCCCACCCATGAAATTGATTCATTTGTGTAATGGGATTACAAATCACAATTACAATGAGAGAAAAACATGAGTCATAAGAAACAGTTTGTTTACAAATGACAAAATTTCTTCATGAACTGATTTAATGTAACAGTTTTTGGATTAAAAGGATTATTTTTGGCTTTACAATATTGAAATTTACCACGACCCCTAAATGGGCCTTATAGTGTAGATAAACAATATTGTTTGGGAGGAATTATGCATGACGCGAAAGTCACTTTTTTGCCAAAGTGTGTTTTTAGATATTTTGTTTTTCATAAACGACTATGTCTAGACCCAGTGTGCTTCATTTATGTGGAGACTTTTGTTTCTTTATCTATTTTACCTCAGAATGAGTCTAGACTCTTGACAGTTTAGCATTATTTAAAACTGTCTTATTGGTATTCTTATTACCATCAGCATAAAGAAAATCAGATTTTTTTTAAATTTGTTTCAAGTACCATATATAATTAAAATAAGTCTGCACAAGTGTACGTAAAATATTGCGCCTTTTTTAGTACTGTACAAATAGTGTATTGTACTACGAAATCTGTGGGCAATGATAATTCATAGGTGAACGAATGGGGACAAGAAGGTGAATCCTATTCAGGAGGACTGAGGCACCGGCATGAAGTAATGTGCAAACGGTTTCCGTGTCGGGTATTGCCAGGAAATAGGATGTGGTTTTTTAGTGGGTCGGGACCCCCAACCCCACATACCCTAAGCAAGACGTCTTGCTAAGGGATCTGATGAACAGATTTTTTCACATCCTACGACGAAAAAAAAACTACGAAATCTGTACTAATATTTCAGTATTTCCTAATACAGTAAAAAACTAAATTTCAGGGATTATAATATTTTTTAATGTGAAATAGTTGAAAATTACCCTATTTTAAAACTCGATTACTATTTTTTTGGATAAAAATATAACACATCATTGAAGCGTAAAGCTCGTGCGCAAAAATGTCGTACTTCATGATAATCTTAAGAATTGAAAGTGTTATATTTTACAATTACAATGGATTGACTGAGTGCAAACTAATCACTAACAAAATTGTTAATTTTTTCTTCTTATATTTTCGAAAGATACTATTGAATGAAGATTGGACCTTTATTTTTAGTATGTTTTAACAAGCAAAATCAATAATTATGAGAGCTATATTATATTCTCATAAGTCTATTTATGTTGTGTAAGGACACATAAATATTTAGCGTACATGTAAAAATATGTTTTGTATTTTGAATAATTCTAATTGTTTACACTGGAATCAATATATTTAATGTGTTTAAGGGAATAGGTGAATAATATTTAGAGATCACTGAAATCAGGACAACAAAACAAATAGCTATTATAATTGACACATTGGTACAAAGGTCAGGAGTGAAGTGTGAGAGGACAACAAGATAGAGTGTGTGAGAGTGTGATGGAGAAGTAAGAGAGAGTGAGACAGATGTGAATGTAGAGGGAGGGGGGGGTGACAGAGATGAAGTGTGAGTGGGAGCGAGAGAGGAGATGCAAATCAAAGATGGAGGCAACCTTCGCCGATTCAATTTCAGACGCCTTTTACAGAATGATAGAAATCATAATTACTATTAATGAATCTCTAATTAGTGAATACTTCAAATGTAACATAAAAGATGTAGAGGAAATAAACCAGCTAATTACAATGACTTAGCAAAATAATATAAAACAACTGGACTAAGAAATTTAATTACGTATTGTTAATTTCATTCTAATCAACTTTATTCAAGTATTGTAAAGACATTTTTTAGACTAGCTTTAAAAATTCTAACTTTAAACTACTAATTTACATCAACTACCAACACTTTGTTGTTTGAGATTGGTAGAATAAAAAGAAGTCAAGTAACTTTCATTTAACTTTTAATACAGGTGTTTTGTATAAAATATTGTATGTACAATACATGTGAAGATACACATAAAGAAAATGATAGAAAATAATATCATAGGAAATGATCTATGAATAAATAGTTATACCATAGCTTGATGAGACGTAATTTTGTTTTGTTCTGCCTGACGAAGCACGAAGAAGACTGACGTGTTAGAACCTGCATCCAAGTATAGGGTCCAAAGTTCGCTTACAGTCATTCTACTAGGAAAGTCACCCCTACCCACTCCCACTACTTCTCAACAATTGCGTCTCAATTTAATATACGAGCAAATAAAAATATCATAGTATTTCAGGCAGCAGTTGCATAAAATAATCTTCTGCTGTTTTATTCAAAAGTAAATTATATTTATGAGTTTTTCTTTCTTGCAATGATGCTAGTTCAGTGCACTAAAGTAAGAAGTTTAGTGCAAATATTAACTCCTTTGTATTCTAATAAAGATAGCGAGCACCATTGACTTAAAATAAATATCATATACTTACAACCATAACAAACAAAATATAATAATTATAATTTAATTACAAAACATAAAAACTATTTCATATTACTTCTAGAAATGATTTAATTTATTTCATCTATTGATAATCGGTTTAGAATTCAATATATTAAATTTACTATAGGTTTAGGTTAGGTTTCAGTGGTAGTCCCACAAGGGAACACAGGTGGGTGAGCATTGGCCCTTTGTGATACCACACAATGAGATTGATTCTACAGTGGGAGTCCTAAATTTTACCTAACTCAAGTGTATTAAGAATAGAGATCTTTAATGAGTACCTGACATCGTACAGGCTCGGGGCCGATGGTTTAACGCCCTTTTCTATTCACCTCCCACGTGAATAGATTAAGGGCAAGGTGGGGATCGAACAAATTTACTATAATTAAATATACTAGTGAATATGAATGTGATTTCAACATTTCTAAGTATTTACACTTTTGTAGTCCCCTGAATGTATGTGTCCATTTTTTTTCCCTGTCTGAGCGTATGTGGTCAGCAATGCATTTAAAAAGTTTCTGACTACGCTACGGGTTAAGTCAGACGTAAAATTATGAAATATAGCAAATATAAATAGTTAGGTTGTGATAAGACAATATCACTTTTGAGGGAAACCAAATAATGGTAGTGGTACTCTAGTATACTCTAGTAAATAATAGTAGTGGTACTCTAGTATATGTGAACACAGCTTTTCAACTCTTATCACAATTATAAAACGAATAATCTAGTGCATAATATCAAATAAGCACAACGAATAAATATTCATAGTTTTATAAATGTATAATTTGGTTTGGTCTACACTATACAATACTTTAAGAGAAGCTAAAGTCAAAAATTGTAATCAATGCCTCAACCAGGGCTTTGATAAAAGCAAAACCAAATATGGGAAAGCTGAGATGATCTTGAGTAGATGAAATTCTTAAGATAAATTTAATGATATTAAACTATGAAACAGATTGTTATTGCTTTATTTTTAAACTTAATATAATAATATAACGTCTATAATATTTTATTATATGATGATGATATATATTATATATATATATATATATATATATATATATATATATATTATATAGTTCACATTAAAGAGAAAAACAGATACCAAGGGAGCTAGGTTAGCTTCAGCTACTCAAAGGGACTACTTCTGCAAGATGAAGACGAATGTCGAAATATCGTTGTGAGTCTTTTTTGTGTGGGTTTTTATCTGTTTTTCTCTTTCCTGTGTGAACTAGTAGTCCTGTTGGACCATTTCAAGTTTATATATATATATATATATATATATATATATACTTTAACACAGAAAAGAACACAGAAAGACACTACAGAACTCACTTCGATATTTCGACATCCGTCGACATCGGGAAGAAGTGCGAAGTACTCGCGTTGAGAAGCAAACTGCTACTCAGCAGTGTCTTTCTGTGTTCTTTTCTCTGTGTTAAAGTGTTTATTGTCCACACGGACCTTTCATTTTATTCGAAGTACATATATATATTGGTATAAATAGGCAGCAGATCCTCTTTCAAACACGTATCATTAAAATTAACCGCAGTCTAGGCATTCACGATCTTAAGACTGAGAGATTCAATCCTACAAACTAACCTTCTGCTAACAGGATTCAACTGGAAAAAGAGTTGGCCAAGTGACATGTTAAATAAAATCGATGAGATAGTCAATGGTTATTAATAGATTTATATATATATATATATATATATATATATATAAAGTATATTAAGTTTAAACCAAATGATTTTGTAGTTTATATATATTTTTTGTGGTTTAAACTTCATTTATTCAACACGTGTTTATTTATTGCATATTGATTGTTTTATTTTTAAGCATATATATTATATTAATAATATATAATAATATTAATAATATAATAATAGTATATTATATTATACTATATTTTATATAACATATAATATTATATATAGTATATATAATATAATTCACTATATTATATATTAATTATTTTATATATTATATGATAATATAAATATATATAATGTAATATTGACTCCCAAAAAGCGGAGTTTAGAATACTGTTTTTAAAACTAATTTTATCATCAGTATCTGGACACTAAATATAAATTCGTGCAATAAAGAAACTGAATGTATTTTGTTTATATAAACTAATCAATGTAATTCTTAATAAACAAGAGCCAAGTGTAATGCGACAGTTGAAGTTTGAAGTCAAAATCCAGCATTACTTAATCAAAACCATTTTTAATTACTATAAAATGTTTGATTGGCAGTTCTAATTGAGTGTCTAATTGGAAAAGAGAAAGCCGAGGGGTTGCGGCAGTATTTTAGAAATGGAAGAAGCGGGGTTTGGACAAGCCCAGCTCAGCTAACGATCGTGTGCGTGACGCTTCCCGACAAAACCACCCCTTCCACCCCTCTGTAGGATAATGCCTTCCAAGCCACCCCAATTACACAGTATTCAGTAAACTCCTTCCTTAAACAAAGAAATACCCTTCCTTTCCAACCCTCAATTTCACTCTCTACAAAACAACGTTCATTACTTTTACTTAACGAAAATTGAAAACAATTTCCAATTCAAATCGTACAAATCAAATTTAATCGCACAGTATCACTTAACTACATAATCACTGGAAATTTATAAAGAAGGGATTTGTGAGTTTCATTGTGTTGAATATAACAGAATTTAGTATTAAAATTAAGCAAAAGTGAAAGCATTATATTATGATTAATTTGTATAACAATTATAATATTATCACGCAAATCGGTAGGAGTTTCAAACGCCAGGGAAAGTAAACATGAGCTCCTTCGCATGCAATACTTGTTAAAAATTTTAGTTTTTAGTTTAAATTTTTATTTTTATTAATATAGCAGACACCATGGGACGTCTATAAGTACAAAGTGTCTCTCGGAAGCTTTACATTTTCAACCACATGACATCAACTTACCTCTAGGTGTACACTGGCACCTTGTGACCTTTATCACTTGAGACCAATGTCCCCACTAAATTTTCATGCATCTGCGCACACATACAAGCTCTCTGAGGAGACTAAGGACCACAGTAAGTGATATATATATATAAAATAAATTCAAAATGAAGTAAACACACAGAAAGATACAGACATAACTCACATCGATACCCCGACCATCGTCGTCATCAGGAGGTGTGAAGAGGGAAGAGTCCCGCAAGAAGGCAGGGCGGTGACTCACCGTCAGTCATAAAAAGCACTAAGTGTTCGAAAAGTATTCCCTTTTTTAATAACTTTTTGTTTATTTACAGACACTCACTATCATTTTCAAGCTTATTAAGTTATCAATATTTCAAATTTATATAAGAATTTTCTACAATAGTATTTTGACTTCTAAAATTGCGAATTATTTGAGGGAGCCTGAAGTGAAAATGTTTTCATGTCTATCTCAAACTTCGCTTATTTTATTGTTTTTTGTGAAATATAAAGAAAGAAATACAGACACAGATTTATACTGTTAACGGTATTTATGTTGACAAAGTTAAGTTTAATTTAACGAAAATATTAAGGATGAACGCCATTTTTATAAAATATTAAAGTATATGTGCTCTTATAATGTTTTGTATCCATTTTTTTTTCTCAAAATGCATAACAGTTTTTATAATATTTTATCTTCAAATTTAAAATAAAAAAAAAAAGAAGACTCTTTTCCTTCGAAAACCGCTCTAGAAATTGAATTTATCCGATAATGAAGTTTTTCATAATGCCCAACTCTCAAGGTTTCTCGGGAAGAAATTTCTTAAATAAACTGTAGGAGAGTAAAACTAATTTTTGTCGCTTTTATTGGTGGAATTGAAGGATGGCGGAGGATGAGATTGGATAAGAGAGAAGGCGATTGGGTGGCTGATGGCCATTTCCGGCCTGGTCCAGCGCCAGCCTTATTGCATCTTCCCAAATAGCAAGCCTTCTCAAATCCTGTCGCTCCCATCTTTCCAATATATAACTTTCCCCAACTCCAACGGCCTTCACTTTATTTTTTATTTTTTTTTTTTTGATGTTTAGCATATTTCTTCAATAGATTTTAGTCATATAAGACAAAGTCAAATCACTTAAATGAACAAAACTCTGCATGATTTTATATGTTTTCATTTTTAAAGTTTATAATTTTTAAATAACAGTATATTATCCTTATTTCAACAAACCATACAGAATCTGGGCAATACAAAGAGCTAAGCGTTTGGAGATTTCATCCAAGGCCTCTTTGACCGAAGCAACTGACCTTACCAACTAGACCAGAGGGGTAATATGAATAAATATATATATTACTTTTACGTTAGCTTGTAAGTTTTAACTTTGTTTGTTCTCTGATGTCATACATTGAAAGGCCTCAGATCATTTTTTCTATTGTTTTTTATTTAATTCCATTGTGATTTAAACTTCATTGATTGCATCACATTTTTATTTATTGTGATTTTTCTGCATATATATACGGAGTAGTATATATATATATATATATAGTATATATATATATATATATATTGAATTTGGGTAGTAGTCCTTTTTTTAAGCACAATTCTTAAAAACATAACCATAGTTGGCAGAAACTTGCTTCTTTATAAGTTATAAAGAAGTAGTTCAAATAAGGCTATAATGTTATAAGGGTCTATGAAGGAGTTGAAACATGTTGATTGTTAACTGTGTAGGAAGATTGTTATATAGTTTAGATACAAGATACTTTTAGATACAAGTACTTAGTTTAGATACTTGGACCAAATTCCAAGAAGAAGAAAAAGTGTTTATATATATATATACATGGAATAAGATTTTTGAGAATTGATGACTTATGATTGAAAGTACTCCTCTCGCCAACATTTTAACATATACTTATGTATTCTTCAGGGCTCGGAAATCTGTTTCTTTTTCAATATTACTTTACTGCATTGCATGGTTTATAAATTTGGGCTACTGTCTATGTTTTTGGAGGTTTCATAAACAGTAAGCCATTATTATATGCATCAAGTAATTATATAATCATGTAATGCAATAAAAGAATGTTGGAAAAGGTAGCAGATTTCCGAGCCCTGAAGAAGACATAAATATATGTCGAAACGTTGGCGAGAGAAGTAGTTTCAATCATAAGACCTGACCTCTCAAAAATCTTATTCTATGCGTATATATATATATTCATATTACTCCTGTGGTCTAGGTAAGGTCAGCTGCCTCAATCAAGAAGCCCTTGGATGAAACTAATAAATATTACATTCTAAGGTTTAACATAAAAAATAAATAAACGTCACGTTTTTGTATTGAATTGTTCACCTCGTTAGTGTAGTTAGTATGCCAGAGTCCCAAGCCTTTTGAAATAACTGACAAGAAGTCTAAAACTTTCTAAAAACTGAACCAACTAACAGGATTAAAGCGATAATCATTCTCATATCTAGTAGGGAAATAATTGATTTAATTTGTTCCTTTCAATAAGACATTGCAAGTTCACTTTTTTTGTGAATACAGTTGGATTGGAAATCAATAATCTCGTTGGCAATAGTTATTAAGAAGAAGGAACTGATTTGTCAAGTTGACTGCATGTCAGTCCTCAGTAGGAACGTCAGTGTCACAGGCAGGCAAGGGAGCACTCACTCGCCTTTGAGGACAGCTCCTGTCGTGTATATAATCAATAGATACAACCCAAACACCAACCTAAAACCAATACTAACTCAAATTTTTTTAGCTAGTTTTTTTTCAACAAACTTTCAATTAAATAAATGTTTTACAGTAATACTTCAAAAAGTTTGTTTAAGAAGTACGCAACCTTCCTTTATTAGAGACTAGAGAAATAAAAAATAACACCTAGTGGGAAGACCACTTTTGTATTAAAGAAACCAAAATAAGGAAATATAAGAAAAATCAATAGAATAAACATATTTCAATATGCTATTAAACAAAGGAACAATAATACGTTTTGTTTTAAATAATCATTTCATAAAATTAAATCTATTGTGGGTAGGAAGAACCATTAAATCCAAAATACGCTACTCAAGGCCACGCGTCTCCAGCGTTGCCAGATCGAAAGCGACGTTGCCAGTCTCACTACTTTATTTACACACCTCGTACACCAATTAAGGTTTATTCTAACCTTTCATTATATATTTTTCAAGATATAATCAATATATATTATTTATTCTTATAATTAAATATATATTTCATTTTATATTCTTTCGTATCGACATTGGTCCCCACGCCAACGTTTTTTAAACCTTATATAAAGCTTTCTTTTTAATGCCAGAACAATAGCATTGTTTAACAGAATGATATTCTATTAAGTCCTAAGGGCCTCATGGGCAATTTGACTAAATTGTCCTTTTGTGCGACTCATTGTTCCTAATATAATAATAATAAAATATTATTATCATTAAAGGTCTTTAATGAATTTCATAATTATCTTTATAGATGTATCTCTCACTTAGTTACAGAATGGCATATATTCTCAGAAGAGCGAAAAGAAATCTTCTTTTTTATTACATATCTCTAATATTAAAAGTCTAAGAACAAAACCTGTTATTACTCATTTAATACAACAATACGTCTCAATAATAATAATTAATAATAATTTTTGCTAAAAAAATCATATATTCAATGTTAACAACTCATTTTAAACCGGTGCTCTTTACTTAGTTTTGATTAGCGTTTTCCTGAGTACTTTTGTATTTTTTACTGCTTTGCTGTTTTCTTCTTTTAAATATATATTATATTTTCATTTAGGGACTTTATTGATTATTGTTTAAAAATAATCCTCTATACTGTTTGGTTAACAATGTTGGCAGACTAAAGAACTCGATTTTCATTTAGCTGAAAAGTTTATAAGTTTTGGAATTCATGGAACCATTTTTATTATTACAATAATTATTTGTGTTGTTTTAGCTTATTTTATGTTTTGCACTTGCCTATTTTATTCTTTTTACATGCATTATATATAATTTTTTTTGTCTCTCCTCACTTTTTTAACGTTATAACACTGACAGTGTGATTTTAAAACAAAACTTCATTCTAGGATTGACTTCCAAGAGGTTTCTGAAAGTCCTCCTGTGGAAAGTTTAAAAGATTTGAAATCATAACTGTTGGTATGAGAAAAACAAAATTTGGCTAAAAATTGTGAAGTGCTACATAAAGAAGTTATCTTTGCAACTTTTTTACATGGCTTTAACATTACAATCATTGACATTAAAAAGTTGAAATAAAATTAAATATAACTTCTAATAGTGTTCCAAGGCAAAGTATTTGTATAAATTTCAGTGAATTTGTTTAGAGAAGCTCAGAATGTCCTCCTGTGGACAGTTTAAAAAATTTGACACCTAAACTGAAGGAAGTATGAGAAAAATGGCAAAAATTGGAAGTGCTACATAAAGAACATATTTTGGTAACTTTGCACATAGCTTCTATATTACAATCAGTTTCAATAAGAAGTTGAAATAAAACTTAATATAACTTCTAACAGTGTTCCAAAGCAAGGCATTTGTATAAATTTCAATGTAATTGTTTAGAGAAGCTCAGAATGTAACCTAACCCGATTAAAGCAAGCACTTCTTGCTAAATCATCTAATTGAAGGTAACATGTTTGTTTGAAACCGCTTTGATGCTGCCTCACTCCACCCTCAATATACCTGTAACCCTAATCTCTTTCAATTCTCATTGTCATGAGGAGTTGTTTGATAATTTCGTAGAGTGACTCAGCCTGCCTGAGGCTTTTCCAAAAGCACATTCCATACACAATCATTGTCTCAAACTTGTAATGCAATCTATTACTTAAGCTTCAACCATCTCAAAATAATGAAACTAAATCCATCAATACATTATTTAGGCAATAAATAAATTCAGTTCCCAGAAAGAAAACACATACAAGATTACAAATACTTTATACTATATTTCGACGGAGTCAATATTAGAAAAATAGACGAAGCCTTTCTGAAGACGAGAAAGAACTAAAGTTTGTTTCAGTGTTGCCAACTGAAAAAAAATCATGCGTAAAAATATATAAATGAAGCAAAGATTTCAAAAATAAATTAACTTTTGCTCGTAAAAAGTATGTTTTGTTGTTTTACCTAAGTGTAAAACAACAACATAAACGAAACAACATCAAAGTATACGTGTATGTGTTTTCTCACATAATTCTTTGATATGTTGTCCTAGCGAAGTGTTTCTTGTTTCTTAAAATTATATATATATAATTTTGAAACGGGGACAACTAAAATTCAGTATAGCTAAAGGAACATAGATAAATTAAAATACACACTTGCAGTCTCTAATTTTTGGTTTGAACTGTCATCAGGGGAGATAAGAAAGGGAAACCAAACCCACTATTACAAAGACATGATACCTCATGATCTGTTAAGTTGAACTAAATATTTGAAAAAATCTAAGTTTTTTTTTACTATTTAAGAAGAATGAATATACAGTCGCTTAAAATTTAATTTTTTTTTTAACATGGGAATATTGTAAATATTCAAATTTTTTTATGAATTCTGGAGGTAGGCGTTCTTTCTGTATCAAACTCAGTTCACCAACAGGAAAACAAATTTCAAATCATGTACTATTGGAAATTATCTACACTCTCATCTTTGACCGTTGGCAAATTATTGTCTCACTGATGGACCTTAGTCAAGATCATGATAAAGCAACCCTCAGCCAACCTTACGACCAAAGAATCTCTTGTTAAGTTGTCGTTTTCAGAAAAACCAAAATTACACTTAGCAGTCTAATTATATTGAATTCCAAAACCAAATAATCTATGGTCTGCCACAGTTTTTGATAATCTTTATGGATGGGTTTAGGATTGGAAGTATCTCAATTTAGCAATTTTGATTGTCATAAATGCCTACAGTTTGCTCACCTGACTTGATAATAAGCCGATATAATTTCTGTATATAAGATCTCGACTTTGAGAATATAGCAATCCTTCATTAAACTTTTTTTTCTATCGTTAACAATCAACAAAAGCAGATGGAGTAGTGAACAATAATATTTTCAAGTAATCAAACGACTTTAAAAGAATTGAAATTTCAAATTTATCTGCCATGTTAAGAATGAAAACTATGAAATATCTACATCTAATTTTGTACTGAAATTTATAAAAATAATTGTTATGCCAAATTAAGTGAAAACAAAAGACACGTCATTGTTTTTATTGCCTGCTGATAACATATCTAACCATGGTTAGCAACTTAACTGAATATATCATAAAATATCATATTTTTGTCCACAAGTAAACTTTTTTTTTATTACTTTACCTTTCGTGGTGAAATGATTTGTTGACTACATCAATATTACTTGCTAAGCAATGCTAGCACGAATTGTTGTGAATTTGAATTATAACTTGAATTGTTGTTTCTAATTAAGAAGATTAATTTAGATATGTTAAAAGTTACTAATAAACCTCGTACTTTCTAAGACAATAAACTTGAAAGATCTGTCAATACAAAATTATTAATCTCATGAATATGGTATAAAATAATGAACATTTATTATTTATTAATAATAACTAATAAATTATTAAATAAATAGTAACTTAATATTAAAATAATTAAATATTAAATCTAATCCTATAGTTTCTGTGTAAAACTTAATTTTAAAAGACTTTATAATTTTTCATTAATTAAAGTATGAATACATTTTATTTCACTTGCTTGTTCACCAATTTTACTTTTCACTAGACAATATTTTTAACACCATCAAGAAGGAAAAAAAATATACTAACTATTAATAAATCTAGAAGTTTATCCATTTTTAAAGTATGGGTGCATAGGAGATTTAGAAAATTCTTCCTGGAATTTTCGTAGATAAAAAAAAAATGGGAAAGTTATACAGAAATGTTAAAATATGTGTAGGAAGCATTATTCATGGAATTTTGAAGGGAATTTTTTTTTTGTGAAAAACAAATAACATTACTAACTGTAAGCAATACTTTACTTGAAGTTAAGAAACAAGTATTAAATCAGCCAGTCTGTTTGTTTTCACCCATAGACTATATAATTGAAGGAACTAAATCAAAATATAATCTAAGGACTGCGCATCGATTTATATTGTGGTAAGCGTTCTCAGAGGTTTTCTTAATCATTCTAAGTTAATGCCGTACAGACATGCAAGTTACTTCACCAATTACTTACCACTTCTTTTTAAGTCTCTAAAGGATTTTTTTTGTCTTTATTTTAAACATTGACATTTTCAAACAAAATGATTTCTTTTTATCTATAATTATAAAAGTCAATGTTGGTAATCATGTGCAGGAATTAGCTTATTTTTTTGCATTTAATATGTGTCTGGTGTGTGTGTGTGTGTGTGTGTGTGTGTGGTGTGTGTGTGTGGTGTGTGTGTGTGTGTGTGTGGTGTGTGTGTGTGTGTATGTGTGTCTGGTGTGTGTGTGTGTGTGTGTGTGTGTGTGTGTGTATGTGTGTCTGGTGTGTGTGTGTGGTGTGTGGTGTATGGTGTGTGTGTGTGTGTGTGTGTGTGTGTGTGTGGTGTATGGTGTGTGTGTGTGTGTGTGTGTCTGGTGTGTGTGTGTGGTGTGTGTGTGTGTGTGTGTGTGTGTGTGTGTGTGTGTGTGTGTGTGTGTGTGTGTGTGTGTGCCTACTGCCTACATTAAGCAGTCCTGGCAAGGCTCAAACTCATGCAATCCCACAGAAAATGGTCCACAGTCTGTGGAGTTCTGTTGTCGCAGGAACATGCTTTAATGTTTGTTAGTTGAAATCTATGGAGGTAACTTTGAAATTTTCCAAAACCAGTTAGGATTTGAGTTAATATTCAATTAATAGCGAGATGGTCGAGATTTTTCTTTTTTTTAACTGAGGGGATAAATTCTTTGGTAAGTGAACCTGTCATTGAATTTGCCCAAACTACCTGCCACTTTTGAGTGCCCCGTTTTGTAACCCATGCGAGAAGTGTGAAGAGAGGAAAGCTAGTGTATTGTGGTTTGTCGTTTGGTCTCGATGCTGGTTTTGCTATTGAATCAGCCACTTCGTTGCCTTCTACTCCCAAGTGTGCCTTGACCTTAATGAAGGAAACCATGACTTTGTTTTTCAGCAGGCTTAGTAGCTATCAGAATTTTTCTACTAGTAGTAGATGGTTTTTGTCGTTATTTAGCGCCTGAAGACTGATCTTACTGTCAGTTTTGACACACACGGTAATTCTGGCAGTAACAGACGCCTCCTCCTTCATTCTAACGCCTTTAGAAAGACAAACTGCTCAACTTGGTTATTGGAACATTAACAAATTGGCATTGAAGATCCAAGCCAGTATCCCTGCTCCTTTATCAGGCTGACTTGATGGTAGACCACAAAACCATATCCCACTAGGTCTCCTTCTTTACTGCCATCAGTGAAAATGTTGTATCTGCTGTCTTCATCCTGGTTTTCCTTGGTGTGTGTGTTGTGTGTGTGTGTGTGTGTGTGTGTGCGTGCGTGCATGTGTGGTGTGTGGTGTGTGTGTGTGTGTGTGTGTGTGTGTATATATGTGTGTGAAAGTCTGTGGGTGCTCGATAACTGGCTACTGAGAGGACTGTCCAGCAGCGACCCATCAATGTCCTCTATTTATTGTCCTGCTTTTAAACTATCCACTACTGCGGCTTGTTCGGCGACTATGCTTATTTGTACGATAACAGCAATTAAACAGGCAGGGTAGTAGGGAATTGTTCTATATCCTTTCATCATTCTCCTAGAGAATAGTCTTTGCACTCGCTCCAAATATAATAATGTAATGTTCAAAAAACATTGCTCAGCTGCTTTCAGATTTCTGAACTCTCTTTAACTTTCACCTCATTATTATTCTGATACTGACTTCTCATTACCCTATAGTAAGTATGTTATGATTTTGGGCCTATTTCTTACCACTAGTATTAAACTTTACTTCCCCTAAAAATAAAA
This sequence comes from Hermatobates lingyangjiaoensis, assembly GCA_026182355.1. Lineage (NCBI taxonomy): Eukaryota > Metazoa > Arthropoda > Insecta > Hemiptera > Hermatobatidae > Hermatobates > Hermatobates lingyangjiaoensis. Next base: position 587,976 of record JAPFBL010000097.1, on the reverse strand, counting down.
ATGCCATCATACAATTGGACACATATAAATGCCTATGATTACTATTCATAACAGTAAAAATTAATGACAAATAAATAATAAATGCATTCTGAATTTCAAATATTAAAGTTGAATTTTATTAGTGCTAATAAAACAGTTATTTTAGTTGCTTAAACACTGATTTCAAATATTATGATTGAGCTACTTTTTAAACTGATATTTTAACTTCGAAATGAAATTCATTCATTTAAGGCAATATATATTTATCGGTGTTTTTGTTCAAATTTTTATAAAATATCAAATATATTGTGTGAATAAAAAGGAATTTATTCATTTTTTTAAAATATATTTATCCAATAGTTTAGTAAATATTTTCGAATTGATTCAACAGCAAGAAATTGTTTTGCTTCAATTCTTGTAGTCTAAAATTTTATATCGGAAGTGTGCTATCTCGTAGTTTATGTGCTAGCTAGCACTAATAAAACCTTTATATAAAAACTAGACTATCCGAACATTAAGTACAATAGATTCAACTTTATGGATTTAAGCTTACTTGAATGTTGTTCTAAGACATTTATACATTTATAATTACCAAAAGAATAAAGATAAGTATATTTAAAATTATGTACCAAGATATATTTAATACTTTATATTAAATAACTTAACGTTTTTAATATTGATTACTGGTAAAGATTTCAGTTTTATATTTGTATTTCTTATATAAGAAGATGTATCAGAAAGAAAAAGAAAACAGTCTGGTTTGCAAATAACTTTGTCTCTCACAAGTTTTTCTTTTTCTAACTCAAGACAAACTTCTTATTCCGTGATAGAATGTATATATAGACACCACCTAATCTTTCACCCACTTAGTAGGATACATATTCTGAAAGTTTTTGAATCAACTGTTTCCGTTTAGACAATAATGCTAAGCTGTGATAGTATTATAATTTTACATAAAATTATTAAAATCGTTCCAGACTTTATTGATTGTAGCCTGTTTTTTGACGCTTTAATATAGATCAATCGTCATATCAGTGGCAAGTTCCACTGTCAGGAGAAAACTTTCAGAAAAATATCTTGTTTTAAACTGGCACTTGTTATTATAAAAATGAACAAAACATTTGCATATTTACTTAACTAATTAATTTTAAGTATATTTACAACAAAACTATACTTAATATATTATTATAAGCCCTCATACTTCGTATACCGCTGGTGGAGCCATCCGACCGGTTTCGAAGAGTCTGCATCATCAATAGGACTCATCAATCGGATGATGCAGACTCTGCAAAACCGGTCGGGCGACTCTACCAGCGATATACAAGGTATGAGGGCTTATAATAATATATTATTTACTAACCTCTCTGGAGAGGGCTAGGTTAGATCAGTGGTTAACGTAGTCACCTCTGGGCTGATAGTCCGGGGTTTGATCCCCACCTGGCCCTCGATTTATACACGCGGGAAGTCAATAAATCTGAGTAATTAGTCCCTCAGAGAGGACGTTAAGCCGTCGGTCCCGTGCCAGTACGATGTCAGGTACTCGTTAAAGATCCCTACGCAAAGTATACTTGAAATAGGCAAAATATAGGACTACTAATGTAGAATTTGTAGAATCACCGATCAAAGAAAAAGCTGGTAAACGGACTGACGTTATCACCCGCCAGGGGATGGGTTTGAACAATAAAAACACCTCTGTGGAACTAACCATAAACACGTATAGAACTATACTTGTCGTAGTAATATGCATCAAGAAGCATTTTTCTATAAGCGAGAAGCATAAGATGACTCTTATTCTCTAATGATAAGCATTACTAGCCACATTTAAACACTGCTACTATGGAATTTAATAAGTTTATGTTTATTTGACTAGTTTATTGGACTTGTTGTGAGAGGCCTCTCGTCGGCATTATTGTTGCGATTAGTTGTTAATGCTAATAAATATTATAAATAATCAAATTTATCATACACAAGGATAAATATACAAATATAAAACTATCCTGATAGTGACTTTGTGAGATTATTATTTATTAAATAAGTATATATATATTCCCATATGTTCTGAAAGCCCGAAATGAAACACAGGTGAACCAAAGCTAAAGGTTTGATAATAATTCTAACATTGCAGGTGGTTCTTCTTTTAACTCAGCGTATTCCTCCTTATACTCCGTGAATATTCTGCAATATTTAACAGTATCTAAAGTAAATAATTGCATGTATCACCAATGATATTTTTAAAATTAAAATTTGTTTTTTTACAATACGAATTAAAATTTCTAAGTAAAGCATACTTTCAGTTGTCAGTTTTTACAATTGTAGAAATGTCGTTCTTATTTCCGTTCAAATCCACAATATATTTCTCACTTTCATTAGCTTTGGATTAAAATTTTCTATTGATGGTCTATAATAATTAATTATTGAGTATGATATAAAGTTATATAAACTTGTCTGTTTACTTCAGGTAAGAAGTATTTTCTCGAAAAATCTCAATAGAAGTATTAAGCTTGTGTAGACAGAGTGGCAATACTGATGTATAGGGGTTTAATGGAGAAAGTTAAGGCCGGATCATGTGGATGGAGAAGGGACATGATGAAGCCAATTTCATGGAAAGCCCTCTAAGATGTATATGCGAATTCAAGTGGCGTGTCCCTCTACAAGGAAGGCTCCCTTGTCCCCGAAGGCTCAGCGCACAAATCACGCCGTCGCCACCCCTCCGCTAGTCATCTCCCATCTTCCTTATCTTCTTCATAACTCTTCTCACCCTTCTTGTTTCAAATCCTTCTTCGCACTCACCACCCCCCCCCCCTCTTCTTACTATTTCTCTCCTGAGATTTCTAGCCATGTTCAAATCTCCAAAGATTTATGATTCTTCCTAAATAACTTCTATCCAGTTTTTCCCTCTTCTTACTTATATTCTCAAAGTCTGTTAATGCATTTCCGAAAAACAACAGAGAAAGGGAAAAGAGTATCCACGCTACTAAGATACAATACTTTCAAAATTCATTGTTTAACGAAACAAAGGTTATAAATATTATTAAATGTTTTAAAATTATGTTATAAATTAAACAAAAAATATACAATTAAACAAAGAAAAATCAGGTTAATAAATTAATTAAAATATGCTATTATAAGTGATATCCAAAATTTAATCAAACAATTACTTTAATATAAAGAATGCATTATAACGGCTGCTATTCTCTACCGTCATATTTAAAGTTTGACAATATTCATAGCATATGGGAGTTAGCTAATAAGTTTTTTGAATTGTAACATAAATTCATGACCAACTGATAATACTGGCCAAAAGAAAAACTTGTGCCATGGAGCCTAAGATGTTTTAACTTAATTTAAGAGTGTTGATTCCAGAAATGCTGTCACGTTTTCTCTATCAGGTCTATTTTTTCCTAGGTGGCTACCTAGGAAGGTAATAGCTACAATAAAGACCGGCAAATCGAAGAAACAATATTTTCATTTAAGTTTAAAACCATATTTATTAATCATACCAAAATATATGCAATATGTATACAAATACGTATGTAATAAGTTTCGATTTCAACGTGTATTCCCCGCAAATATTGCAAACACATTTGGTTTGTTTAAACGACGTCGCCTAGGAGAGGATGTAGCCAAGTTTAATTTTTACTCAAAAATTACTCTGCAACGGAAGTAAAAGCTTTAAGGTTTGTGATGTCATAATAATTAGCATAGATCACAATAACAACCTACAATTTTAATTATGACGCTATAATCTATTTATAAATACGCCTAATTTTAAGGTAATAAAGGTATAGCAAACATCTCAATAACTTGACCTGATGAGAAAAAATTAATACAATTTTCAAAATTAACACCCCTACTTAATCTATATCAGTTTAGAAACTTTGGCCACCAATAAATGAGTTGACTAGTTAATTAAAGTATAGTATGCTGAAAATAGAGCGTTTTTTCCTTCTAGTGAAGGGTTCACGACTTCATAATACTAAGTGGATTTCCTTCTCCGCGCCTTCCATCAGAACTGCAGGGATAATTCATACAACAGAATCTATATTAGGGGAAATGTGACATTCATGTCAATATGTGTATTAAGACATTTTGTTTATAAACAAAAACTCCAGCGTCCACTTCACTTCTTCAGGCTACTTATATAAGTGATCATTAGCGTGACACTGAAATATTGTAAATCATGAAGTATGTGTAGAATATTTAGACCAAAACTTCAGATTATTGTTGATTAATGAATCAAAACCATGTCAAAATTATGTTTTTACTAACAAACTCCAAATGAACTAATTCTTTTGCTTTACAGCTTATAAATTATAAATAAAGCATACTATGATTTTTTTTATAGATCGTTGATAAATCTGTTCAGCTATCCCTTAACAAATTATTTACTAAGGGTATGTGGAGTTGCAGTCCGGACCGAATAAAAAAACACATCCTTAATACCTTAATACCTGGCAATATCCGACACGGAAACCGTTTTCACATTACTTCGTGCCGGTTGCCGTCAGTCCTCCTAAGCAGTAATCACCGCGTCGCCCCCATTCGTTCATCTAAGAATTATCATTGTTCTTACCTAACGCATTCATTATTCTTATGATGGAGGACCATTTCTACAAAGCCTGCGACTTTTGACCAGTTTTCCTCTCTCTGGAGTATCTTTTGAACTACATATATAATTTGATTGTAAAAACTACTTTATTTTGAAAGGCAATGTAAACTTTATTACATTTGGTTCACTCTGTAGCATTTTAATTACTTTATGGAAATGATAAAATTCTGCTTTATCAAAATTACAAAATACAAAAAGTTGAAAAGTACTATTAACTTTTCAAATTCTCAATTGATGAAACTTTTTGAATAGACACCAATCCAACATAAGTTGTCGACACATACAACACCTCTACAAAATAAAACTAGATATAAGAAAAATTTCTCCTTGGATAAATTTAGATTTGGATAGATATAGTTAAGGTATTCTTTTAAATATGGAGATTGACCTTTCAAAAAGCAATTTTCTGAATAAATTACAACAAAACCAAATATCGAATAGTTGCTTTAATTGTTTTGTTAATTGAAAACTGAGAATACTAATGTTTATTCAGTTTTAAAATTGTTTACTGATTTGAATTGAAATTGTTGTTGACATTTTTTATTTCAGTTTTATACTCTACAAATATTCACTTAACTTGATTAATTTGTTTTTCTTTCTAAACTTTTACTTATGTTTTAGTTTTATTGCTGTTATAAATAAATTTATTTAAATTCAGTGTATCCCTATAAAAGAGTCGTGAAGAATAAAATCCATTAACTAATCAAGAAATAAAATAATCATTATTGGTATTAATTTTTTTTTTTTTTTGAGAGTTGAGGTCTTCTGATTGAAACTACTTCTCTTGTCGACGTTTTAACGTATATTTATGTCATCTTCAGGGCTTCAACACGTTTTCTATTAGTGCTATTTTTTATATAAAGGGTAATAGAGAGAAAGTTTTATGTAAAAATATTAAAATGTAAACAATATCCAATATTGCGGCAGTAATAGTACTAATTATAAGAAAAACGTGTTATAGCTCTGAAGATGACATAATTATATGTCAATACGTCGGCGAGAGGAGTAGTATCAATCATAAGTCAAAACCCTCAACAACAACAAAATTATATCATATGAATATTGGGTCATGAAAACAAATCATGGTGATTATTGGTATTGATTAATAAACTATTAAATATATGGAAAGACTTTATCAAGGGTACTATTCCATGAAATCAAATCAATGACAATGAGTCATTGAACGACAACAGAAATAAGATCGGTGAAATTCAAATCTTTATTTACAATATTAATTCTATTTGAATACTTGATTTAGTACTGAATACTGAAATCTATACTCAGAACAAAGCAAACATGTCGGGTACGTCATTTGTCAAGACCATATCACTCACAAAACATTAACAATAATGTGTCAATATGACCATAGCCACCACTATTACCCCTTGAGTCGTATTTCGGCTTTAGTGCTATTTAGTCATATTAAGTATAAGCATTAAAATATTAAATTTAATACTTGGATCAAAAAATAATTTAATTTTATTTTCGTCAGAGTCAAAAACCCAGCTGGAGTTGGTATTATACTAAACCCTAATAATACTAATACTACGACCTAAAGTAATACTAAACACAAGAGCAGAGGGTTTTTAACTCTGACGAAGACCGCTTGTTACGGTTGAAAGATCTTAGTCATTTTTTTCCTATTTCTTAATGTGGTTTAAACATTGATTGTTATTTCATGTGTTTATTGTAAAATCTTGTTATATATATACTCTAGCAAAATAAAAGTTTATCAGGACTGGGCCAGTTCTTCAGGTTTAAAATTAAATTCTAATTGACAATGCTTCGGTTTTAAACCGTTTTTATAGGCTATAGTTTTTTTTCTCAAAATTTTATACTTCTGTCTATAAAGGAAGTTTTAAATAAAAACCGAAACATTGGCAATGAGAGTTTATTCGAATCTCAAGATCTCACCGAATCCTGATAAACTTTAATTTTGTTTCTACTTGACGCTCGATACTTCTATCAGGAATTATAAATATTATTTTAAATTACACAAAACACGACACAGAATAAAGGAATACAAAAAACACTTGCTGAACTCTCAATATTTCGAACTGTTGTTCGTCATCAGGAGTAGTCTAAAAGAGAGGACAAAGTGAGAGAGATCTCCCCAAGTCCTCGAATTTATAAATATCATATAATAATAATGAAACTGTATTATACTAATTAGTCATTTCACTCACTCACCTTCAGAATGGTATGAAGACAAGGCAATCAGTAGGCCAGTACCTGCAAATATAATATGTATTAACACATATAGTTAACAGCAATCATGAATAATTAAACAACATATCTGATGTTTCAATATTAACTAGTATATATATGAAGCAGTAAATATAAGCTAATAAATTTAGTTAAATTCGGAAAGCTTTATGTTGAACGCATGCTAACAGTTATAGCCATGTTTGTAATGATTGGGAAATGTTGCAACTTAGCTGACACCATGTGCTGTTGGTGCCCCGGCGTGTTTTAATGTAACATATGCAGAATCAATAACCCGCGCAAACATCTTCTACACAGCTTGAAATGAGTTATGTTTATATAAGACAAGATGACAGCAGGAAAAAAAAGGTTAATATTTAATTTTCATGAAATTAAATTGTACTAAACAATTATCTTAAAAATAATTGACTATGAAATTTATTTACGAGAATAATTGAAAAGGGTAAATATTCTGATCTAAATTCATCTCAGAGATTAATACAACAAGAGGCCTCATTGTCAATATTTACCCAATGTAAGAGAATTAATTCCTTTGAATAATGGGGTTATTGGTAAAAAAAAAACTAAATTTCAATTTATTTTTTCAAGTGTAGTTATTTTGTATTTTTTATTATGTTTACTAACCTTTGTGATACTAATAATATCCATACATTTAAAATATTATAACTTAACAGCAAAATGAGCTGTATATTTTTAGGAAAAAATACTTTAAGATAAAAGGTTATTGCAATACCTTGCCATATATAACTTGCCAAAAAAAATTTTTTTTTAATATTTGTGTTTACATTACCTAATATTAATAAGTTATGAAAAAGAGTTTCAATAATTTCAGAATATTAGAGGAGTTCAATATAAACACCACTTACTCCACTTGTTGTATTTTCATAAACTTACAATTTTACTCTATCACAATAAGCAAACTAGATTAGATTCTGAAATCACTAAAACAAGTTTTACATTTTTTAAATGGATAATTTTATACACAGAAAAGCAAAATTGTTTGAAACTGTTAAAATTAATATGAATATGAAATATTCTTTAGAATGTTCAAGTTTAAATAGTTTTTTTTTTTTTGATAGCAGTATTTGACAGTTATCAAGACAAATTAAGTTTATTCCGGATTAGGATTAAGAGAAAAAATTAGATTTTGCCTAGCCAGTTTACAGTTAAGAAGTGAGATTGGATACCAGAATAACTATCTCATCTTAAAGCAAACTAATATTTGATATATGATCACAACACATGAATTTTTTTGAATCTTTATATTTCTCTTTATTTTTTGTTGATTACTATGAAGTACAGAGTGTCCATAAAGTCCGTGTGCACTTACAAAAATTTACTCCTTTATTTGTATTTGCGATAGAAATAATCTGTAAAAAGGATTAGAAAGAAGTAAATCTATTTTTTTGTTAAAGTTTTATTGAAATATTATTTAACTTTCTACATGTTCTCCATCATTAGCAATACAAAGGGTAATGAAATTTTCTATTTCGCGGAAAAGATTTGCAAACTTACTGAGAGTAATACCTCAAAACAGGTTAGTTATTTTAGCTTTCAAATCTTTTAACTGAATATAGGTTTGGTGGCATACACAATTGTTTTCACAAATCCTCATAAAAAAAAAAAATATTTTGGACTCAAATATGGCGAACGTGGGGGCCAATGAAATAGTCCAGCCCATCCAATCCATCTGTTGATGGATGGAAATTCCTCATTTATTACCACATTATGGATATCGTGTGGAAACTTAAATAAAATTTCAATAAAACGTTTAAAAAAAGTACATTTAATTCTTTCTAACATTTTTACATATTTATGCCTATCGCAAATACAAATAAAGGGTGTACATTTTTTAAAATGCACACAGACTTTATGGACACCCTGTATAATGATCATAAGAAAAAAAAAATCATTCACAGGCTATATAGTTTTGTGGTTCCATGGATTTATTTTTTATATTTATATCTTTTATATGTGTGAAGCTGATTCGGTATGTATCAAACATATTTTAAAAATTCCAAAAGTCACATCAAATAGAGAAAGCTTGATTATGTTTCACTGCAGTATAGTTTTTAGCGTGAAAAAAGATTCTAAATGAAATGAAATACAAACAGATGAGAAATAAGTAAACCTAGTCATTTAAATAAAATTAATATTTAAGGAAAGAAACCGTTTTATTACTTGCTAAAAAAAAAGAAGAATGTAAATAAGAGGCAACCCAGCTTGAAGGGTATTTGATTTTCCCGTTCAAAAAGACCAATCACGTTTCACACTTGAGTCATTTAATTTTCAGAAGAAGTAGATAATCATAATGGAAAAGGGCAAAAAGTCGCCAAAAGTTGGCTAGTCCTAAAAGCTTCTCCACCAATCCCTTTCGAACTGTTACGCCATTTTATCAAACTTATCCCAACACAAGTCTGGCAACTCTCAACCTCGTCTAACATTATTAAACTCTTCCCCTTCAGATACTTTCTCAGCCTTTAAATACACTATTTATTTATTGCACTTAATTATGAAGAAGTAAACCTATAAAATCATTGTTCTTCTATATTACTTATTTGTAGCTTTTTCAGTATTACTTTAAGTATATTTCTAACCCTTTAAACAGCAACCTTCAGACATCATTAATACAAGTAACAGAAATTAGATAAAATATTGTAAAATGTTGAATATAATCAGTTTCAAAATTAAAAATACATAAGAAAATGTGTTACATTCAATACACGTCGACTAATAATATTGGTGATAACTTTTATAGTTTTAATGAAGAGGCAAGAAAGAAATTCTGGAAATTGGAGAAATTATGAAAGAAACAGATACAAGCCAAATAAGGGGCCTTATATTAGATCAGAGATTATTATTTAACAATATATATGTTTAAATGAAGAACTGCTTCCAACTTTTACAAACATTTATATATAAATCAGTTGGGTTTTTGACTCTGACGAAGACCACTTGTTACGGTTGAAAGATCTTAGTTTTGTTTTCCCATTTCATATTGTGGTTTGATCATTGATTGCTATTTCGCGTGTGTAAGTAAAATCTTAATATATATATATATATATATATATACAAAATTATCACAATAACACGTGATATAAATATTTAGGTAACTCATCTGATAATCTGATAATAATGGCGAGTAACCTGTATATATATAACAAAATATTTATCAGGATTCCGTCACTTTTTCAAGCTCAAATTAAACGTCAACATTTCGGGTTTAATTTAAAACTATTTTTACTGGCCTCCAAAACAGAGGAAATATAAGAAATAATTCAACCATTCAAAAATCAAACATAATAAAGAGCACAAAAAGTTTCAAATAAGATAATACAATAGAAATGTTGACAATAGGTTAGAGACAGAACATACATAAGTATTAAATTTTAAAACAGAAAACGGTAAATATTACATTAGAGATTTTTTTTTAAAGAAATCACTTTGCCAATTTCAGCAACAACTGTCTAGTTTGAAAGAAATACGTGACACTGAGCAGAAAAGAAGTAAAGCAACCAAAACTCACTAAAACAATTTTGCAACGATCAATAATATTTAACACATCTGAAGAAATACTGTTTAAATACCTAAAAAAACTGTCCGACTCCTGATAAAAATTGTTATTTCTCCAAAGGCTGATAACGAGTCCAAAGGCTGGAGCGATTCACATCTATTACTGACGACGAGAACATCGAAATATAGTAGTGAGTTCAGTGATTTCTTTTCTGTGTGTTTTTTTGAAAATTCTAGTTATATATATATATATATTATATATATATATATATATATATTACTATATATATATATATATATATATATATATATATATACTTATATATATATAAGTAATATATATATTACTTATATATATTATTATTACTCATTTGAACATTTTTCCCCCTCCATCTCATTCACTCACTCCGTTTCTGATAAAGCTATAACCTTTTTAGATGTTAATATCACCATAGACAAAGGTAGTTTGGTCACCTCAATATACACAAAGCCAACCAATCCCCAACAATATCTCCATTTCAGCAGTTGTCACCCGCCACACATTATGAAGTCTATTCCACGTTCCCTTTCACATCGTATCCATAGAATTTGTAGCAATATTCAGGACAAATGACACCAGATTAGTCAACTGAAAAATAAATTTCTTGAACGTGGCTACCCCCAACATCTTCTTGACAAGCGTATAATCCCGGCTGGAATCATTCATACACCTCGAAATAATTGCATTTCCGATAATAATAGCCCCTTCCTCACCACCACATACTTTCCCACAATTAATAAGTTACGCTTAGTCATCAAGGAACTCTTCCCTCTCCTGTCATCCTCTCCGACCACTTCCAATATTTTCACCAAATCACCCCGGATTTCCTTTAGACGACCCCCCACTCTGGGCAATATCTTCTCCCATAGAAGTTTCAAACGTTCCAGGCCTGCACCTGACACTTTCGGCACAAAGCAATGTGGCCGAAGGAAATGCCTCACCTGTCCCATCATCAATCCTGACAGCCATTTCATTTCGACAGTGAACAACCATTCATACCCTCTCTCCTTTGCTAGTTCCTGCACTTCCAGCAATTGTGTTTATCGTCTGGACTGCACACAATGTGACTCATTCTATGTGGGCCTGACTTCCACGTCACTTAGCCTCCGTATGAATGGTCAAAGGTCGTCCGTTGGTCAACGCAAGCAGCTGCCTGTTGCTACCCACGCTTAATTTTAGTTAGTTTTATGTTTTTTTCCTTTCCTTTCTCTTTTTTACTTTTCTCCTCCCCTTTACTTAAATATCACTTTTAATATTTTATTAACTCACAGCCTACACTGGTTCACGTTGGTAAGGTGGCTGCACTGCGTGTCATTGTATCGCGCCAGTTTGCATCGGCCAGTGGACGCATTTACGTCTCCGTCCCTTCATTCTTTCTCCTTTTATTTTCTTTCTTTCTACTCTCCTGAAGACGGCAAGACGCCGAAATTATCGAAATTCGTGAGTGTTCGTCCTTTTTCTTGTGTTTTCTAGCTGTAACTTTATTATATATTATATATATATATATATATAGTCAAAATCTCCATTGTAATTCCTTAATTGTAACAAATTGCACTCTTATGTATGTTTGATTTTTGAACGATTGTATTATTTCTTATATTTCCTCTGTTTTTGTAGGCTTATGAAAAAGGTTTAAATTTAAATAAAGACCAAAACGTTGGCAATGAGAGTTTAATTTGAACCTGAAGAACTGACCGAATCCCGATAAACTTTAGTTTTGTATATATAATGTATATATAATTATATATAATGTATATATAATTTGTATATATAATTGACGGTTTCCTGCCGTTGTGTTTCCGGCGTGCTTGGTCGCCCATTTTCTTTTCTCCTGAAGACGGATCATCCAAAAATTTGAGTTTGTAAGTGTGTCTCTTTCTCTGTGTGTTGCTTTTCTTCATTTTTGAACTAATTTGCGTCCAGTTTGGATCGTTTTTTCAAATTTTGAGTGGATATATATGTATATACATATTTCAAAATAATTTATATAATGCTGACGTATAATAGGTGTAATTCTGCTAGATATTTTTTTTCATTTTTTTCCTTGGCCAGTGCTATTGTCTTCATCAGTTATAAACTGTAGGACAGAAGCCCCAGGCCAAGTTATTTGTCTCTATTCTCATTGATCGCCTCACGTTGAGTGAGATTGAGAGCTCTTCATTCCCTCAGGGCGGACATTCTTCAAAAATGAGAAGAATAACTACCCCTTATTTTTTTTACCACATTCTTCTCTACTTACTATTCAGATATTGTTCATTAGAATTACACCCTATTATTATTAATTAGTATTAATCACTATTAGTAATTCCCCGTAACAAAATATCGTACACTAAGAGTTCTTCAAACTTATAGACATACCTCGTATAAAATAACCTCGAATTTTTTTTAAGTCAAAAATATAAAACAATAGTAATATTTGTAGTTTTTTTTAAAAATAAGTTTGAATGGATTTCTCACTTCTTTTTACTTGCTACTTACATCATTAATAACATTATTTATCTTCAATTTTTCTCTTATATCAAACCAATTCCTTTTTCAACAATAAAATTTGTTTTACTGCCTCTTAGAACATCGATTCAATAAAAAATTGAATTGAAAATAGAATTGGAGAACATATAAAAAGGTTTTGGTTTTGCTGAATGATATTCTGAAAGGAAGATAAATATGAGAAGAAAAATAATTCAAGCATTTAATTTGTTATCTATACAACAATAAATGCAATAAAAATATAAAATTATTCTACTTTAATCACATTAAAAATCATTTACAAAATAATATTGTTTTAATTACTAATTACTTTTTTCATGTTTGATTATAGTAGAATTTTAAACTTTACTTGCTCTATGATATACGAAATGATGGAAAGGATTGGTTCTGTATGAATTAATATATCAGTCTAATACTTCACATATTATGAATTTAATCAAGAACAATTTAATTCGGAAATAATAGAAGTATTTCCATAGAAGAAATATTCAATAAATGGTATATTATTTTTTACAGATGGTAATAATTTCTATTATTTGGTTTGCTCTAGAAAAACTAATTTTTATACATTGTAGGAAAAAAGCTAATGAAATGGTATCTAACTATAGAAATTTAATCGTATAAATAACGCCTTTCAAACACGTAGCGTTCTTCTTCAGGCATTAACTAAGGGTGAGTTTCTGTGGTATAACTGTGGTACAATTAGCTTTTTAACCAACAATGAGTAAATACCACATAATAACGGACTGCACTTCGTTAGAATTAGAACTAGTTTTTATACTTTTACCTATTAAATTCTTATATAATTACGTTCAAATTCTAAAAATCGATGTACTATATGATAAGAAGATGAAAGCTAAATAAACAGTTTCTCAGAAGATGTTTATTTTGAAAAAGAAATACTAGGAATAGATAAAGAAGAAATTAAGAAACAAAAATAAATTAAAGTAAATTTAAATAATGATTAAGTTAATTAACAGAAGAATATCAATTATATATATATTGATATATATATTATATATATATAGATATTATATATATATATATATATATATTGATATTCTTCTGTTAATTAACTTAATCATTATTTAAATTTACTTTAATTTATTTTTGTTTCTTAATTTCTTCTTTATCTATTCCTAGTATTTCTTTTTTAAAATAAACATCTTCTGAAAAAGTGTTTATTTAGCTTTCATCTTCTTATCATATAGTACATCGATTTTTAGAATTTGAACGTAATTATATAAGAATTTAATAGGTAAAAGTATAAAATTAAGTTCTAATTCTAAGGAAGTGCAATCAGTTATTATGTGGTATTTACTCATTGTAGGTTAAAAAGCTAATTGTACCACAGAAACTCACCCTTAGTTAATGCCTGAAGAAGAACGCTACGTGTTTGAAAGGCGTTATTTATATGATTAAATTTATATATATATATATATATATATATATATATTATATATATATATCAATGTTCAAACCACAATAAGAAATGGGAAAACAAGACTAAGATCTTTCAACCGTAACAAGCGGTCTTCGTCAGAGTCAAAACCCAACTGATATATATATATATATAATATATATATATATATATATATATATAATTATTTAATAGTCTCAGAATAGAACCCAACGGTTCCGATTGATACCTTGAAGCAGACAAGTTTCTAAGAGTTACATATGGTCTTTTTCAGAAGCGTTAAAGTTAAAAGTTCATAATGTCAAGGGGCTTTTTCAGTTTCGGAACTTAGGACATTTATTAGAACTGAGACTATAGGAATTAGAGTGAATACTAACAGCTAATGTACTATCCCGACTATATATAACCATAGTCAATTAAATTAATTTAAATATATACAAGATATCAAAAATTGAACAAGCATTGAACAAGATACCAAGAATTGTTCGCATTGAACAGGTACCTAACCAATTTATGATTCAAGAGGTAACAAGAAGAAATAAAATAAATAAATAGAAACTTCAAAGTAAATTCAATACTAAAAATAAAAAAACAAACAAACTAAATAGATAAAAAATAACTAAGTAAATCAATTTGATTAAATTGAATAAATAAACAAAAGCAATGAATAAATTACTATTAGAGTTTAGCTCGAGATTAGATGTATCTCCCAGTAGACCAATAAGTGCTTCTTCTGAGCTGATAGCGCTAGGGTATACAATTAACTATTGTTGAACTTATCATCATAATTTACAGTGAAAATGTTTCACTAAAATAAGTCCAAGTATTACTATCATCATAATAAATGGATTTTATATTCAAAAGGTATTACAACAGTTTTTACTTTGTTTGCTCTCTGATGACATACATTGAAAAGCCTCAGAGCATTTATTTCTATTGTTTTCCTTTTTCCATTGTGGTTTAAACTTCATATGACAACAGATATATTATTAAAAAAAAATTATCTTTTTTGTTCATAGTTTTCTGATTATATATTTATCTCATTTTATATTAATATTATTTTATCGTAAATTAATGCTATAAGCCATCGATGTAAAGAATGAAAATTGTTAGTTTCTTTTAGTCACTTTTAGTTTTTCAGAGACAGAATAAAGTCAGGAACAAACACCATTAAAATTTCACTTATCATGTTTTGTGACAAAACGTAACACTTTTGTCATGCTTACTTAATAGAAATTTATAAATATTACATTAATATTTTAATTAATTAATTTACTAATTAATTATTATTAATTAATGTAATTAATTTAATTAATTACATTAATTAATTTTTATATTTAATTAATTATTAATTTAATTAATTATTAATTTATATTAATATTTTTAATATAAATTTACAAAGTTTATCATAATGTATTTATACAAGATCGATCTACATGTTTTAGAGTTCCAAAAGAGTGGTTAAAAGAAAAACAATTTTTAATAAGAGAATGATAATTTACATTTCCTATCTATTAATATTGCCAATATGTAAAGATACATACTTTATCTATATAAGGTATATATACTTTAATTGATTATTAAAGTAAACATACTCAAAAAAATGTATTACTAGTATGTAATTAAGTATTTTTTTTAGCCGAGTTAACCTAAAAGAAAGATAAAGATACAAAGTAAGAAAACAAGGAAGAACCAATACAGTGAATCAAGCGTGTTAAACTGTTCAAAACTATCCAAGCGTAAAGTGGAACAACTTATACCGCTAAACCTATAAAGGGATCTAAGGAGAAGCTTCTGCATCCAATATCTGACATCACTCAAGTGTAGCAGTAGGATGACGGTATCACGTTTGGAAATATCTTCTGCCTCCAACAACAAAAGGGCATCTTCTCACTGACATTAAACATTTTGAATAAGGTGTTTTCATTTAAAAACAAAAGTTATAAAATAGACTGAAAACCTTCTTATAATTAATCTGCAGATCTTATGATATATCCATATATAATTTTTTTTTAACATCTTTATTAGCAAATATACAATAACGCATATTCTGCGTATCAGGCATATGTAGTAATAGATCACACAATAACATCGATACACAATGAGCAAAGAATGGAACCCACTGGTTCAACTTCTCACTTTGTTTTTTTTTTCATATATAATAATATGTCATAATGATATATGCTTTTCATTAAATCGAATTAAATAAATAATCATTTTTAAAATCAGAGATGACAGAATGAAGGAAAAAATTTGGCTTCTTTCCTAAAAAAAAAATCACAAAATCATTTCTACTATCAAAAACAGATTAAAACACCTTAGTTAAATTGATAAAGTTAATTATTCCTGAGGAGACAAACAAAATTCAATTAACAAGTAAAATTACAAGGAATATATAAAATTCCATTTAAAATAATTTCAAAAACTTAATCTTTAATAATTCTATTTGTTAATTTTATTACTTATTTATAAAGGACATTTTAAATTCTTTTAAAATAATAATTAAACGACTGAAAGTATTTTAAAAACATTATGGAAAAAAAATTGTATCAAATAAATTTAACTATTTCAAATATTTAATTCTAAATTTTAATAACAATTGCTAAATGATATTTAAACAGAATATATGTCTCCTTCATATTTATAGAATAATGAATTTAAGTAAAAATTTCTTATTATTATTTAAGACAGTGCTCGCTTATTGTAAACATTAATTATATTTTATTTTCATATCAATTATAGTATATTAGAATTAGTAATAATACAATCCGTCATACCTCGTAAAGTCACAGAAAAGCTCGACCGGTTTCGGGTCCGTCTGCATCCAGACGGACCCGAAACCGGTCGAGCTTTTCTGTGACTTTACGAGGTATAACGGATCGTATTATTACTAATTCTAATATTATTAACCTCAGTGGAACTAACCCATTAACTATATTTAATTATAGTATAGTTGTATATATCTCTTAGAATTATTTTAATATCTCAATATAACTTTTATTACAATCTCACATATGATAATTAAAACATAATATATCATGCATATTTCATTCTTAATATAATATTAATTAAATAATTATTTTGAAGAATGATTTGAATTGGTCTACACTCAACACTCAACTTTACTATCAATAATAGTAATAATAGTACTATTATTTATAATAATACTTTTAGTACTATTAATTATAAATAATAACAATAGTATCATCAAGATCACTGACAATCGCTTTCACTCATAAGTCTATTTTAATGCTGAAAACCATTTTGCCAATCATAAATATTATTCCAACAAAGTTAATGCTTGTTATTTCGCCTTAAACCCTAATATTTTCCCTAATATTACAATATTCTATCATAATATTATAACATTATTTTACATTCAAGAAATATAATAA
The DNA here is from genome assembly GCA_026182355.1 of Hermatobates lingyangjiaoensis. Lineage (NCBI taxonomy): Eukaryota > Metazoa > Arthropoda > Insecta > Hemiptera > Hermatobatidae > Hermatobates > Hermatobates lingyangjiaoensis. The sequence goes on along the minus strand of JAPFBL010000097.1, from coordinate 570,307 downwards.
AATATATTTCTACTGAAATAATCTTTTATACAAGATCTACAGATTTTAGAGTTTCAAGAAGAGTGGTTAAAAGTAGTACCTATTTTACTAAGAGAATGATAATGTACATTTCCTATCTATAAATATTGCCAAAAACAATAAAGATATTTTCCATAGTAATCAAATTTTAGAATGTTAGTACTAGTAGTTTGATTAAAAGGAAATTCATTCTTGAAGCCTTATGAAAAATGATCCAAAGTTTGTCGAACGAGTATGACTTGTTTAAAAAATTTTTTTGATAGACATCCACGTAGCCATAGGTGAATATCCATAATCAAAAATACTTAATTAAAAGTAAAAATGGGTAAATTCATAAAAAAATCAAAATATATTTATTTCATCATCATACTATTTTGTATTAACAAACTTTGTTATGATCACTTTGTTGTATTAAAAAGAGTATGACGTATTGATTTCATTCAGCTCAAAAAATAATATATAATAATATTATATATATATATATATTCATTTATTTATAATTCATCATTGCATTTGACATAAAGGGTTAAACATTTTAAATATTATATTCACTTATTCAAACCACTCCACGATTATTTGAAACCAATAAAATTGAAAAAAAATATTTAGCTTCTCTCATTATAAAGAAATACTTTTTGTTCAACCATAAACTTCTTGAAGGGAATAGTATCGTGTTTACTACCTTCTGGGTTTAATTGAAAATCAAAGTTTTTCTTTTTTTGGAAAAAAGACTTAATGGGTTATAGAGTTGACTTTTAAGAGTTAATATTACTCTAAAACTGAACACTCAACTTCCAAAGTGTACAAGAAAAACTTATTTATCAAACATTCGTGACCTTCAGTTTGTTCACATACATCTTTGATACACTCCCTCCAATCCTGACATCACCTCCCCTCCACAACACACAAACAATCAATCAAAAAGACTTTAAAAGTGAACTTACGAAACCTCAAAACGAACTCATAAAAAGTTGAAAATTTCTTAAATTCTCGAGATTGTTTGTTTGTATTATTTGTAATATACATCACTTACAGTAAAGTAATAACTTCTCAATTATTACTGACTCCAAAATTATTAAAAAAAATAAAATACAAGTAAAGTGTCATGATTAATAATTACTTGTATATTTATAAACATGAAGAATTAATTAGCCTCATATAACTTCACTATAAGTAAAGTATAACAGTATAAAGATAAATGCATTGCGCTTTTTATTTATTATTACAGTGGCTATACTGACATAGTGCTTGTGTCATGGAGACATCAATCATGGTTTACCTTCCTAGTCCCTTACTTCACCCTTTTGATGACAATTAATGTCGAAATACCATAATGCGTTTGAATTTTTATAAATTTATTCATATAAAGTTGATTCATTCATACTTAGTCATAAGTAAATATACAATAGGATTCTTTAAATGAATACAATTCATTTTTGACATATAAACAAATTAGATATCCTTTATAGAACAATGGTTTATTTTTAGGATGGTTGTTGGGGATTGGGTGGGTGGGAGGGGGGGGGGGGGTGGGATCATATATTGAAAAAGAAAGCGAAGGAAGCGAGGGTTTAATTTGGAATCTGCGGGCGCTTACAGCAGACTCCAATCGCATTGGCTTCCCTCTGTGTCGATAACCCTCCTTCCAATTAGACTTCGTATCCCAGCCTGTATTCGAATAAATTGTCTTTAGAGCCTTCTGTCTATACAATGCCTTAGTGAGTAGATTATGTTTTATTATCTTTAATATAAAATATTTTTAGAAAGTGATGTACTAAGTTTTAATAATATGAAAAATTAATTATAATTTACTACTTGACTAGTTTAAACATTTTTCAACATTTTTTTTTTAAATAAAACAGTTCAATAGTAATTTTAAAATAAAATTTATTTTTCAATTAAGAAAAAATTACGGTTCCAGGCCTTGTTCTTTTTAAAAGAAGCACACACGGTTGGCGTGATATATTATGATCTTTCACCCTACCTGTCGTCAAAATAAAAACCAGTACTAAATTTTCCCTCCCTTTAACAGAATTATCTTGGCTGGGATCCAATCCCCTGGTTTGCACCAGCTTGATATTATGGTTGGAACAGTGTCACCTAAGGGGGTGATGTGTAGCCTACACAAGAGTCCCTTGTTGGGAGCGACCCCTCTCAGCTTGTACTACACGATAGGGGTGGAGCTAGGAGTGACAGACAAAAATCAAGGTAGAAGCAGTAACACTGTTAAATGTTTAGAATTCATTTATAAAGTAAACAAATAAAAATAAAAATTTGCTGTTAAGACAATATTTATAAACCATAATGAAAATAATAACGACTGAATATCAAATAAAAGTTATTAAATATATCTAAAAGAGAAATATACATGCCAATCATAGAAATGTACCTCTAATTTCAAGAAAATAAATAATCAAATGAGTCAGATTTTTAAATAAAATTACAGAAACCCACTACAATATTTCGATGGCTTTGTCATCAGGAAGACTGATGTGAGTCACTCCGAAGACAGGTAAGGATTGGCTGGTAACCTCGAAGAAGCACTCAAACTGAGCAGTCAAATTACGAAGGGGGGGGGGACAAGGATAGATAAAGAAATAAAAACAAAATAAATACTTGAAAAAAGTCATTTAAATAAAAAATATTAACAAAACCAACTAAAAAAAAATATGTGAGGAAACAAAATATTAATAAAATGACTAAAATAAAGAAAAGAAACCATCAACAATTGAGGTTAAGCCAAATGAGCAGATCTATCTCCCAGATAATCTATGGCTAATAAATGCTTCTTTTGAACCTCTCAGAGGGACGTTAGAATTAGTTTCATCTATATCAATGATAAAACCACAATATGAAATGGGTAAACTAGACTAAGATCTTTCAACCGTTACAAACAGTCTTCGTCAGAGTCAAAAACCCAACTGACAAAGACGACTGACTCTGAGAAAAACCGCTTGTTACAGTTGAAATATCTTAGTCATGTTTACCCATTTCATATTGTGGTTTGATTATTGATTGTTATTTCACGTGTTTATGTTAAATCTTTATATATATATGACATTAAAATAAAATTGATTATTAAAAATGTGAAAATATTGAGAGTAAATTTATTTTTCATTATGTGTCTTTCTGTTTTTAAATCATACATATGTTTTTTTTTAGTTAGGAAGAAACAGGAAAAAAACACTAATCACACACTACTTGTTCTTAATGTTCATTTTAAATATATGTAAGCCACTGGGCTACCCTGGCTATATGACTTTAGTTTGTTACCAGTGTCTGTATTACGCAAATATTAAATTAAAAGAATTTTTTTTTGTTACATTTATATATAATGCATTTGCACTACTGTCATCGGCAAGCACGCAAGACACTTGCTACCCTGGCTCCACTTTTGGGAATATAGTGATAATTTTTCTTTTACTATTATTCAGGTAATAGATGATATATACTTCATGTCAGGTCTCTATCTCTACCGAAAATGGGGGAAAAAACAAACAAACTCACGAACTTTATAAATAGAGATTATATTGTTAAAGGTTGATTGGAATTGTGAAAGTTGTGTCATTCTATTTTGTAAATCTGTGATTCCTTTTCGCAAAGCAAACATCCAGATAGTTGATTGGCTTTCATTTAAAGATATAACAAGTTTGTCTTGGTTGGTAATGGGTAGTTTATGAGATGGTACATGCAAATGGTGTAGGCAGCGCAGGAGTGGTATTCTTCTTACTTAGGCCAGGCAGAACAGAACCAGTGCCTTAAAGCCACTCTCTCTCGCAGTCAACTTCATTCCTCTCAATTTCACGACCCCTCCCCCCCCACCTCCCTCATTCACAAACTTGCCTCATTATCAAAGTTTTAGCCCCCCCCCCCCCCCAAACTCTATATCGCTATATCTTACTAGGCATTCAGTCGAGAGATTCTCCTTCTTACTTCAGCAATGTGGTGATAGCTCATTACGTCTTAAATTGTTTCCACCTCCTTGAAAATTCTCGCTCTTCAGTAAACTTCATCAACCTCAATTAAATATCCCATTCATTAATCGGTGGAAATATTTCGACCAAAGGATATCTACATAGATACAACACCTTCTTCTGCTCTTATTAAAGTGAATAAAAAATACAGTAATACTTACTTTGACATAATCATTTTTGTTAAGAATACTGTATTGCAATATACCTACATTGTTAACTTCAAATGGATTTCTTACAATTGAAGTATGAAATGGACAGAATAAAATGCATACGAAAGAACACTAATCGTCATACACATGAATATAAAAGGTATGATTTTTCATAATTAATATCAATTACCCTACACTTTTTAATTTTACTCTTCAAATGCAGCTTGAGTGAAAAAGTTAGTCCTTCAACTAACATAAAATATATACGATTCCTCTTATAAATACCTGTATAACCAAAACGTAAAGGACAAATTGTAAGAAAACAGTAAATACCAATTTATGCTTTAAAGTTTTCTTGACATTTAGATTACTTGGACGATATAAGAAGAAAAAAATGTTTCATATATATTAAATATATGAAACTTTTAAATCTAACTGTATATTTACCTAATTTTTTTTAAATTTATCTTCACAAATACAAGTGATAATAGTGTATAATGTGGTACTTTTAAATATTAGTATCACAATGGCAATTTTTTACATATTTTTGTATCTTTTAACAATTACGTGTTTAAACGTGGAAGTAAATGAAAAAGTTATTAATTTAAACTTTAATTATTAAGTAATGTTACTATTTTATTTCGTTAATAATAGTTTACGCACAGAAGTTTAGCCTTTTAAAATCATAAAAACGAATTTCCCAAAACTGTAACTGCTTTACATTAACACTTCTATTCATTATATATAGACTAATTTTTTGTTTTCGTTTTTTTTTCAGCAACAGTTGCCGATGTCTATTCAAAAAAATGAAACGTGTATTATTCATACTCGACGGGACGACAATTTCTAATGTAAACACATACATACACTTCATTTTACACTTATGAGAAATTAACAAAAAGTAAAATATATTATCTATAAAATTTCCATCCATTTTTTTTTGTTTTTAAAAAAAAATCAATGGATTAATATTATTGTTATTAATTTTATTAAATCTAAACCATTGAATAGCATCACTGTCATTAATTGAATGTATTGAATATATAGATATATATACCCATATAAATAATATTTTATATATATATATATTCCACAACAAAGCTGTAAATGAAAATTGACTATGAACCAGAGTATACAACGCTAAAATGGAACTAAGACACTTAAGATCAGTAGTCAATATCACAAACGGAATGAATAATGTTTTGTTTCCTCTTACCCTGCTTTGTTTGTAACGCTGGCAAAGACCATTAGTGGTTCAAATACATTAGCTACATTTTAGAACGCAAACTTTGATTTAATTGTAAATGATTTTAATGTGAGTTGTACTTTTCAATTAATATAACAATAAATACAACATAAAAGGAAACATTCTACAAATGTGTAAACACCAGATATCACTGGGTATAAACTGCTATGATTGAATTCCAATTAAACTCTCATTGCCGACGTTTCGATTTTATCCAAAATCTTTTTCAAATGCCTACAATATAAGCTACAATAAGGAAGAAACTGACCGCATTCCAATTTATTCTTTTTATGTTACATATCTGTCTCACGGTCGACAATTCATTACTGTTTTGTATATATATATATATATATATATATATATATAATGTAATTTTTTTTGAGGTTTGAGGTCCAAAAAAAATTACATCATATAAATATTGGGTCAAGAAAACAAATCATGATGAATATATATATATATCAGCTTAAAAACGAAGAAAAGCAACCCTGGGTTTCCTGCCGTTCTATTTCCGGCGTGCTTGCTCGCCCATTCTCTTTTCTCCTAAAGACGGATCACCGGAAAATTTGAGTTTGTGTGTCTCTTTCTCTGTGTGTTGCTTTTCTTCGTTTTTAGCTGATTTGCGTCCAGTTTGGATCGTTTTTTTCGAATTTTGAGTGATATATGTATATATACATATATATATAATACGAGTTCAAAATCGAAAAAGAGTTACACACAGAGTAAGGAAGCACACTTGCAAACTGAAATTGTTTGACAATCCTTCTTCAGGAGAAAAGAGAGAGGGAGACCTTGTAGTTGCACGTTGTAGACGCGACAAACCGTTAGTTGCCGCTGTGCCTACAACGTGCTTGGTCACTCTCTCTCTTTTCTTCTGAAGACGGATTGCTCAAAAATTTGAGTTTGTAAGTGTGTTTCATTAGTCTGTCTGTAAGTCTTCTTTAATTTTGAACTCGTATTGTGTCCAGTTTGGATCGTCTTTCCGATTTTTCAGTGAACATATATGTGTATAACAGAATCATCTTAAATTATTAATTTAAATTGATTCTTTTTTTTAATTTATAAAAATTTAATAAAAAAAATTTAATAATAAAAATATTAATAAAAATTTAATTATTTTTATTAATTGAACTCTCAGTTCAATTAGGGAGACAAAATAAAAAACAACCTAATTAAATCATGGTGAGAAATTTTTTCAAGAAAAAATTCCACTTACAATTTTTGTATAGGCATCTTTTATTTTACTATGTTAAAGTTCATATATCACTAATTTCCAACAGAACCACTATTTCTCGTATTTCCATACAATTTGACCATATTCTGGGAGTATTATAGCATTCATGATAGTAAAAGTTACTTGAGCAGTTGGATTGTGAAGAAGAAATCTTAGAAATTAAAAGATCATTAGGGACAATTCATGAGAAAGAAAAACAATGCAAACTAATTAAGGACATGAATGATAAGAATCAAGAAGTTACAGCATAAACATTTTGCCAATTAAATATATTGTATCAAAAAAGTTGTTAGTTTTTTTACTCACTATAAGAAAAAAGTAGAATAACCACGGGTAATATTATTAAGAGTGTTATGATAAGCTGTTATTTCCATCAATATCAGCGTCAGGCACTGCTCCCAGTATCAAGTAATAGGCATTACACTTAAGAATATAGATAACGACTCGATAAAGTGTATTCCCTTAAAATACTTCCCTTGATTGTAGTTCATGTTTTTTTATCACAGATTCATCAAACAGTAGTTACAAAAAGAAAAAAAATATTCAGATTTATTAATGTACGTAACTGAAGTGAGGTAAATTGAATCTGAAGAACATAAGTTGTGTATTTAATACTCCAGATAGATATCATGAACGGTTTATTTCTACAGATAAACCGTTGTTTTATCTGTTTTTTAAATCTGTTGTTTAAACTTCTTCAGTTCAAACTTTGAGCAATTTAGTGTAAATCTGAGGTTATTTTATATGGTTTGATTTTGTACAGTATTACACGGTGCTCTAGTGCTGCAGATTTATATTGGCTGTAGACCTCTAATGGAGGGAACTAAGCAGGAATATTAAGGGTGCTCAGTCAGGTATATATTGAGCCCTTCATGTGTTGGAAATATTAAACTGCTCCCAGTTCAAGTTGAATTCGCATAAATTAATCTCTACGTATCCATACATGCCTTCTGGATCCAATATCAACTTGATTTAACAAGTTCATCCCGTAAGATTCATCACTTAAAGAAAATGATTGTTTGACAAAATGGTAAAGTTATCCTTTTAGTAGTGACTATAGTTATGACGTTTTTTTATGGCCCCAATGGAATCAAATCAGCTACTTCTAACCATAGTCAATCATAAAACGACATAGAAGCTCTGCATAAGTTCGAAGCCATTTACTTAGCCAGCACAACATAAGGAGACAACGTTATAGAACCAAGTAAAGATGAAGTTACTATAAGTTCATCACTCTATTGTATTAGTAGAGTCTGAGCTGCTTCCTCTACGACAACGTAATGGCGATAACGTTGTAGAAAGTGTATTAAGAAAACCAAAGTACTCAGTATCTACTCAGTAATTTGGTTAAAGTTACCACCACTATCCGAGGATACTAGAATGGAGGTTTATAGAAACTCTCCATTTATGTTTCATGAGATATTGAACTTATCACTACGACAGACCAGGTTAGCTCAGTGGTTAACGTACTCGCCTCTGAACTGATAGGGCCGGGATTCGATCCCCACCTGGCCCTCAATTTATTCACGAAGGAAGTGAATACATCTGAGTACGTCATCCCTCGGAGAGGACATTAAGCCGTCGGTCCCGAGCCTGTAAGATGCCAGGTACTCGTTAAAGATCCCTACTCTAAATACACTTGAGTTTAGGCAAAATTTAGGACTCCCAATGTAGAATCACCGATGAAACAAAAAGCCAGTAAACGGCTGTCGTTATCACCCGCTAGAAGTTCGGATTAAACAATAAAAAAAAAATAAAAAAATATTATTACGACAGGTTTAAAAATTGGCATACTTTGTTAACTGATTATAATATAATATATTTCTTTACTTTCTTTTTGTATTTGAATACATGTATTAACACAACATTCAACAACTCAGTTACACAAAATCTACGCAACACAAAAAAAAACTATAGTCCGGGATTTAAAACAGCGCTTCTGTATCTCAGAGAAGTGACCTTACCACTCAGGCCACTGAAAAGCATTTCTCAGTGTCTTATTTTGTGTTATAATATTAATTTTATTTTGTTATATTTACATGACTGAGGTTTTAGAATCTGTGTTTTACTGCTAGTATACAAAGGAAAAAAAATTATCTGCGATAGTAAAAAAACTGATTTCTTTCTAATTTGTCCCAAGGGGTTATTATTCCTTAATGCTATGTGTTTTTAATTCCTGTGATGTCTCATCATATTGATTTGAATAATGCAATTCTTAGAACTGCCTAAGTAAAATGTAAATCACATACAAGTGAAATGGGTTAAAAATCTCTTTATAAAGAGGAAAGTCTGTATACACTTTTCTCTCATGCATTACAGACAACTATTTACCACTTGTATCTGTCCCCTTCAAGAAGGAATCAAACTATATTCAAACAAGATGGGAAAATACATTCACACGACGATATGTAATGCACTTTTGATACGTGCATTTATCTATCACCTAGTAGGCAAAATACTTCATAAGCACACCAAAATGGTTATACATAAAACATTGATTACAGTATTTTTATACATTTTTTGAGTCACACAACACTTCTACAAACGTAAATTCCTGCAGGAAACATCCAAAATGAAAATCGTTACTAAATTGCATTCACAGGCCATTTAGTGAGTATTTAATTTGTATCTCTGATATTTATTAAAAACGCCCACTTCAACTCTGCATTAATTTGCTGTTTAAAGCAACGGAGAGGATTTGCTCAACCAGTTAGATCAAATCAGTAAAGTTTCATCATACTGATAACGATCCTTCACACAACAGTAGAGTGCTGTAAACCCTTGTTGGTAATCAATAATTTATTGACTAAATGTTTCGTTTTCATTGCAGACTGAATTATATTTTTGAGCTTCTGCGATTTTTTTTATGTTGGTTCTTTTTGTGAATCTAAATTATACATATATTGTTATATGTTATATATATACATATATAACAAGATTTTACATAAACACATGAGATAGCAACCAATATAACATATATATATATATATATATATATATATGAATTAAACAAATATAAATTAATTAATCCCCTAATTTTCTTAAAGTTTCTTAAAGAAACCGAAGAGAACAATATACAAAACCTACAACTTGAAGATGTTTCTACGAGAAGAAGTTGGATTCCAGTGTCAACATCTCTTAATAATCAAGAGGGACTGTGCAACCTCTACCCCTGTTGGCATGAAGATGAAGGCGGCTTTTCGCAGTAAACAACCGAGAGTATCATTTAAATATCCAGCAATATCCGTAACAGAAAATAGTAAACAACAACAACACCCAACCACCACAAAAATCAAAAATAGAAAGGGAACAGGAGTTCACTGTAAAGTGAGGCTAATGTTTTCTGCCAAACATCATTTAACACAGAGGGACTGTGCAACCTCTATACCTATTGGCAGAACGCAAAGGCTTTTTGCTGAGCAGCGGGCAACTGGGACCTTACGCTTGGACCTGTAACTCTACTCCCATTGGTCAACATCGCATCGAATCATATATATATATATATATATATCAATGATCAAACCACAATAAGAAATGGGAAAACAAGACTAAGATCTTTCAACCGTAACAAGCGGTCTTCGTCAGAGTTAAAAATCCAATATATATATATATATATATATAATTTGATATGTTTTTTCTTGGTCTTGGCAGTGAACTTTTCCTTACTCCTCCAACATTTTGTTTATTTATACATCTTCATCAGGGTTACAAAAGTTGATATGGCTATAGAATTTTCAACATCAACAACAAATTCAATGTGGACTACTATGTCAACAGTAACAACTTATAAAATATTTGATAACAAACAAGATGAGTATATGGCTATTGCTATTAATATTATTTAATATATAAATCAACTGAGCTATACTTCTCAGAAGTGTTATATATGTGATGCTATGATCAGAAATTTTCTTATTTAATATTGCTACTTATATGATGAATGGATATAGTTACAGACTTATTGATGGGTTTCTAAGAAATCAATAAAACGAAGACGTCGCTGAGCATTGTCAGTTTGTTATTGACGGAGGTTGACAAATGTCAATAGTCAAATGTGACATTAACATACAGAAAAGAGATGAGATTATTAAATACTTGTAGAGTAAATGGAGAGAAAGAAAGTTGAAAGGTTATAATGAAAAGGTCTAACTCATGTTTACAATGGGTCAAATTAAAGACATAACATCCTGTCTATTCCCTTAAGCGTATTATGAGTCAGATAGTAACAACTGATGAACCTTCACTTATCCTTTCTTAGCTTTAGTAAAATGTCTTTCATTTGATACTATAAACTTCAAAACCAAAGAACTACCTTTTTAGAGATTTAGTCTTCCTAAACCCTTAATTCACTAGTGTTATGATTTTAAATCATTAGTTGTGCAATCCGTAATTGTGTGGTATTTAATCATTCTGAGGTAAAATGGATAAAATGGATGTGTGGAGACTTTTGTTGGTTTATCCATTTTACCTCAGAATGTTATGATTTTGCTGCTATTCAATCTAGTTTTCTTTTTCACTATTTTCCTTAACAATCACACTTACCCTATTCCTCATATCTTGTGTATCTATTACTACTAACGCTGTTAACTCTGTTTAGCGTTTATTCTAAACCCAATAAAATGCTGTTCATCTAGGATTATCTTATACAAAGTTCATTTTCGTATGAATAATTATAAATGTCCATTGGTACACAGTATTATTCTCATTCCAAATTACGCAAATTCTCAGAAACTAGCCATTAATGACTGTGTTCAGGGTAAATTTTTAAACAGACCCTTAATTCGAATTTCACTTTGAAAGTTTTAGGGTGAGCAAATATTTGTCTTCTGGAGCAAAACTGTATTTACATTATATTATTCATTCATTTATTTTTGTTATATTTAATTTTAATGTCATTTACTTTTTCATTTTAACGCACAATTAATATTTAGAATTAATACATCAGAAAATATAACAAAGAGAAAAGATCAAAAACTCATAATTAAAAAGAGATTGAAAACTCTTTTTTCAGAGAATTTAGCTCAAAGAGTAAATCTATTTCCTATGATAAGATTAAATAGGCAAATAAAAACTAGATAATGATTAAAATTTAAAAGTCAATTGAAGGTTTGGAGATCTGTTCAATAAGGCGAACTGAAGCAAAAGAGGCGGTGAAACTCATAAATCAACAAAACAGTTAGCTCAAAAGGTAAAGTTGTTTACAAAGGTGATTCTTACAAAAAGCGAATGAAAACCGTAAAAGAGACTTGAACATAAAACAACAATAGGTAATGTAGTAAAAAAAAAGAAGTTATATCAAAAACAGAGCCTTAATTGTGAACTACCGCAAAAATAAGTTTTGAAACTTAAAAACTAACAAAGAATCAGACCAAAGAGTAAGGCTTTTTTTACTTTATATTTTATACCAGCATGTTCCACTGTGTTTTACATGTGTCGACATCAAATTGTATACAATATTTCTTTCATTTATAATACGCTAATATTTATTTTAAGTTATTTTACAATGATTCTTAATTCTATGATATAATATTTTTTTTATTTTTATTTTTTTAAGAGTAAGGCTATTTTCAAAAAAGTTTTTAAAAAAAATGAAATCATATCTAAAAAGAAGAAAGAAAACACAAAATTCAACAGAAATTTTAGTTAAAAAATCCAAGTACGACGTATTTTTGGGAAGTCCCGAGCATCTGCGATGTCAGATACTAGTTAAAGTTCCCTATTCTAAAAACACTTGAGTGGGGAAATATTTAGGATCCTAATGCAGAATCAAACAGTAATGTGTCTCGCCAATTATTAAAATGAGTGTCAAATAATAAAATAGAACAGTAATGAAAAGTGAACTGAATAAGTATGAGCATTGAAAAAAAACATCAAAAATCAAAAAAATTCATAAAAACAAAAGTCAAAAAAATTATTTGAACTCAACAAAATTGTAGAACATTTAGCTCTATGAATATATTTTTTTATTTAAGAAAACTATTTCTAAAGTGACTTCCATGAAGATTTTCAATAAATTTATTGTTCAAAATCATAATTTTCAAATAATTTTTCAGCCTAAATTCCCCGTTTTGGTATATTCATCCTTTGTGTTACATTAAACTGGACTTTTTAGTTTGGCAACAGAGGAAGTAGATAAGGTATAATTAAAAGATATTATCAAAAAATATTCCACTGTCTTAAGATAATGTGAAGAATGTAGATACGCTTAAAAGTCATAAAACATTAAAACCAGCTTTTAATTTTGTCTTTCCTTTTTTTTAACTATAAATATAAAAAGTTAATTTACTATTAAAGAGTCAAATATATATGTAATTTATTTATTATTTTTAGATTATTTAAAGTAAAATATTTCTCCATTAAATAACGAATACAAAAGACTTTCGTAATTCTCTATAGCATTAAACTGCTATCCAAAGAAACTTCATTAGTGTTCCTTAACATTTTTCACTTCCCCTTATATCGTATGTTAAAACATCTTATCATTGAAACATTGGTGACCAGGGAGCATCATCTATTAAAAATAAAAAAAATTATCAACCCTACAAACTGACTTTTTTGAATCATCCTGTTAACCAATGCAAGATTATTTGCGTTAAAATCATGAATATGTTTAAATTTTCTTACGTTAGCAATCAATATTATTAGTTATACCAAGTAAAGTAATGGTAATGATTTTTTTTTTCACAACTGAAACGGAAGTCACCCCCCTCCCACCACCAAGACCGCAATACTTCCCAACATATCTATAAACGTAACTAGAGTTGCAATATGGATAGTTAAGAGTAAACTAACTCGCATGTGAAATCTTTATTAATACTAGGTTGAGATATCACTTTGATTTTTATGAACAGTGAAGAAAAAAAAAATCCAAAAATATCTAATTTGGAAGTTTTAGTCTACTAGAAGTCACTTGTTTGAAATTTTTAAATCACTTCAAAGGATTGTAATCACTGTGTACCCTGTTTATAATCATAACTGGAAGAGGCTCGTATTACCATAAGCTCATACCAGGTATATATGCAGATATTTTATAAGCTCATACCATGTCGTATTTACCAGATATTATATAAACTCATACCAAGTATTCATACAGATATTTCATAAGCTCATACCAAGTATTCATACAGATATTTCATAAGCTCATACCAAGTATTCATACAGATATTTTATAAGCTCATACCAAGTATTTAAGCAGATATTTTTTAAGCTCATACCAAGATGGAGCGTGACTCCATCTAAATCCCTAAGATTTATAACCGATAACAAATCTAGAAAACTGATATCAAAATATACAAACTAAATATTTACCATATAAATGGTTCTAGGTAAAAAATCCTCAAAATATAATTCATTAACAATCTAACTGTCAACTTCTATTGGAAAATTTGTTTTTTTTTGTGGTTTTACCTAATCTCTCAAAATATTATTAGAAAAAACTTTTACTGATGTTTGCACTTCTATGAAAGTGGAATATATCTAAAAATTATCAGCTATGATTTTCAAAGTGCCTCATGTAGAAATCTACAGTGCGCCCAAACATGCAGGGTTTCTGGAAGCTCTGTAGCATAAAATTTTAACTTCTTTAATAATTCAAAGCCATTCAATCGGCAGTTATTTAAGTAAACATTAATGTGGAAATTATAATTAAAAATAGAATCAACTAAAAAGGCTGTTTTCATATTTTCTTTTTTTTTTTGTATTTTCGTAATATTATATTTTAAATAGTGGATACTCCTGTCAGGAATCAAAAGATATTGAAGATGGAAGAGTTTTTGATTTAGTCTAGGTAGGACACAGGTGTATCATAAATGAGAAGTCATTACATTAATCATAATTTTGTTTACGACAGAATTAATCATTATGACCTGGTATACAGAAGCTCACTCTCTGATTAGTTTTCACCAACAAATCTAGTTTGATGAATCATTGTTAGATAACAAAATATTATATAACTGTAGGTTTTGAGTTGGGAAAACTATTGTTTAGAGAGAAGCCTATATAGGGAATGGGAGGGTGAGAGGTATAATTGCGAGAGACGTCAGAGTGAGGCCCCAGGAGGGTGTGCAGCCCTTTGCTAAACTCTCCTTGATGACATTACAGTTCCAACGCCACATCGATCCTCCAATATTGCGCCAGTCCTTCTGCGGCTCTATTGACCTAACACCCGCAGTCATTCAGCCTTATCACGCCAGTCTGCTGTATCAAACACGTCCTTATCAACTTCACTTTACTATGGTTGCATTTCAAACTATTCAAATATTTCGAAAATATCTTGCTATTGGTGATATTAGTATATTGTATATATATATATATATATATATAACGATTTCATATAAACAAGTGAAACAACAATCAATGATCAAACCACAATAAGAAATGGGAAAACACGACTAAGATCTTTCAACCGTAACAAGCGGTCTTCGTCAGAGTCAAAAACCCAAATCATTTGGGTTTTTGACTCTGACGAAGACCGCTTGTTACGATTGAAAGATCTTAGTCTTGTTTTCCCATTTCTTATAGTAGTTTGATCATATATATTATATATATATATATATATATATATATATATATTTGTAAAAGTTGGAGCAGTCCTTCTTCAAAGCATGCTTTTAAAAACTGGATGTCTGTTCCCACTTGGTTCAATTTCGTGTTATATTTTTCCAAATTACGAATTTTTTTTTTGAATTCAGGTTCAATTTAAAAATTAAATCACTATAATTTTTAAGTTGAACTCTGAATTCAAGAAAAATTTCGTAATTTGGAAAAATATAGGACGAAATTGAACCAAGTGGAAACAGACTTCCAGTTCTTAAAAGCATGCATTGAAGAAGGACTGCTCCCAACTTTCTGCAAAAACATGCAGTTCCCAACATGCAAAAAGCATGCATATATATATAAAAGATTTAACATAAACACGTGAAACAACAATCAATGATCAAACCACAATAAGAAATGAGAAAACAAGACTAAGATCTTTCAACCGTAACAAGTGGTCTTCGTCAGAGTCAAAAACTCAACAGTCAGTTGGGTTTTTGACTCTGACGAAGACCGCTTGTTACGGTTGAAAGATCTTAGTCTTGTTTTCCCATTTCTTATTGTGGTTTGATCATATATATATATATATATATATATATATATATATATATATATACAGAATAAAAGTTTATCAGGACTCCGTCAGTTCTTCAGGCTCAAATTAAACTTTCATTGTCAACGTTTCGGTTTTTACTTAAAACCCTTTTCATAGGCAGATAAAAAAATTTTTAAAATAGAAAAACTAAGTCAAACATTAGAGATTATTTTACAAAGAAAACCGTTTGTAGATTTTAGCAATGAACACATGACACTTTCATATAAATTAGAATGTTTTATACTTCTGCCTATGAAAAAAGTTTGAAATAAAAACCGCAATGTTGGCAGTGAGAGTATAATTTGAACCTGAAGAAATGACCGAGTCTTGATAAACTTTTATTTTGTTTCTACTTCACGGTCGATATTTTTATTAATATTTATAGATGTACAATTCAAATAAAAGCAAATAATAATCGGTGATATTAAGCTTGCAGATTACACATCATAATGGCTGTTAGTTGCAGGTTGTGTGGATTTTTTTTCACTAAAAGGGGGAGGGGGGGTTAACGATTGTTGCTGTCTTCACCTTCATACATAACAATTCTTCTCTTCGAGAACTTCATGGAACCTAAAAAAAAATCACTTCATGAAAGTGAAAAAATGCACATAACATGCAACTAACTGCCAGTATGATGTGTAACCTGCAAGTTTAATGTTTGAATATTAATATTTTAGTTCAGTGCAGTTTTGTAGACTTAATTTTATTCTGATGAGGGTGAACGATCACTGAAACATGCTAACAGTTAATAATAAAGCAATTGAAAAAACATACGGTCGACTCTTTTATGAATTGAAGAATCTTGAACTTAGGAAGTGTTTTCGAAGACTCGAGAAAATTAAAAAACAACTGGTGAAGAACAATGCGGACATAACATTTTTAAATATATATATATATATATATATATAAGAAGGACTGCTTCTTTTACTAATATATACATATATATTATAGTTAGAGAGGAAATGAACTTTTTAAATAAACCTTTGTAGTAAACAGTTTAAATCAAGCCAGTTTTATGAAATGAACTAAGTTGCTAGTAGATGGAGTGTTCCTTATTAGAGCAACCTAATAACTTAAACAAACTAAGTTGATTTTTCAAATAACTGTTTCACTTTTAATTTAAAGTTTCTTCCTGAAAAAAAACTAGAATGCACTCTGTAAACTTCATCCGTAATGAAACTTTATTGCATAACTTTCTTGATTTATTAAATTTAGTTGTATTTTAATCATTACTAAGTATATATATATATATATATACGAATCTTAATTATTTAGTACAATTTATATTATTATAAAATAATATCACATTATCAACAAAAAGATATTATACTTGTTTGGTGATGTCAAATAGAGTTTAATTACATTTATATTTAACAATATTATTAACTTTATGGCCAAATTATATATAATATTTAAAATATTGTAAAAGAAGTTTCTAGCTTTCTTTTAATGTGAATAAACTTCTTTTTTTAAAAAAAATACTTCGGCAACTTTGAAATTATTAGTATTTGAATTGAGTAGGATCGTCTGGGATGTTTGTCATTTAACTTAGCAAATAAGATGGTTTAGTTTTAAAAAAAGAATAAAGAAAAACGGGCCAGGAGGCGTGTGAAAGGTACTTTAGTAGAGGGCTGCATGGGGAAGAATGTGGAGGGTAAACAAGGCGCTGAAGGCAGACGTAATTCACGACCACTGAGCACGATCAATGAAGTCCAGTGGCTAGCCCCTTAGGTCCTCTCATACTTTTTTTTTCCTCAAATGTAACTTCCCTGTTTATCCCCTACAATTGTGTTTGACAACTTTTTCCTCTTATCCCTTGAATATTTTTCCAAATAAATGCGAATTTATGGAATCATGTTTAAGTGTGAATGTTCATATATATATTTCACATAAACACGTGAAATAACAATCCATGATAAAACCACAATATGAAATGGGAAAACAAGACTAAGATCTTTCAACCATAACAAGCGGTCTTCGTCAGAGTCAAAAACTCAGAGTTGGGTTTTTGACTCTGACGAAGACTGCTTGTTACGGTTGAAAGATCTTAGTCTTGTTTTCCCATTTCTTTTTGTGGTTTGATCATTGATTGTTGTTTCACGTGTTTATGTGAAATCTTTTTATATGTATATATATATTTCAGTATCATATGTTTTATATGATATACAGATATATCATATATCATTGCAGAATATACTATATGCATTCAAAGTTAAATAAAAAATAATTAAATTTGCAATCAGAAAAGATATCTATGTAAGGAATATCCCTGCTTTATGGAGCAGCCCTTTGCACCTAGTCTCATCAGATACTTGAGACTTGGTTTGCCTAACTATGAAGATATTTTTTTTTTCAGTGGCTGTCTCCACAAAGGAACACACGTATACCGAACATTGGGCTTTTTATGAAACCGCACAATGAAGATTGATTCTACTATATTGGAAGTCCTAAATTTTACCTAACTGAAGTGTGTTTAGAGTAGGGATCTTTAACAATTACCTTACATCATACAGGCTCGGGACCGTCGGTTTAACTTCCTCTTGAAGGGAAGATGTGCTCAGATATATTCATCTTCAACGTGAATAAATCGAGATCCACAGTGGTATCAAACCCCGGACGCACCAGTCCAAAGATGAGCACTCTTTACACAGAGTTGTGTAAAGTTAACTATATACAACCTGAACAATATGAACGAAGTTTCCAAACATTTCATAAGAATCAATTTGATTCCATTAAATGATGTTTCCATTAGCATAATTTTTTTGAAAAAAATCACTTTGTTTAATTTTCTCACAATTTTGAAATTACTGCAGTCAGTCAAACAATTAAGAATTTAGTTGTTTTTTTTTTCAAAAGCAACACAATGAAGAAAACGAAAGCTGCACACACACAACAGTTAATCTGTACTCACGCCTTGTATTTTCCAATTTCGTATATATTCATATTACAATTTCTTGTAATAATTAGGAGTCTTTATAAAAAAATACGCCATCAAAAATAACAATGGCAACTTATTTCACCTGTTATTCAAAAACAAAGTAAATTAATATAATTTAATTTTGCTGAGCATCTTTCGAGAGGAGTTGTTGTTTTTACATTTTATAATTAGTTTTTACATTTTAATGGAAGCGAGTTTTGTTTATGCCGCTGGTATGAGAGGTGATTAGCGGGGACTGCAGCCCATTGAATCTTGATTTGATTCCCCCTTCTAATTCCATTCAACAAAATCACCCCTCTGTTATCTCAAGGCCTCCCTCATTTGTTGGCCCAATATTTTATTCAAACAACTCCTCCTAACCCCTCCTGCCAGTTTATAAGAAAGTCTCGGAAACTTGATAGAGAGTAAGAAAGAAAGAAAGAGAGAGAGAGAGAGAAAAAAAACCTCTTGGAAGAGTTTGTTTCTTTAGGACCTTTCCCTTATCAGAACAGATCAAAGTGAGTAGAAATAATGGCATCTCGAAGAAAGGAAAAAGATATCGCACCAACGGCGGCGATAATGAGGAAGCGAAAATGCAAACATCTCTGTCCTCGTTTCTTAACAGTTTGAGCGTTTTCACTTAACTTGTACCCTTATCCAAACCCTTAGCGAAAATTGAATGACACTAATATATTTCATTATTTTTAATAAACAATTAACATTTATAAATCAGAACCTTAATTTATCACAATTAATAGCACACTTACAGCTCTAGAATTTTCTGATATTTGTCCAAGCGGACTTATCAAGAACTAAAAATAATGAGTCAGCCTCGGCTGAAGTCAACATTTTATGTACTACCATGGCATGCACTAAGGATTCGTTCATGCCTGAAATTAGGGGGATGGCCACTTTCCTTGTACCTATGCTAACTTCTGGAGTGTAACAGAAATGATGTCCACCAGTCAAGTTCTGTTCATGGACTTTTTTCAGTGGTAAGGGTCGAGTTCTAGCAACCTCTTGATGCTCTGCAGGTAACCTCCCGAGAAGATACTGTTTCTCACACAGCGACTAACCCCCAAACCACAAGGGACAATCTACCCTTCCTGCGTAAAGTATCACAGCTTCCACGAGTCTAACACCAACGATGGAGGATTCGAGAAACTTGACAAGGAGTTCTCCATGGGCCACTCTGCCTCCTTGGTATCGACAATTTTAACAGCTCCCTGGGTAATATAAGGTCAGTGAGCATAAAGCCTTCTACCAGTTAGCCAGACCATGAGTTATCAACGAGACTAATGAGAGGTTTAAGAAAAGACATTATCACTGTATTCCGAGAGCTCACACACATTGCAGTAGTTACGAGACTTTGTATAAAACAGTTGATAGAATAAACGGCTAATCGAGTAAGTACATACTACATGCCAACTAACACGAAATCAATATTAGCCATAGGAACAAATAGTAACCGCAGCACAGGCGCACAGTTTAGCAAGATATACAACATGACGTCTTATCAGTAGTATCAGTATGGTGTACTGATATACAAGATATACACCATGACGTCTTATCAGCAGTATCAGTATGGTGTACTGATATACAAGATATACACCATGACGCCTTATCAGTAGTATCAGTATGGTGTACTGATATACAAGATATACACCATGACATCTTATCAGCAGTATCAGTATGGTGTACTGATATACAAGATATACACCCATGACGTCTTATCAGCAGTATCAGTATGGTGTACTGATATACAAGATATACACCATGACATCTTATCAGCAGTATCAGTATGGTGTACTGATATACAAGATATACACCATGACGTCTTATCAGTAGTATCAGTATGGTGTACTGATATACAAGATATACACCCATGACGTCTTATCAGTAGTATCAGTATGGTATACTGATATACAAGATATACAACCATGACGTCTTATCAGTAGTATCAGTATGGTATACTGATATACAAGATATAAAACATGATATCTTATCAGTAGTATCAGTATTGTATACTGATATACAAGATATACAACATGATATCTTATAGGTAGTAACAGTATGATATACTGATATAAAAGATACACATGAGCATTATCAGTATAAAAAGAACCTACATGAAACGATCCAAACTCACTTCAGGATTGCAAACGCTGGTGTGTGAGCCTAACCATTCACTACAAAAATTCCAACGCCCATAACCTTGCGATGAAAAACATTCGAAAGATGAGAAGATGAAAAAACTTCTATTATGTAATTTTTATCAGCAGAATAAAATTTCTCTGATATTATACATAAATATAAGCAAGATATTCATATAATAATTATAACTCGCATTAGAATTATTATTTGAAACTATATTGTAACAGTGACTGCAAGTAAATACTATAAACGTAATCTATGTTTTTATTATGTCTAATATAGATTACAAATAAGCAAAATGTATTCTTAATATATTATATTAATAATATCTAATAGTTGTTCAAAGTTGATTTAAAGAATGTTGCTTTTATAAAATAAATAATTACTAAGTTGATTATTCGATTTGTATTTTTATTAAGCTATATGGGATACTTAGTAAAGCATTTAAGTACGAGTAGTATCAAGTACTAGTTTCGAAATGTGCATAAACTTTATCAATAATGGTAAAATGATTTTACATTAAAATATCTTCCAAAATGACGAAAAAAAAAGTTAATCTGAAATAATAAGAATCCAAAACGTTTTTTTGGCGGAAATGATGAAATAAAGTCTATTTTCCTGTTTGAGGAAGTAGTTTCCTTAAGGAAACGAAGCAATATTCTGCTGGCCAACTGCAAATGAAGATTTCTCTGAGGAAAAGACCTCTCGAGCAATAACATTTCCCTTTTTTTACTTCCAATGACACAATTTTTCCTTAAGTTTACCAAACCTAAATCGAAGGTTAAATTTCCCAAGAGATGGATTAATATGAAGGAAACAAATTAAATAACAGCTCGAATCTTATTCAAGGCTTTGAATTTTTTTTTTCTTTTCCAAGCGATAAATAATAAATAAGTTTATAAATGTGCGTGAAAGTAGATTTTATTCAATGTTTTATTTAAAAAAAAACTTTCTTATCATTTATGTCTTCTAATTTCTTTTAACCTTGTTCACACGCTTCTAACTCATATTAGCAATATGTTTACACATAACAAAAATTATAATTATTGTATTACATCAAAAAAAAATGATCATTTTACACTTTTATTAGTAAAGAACTGTCAATATTTCATGCAACCATTTTGTAGTTTTGCTGAAGGAAAAACTGTTTGTTAGTCCTTTTAAAATCGTCAAACTATCACATCGTACTGTTAAATCAAGCAAGATTATATCCCTGGCTTCAAGAAAGGTTCAGTCCCCTTTATTATCAGGCGTCCCAGGTATATCCCCAAACCTTTCCTCAGTACACTCCCAGAAGGCCCACTACAAAGACATACAAATCCGTTCAGTTTACTAATCCACAATAAATGTCAAGATTTGAGATACATTGCATCACACCTATTCCATGAACAATTTTTTATCATAATTTTTGATTAGCAATAAAGATCATGATTTGCACAACTTTCTGTTCTCATTTCAATGAATTGATCAATCATTATGCTTCATATATATTGAATAATTTCAAAAATTTCAAAACATAGCTTTAAGTTTTAACAAATGGTCGTTGTATAACCGAAAGGTATGCAAATTGACAGAGAAGATGATTTATGATACCCTGTCACTTCACTCCATTTCTGATTTATCCCTGACCTGAATAGCTTTGTGAAAGGCTTCACCTTTATTCTTTTTTTTATCTATTTTCATATAAATATTTATCACCTTTCAATAACTATTGTTTTTATTAGGCGCATAACCTTACCATTCTGTCTAATTACTGAATTATTTAAATTGCTTGTGAATTATTTACAATGAAGTATTTCTTCCTATTGACTTCTTGTTGAAAAGAAATAAAAACATTCTAAACAGACCAATCGCCGATTTTCATTGATAACATCTGAAAGAATATGTTATCAATATTATTATATTAAGTTTTCGAACTTTATGCTTAGATGAACAAAACATCTTAAAATCCATTAAATAATACTCAAGTTATCATTGATAACATATATGTATGGGTAAAGCATTTATCCATACATATGGGTATACATATGTATATTATACATATTTAATTTGTTGTATTCTTAATTGAACTTAATAAATAGAGTATTGTATTTTCAATCAACCTATAATAATAATTTCTATTATTATAGGTTAATTATTATTGACCTTATAATAATGTGCCTATTCATTGAACTATATAAAAAGTGATGAATGTATTTAGCATAAAAAAGGTCTTTATAATCAAGTGCCACTATCTCCAATTTAGATCGTCCCACTCAGAGCACAGTGTTCATAATCTCGATGGCAGGTTTTGAAGGAATCTTTAGCAATCAAGACCCTTTTACAAAACTTTACCCATTTTTGGTCATTACAAGAGGTGAACGTGTGGCTATTAATAATTCAGCATCTATTTGACAAATTCACCCATCATGTGTAAAACACATTACGGGGTCTTGAACAGGTTACAACCAACCAAGTGCTAGTCAATTCCAATATTGATTAACTCCGTTTATCCGAACCAAGCAAAGCTAGTGCATTCAACATGCCCATGAGTGCTAACAGATTACTAAAAGAACTGATTAACTGTAAATTTAATTGAAAACCTAAATAATAACTTAAATAAAAAAAGTTTTACTCTTCAGCACTGTTACAAAATTCTTCTTTATTATTGTCACAAAAAGAAAATGTTTACCAAGAAAACCTTCATATAAAAAAGCAATTTAAATTTCATTTATTTTAAAAAATTAAATTTATTTAAATATTATGAATCTACCTTTGTAAATAATGAAATAGAGAAATTAAGAACACACACTTACATTCTCTAATTTTCGGTTTGAACCGTCTTCAGGAGAGATAAGAGAGAGAAACTAAACGTACTGGTTAAGAGACGGATTGCGGTGCGGTAGCCGGAAGGCTTGGGAACGCCGGTGAATCAAAACAGGTTAAGAGACGGATAGAGACCAGTGTTGCCGCACACGCTCCTGGTCCCAGAGAATAAGGTAAACAAAAATATAATTATAATTAAATTAGGAAATATAAAAAGTAATAAATAAAAGATAAACTCTGGGATGAACAGAGGAAATGGTACAAAAATACACGTTACGGACTAAGCTTTAATAAAAAATAGAATAAAATAACACAAAAAATAATTTGAATATATTTAATAATATTAAATAAATAAAATTATTTACAAAATTGTTTATTATCTAATACATTTTTATCGTTTATTGTTTAGTTATTTCATTTTGTATTATTTTACCATTTTATTTATTTAATATTATTATTTGTATTCTCAATATTATTTTATGTTTTATTTTATTCTATTTTTCATTAATTATTAGTCTGTAACTTCTATTTATGCAAAATTTCTTCTTCATCCCTCAGTTTATCTTTTACTCATTTCGTATTTTTTTATATTTCCTAATTTAATTATAGATTGATTCTTGTCTACCTTATTCTCTGTGACCAGGCGCGTTTCTGTATGAATCTCTCTCTTATCTCTCCTAAAGACAGCTCAAAACAAAAGTTACAGACTGTAAGTGTGTTTTTAATTTCTCTATGTTTATTTCTCTAAATAGAAATTTTATTTCAGTTTCAGATCGTCTTTTCATCGAAAATGTGTAATTAATCTATCTCTGATATAACCAAGGGTTTAATAGTTGTTTGTATTGCTTATTTGTATTGTCTAATTAAGGCACTACCGGTTATACACTGATATCATAGGTGATGTATAGGCATCCAAATATTACAACCCCAGCTTTACGGTATAATAATATTTGTTATCGGTAATGATATATACTCTGACAGATAAATAGTAAATTCATTTCTTAAAAAAAATAAAACTATACTCCAACAATTCTATAATAAATACTAACAATATAATAAACTTATATTAAAATATAATTTTATGCTTATCCTACTTGTTGGAAATTCGTAGTTTATATTAGAGGTTTTCTATGGAAACTTTTGTAAGAATTTTCCCAATAACATATCAATTTGAAATGTTTATCTACATGACACCCTTATCAATATATATATATATATATATATATATATATAAATTTATATATATACGTGTTCAAGATTAACAAAGAGCAACACACAAAGTAGGGAAACACACTTACAGACTCAAATTTTTGGGTAATCCGTCTTCAGGAAAAAGAGACTGGGAGACCAACCACGTTAGTACCAACGGCAAGTAACCTGTATAATATTTTATCTAATCTGAAGACAGCTCAAAACTAAAACTTATCAGGTCTCTGTCAGTGTCTTGTGTTATTTCTCTATGTTTATTTCGACTAAATCAGATTTTATTGAAATCGTCTTTTCATCGAAAATGTGTATTAATCTATCTTGTATAAATAATTCTAATGTAATACATAGTTGTTTTACTTCAATTTGTATACTGTCTGCAATGAAGGCACTACGTTATACACTGATATCCAACCGTGATGTATATGAGAGTTCAAATATTGCAACCCCAAGATCTGACCGAGTCCTGATAAACTTTTATTTGTTATCGGTCACAGTGGACTATTACTCATGACAGATAAATAGTAAAAGTTCATTTCTTATATTTAAAATTTTTAATATACTTATACTCATAGAATTCTATAATAAATACTACATATATTTAATATAACTTATATATAAAGTTTTATTTATACGTTGATCTTACTTGTTGGATAATTCGTAGTTTTATTAAGTTTTAAGCAATGTAATTCTAGATATACTATTTTATAAGAACGTGATTTTCAGGAATAACATATCAATATTTAAGTTCAATGTATTATCTAATAAATCTTATTGTGCCTTTATCAACAGTATATAGGATTTATATATTCACATTATTTACTAACGACTATAGTTGCAAGTGTAGATATAGTACTCAGAGGTTAACCTTGTTGCTTATTACTTTAGAATGTCAGAATTATTAAAAAATACGTCACTGAAAACAACTAAAATAATTAGCGTTAAAAATTATCTAATATATAAAAAAAACATCACAAAATAAGAAATATTTTCTACTTCCCTTTGTTCTTTTTTCTTAAATAAAATATAAGTATAATTGTTACTTCTTAAGTATGTATAATAAGTAAAAAAATAATTAAAAAAACCCTGTGATTTATCAATTATCTAAGCATCTAATTATCCTTCTATTCATAATGGATATATTGTAATTATATTCAAGAACTCAAAAAAAAATATTAATTTAAAAATATGTAACTCTTGAACAAAATGTTATAAATTTATAATAATTTCTAATGTAATTTCATAAAAGTTTATATTATTTTTTTGACATTGAATGAAATGATCAAATGAGAAATGTATAATTGAAATATTTAATGACACTTCTATTTTAAATGAAATACTACCTTTAATTCAATAAATGAACAAGTAACAGTATTGTAATTACCTCTGTATAGATACTTAATTCCTTTTGATCGGAAATAGGGTAGCTCAAATTAATTTAAAACAAGTAACCGTTGAAACATTATCAACAACTGCAAATTATTAAGCAAATTACGTATAAACAAAGCTAAAATCCATTTCATTGAAATAACAAAGTTTAATTCAAACTTAATTAACAATTATTGTTACTTAATTAAAGTACGAAATTCTCATAACATATAAATATTATAAAGTTAAATGTTACATTTTAATATATATACGTTTTGTTATTATTAGTTATTAGTTTGCTAATTTATATAAATATTTTTATATATTTATATAAATTACATAGTGTACTTTATTATGTACTAAATCTGAAATTTTTTTTTGTGCTATTTGTTTGAAATCTGTAATTTTGAATAAAATCATGAGTTCAAGGTTTTAGTCGATACTTTATGTGCAGAGTGATTTTCTAAAGAAATTGTTTATTATGGTCAAAAGTTCTTATAACTGTTTTAAAATGGGGATATGCAAAGCTGTATTAAATATTGACATATCAAATTGACAAAGATTTTAAACAAATCATAGCAAAATATTGATAAAAAAAATATTACAATTAATTTGAATTGTGTAACTGCTTGACAGAAATCAAAGAACTTTGCTTTTTTGTAAAAAAAAATGACCTAAAGTATATATCTTTACTTGTGCTTCTGGCGAGAAACAGCGATAGGTTTGCTTGTGAACAGCATGTGAACTTATAATTGTTAAAGTGATATTCATAGTTATTATATGTTAAAAGTGTTATATAATTTTTACTGATATATATATTAAACTTCCACTGTTTGTTAATCTGTTTCTTTGTTGTCAGATGTTCTTATCTATTACTATTTCATACTGGGGTAAATGGCTATCACATAATATATGATAAATATTTTATAAAAATATGCATTGAATTGTTTTTTTTAAAATGTTGATTTAGTACTTGTAATAGTTTTAATATAAAATACTTTCTGCTGTATTGTGCTATATCATCATACATAACTG
This sequence comes from Hermatobates lingyangjiaoensis, assembly GCA_026182355.1. Lineage (NCBI taxonomy): Eukaryota > Metazoa > Arthropoda > Insecta > Hemiptera > Hermatobatidae > Hermatobates > Hermatobates lingyangjiaoensis. The sequence continues at coordinate 543,074 of JAPFBL010000097.1, read as the reverse complement.
TTCTGAAATCTATTAAATCCAGGCTTGAGGGATTGGTTTTGCAGAAATAACAAAAAGCAAGTTGCACTGATGCGAACAGAGTCCCGTCAGACCTCAATCAGTGCCCAGGATAAGTTGTTACTGGTTGAATTATCCTTGAAAATCCCTCAGGCAATCTTCTTTCTCATCCAAGCTATATCTCTTAGGCAACCCGTCATTGTTTCTTATGTTATAGTTGTCCAAAATAACAACTATCATTTCGAAAAAAAATATCAACAAAGTCAGCGCCCAGTTTCCAACTTAATAAACACGGAAAAGATAACGGAAATGATATGCAAGCAGGTATGAATGATTTGTAATATTAAAATTATATAGATTTTTTTTAATTCCAAGTTCATTTGTACTTTCAATCTATCATATATCAATGGATAATCTATTTTTTTTATTTTATGCTCTTGAAGTTTATTTTCAATTTTTCTCGGTTTTCGGAGATTTTGTTTATCAATTCGATTCATCTGATCTGATAAAACTGATGCATCAGCTTACAATATAGTCGCGTAACAGCATTTACTGTTTATTGTAATTTTACCAGTGAACTTGACTTTTATAAGACAAGAATACCTGTTATCTTAATTATGTTACTCCAATGTTTTATTCATTTTAATAGGATATTGTTACTTTTGTTATTGGATCTACCCACGCAAGTTGTGGGACTACATATCTTATGAAATACGAGGTGTGTAAATAAAGTAGTGAGACTGATTTTTTTTTTAAATTTTCTATTCAAATATAATTACAATGTGATATTGTCACCTTCAAAATAGTTCCCTTCGGAAGCCACACAGCGCTGGAGACGGTCCTTCCAATCATTGTAGCATTGCTGGAACTCGGATTCTGGAATGGCCTTCAGCTGGTCGGTTACAGCAGTTTGTATGTTTTGTAGTGTCCCGAAATGAGTTCCCTTGAGGTGATTTTTCAATCTCGGGAAGAGGAAAAAGTGATAAAGACTCAAGTCTGGTGAATAAGGAGGCTGAGGAGCAACAGGAATGTTTTTACTGGCCAAAAACTCGTTTATTGAGAGGTCTTGGGAAAGGTTTTTCGGAACCATTTTCGCACAAATTTTTCTCATCTCCAATTCATTGGTCAAAATGTGATGAACGGAGGTGTGATTCAAATTCAACTGTTCCCCGATCATTCTGACTGTCAAGCGTCGATCTGAACGCACAAGGTTCCGTACTCTGTTGACATTTTCATCGGTGTTTGCACTTGAAGGCCTTCCGCTTCGTGGTTCATCTTCAATCGACTCTCTTCCTTCTGAAAATTCCTTAAACCACCGAAAAACCTGTGCCCTTGATAAAACACGTTCTCCATAGGCCTCCTGAAGTTTTTCAAAAGTTTCGGTTGCATTATGTCCAAGTCTGAAGCAAAATTTGATTGCACACCGCTGCTCAACTTTGAGGTCATTCATTTTTAAAACGCTCAAGAAAAAACCATTTCACGAAAACCAACGCTACGGACAAACAAATGACTGTGGCGAGTTCAGATTCATACTGGAGGCGCATCACACGTGCACCTGACGCTACTCAAGGCCACGCGTCTCCAGCGTTGCCAGATCGAAAGCGACGTTGCCAGTCTCACTACTTTATTTACACACCTCGTATTTACTGTAAAAATATTCAGCGTAATTGATATTATTCTGTAATATATCATAAAAGGTAATTATTATGCAAATATCAATGTACAAAATGAACATAAGAGTGTGTATTTATATAATTTCCTAATAAATTATTAGAAAATAATTTAGAGGAAATAATAATAAATTATTATCTCTACAGACACTACGCTTTTCCTGTTTATTTAAACTACATTGTAATTTTCTTTAAAACACCAAATTTTTATTACTCAATTTTGTTTTAAAATTTAGACCTAAGACTGATGCCAGAAACTGTTAGTTTACTTTGAGGCTCAACTTTCAAAATATCGTCCATCAACAAAATACTGCTTTATAAATTTGTCTCCATGCATATTTCAACTTACAAAACTGGCTTTTCGGGTCCAAAGAAGCCTGTTTTTTCTGGGCAAAAGAGATACATTACATTAATAGACTATCTTTTAAAAAATTTTCTAAGTCACATTGTTTACTCAATCAATAAATTCTTTCCAGTTCAATATTTTATCTGTTCACCAAGTAGAAGTAAACTCATTAATAAAATTTTATTTCGATCAATTTAAAATATTTTTATTTTTAATATCATTCATAATTGTTGGTGTGGTTTTAAGAAAATGTGGCCTAGATTTATAATAACATCTTTATTATTGTTTTCATTACGGTATGTTGTACTGTTTTAGTCTTCTTGTTGTATCAATTTTATTTTCTCATAATTGAGTTTTTATGTTATGAGCTTTAATCTCTGAATCGTTTCTTTTCTCACATATTTTTTTAACATGTTTCATCGGTTGTTTGTTTCTACTTAATTTATAATATTGTTGTAATAAAAATAAAAAAAATATTACAGCAATTTTTAGTTTAATATAAAGATAAATGAATATACTAAACTTTGATCATGCTAGAATTGTGACTTCACTGTAATTTTTTAAAAATAATGCCTTCACGAAAGAGGCCACCATTTTTCCCCACCATTCACAATTCTTTATCATAAAAATATTATTTTTTATTTTTCGATAAAAAATTACAAAGGATATATATTTAGTTTCAGGAGTTGATATTAAATTTTAGAATGAACTTGCTTTTTTATTTTGTTAATAATTCTTCAGCAGTGTATTGTTATTTGTAATTCAAATACTCATAAAATGTGGTGGTTGATGTTGAAAAAAAAAAAAAGCTCCCTCGAATTATCAAAAAATAAATATTTGAGAATTTCATGAAGAGAAACAGAAGGAAAATATTTTGAATGGAACATTTGTGTGTTTTTGCGAATAAATGAGAAAGTATGGTGAATGATAGACGAAAGTTGTTTGGAGTTTGTTATACAGAATCAAGTTATGGGTGTATGTATGGTTGAGGATGCGTGGAAAAGGTTTAAAAACAATATAATGGTGAAAGGGGAGGGGTGGGGGTTAGGTGGGCAAGGGTGGGGGTGGCAACTTTATTAGGAAGGGTTGTATTTCGCAGAGCACGGGGGACAATTGCAATCCTCCCGCCGGAGATTTATAGAAACAATATGGACCCTTCTTTGCCTCCTTACTGTCCCTTCTCATCAACTTGGCTGCTACACATAAATCGCTGGTCCACATAAATTCCCCTGTAAGCCTTCTCTTTATTTTTTTTTACAACAAGCAGATGTCAACACATAAGTTTATTCAAAATAACAAAATAGTAGTTTGAATGTACTATTGCATTGCAGAACTGATGGCTCGTTCAAACATATATATCAGTGCTAAAATATCAGTGTTCAAACCTCTCCATGCTATCATATATAAGTAAAAGACTTATATTTCACTAAAAACTATTACGCAAATTCTAACACAATAAAAAAATATTTCAATTTAAACTTGATAATTCAACTTTATGTCAGCACAACAAAGCAGATGAGCAAACAATGAGCATCTTACTGCATCAATGAGTAATCACTGAAAGATGAAAAATAAAACCTTTCAATTATACTAATCTTCCAATTATTTCAAAAAATCTTCACGAATTTTCTATTATAATGTGACTAGTAAGAAAAACTGAAAAAACTTCAGACAAAGAAAAAAGGAACTATTAAATAGATATTTATTATTATTTTTTCAAAACTATTAAGAGAAATGTTCAAAACAGTTTAAATATTATCTGAAATAGAAATTAATAATATCGGTAAAATATATAATATTTATTATGAAAATTAAAAAGAAGATAGAAAATGCAAGGAAAACAGCATAGAGAGTTAGTAACTATTTTTTACCAAATTATGTCATCTAATAAACCTTTAGAGTTCTCATAAGGATGTCAATATCTCTTCTTGATAAAAACCGTAGGAGAAATTGGTTTCAGTTTCGGAGATAAAAACTGTAGGAGAAATTGGTTTCAGTTTCGGAGATAACCATGTTTCAAGCCGCAATAGTCATTAATCCCATCCACCTTGCAGTAGATATCATTCAAAGGTCGCATTTTTTAATCATCGATTTCTTTTTCTTTTTTTTTTTGTTGTTGCAATGATATTATTTAGTTGAGTAGTTATAGTGTTCCTAAATGTAAATAATAACATCTCAAAACAATTTTAGAGTAATATTCTGAAAACCAGTTTCTTACATTAAAAAAAATTTCATGTTGATATTACTTAATCATAAACGTATATTGATATAACTTCTCAGCTATTGATTATCATAATTCAAAATAGATTTCTTGAGGATTATGTTCAAAAATTAACTAGTTCTGATTATAAGCCGATGTTTGTTGCTTATTGTGTTTTTTGTTAGTTGATATTCTGCAGGTATATTTCTTTTCAGAGATTTGTTTATAATAGTAATTTTTTTTTTCAATAAATTGTTTTTTGGCCTTGAGAATGCCAAACAATCTTTAGCGAAATGTCGGCTTATAATCAGGAGTAGATAATTTTTGGACTTTTTTGAATGAGCTATTTTGAATTATAAATGTATATGTTTATTATGAGTACATGTTCAAGCTGTAATACATCAATATTGACTGAAACTTTATAATCAAAGAATATGGATAATAAAAAATTTTAAATAATAATTCACTTCCTCTATATCATTTGACTTAAATTAAAGAAGGAAACAGCTATCTGTTTACTCACTTCCTCTTGTGTTGTCTCTTAATCTAAGGAGATCTTGTATCTTGTCTCTTATCTCTCCTAGGAATACAACTCCTCTCTAATACAACAATCTTAGAATTTATTTATTCTATTTTGTTGATCTATAAGACTTTACTTACGAGAATATGATTCTTTTTTATGTTATACTACTGGCCTTCTCTCTCGTAGAAACAAAAAAGCACATACGAGCACACCACATGATTGGTTACTAATCATAATATTAATGCTTGTAAATATTTATAAATGAAGATTAGTTTCATACTAACCATCTTCCTTCAAAAATTATTCATCCTTAGTCTTCACTATTAATGCATTTTGAAACTTATTTGCTCGATTGACAATTCCAAACAAAACATTTTCTAATTTCTAAAGTTCTAACTTAAAACAAGGTCTACAAGTCATGATTAATATTAGAAAAGTATACCGTCTTCTGATGTACTTTAAAGTACGTGGTAATACATATTATTATTATAATAAGATTATTAATAACCTTTGTGGTACTAACAATAATATGTTTTATCTGTATATATTTTATTAAAGTATAATATTTATCTAAACCAAAGTAAAAAATGAAAAATATGTTTCTTTCAATATTCACATATTACATAATTTACTTCATAAAAATGTTGACAAAATGATTTCTATCTTAGCTTTTGGGTACCTCTGTGGCGTAGGAGGTATGATCATTTGTTTTTTCATCTGATAAGTGCTAAAGAATATCTAAGTCAATTGTTTTCAAGTGATTGTAGGTGAAAAGAAACATTTTCTCCCAACGGTGGAAGTTTCGTAATCTTTTAATAATTTGATAAATAAACATAACAATTAAATTATTTTTGAACCCAATGATTCACTCTAAGAAATGTTACTTGTTTCTAACATTTTTTGTTTGATTGATACTTCATTAGAACAGCCATTTCGAAACAGAAACCTTCAAAACCTATAAATTGAACAAAAACTCTAATAAAACACTATTTGACGACCATTTTAACTTACTAAATGAAGTTTTTGACTCTCAGCAAGTGCATGACAAAATTGTCTTGGTTTTTAATTTATTATTTTTTTAAATATGAGTGACTTTTTTTTACTTTGAGTTCAGCTTATCTTCGGAAATTTATTCATTCAAGTATGAGGAATTCTTTTTGAGTTCAGATCACATTAGGTTGCAGTGGCAGTCCCACACGGGAACACACTTAGGCCGAGCATTGGCCCTTTGTGTTACCACACAATGAAGATTGATTCTACAGTGGGAGTCCTATTTTGCCTAACTCAAGTGTATTTAGAGTAGGGATCTTTAACGAGTACCTGTCATCGTACAGGCTCGGGACCGACAATTAAACGTCCTTCTCCGAGGGACGACATACTCAGATTTATTCACCTCCCGCGTGAATAAATCGAGGGCCAGGTGGGGATCGAACCCCGGTCCTATCAGTTCAGAGGCGAGCGCGTAACCACTGAGCTAGCCTGACCCCTTCAGATCACATTAGTAAATAAATGTATTTATTCAAGCCCTGGTAAATTCTTAAATCAATTGAAATTATGCTGAGTAATTTAGCAGGATCTTTGTAAACCAGGCAATCTACAGAAGTCGGATAAGCGGAAAAGAGGGTCACAAATGTAACTCCATTTAATACAATTGATGGAACGCATCTCTAGAAATTATAGTACAAATTTGAAAAGCCCTAAAGTTTTCAGCATTTGCCAGGAACTGCTGACAACAGAAGAACCAATTAAGCATTACCTATCACATTTTATCTTTATTACTACGAGTATGTTTCATAGACTAAAAGTACCTCACTATATTTCCATCTAATTCACCCAACTGACGTGTGGCATCTCACTTGTACCTTCTCTGCTAAGAGAAAAGATATAGGCAAACAATATTTACAGCTCTGTCAGGTCAAAGATTTATTGAGGGGGATTTAACGTAATAGTTTAAGAAAACTTTACTAAACAGCACGGCACTAGACGGCAAAATCTCAAAGTGTGGGTACCCGATGAAGAAACGACACTGTTTTGAGTACTTGGAAACAAAATAATCTATTATAGATAAAAAAAACATAGAGAAATTAAAAACATACAATTACAGTCTCTAATTTTCGGTTTGAACCGTCTTCAGGAGAGATAAGAGAGGGAAACCAAGAGCACTGGTACAGAGACAATAAGAGGCCAAAAAAGTTGCCACATAAGCGCCCGGTGACAGAAGCTACCCGTCTGTCTACCTTATCCTCAGTCTACGGTCATGCGGCAACATTGTTGACCTCCTATGGTCTCTGAACCAGTGCGCTTTGTTTCCCTCTCTTATTTCTCCTGAAGACGTCTCAAACCTAAAACTACAGACTAAAAGTGTATGTTTTTAATTTTTCTATGTTTATTTATCTACATTAAACTTTATTTGTCCGTTTCGGATCGTATTTTCACCAAAAACATGCAAAATAATCTATCAATATTTCTAATATTTGTCAACATGATGCATAGCTAAATATGTTCTAAGCCTTTTACTGATTCAAACCAACTAGAAAATACCGACCTGTAGAATTACCAAGGGACTAAATAATTTATACACTGGCCAGTAAGCCAATTCATTGTGAGGAATTTATAGCAAACCGCCTGTGCTTATCACTGCTATTCCATCCTGCATAATTAGGCAGCGGTCGCATCCCTTGCTTTACATCATGCCTAAATTATTCCATTGATATTTCCCTATTTAATGTAATATATTAAGTGTTTAAACCGGAACAAGGTGAAGGAAATTCTATTTCAAATTCTCAAGTGTAACCGCAAACATTTTCAAATGTAATCTAATAGTTATTTACAAAATCAGACCAAAAGCTATTACTGTGACAAACATTTATATCTCTCAAATAATGTATGGATTATTTCGCGGTATTATTAAAATATATTACACTATTGAGTTTATCTGAATATTAAATCAGTCAATTGTTTTAAATGAATCTGTTTATATATGACTAAATGAAAATTCTTATATGTAAATTTATTATTATTATTATTATTTTTATATGCATTAAATATATATATATGTATGGCCATAACTGAAAATTCAAGACATCTGTAAAAAAAAAACTGATTCTAACCAGCAACCATGATTACAAGATTCGAACATAGGTCTCCACGGCTGACAAAAAACAATAACTTTACCAACTAATCTGCTACCTAGATGATGTTCTAGGAACAAAAACAGTAAAAATAAACATTAAACTCTTAAGTAATAAAAAACAATATTTGCAATTGTTGGATCACAGTAAATCTGAAACATAGATTGTTATAAACCGCCAAATGATAAATGTATCATTTATCTCTGATAATTATAATTCATTAGAATTAGACTATATATATATATATATAATGCAATTCAATTTATACAAACAGGTTAAATAGTATCTACAAATTCTATTTACGAATGTATCTACGAGTGCTATCTACGAATGTATTTACGAATGCTATCTACGAATGTATCTACGAATGCTATCTACGAACGAATTCAGACTGCATATTTTTGAACAGTTACTTTTAATTGACTGACCAAGTTAGCCAAGTGGCAACGTGCTTGCCTCGGACTGGAAGGCCTCTTGTTCAATAACCACTCTGAGATTCGATTTGTTCACGTAGAAGGTGAATAAATCTAAGCAAGTCGTCCCTCCAAGATTTTAAGACATCGGTACAAGGTGCCGAGATTGTATTATGCCAGGTACTCGTTAAAAATCTCTACTCAAAAATACACTTGAGTAGGATTCCCAATGTAGAATCAATATTCATAGTGTAGTATCACAAATGGCCAATGTTCGACTTATGCGTGTTCCCTTGAGGTACTGCCACTACAGCTTAACCTAATCTAAATAGTATACCTGTATATTATATATATAGCGTGATATATCAACGTTCAAACCACAATAAGAAATGAGCAAAAAGACTAAGATATTTCAACCATAACAAGCAGTCATCGTCAGAGTCAAATCTCAACTGTGTTTGTTGTGAAATCTTGTAATAACATAGCATATTTAACAGAATTTCATAATAAAAACATTAAAAAAAATCATGTCAAAACCACAGTGAGGAATTCAGAAATGTGACTATGATCGTCCTCTTCAAAATCACACTTGAACTGACTATTGATGTGGAAAATGTCACCGCTAGGGGACTTTAGTCAAAACTGTCACGGGACTGATGTCTATTCCTGGGACTGCCACTCCAACCTAACCCACCTATCTCTAATACAGTTGACACACTTTGAATGACAAAAAGAACTCGAGAATACTCATTGGATTCCAGAATTCGAGAATAATACATATGAATAGTACATTGTAGAAGGATGCACACAAAGTTACTTCGACAGCATATTATTTCCCAAAAAAAGTACAACTCGATAATTTCTACATATCAGTTTTGATCAAGCTATATCAATAAAATATGTACTACGAAAATTTCACCTCTCTCTACTATTATTATATTTTACTGTCTTATTTAATTTTCTTTAATTAGAATACTTTCAAAATTCGTTAATTTTTATTAGAAGAATTGTGGAATAGCGGTGACATTTTTACCCAACAAGTGTAAGGAACCAACAAATGTGTGGACTTGCATAGAATTAAGTAGACACAAAATAGAAGAGGGTTTAGGATGATCATAAGTATAGAAGAAGTTATACTTCTTCTTATACTTATGTGTTATGTGTTATCTATGTATAACACATAGATAGAAGTTATACTGTGTGATCGTACTCTGGGGAAATAACCAGTCTTCAAAACGGAAGATAGAAGAAAAAAAAACGAAAGAAATTAATCGAGAATGCTACTGCAAGAATGCTTATATATCCATGGCTTTTACAGCAGACATCCAAAGCTTTCTGTAAGTCAAGGAAGACTGCATTGGTTTCTATAAGAAGTCTAAGCACACCAAGTTTATTAAGTCAAGGAGGCTTTTCAAGTGGAGGCTAGTTCAATATCGTGTTGTGGAACCCAAAATGTCCCAGCTGTGATATTAGTGACATTATGTTAAGTGGGATAAGCGTTATACAGACCGTCCTACGATTTGATAAGAAACTTAACAAGTCCAGTGTTAGGTGCTACGACCAGGTGTTAGTGGGTGATTAACTACGGAGCATACTTGCATATCTTTACTAGTAAATAAAGTAACAAGTGTAAAGTCCTATTCTTGATAAAAACACTGATAAGAAACGCACATACAATGATATCAAATAATAAACGCAAACAATTCTATAATTTTATAGAATAAACGACATACATGATAAACTGATAATTATTCTAGAGAATGATGTAGAGTTGGTCACAAAGCAACAGCAATTAGTTCCTCACCAACGTTTCATCCAAATTGATTGTCATTTTCAAGACTATAATACATCAGAATTACATGTCAAAATAATACAAAATAAAATCAGTATTTAAAATAATAATAAATACCTTGTATTTAGGTTCAAATTTACATCAAATTTAACAAATGGTTGACAACAATGGTTATAATTTAACACGTACTAATGACTAGTTCTGATGATCCGGAGTTCTGGGGCATGGAATATGGTAGATGGTCTAGTCAGAACGATATTGACGACGAAAAAGCGATACTTGGAAGATCTAGAAGGATAATAAAGCAAGTATGACTCACCTAAGGTAAGCTACGACCAAGCCTGAAGTAATGTGGAAAACAGTTCCAGGCTAGGTCCTAGATGAAAAAGGGGGTGTTTTAGTTGGTAGTCTGGTTCATACTGGGAGCCCAGCACTATGTGCGTAAACGCATTTCACCTCCTTACCCCCAAAAAAAAAAAATGACTAGTTAAAAAAGCAAAGCACGTTAAATACGATGTTAATTTGAAGTATGCAGCCCAAATTCAAGGAATTTGCAATTACTTTAAATACTATTTATTTTTCTTGAAAAACTGTTCTGTATAATTTTGATATTTGTTGCTTATGTATTATTGCTTTGAAAATGGCAATAAATATAATGAAACGTCAGTGGGAACCGATTGGTGTTCGCCTCGTGACCAATTCTCCAAAATTCTGTGGAATAATTACGAAACAGCGTGGTCGACAACGGTAGAGTTATTATGAAGTGATAATTAAAAATAGACATCATCGTTATTAGGTATGTTGAATGATAACAATAACTGATACTAAAATTAAATCATATAACTTAAAACTTATTATATTATTTAAAAATATTAAATATAGTTTAAATAAGTGGCATTCAGTTCAGCAGGTATTATATAATCTTCTATAGCAGTAAATCGATTGGTATTTCTTTGTTAACAAGTAAAAATGTATTTTTTATTCTAACTGGACTTATTGAATATTTAAATATAAGGATCTTACCAATTACTCAAGCTAGATTTAATTCTGAAATGGAAATAAATATTAAAGAGTTTTGAAAGCTTGTTCAAGCAATTATCAAAGAGTGAGTTTTAACCTAATAACAAGTTGCAGGCTGGTAGACTTTCTTATCTCTCTCTACAATTAATTAATAACTTTCAAATAATGAAATCACTTTCTGGATTTCCAAAAATAAATCGTTATTTTATCAATTGAATTACGATCGAAAGAGTTCGTTTACTGATGACGAATTATCAAAATGGTGGAGCTTTAAAGAAAATCAACTGACGGTTGGATAAGTCAAGCAGATGGGGTTGATTTCCCTTGATGCGGAAAATAATTTAATGACATGAAAACGTCGTGAAATTGATTTTCATAACTAGATCTTAATCCAACTGCCTTATTTAAAATATTTTAATGTGGCTGAGAAAATGGGTTCCTTATTCTTTTTTTTATTAGATATAAAGAAATAAAAAATAATTACTTAATAAATGTAACACAGATTGTATTTTATGTATAAAAGTCACCAATAAAAGTGTTAAAAAAATGGAAAAGTTTCTAAGCAATTTTGATTTTTTCTTTACTAATTTTACTGATGATTTCCTTACCTATAGAGCTATGTGTATTTATTTTGATGCTTGTACATATACATATATATATAAAATAATATAATATACATAAAGTTTCGCATAAACACGTGAAACAACAATCAATGATCAAACCACAATAAGAAATGGGAAAACAAGACTAAGGTCTTTCAACCATAACAAGCGGTCTTCGTCAGAGTCAAAAACCCCATTGACAGAGTCAGGGTTTTTGACTCTGACGAAGACCGCTTGTTACGGTTGAAAGATCTTAGTCTTGTTTTCCCATTTCTACTAGGAACTGTTATATATATGAACTGTTATATATATATATAAACTAGAATTAAAAAAAGAACACATAGAAAGGAAACCACTGAATTCACTACCATATTTCGATGTCCTCGTCTTCAGGAAAAGAAGTGAATCGCTCCAAAGGCTGATAACGACTGTCGTCGTTACTGACGAGTCGTTATCAGCCTTTGCAGCGATTCACTTCTTTTCCTGAAGACGAGAACATCGAAATATGGTAGTGAGTTCAGTGGTTTCCTTTCTATGTGTTCTTTTTTAAATTCTAGTTCGTTCAGTTCGAAGAATCGTTTCTTCTAATTGTATATATAAGTTTAAATTGGAAGACGAATAACACACAGAATAAAGAAACACACTTACTAACTCAAATTTTGGAAAATCCATCTTCAGGAAAAAAGAGGAAGGGAGACAAAGCACACTGTAAACCGCATATTGTCACCTGCCATCACTCACTCATGATTCATGATCGTTTTGACATAACGCCGTGTCAAGAGGAAAATAAAAACTCGAAAATAGTTTGCAAACCGTCAATAAGTAATGCATGTATTTATATTAATACATATGCCATTTTTTTGCCATCATGAACAAGATTTATATTGCAAACACATAAAGTTCTTCTGGAGAGAGTCTAAATAAAAAGAATTTTTTTGTCAGATGAGAGTGGAAATAGTATGCGCTGAGGATGGTTTCGACCTGCTTACAATGAGCTAAAGCAGGTCGGATCGTCTTCAAGTTCAAATTATTTCTTAATACCCAATCGTAGAACCATTGTATTTTTAATAGCATCAAAACAGCATTAATGAATATATCTCAAGGGTTAAATTATTTCTGCAACATACTCATTAATCAAATATTTTGATTCTTAAACATTAATGCATGTTTGAAAGAAACATTCAGAAAAAACGTCGATAGTTGGTACATTCTACTTTTATACGAAATACATTTTAAATAATTCTATTATTTAATTCAAGACTTGTATTGCTTGTTAATAAATGAAATACACCCAATATAATAACAATTGATAGGGTTAATGTCTTTAGATTATACTGCATCATAGATCAACATATGTTAATCTCAGAATGCTACATTTAGCATAATGTAACATACGTTATCACATTTGACTGACCAACAATACATTTAATACTGACTGATACTTATTACAATTGCTTCCTCTACTCAACCCATTGTTAACTAAATAACTATATGAATAGACATATTGAAAAACTATGTTATTGATTTGTCCATGTATTTTAAAAACCCTGATGTATTTGCCAGACTCGAAAGCATTTGTATTATAAATAATTTTTTCAAAATATTCACAACTTCTTTTAGTGAGACTCTTTAAAATTAGCAATATTTTAATATAACTATGAAGTATTCTTTCGTAACTGCTAGCGTTGTCAAGATATTCAATTTTTGTACAAACAAAGATTTTTACTGAACAACTCACTTTTCAATACTTTTATCATTGTATTGATTGCTAGAAGTCTAAAATACGACTGCTAAGTGAGTATTTGTTTTATTTTATTGTTCTTGTCCTTGGAGGAAAAGCAGTTCATGAAACTTAAGTGACAGTTACTTATGTTTTCTGTTATTTATTTATTTTTTTTTTAAATAAGTTCAAATTGAAGCAAATGTTCTCGAGTGTTGGTGAAATTAATTTAAACCCCAAGAAACTTTTTTTTCTATTTTTTCAGAATTTCGTGAGGTAACGAAAATTACATATGTCTATATAACAAGAAATATAGAACGGCTCAAACCGGACAAATAAGTAACTGATATCAAAAAAATAGGAGCAACAAAAAAAGAACGAAAACACACACTAGAATCAATAATTTCAAACCACAGTTCGTCTTCAGGAAGAGACTAGAAGAAGAAGAGCTACGATACTGCTCAGACGAGTCGGTGAGAAGTTCCCAGGCAGTCGTAGCGCTGCAATCTGATCCACCGTTATCAATGAATTCCCACAGTTATCAAGACTCTACATCGTTTGTCAGGCAGTATCATAGCTTTTCTTTTTCTAGTCTCTTCCTGAAAACGAAATGACGTTCAAAATATTGATTCGAATAAGTGTTTTCCTCCGTTTGTGTTTCTCTTTTTGAAGCTACCTTCTCTCTTTTAAGGCATTATGGTACTTAAGGGAGAAAGAACAATAGTTCTTAGGATGCAGTATTATAATCACCCTCAATAAAATAAGCATCCAATAATATTACCACTTCATGAGTTGTCATGGAATCAATCTCTCATTCCCTTGATTGCCTTAAAAATCAATAGTAAAGCTGTAGTAAATTTAAGGCCAAACAATCTCAAATAAATTAATTGAAATTTAATTTCTTGAACGTGGCTTTCCACAACTTCTTATTAACAAAACTTTTAACACCAGTTTAAATTAAGTATTGTTCAGACCTTGACAATATACTTCTAATCTCATCAACAGGTTTGTCCTTAAAATAAATTCAATAGTACTAGTTCTTGCATAAAACTCTTTCCCATCTTGTCGTCTAATCTATCCACATGTAATATCTTGTCTGATTAAACCTGTATTTTTTTTAGAAGGACTCTTCATATTGGTTTTGTTGTACTGTTTGTTTCCCTTATCAATATTTTTGTAAAGTTTTCATGTATATTTAATTTACTTCAACACTTCTTTGAAGGTTACTTCTTATTTCGTTTTGTGATTATAAAGATTTTTCGTCCGCACTTTTGTTCTCGTATTCTAATATTTGTTATTTATGATTGGTTCTTTCAAAATACTTCATATTTTACTCAGATTATTTACTCTAATCTGACTCTCCATTGTAAACATGTCTTCGTGAATTCTGTAACTTTCCATTATTAATGGTTTAGAAAGCCTTTTACTGATGTAATGAAGCCCACATTTAAAAATAATGTGTCTATTGTTCTATTTATATGTTCTTTTATTGATGGAATCAAGCCCACATTTTAAAAAAATGTGTCTATTGTTCTTTTTTTATGTTCTTTTACTGATGGAATCAAGCCCACATTTTAAAAAATGTGTCTATTGTTCTTTTTTTATTTTCTTTTACTGATGAAATCAAGCCCACATTTTAAAAAATGTGTCTATTGTTCTTTTTTTATTTTCTTTTACTGATGAAATCAAGCCCACATTTTAAAAAATGTGTCTATTGTTGTTTTTTATGTTCTTTTATTGATGGAATCAAGCCCACATTTTAAAAAATGTGTCTATTGTTCTTTTTTTATGTTCTTTTACTGATGAAATCAAGCCCACATTTTAAAAAATGTGTCTATTGTTGTTTTTTATTTTCTTTTACTGATGGAATCAAGCCCACATTTTAAAAAAATGTGTCTATTGTTGTTTTTTATGTTCTTTTATTGATGGAATCAAGCCCACATTTTAAAAAATGTGTCTATTGTTCTTTTTTTATGTTCTTTTACTGATGAAATCAAGCCCACATTTTAAAAAAATGTGTCTATTGTTCTTTTCTTATGTTCTTTTACTGATGGAATCAAGCCCACATTTTAAAAAAATGTGTCTATTGTTCTTATTTTATGTTCTTTTACTGATGGAATTAAGCCCACATTAAAAAATAATGTGTCTATTGTTCTTTTTTTATGTTCTTTTACTGATGGAATGAAGCCCACATTTTAAAAAAATGTGTCTATTGTTCTTTATTTATGTTCTTTTACTGATGGAATGAAGCCCACATTTTAAAAAATGTGTCTATTGTTCTTTATTTATGTTCCTTTACTGATGGAATGAAGCCCACATTTTAAAAAAATGTGTCTATTGTTCTTTATTTATGTTCTTTTACTGATGGAATGAAGCCCACATTTTAAAAAAAAATTGTCTATTGTTCTTTTTTCTTTGCTTCACATTTCTAAGCTTCATTAAACTTTAACAAAAGAAAAAAAAAGATCTGGAGTTGCTTAAATCAAGTTTACTATAACTAAATATAATATAAAACTTCTTGGGTATATGATGCCCCAGTTAGAAAAAATATAAATGCCTTAATCAGGGATGTGTACTAGTATTTCATTCCTTGAGGTATGGTGGTATAGATGGTAGTTCAACCAGTTATTAATATATGCGCTTATTTCCTTATATCGTACAACTGATGCATATAATATCATTGGTATTAACACATCAGTAATAACACTTTTGTGAAGATTTAGTGTTACAAAAGACTCTCCTCACAGGAGAAAATGGCTTTTGTTCCTCTAGTCACTGGGTATGTTACATTTAATAGTGTTTATCTGACCTCCTACATTAAAAATATAAGCCAAGCCAAAGCTTCACCTTAATACTTCAAAACATCCCTATTTTATTTAAAATTTAAATAAATTTATTTATAAAACTTACTTTTTATTTCATTAAAGTGTTTTGATTTTTAAATCAAAACTAAGCTCATAAACTAAATGTTCAAAATATATTAAAAATTCAACAAAGAGATATTGTCCATTTAATTTAAAATAATTTTAATATTCATACTCATACAATAATGATTCTCTGTAAAAAAAAATAATTCAAATCAAGAAACGAAAGTTATTATCGCAAAGTCTGGCATTAACTTCAACATTTAATGCCTCCAGTTGCATAAGATACTGTTGATCATAAGTTAGCTATACTAATGAGTAATTTTATCTTTTGTATTGGTTTAATTAATTTAATACCTATTCGTGGAACTATTGAAGATAAGTTCCATAAGGAATAGTATCGTGGAAGCTAAATGGATAGTAAATATTTGAAGGTTGATTCAGTATTGGCTTATTGCACTAAATTCGAAAATTTCATTAGAGACAATCAGATTTTGAATTATTTTATTCCTGGAGGCAAAAAATATTATAAAATCTAGTATTGAATATAAACCTCTTAGTTTAACATACGTTTATATTCAAACAAACGAGTGTTATACGAGTGATTTTGACTGAAAATTGTTTCATTCCAGATTCAAATGATGAGAGACAGAAACTAATTCAACAGTATTTCACTGAAGTATGTCATAGCAGACATCTCGAACATCCTGAAATGCATGTCATAATGTCACAGAAATATGTACACTATTAGGCCTGTGATAACAATAGGCCCATGACATTGCATTTTAATCAAAATTTATAAATAAAAAGGAAAATCTTTTATAAAAAATAAGAAAATAATCTCAGAATAATTTTTGAAAACGCAAATTCATTTTCATAGTAATCTTACCTAATATTCTTACATTGCATTAGGTAATACAAGAATATTACCTTAAAAAAAGTTTGAAGCCCTTAAAATACAGTTTCCATTAAATTAAACAACGTAAATTGCATATTGTGAAAAAAAAGAGTCAATTTAAAAATAATATATCATTAGTATTTTTCTGAATCACTTTTTTGTAATAATATACTGTATTATTACAGAATCTAGTTATTTTCTTTAAGTTTCATTGTATTAACAATCCAAGGTAAAAATATTAAAACAAAATGGTTAATCTCAGAAAAAACATGACAATATAACATTAGTATTGGCATATTTTGTATATCCATTAATAAGTTACCTATTAATAATTAGTAATATTAATTAATTGTTAAACTACTAATTGGCAATTAAATAAAATTAAACGCAACTATAAAATATATATAAGAAACCTAAAGATTCTTATTTTTACTGCATAAAAAAGGTTCTAACATTTTAAGTAATGTTTAAAATTAATTACATTATTTACAAAATAATTGAATTAAAATCAGCAAGGAGCTTCATAATTATTGTATAACTATTTTCAAGATGTTCTAGTTATAATATACTAAATTTAATTTAATCTGAATTTATGAAAAAATAGGTTTAAGCCAGATTATTAAAGTAGTTTAAAACATAGAAATAGTTGTAAAATAACATATTCTTAATGTTAATCAATGTTTCAATATTCATTGAATATACATAACAAAAAACTATGTATATTCATATTCGGTTATTGAATATTCTTTAAAGTTACTAAAACTATTTTACAACTTTGTACAAAGTAACTTTGTAACTTTCAGCTTTTAATATAAGTTTAAGTTTCATTAAAACCTGTATCATTAGTCATATTGAAACAAATTTTTACTAATATTTGTATAATTCTTTTTAATATTAAAAGGTTATACAGATTTGAACTGCATCTATTGTTATTAATATATAGAAAACTAATTAATATATAATATTTCAAATAATTAAATAGAGGTATATTACTTTATTTTTTTCTAGTAATAACTTTTTTTAAATTAAATTTAATTGTATATTAATTTAAATGAGTCGGTCTTAAAAGTTCAAACTTTTAGTGGCATTAGTTAGTAAAAAAATAATTCTTATGTTAATTAGTAAAGATGACTAGATTTATTTTGCTTTATTATAAAGCACTAATTATTTCCCAGTCTACTGTTCTTAGTCATCATTTAATAGTTATAACAGAATGCAATGTAGTAAAAGAATTGAAGATAATTATAATTGCTCACTAACTTTCTTTTGATGTGCAGATTTCCTTCTTTTCTTCTGTCATTTCAAACACTTCATTAAACACAAAATTAATTTCACTCGTGTTAATCACATAGTCATCTAATTAATAAAACGAGTTTTAAACCGCTCTATATATTTTTTATTTCTAAATTCCGATGAAAAAAACCGAACCTAACAGCTATAAAATACGACGCCATGATGATTTTAAAAAAGAGATTTCTCTTGTAATAAAAATCAGTGTTACCCAATTGATAGTAAATAATTATGAACTAAATACAAACATGTAAATTTTAGAGAGTTGTATTTAACAAATAATGATTCTATTTAATCAATATTAATTTTGAATAAAACTTTTTAAATAGATAATTATTAATAAGAGACAAAAAAAATTGAAAACAATACATACTCGTATAGTAGCGGAATTAAGTAATTGACTTTTCAGCTGTTTTATATTTGAAAAGAATTGTGTTCTTCTGCAATAATTATTTCAAAAGTAAATTTACTAAGTAAAGTTAATAGACAAGCTATTTAATTTAATGTTTCGTTTTAATACGGTTATCTCTGTTTTATTCATTTTAACAGAATGTAAACATTGTCACAGCCTAGTAAAAAAATCAAATGAATCAGGATGACTAATAATTAAGACTAGAGTCATTTGCTGAGTAATATTTTAATATTTTAAATTAATTTCCAATACATTGTAAATTTATACAGAAGGGTTTATCTAGTTATTATTATTAACTATAATTATTGTCGTTTCAAAGAGTTTGGAACAAACGAAGAAGTAATAATACGTTTAATAAGATGGAACCACTTTTTTAAATTTACTGAGATCATTATGTTTTTAGATTTTATATGCATAACTAATTATTACATCAACTATTATTTAATCTAATTAAATTAATTACACAATATTAGTTGTGTAATTTCTTTCACGTATTTATCTTAATATATAAATTAAATTATTTCATTTACATTATTAATTGAAGCACTAATTTAGGAAAAAAATAATTCTACTATTTTTTTCAAATGTAACCTGAAGATGACCACTAAGCGTTCGAAAAGTGTCTTTGTTTGATAAAATCTTTTTTGTGGCTGTAAAAAAACTTATTCTTTCAATAAACTTCTAAACATCAATGTTATTACAGTTGATTCTTTTAAGTAAATTTCTAAGACAATATAAACAATGCAAAGCTGTTTAGGTTTCAAAAAAGAAAAAGAAAAAAAATACAATGCAACAAATATAAAGTTAATAAAATAAAATTCCCGATAATTAATAGAATTAAAAGTTTTTATTCCTCATCATAAAATACTGCTCTGAGTAAAAGAGTATAAATAAATACTATAACAACAGCTTAAAAAAGAATTTAATATTAAAATCTAAAAGAACACCAAGATATAATTCTATTAATTAATATAAATTCACCTAACAGATTTCAATTAACTCTGACAAAAATATCAAGCGATCTATTAGTCCAAGATAAATGTTAAGTTTTTATAGTTTTATTGCTCCTTACTGCAATTAAAATTTCACAATTTTCTTTATATAAATTTGCTAATTTTCGGTTAAATTTTTTGGCAATATTTCATTGGATTTAATTGAGCTGTTTAGCCACAAAAAAAACACTTTCTGAAAATTTAAAATTTATCATAACGCTCTTGTGATAATTTAAATGTATCCTATTAATATAATTTTAAAACAAAACATTATGAAAGAATTAAGAAGGTGTAAAATTGTAGAAACTGTTCATGCTCTTTTCTTTTTGTAAAAATTATATAGCAGTTTGCTTCTCAACGCGAGTACTTCGCACTTCTTCCCGATGACGACGGATGTCGAAATATCGAAGTGAGTTCTGTAGTGTCTTTCTGTTTTCTTTTCTCTGTGTTTAAGAGTTTATTGTCCACACGGACCTTTCATTTTATTCGAAGTTATATATATATATATATGACTTTGTGTCGGTCGGTGGACACTTTCACGTCTCCGCTCCTGTGTTCCTTTTCGTTTTCCTACCTTTCCTGAGGACGGCGTGATAGCCGAAATGATCGATAATAGTACGTATTAGTCTCTTTTTTGTTTTCTAATGATAACTTTAATTATATATATATATATACAACACAAGATTTCACATAAACACGTGAAATAATAATCAGTGATCAAACCACAATGAGTCGGGTTTTTGACTCTGACGAAGACCGTTTGTTACGGTTGAAAGATCTTAGTCTTGTTTTTCCATTTTCTTATTGTGGTTTGATCATTGATTGTTATTTCACGTGTTTATATGAAATCTTCTTATATACATATATATTCATATATAGACATAGATATAGATATATGGCAGAAGAATTAAAATAAAGCACTCTAAAATTACAATGGGGTTGATAGGGTTCTGTGTAAAAGGTTTGGATGACGTGGGTACTGCCCTGTAATCCTTGTCAACCTACTAAACCTGGGATTTATATTTCTAGGTCAGTTAGATATTAATAAAGGAGTCTTTCTTTACAACAATTTACTTAAATTACTACAAATATCATGAAAAAAATACTTTAAATTCACGTGAAATAAATATTTTGTTGTTATAAGTATATATCATGTTCATTATTCATAAAAAAAGATATTAATAATATGGAACATGGGCATTAAGAAACTTAATTTGAGAAATATCATTAGTAACTAAGGAATGAAAACAGACATTTGAATAATACAATAATAATCAATAAAAAAATATAACTATTAAAAATTGAGGGAAAAACTTCGATTTAAAAATGAATCATGTTCAAATTAGTTTTTTACATAGTTTTGTAACAGGAGTTAAGTGAGGTTATTTTTCAAATTTTCAAAATATTAATTCGAAACTTAACAATTACATGACTATTCATTTAGCAGATGGAAAAATTTCTATTTATGTATACCTTTAGAGAGCATGTAGTTCTGTCTGTGCCAGTGTAACAATTCACATATGTATTAAACATCTTTAATGGAAGTTTAGTTTTATAATACCATCTTTCTCCTAAAAGAAAACATCCCCTGAAAATAAGTCCTAGCGTGATTTTATGGACGTTTGGATTATAAGCCCTCCCCTGAAAATAGGCCCTAGTTAAGATAATGTAAAAAATATAATTCGTTCAATGTTGAATGTAGTAGGTATCTCTAGCTGTCGTAATATTTCAGAGAATTCTTTGGAACAAAATATTCCAATAAATTCCTTGTTTGCCTTTAAAGTCCGTTTCAAAGAAGGTATTAAAAATTGAGTTTTGATATAGTAAAGGCTAGTTTGCTTGTTATTTTTATACTCGTATCAATAAGAGAGTGAAAACATACTCACATCACTTTATATAAAAGATAGAATATTACCATGGAATAAAATCTAGTTAGTAAATTGTCTCTAACAAGTTGAGTGAAAATCAATAAATGATTAACAATTAGCAGTTTGCTAAAGCAATGCATTGGGGTACATGAAAACGCTTCCTCTCCCCTGGCATTCATTTCGATCCCTTCATGTTTAATGTTTCAAGCACCCTTACCTACTGTAAAATTCAAAAGCAACAAAGGGGAATTATTTCGAAAGCCAATAGCCTTTCAACTTTTATTTAGTAAAAATATGCATGAATATAGTATATCATGCATGATGATAGTATCATATACATGAATCCATATGTATATAGTTCAATACTGTAACTTACAACAGCAGTACTCAATAAATAATGAATAAATCAAAAAGTATGAATCTGTTTTTAGAATTTCTTGTGGAACCCTTAAAAAATAGCTATTTTATAATATTATTGCTGAATCGAAACATATAATATCTCAGTTAAGTGTAAATTATTACTGTTCAGTTTGTTCGTGCATTTGTACATGCTATTAGTATTGTTGTACCACCAGGGTTGTTAGTATACTTTAAATTATTAAAAAGTATTTTAGCTTTTCTTTTTCCCATTACTACAGCACTTTTGGAACAACTCAATCTTCATTGAATTAGTGGTTAACCTACTCGTCTCTGAACTGATATGACCAAGGTTCGATCCCCACCTGGCCCTCGATTTATTTATGCAGGAGGTGAATAAATCTGAGCACGTTGTCCCTCGGAGAAGGACGTTAAACCGTCGGTCCCGAGCCTGTACGATGTTAGTTACTCGTTAAAGGTCCCTATTCTAAATACATTTGAATTATGAAAAATTTATGACGCCCACTGTAGAATCAGTCTTCATTACGTTGTATCACAAAGGGACAATGCTCAGTCTACGTGTGTTCCCTTGTGGGACTACCACTAACCTAACCTAACCTAACATAACCTAACCAGGTGATGACTGAGTTCAATCATTCTTTACCTATTTGTAATAAAAGTCATCCTATACGGGCAAAGTCATAGAGGATGCTCTGTCTTAAAAACTTACCCAGTTTATGCAGATAACAACAATTAAGAACAGACCAAGGTTATCCCACGGTGGAAAAACTTAATATGCATGTCAACAATGATCATCAAAAGGGATCTGAACCATTCATCGTCAGAGAAGACGATAAGAAATGTCAACAATGATTATCAAAAGGGATCTGAACCATTCATCGTCAGAGAAGATGATAAGAAATGTCAACAATGATCATCTAAGGGGATCTGAACCATTCATCGTCAGAGAAGACGATAAGAAATGTCAACAATGATCATCAAAAGGGATCTGAACCATTCATCGTCAGAGAAGACGATAATAAATGTCAACATCGATATTTCGACCATCGTCGTCATCAGGAGGTGTGAAGAGCGAAGAGTCCCGCAAGAAGGCAGGGCGGTGTCACATCAAAACATCGATGTGAGTTATGTCTGTGTCTTTCTGTGTGTTTCCTTCGTTTTGAATTTATTTTATTTAAGAAAGTCCGCTGGACCGTTTCTTTTAATTGTATATATATATATATAAATTAGAGATCTTAATAACAATGATCATCAAAAGGGATCTGAACCATTCATCGTCAGAGAAGATGATAAGAAATGTCAACAATGATCATCTAAGGGGATCTGAACCAATCATCGTCAGAGAAGACGATAGGAAATGTCAACAATGATCATCAAAAGGGATCTGAACCATTCAACGTCACAGAAGACGATAAGAAATTTCAACAATGATCATCAAAAGGGATCTGAACCATTCATCGTCAGAGAAGACGATAGGAAATGTCAACAATGATCATCAAAAGGGATCTGAACCATTCAACGTCACAGAAGACGATAAGAAATTTCAACAATGATCATCAAAAGGGATCTGAACCATTCATCGTCAGAGAAGACGATAGGAAATGTCAACAATGATCATCAAAAGGGATCTGAACCATTCAACGTCACAGAAGACGATAAGAAATTTCAACAATGATCATCAAAAGGGATCTGAACCAATCATCGTCAGAGAAGACGATAGGAAATGTCAACAATGATCATCAAAAGGGATCTGAACCATTCAACGTCACAGAAGACGATAAGAAATTTCAACAATGATCATCAAAAGGGATCTGAACCATTCATCGTCAGAGAAGACGATAAGAAATGTCAACACAGTCTACAAATGTGACTATCGCTCCAAAACTACCCTTTTAAAAATCATACTTTATTTTGTATCATGTCTTTAATAAAGAATTTTACAGTTATATTGATATATTTTTTGATATGTCAGAAATCTTCTTGAAAATAAACCTTTTTGTCTTTGATTTATAAGATTTCTCAAAAAAAAAATTGAAAAAAATCTTCTCTTTGAAGGTCAAATGAAACAAATTAAATCAAAATGTTAAATAAAATTTCGACCACTTGAAATACAAAAAAAAAAACAGAATATTAAATAAAATTTAGTTAGCTTCTTTTAAAAAGAAGTAAAAGAAAATTTCATTTTATAAAGCTTAAATGAATAAATCAAAATATAATGATGGAGTCAAGGAAAGAGATAGTGAACTGGGGAATAAGATCAAAGGAAAAGTGGATGCATTGTTTGCAGAGAAGTTACTTTATAAACATCATTTCTTTCTGTTCGATGAATTATCTGAAGAGAGCAAATTTATAAAGGAACAAAATAAAGAGTGTTTTTGGTTATGTAATAAATCTCGTCAGACGTGGGAGACTGGTATTACAAAAACCAGTTTTAGGGTACTCAGACATAAAAGAAGTTCCTGTTGAACACTAGTGAGATGTAATGACGACATTGAGAAATAAAAAAAAAAAAAAATTTGTAGAATACGCATTTCCATGCCATTACTCTTAGCTACTCAAACCTTTGTTGCCTTCCATATAATATACGCAAATATTTCAAACAAAAGAAAGTATCCTGAGAACAACTTCATGTATCTTTAATTTTTCTGAATTTGTTAACGTTAGTTGTCTCAAAGACCAAAACTAAAACTATTCTTGTTTGGTTTATTATTGTGATGAATTCTTATATATATTCTCTTTTGAAAGGAAAAAAAAGCAGAGGTTCCCAATCTTTTTCGGTTTGCGGCTCCCATAACACTTCGGATTCTTTCCGCGGTTTCCTTAATAGGTACATCCAATTTTTTTTAATTTTAGACTTTTTAGGGATTTAGAAATCTACTTTTTAGTTCGTTATGCTTAGGTTAATTGAAAAATAATTAAAACTTGAGCTTTAAATTCACAATTTATTGAACATCGTTTAATAATTTAAAATTATTAATGGGATGGATGGGCTTGATATTCGCTGCACAACTTCTTGGAATAAAATTGGAAATAGCGACTCTCATTTCTTGCTCGACGTTAATTTTTGAGTGATATTTACTTTTTATTACCGCGACTGCCGAAAACCCAGCTTCGCACAAATAGGACCTTGCAAAAGGAATTAATATTCTTAGGGCTTTGCAACTAAGTAGTGAGTATTCCTCTTTTATTGATATCTAAAAATCAGAAAGTTCCATGCTAACAAATTTTAACTTCAATGTTGTGTCGCAAGACAACTCAATAAGAGATTCTTCTTCTGTAGAGGTAAATTCTGATGGTCGCATATTTCGCGGCTCCCTTATGACGATAGCGCGGCTTCCTGGGGAGCCGTGGCTCACACTTTGGGAATCACTGCTCTAAAGTATTAAGGCAATAACATTGCCTAACACATTATATACGCACACATCCGTCATTAATTCTTAATTAATGTTATAACATATATAACATTAACATTGTTAAATTCTTACATACATAACATGTTATAACATTGTTAGCTACATAACAACTCTCCACTGTGTTTTCCTCCTCACATTTCTCCTGATGACGGTTATATAAAAAATTAGAGACTATAAGTGTACTTATTTATTCTGTATAGCTGTATAATTTTTGGAAAAAATATGTATCCAATTTTTATATATTATTTTATATGTACTATGTTTATATATAAAACTTTGTATATAAAGTTTTAATTTTATATATAAAATGAAACATAATATAAAATATAATATTATTACATATGTTTTAAGTGTGATATAAAGTATATACGTTTTATATATATTGTTTTATATATTGTTATATATATATATACACTTTTTCGATGAAAATACGATCCGAAATGGACAAATACACTTCAATGTACATAAAGAAACATAGAAAAATTAAAAACACAAACTTACAGTCTCTAATTTTCGGTTGAACCGTATTCAGGAGAGATAAGAGAGGGAAACTAAGTGCACTGGTACAGAGAGTTGGGTCTCCAAACGTCTCGGTACCAGTACCCATATATATATAATAAATTCAAAACGAAGGAAACACACAGAAAGACACAGACATAACTCACATCGATATTTCGACCATCGTCGTCATCAGGAGGTGTGAAGAGCGAAGAGTCCCGCAGGAAGGCAGGGCGGTGTCACATCAAAACATCGATGTGAGTTATGTCTGTGTCTTTCTGTGTGTTTCCTTCGTTTTGAATTTATTTTATTTAAGAAAGTCCGCTGGACCGTTTCTTTTAATTGTATATATATATATATATAAATTAGAGACTGTAAGTGTATTTATTTATTCTATTTATTCTGTATAGCTCTATAATTTTTGGGAAATATATATATATACAATTTTATTACATTTTGTTGTTGAAACCCTCACTTTTTTTCTTCGGAGCTTTTCTTATGCTTAGTTTCACTTTTTCAAAAAATTGTATTGAATATTTCCTCTACAAATAATTCCTTTTAGAATCTATATAAGAAATAGTTACAGAGAGAAACACATCTGACAGAGAAAGTAGTCGAGTGTTTTACAAGTGAATTTCGTTTAGTGTGTCTATTGTCAAAATCACGGTGAAAGGGCTAGTGTTGTCATGCAGAAGGATGACTTTCCTAGACCCATATCCTGCAATAAATTCGGTAAATGACTTTTCCTAACTCTAACAACTGACAGTAGTAGCTAACATTTAGTCTATTTCCATCGTGAAAAAATCAGATAGTAAGACTCCCGCTTCTGATAAAAAATTTCAAGACAATTTCTGTTTGAGAAATAGGTTTTGGTTAGGCTTCAATTGACAAGCGTTTTTTCTTTTGTACTTGCTATTTAAATAAACCATATTTAATTATACTTTTCCATTGCATTTTTTTTCTATAAAAGTTCTGGGGATGATTCATTGATATTCTTTGCCCATTCATAGTAGATAAATAATATAAAATTGTTTTACAGCAAAAATTATAATATGAAGCTGGAGCTTAACAAATGGCTACATTTGTATCAACAGTGGAGTGAAATTTCTAAAAAATCAACAAAAACAGTAATTATTAAAAGAAATTTGCATTTTTTATCAACTGAATGATACAGATTACTCACATCTTTTACTAGTGGTTGGAGAAAAGAAAACATATTAATATAATTATATTTTAAGGATATCTTTTATTTTTTTTTTGTAATGCGTGTTATTAATTCAAGCTAATGTATTGAATTATTCTTTAATATAAACAATTCAATATTATTAAAATGTGTTTTGCTATAAAATTTAAAACATGTTACGTGCAGAAATGTGTGAAATACCATTAATAATGACAAGGAAATACAAGCATGGTTAGGACCGCTTAGTGAGGAATAAAGAGAAATTAATATTATTACCTTTGCCTGTATAAATTTAACTATTTTCGTCAGTAAATATATCGTGTTTTCTTGCGTAAAATATGAACATGGCAAAAGCTTATGCAATTGAATACCGGCAAAGTGGAAAGTGATTTTTTAAAGGTTAAATGGAAAACTCATGAGGCTATTAACCTGAAAAGAGCAGTGACCCGTAATTCGTTCTGCACGCAACCATTTGTTGTTAGAACAGAGTCATTTTAAAACTGTTTCCCCCAACAAAAATTCTTGAACTTCAATAAAATATTGTATTAACAGAAAGAGTAGCCAGAAAGCTAATAAATATTAATGTGACATCCACCAGTTGAGGATAAAAATAACGAATACTTTTTCAGGAAATATTTTGATACCATGGCATTCATTATTTATTAAAACCTGAAGTTTGAAGTTTCAGCAAAATATGGTCATATTTTTAACAATGTGTGTTTACAAGAAGGACTGCTACCAAAATTTACCAATATATATATATATATATATATATATATATATATATATACTTTAACACATAGGAAAGAGACAGAAAAGTCACTACAGAAACTCACTTCGATATTTCGACATCCGTCGTCATCAAGGAGAAGAGTACGAAGTACTGGCATTGAGAAGCAAATCGCAACTGAGTTAACTAAGTTGTGGTTTGCCTTCTAACATCAGTACTTCGTACTTTTCTTCCTGATAACGACGGATGTCGAAATATCGAAGTGAGTTTCTGTAGTAACTTTCTCTGTTTCTTTCCTCTGTGTTAAGGTGTTTACTGTTCACACGGACCTTTTATTTATTCGAAGTGTATATATATATATATATATATATATTATATATTGATAAAAGTATCGACCGTGGAATAGAAACAAAACTAAAGTTTATCGGGACTCAGTCAGTTCTTCAGGTTCAAATTAAACTATCAAATTAAATGTTACATTACAAATTATTTTACAAAGAAATACTTAGTTTTTCTTATCCAACAATTATACTTCTGTAAGTTTTTAATAACCTATTGTCAAAATTTCTATTGTAATTTCCTAATTGTAACTAATTGCAGTTTTTATGTATGTTTGATTTTTGAATGATTGAATTATTTCTTACTGTTTAGTAGGCCCATGAAAAAGGTTATACATAAAAACCGGAACGTTGACAATGAGAGTTTAATTTGAACCTGAAGAACTGACCGAGTCCCGATAAACTTTTTTTTATATATATATATGATCAAACCACAATAAGAAAGGGAAAACAAGACTAGATCTTTCAATCGTAACAAGCGGTCTTCGTCAGAGTCAAAAACCCAACTCAGTTATATATATATTTAAACAGAAAGAAACACAAATGAAAACAATACAAATTACTCATTTTTAATATTATGACCTGAGTAATAATTGTTAGTAGAGAAAGTATTACTGTGAAGAGACAACAGTCAACTATAACACGTAAAAGAAGAATCAATGTTTTAAAGAACGATAATAAATTAACATGAGCGGCAAAGATCTTTTGACCTGTCTTCGTCAGAGTTGCATTAATTGTTTGAAACAAATTAGTTAATTAGTCAATGGATCTAAGTTCCATTTCTTATTTGTTCATTCGTTTAGTTGTTGATGCATTGGCTAATTTTATTAATATATTGTTTTAGAAATGATTTTACAAGGAATCATCAAATTAAGAGGAACGATTCTACTATTTTAGCTACGATAATAAAATCTCAACCGATCTCCCAGACTAAAAATAAAAAACGCATTTGATCAAAATCTGTAGAGATGAATACTTTCAATTATTCAGTTGTGTTTACTATTTTCATAATAAAGCTATTACAGAAATATAAATTAGTAATTTACTCAAATTAGTAATATAAAAATAAATTAAGTATTCAAGTTATTTAATGCACCCTATAATAGGTAATAGAGTATAACGAACTTCATATCTAATCTAAATCTAACTTGAAAAACATTCGATTTAAGAGTTTATGACAAGCTGAATTCAATCTAATATATAAATCAACATAGAGTAATTTTAAAACACATTATCCGTAAGCGGTATGATCGATGTTAGTTGAACTCCCATAACTGAACCACATACCATTAGCGAGCAAGCCTGTATAGTCTTGCGCAGTGAAATAGTGAATACAAACATGACAAGACTCTGAATTTATGGTTTATAAATGTTTAATAGTGAATAACTATAACATTTAGTAACAATAACCTGAAGGTGGTCCACAGTAGGATAGAATAGTGATTCAGTCAATGAAAAATTCAATATGTCAATGTATAATGTTACCATGATAAACAGAAATAGTAACAATAGAAATTCTGTGGGAATTAATAATACTTGATTCCAGAAATTATTAAAAGAACCTTCTTTTATGAGAAAAAAAGGAACTAATTAATGATGAGTATTAAGAACTGCACTTTATTTCGCCTTTGACTATACACAACAGTTTGAGATTAGCCACGAGTGCTATTCTATTGTTAGTAATTATATTAATTAGAAAACAAAGCTTTAATAAAGAGAAGATTTTGTCTGCTATTCGTAAAGTTTAGTAACTCATAATTCATTTACTAGAAAGAGTCATTTCTATTATAAAATGATTTTACAATCAGTTATGTAATATCACTACACTAACAATAAAAGTATATGATTTATGTAAGATTAAATAAAACATGTAATGATAGGTTTTGAGAACTCAAAGCGGAGAGAGTAGGTTCTCGAGATAAATAGGCACTTTGTCGCCTGAGATGCCAGCTGTTTGCATACGGTCCTCAGTAAATGCTGCGTCAGCACATTCTATCAACAACCCTTCTTTTCTATATTTATTTTCAACGTCGCTTGCAAATATTTCATCCTCTCTTTAGAAACAATTAACTCTTTATCAAATTTCCTATTGCTTTACAATTTTCATTTTGATAAGTCATTAGCACATTCATATGCTCAAACACACACACACGCACACATACACACACACAAACACACAAACACACACACACACACACACACACACACACACACACACACACACACACACATACACACACATACATACACACACGCACACATACACACACACACACACACACACACACACACACACACACACGCTAAAGTTAGCTGATACCTATCAACTTTATTAACTATTGTTTGTCCATCAGCATTAGTTTGTTTCTCTTTTCTTACATAAAGGTATTCTTTCAAAATGTGATCAAAATTTGCAATACAGTAACCGTTACTAAAATATGCTTGTTTTGTTATATTATTGTTTGATTTAAATATTTCTCAACTTGTATCAATGTATTTATAGTTCATTACCTCCAGAGTTACCTGTGGAGTTACTCTTCCAGAGTTATTAAATATATTACTAACTTCAATAAATGTTGTTTTAATCTTGATAAAGCGAACATTTTTGGCAAAACTTCGCCAGGTAATTATTCGTTACGAGTTTTGCGTTAATCTTCGAGAACTAGTTTTGTACTTTGGGTATTCAGTGGTCGAGAAACTATTATCAATTTATGAATAAATTTAAAAATTAAATGTCCATTTTTACATTATTTAGTTCGATAGAAAATTTGTCTAATTTTCTAAAACACTTTTTTAAATCTAGGTTGCGTTGGTCATAAATTAACTCACCATATTTCTTATTATTCACTATATTTTTCGACATGTTGTCGAGTTAATTTATAACCTAAGCAACCTAAATTTGAAAGTTAACTGAGTTAACAGTTAAAGTTAGTTTCAGAAAATTAGAAAACTTTTTTACAAAACTAAATGATATAAAATCGGACAGTTTTAAATGTATGCATCCAAGAAGGACTGCCCCCAAACGTTTACGAATATATCAATGTTCCAACCACAATAACAAATGGGAAAAAAATATTAAGATCTTTCAACCGTAAGTGGTCTTCGTCAGAGTCAAACTCCCAACTGACACTATAATATTATAGAGTCAGTCAGTTGGTTTGTTGACTCTGACGAAGACCACTTGTTATGGTTGAAAGATCTTAGTATTTTTTTCCCATTTCTTATTGTGGTTGAAACATTGATTGTTGTTTCACGTCTTTATTGTGAAATATTGTTATATATATATATATATATATATATACGAGTTCAAAATTCAAGAAGAGTAACACACTTACGGACTCAAATTTTCGGGTAATCCGTCGTCAGGAGAAAAGAAAAAGGGAGACCAAGCACGTTGTAGACGCAACGGCAAGTAATGATTATCTGTCAACCATTGTTACTTATATATATATATATATAATGATCAAACCACAATAAGAAATGGGAAAACAAGACTAAGATCTTTCAACCGTAACAAGCGGTCTTCGTCAGAGTCAAAAACCCAACTGAGTTGGGTTTTTGACTCTGACGAAGACCGCTTGTTACGGTTGAAAGATCTTAGTCTTGTTTTCCCATTTCTTATTGTGGTTTGATCATTGATTGCTATTTCACGTGTTTATGTGAAATCTTTTATATTATATATATATATATATATATATATATATATATATATAAAAGGGGCAATAAACACCGTGTAGTATTACCACATGGTAGACCTGTCGACTGTGTTGGCCGTCACCATAAGAAATAAAGTTTTCTATATTCGTCTGGATACTACCACTGAAAATTGCTTTTTGAATACATTTTTTTCTTGTTTATCACCACTCAAATTTACTTTTTGTGTACTTGCATTGAGCATTAACATTGGAAATGATTTTTTATGTATTTTTTTTTTGAAAATCTAGAAATATAATTGACCCAAAAACTAGTTATTAATCTTTTTTTATGGTGTAGGTTTATTGCCTGCAAGACTACAAAAAGGCTTTTATTATTAAATAAGTTTTAAGAATTATTCTCTTAGACTACTTGTTCATAACCCTTAACTTTTGTTTCTTTAATCATGATAATAAATAATTTCAAAATATTTTCAAAGATATTTTTCTTATTTCAACACAAGTGAGTATAGAGTTGAAAGGTACTTTGAAGTGAATTAGTTGTTTAATTCTCTAGAGTGGGCCTTGAGAGGCAGACGAGTTTGCTCCAGTCCCTTAACTTCATATCGGTTCGAGGCTAAATCAGGGTTTTCCCTAGGGAGTCCTTTCCAACCCCTCCTCGCCCCCACCCCCCAACAATGGTCAGAGTTTGTTGAAAAGTACCTTGTCATAAAAACCAAACCACAAAATTTAACCAACTTTTCTTATTGATATTACAACACCATTAATAACGATAATATTAGTATAACTCAATTTTATTGTAAAACTAATTTCTTAAGCAATCCTAGTTCTGTCTCATTTAAATACTTCTTTTTCCATAGCATTTGAATATTGGGCCGTTTATTTTCCTGGCAAAGCGATAGCAATAGGGTTGAATATCAGGTTTCGGGAAGCACGTGATTGGAATGCAAGCAATCTCAGAATTGTTTCATCAATATTTGACCGACCAAGGTGAGTCTCGATTTCCCCCTCCAAATACGACATTTGAATAAAAATTTCACAGAAAATCAGTGATATTAATCTTCTAGAATAACTTATTTGTATTTTTTATAAGGCTAAATTGTATTTTATACTGTTAAAACTAACGATTTCATAACTCAAAACCTCTAACTATATAAAGTAGATACTTCAGAATTTGTTTTCAACTACACTTTAATAGCATTGCTCCCACTAGTGTTGCAAATTATGATTTCTCAATTGTCTCTTATCATATTACACCTGATATAAAAATGACAGGGAAAAAATATATCTTAGGAAAAAATATGAAACAACTCACGTAATGAAATGATACTATGGAATCAATTACACAAAAGTCAATCAATGATTAAACCACATTATGAAATGGGAAAACAAGACTAAGATCTTGTTTTAGTCTTGTTAGTTTTGAAGAAGTGGTCTTCGTCAGAGTCAAAAACCCAACTGACTCAGTTGTTTTAGTCTTAGTCTTGTATTCTCATTTCTTATTGTGGTTTGATCATTGATTGTTATTTCACGTGTTTATGTGAAATCTTTTTAGAAAAGTCAATATATATCTAGATGTTTATGACTCAGTTTTTGTTGTTACAATGAAGTAATCATTTTGCTTATATTTACAGAAGTTAGAATTCTGATTCTTCTTCTGATTCAAACTTCAGTTTCATTTAATTAACTTACTAGATGACGTAATACTTTACATGTAGATGGATTCTATATTTAGTTTTTATTTTTGCATAGAATACATTTTTTTTATGTTTAGATTGTTCATCAAAAATCTCACTGAAACTTTGAGAGCTTTAACCAAAATTTATCAAAATTCTTTTTTTCGTCATTATAATCTAAAATTGTCATCAGTTTTTAATATATAATTTTCAACTCAAAGTTTCTATTATTTCAATTCTTTATTACCTATTATTTTCTTTTAGAAGGTTGTATATTAGGAGAATCATAACATGTATTCTGATACTAGAAAAAGATATCAGTGCTTAGAATAAAGTTCAGTCTAACTAATTTGGTTAAAATTGTTGATCTTTGGCAAACATATTGATTTGATAGTGCCACATTACCATCACTGATATATTGAAACATGGCACCTCCGCCTTAGAATACATTCATCAACTTCAAATATCCTTATGATTATTACTAAATTAGCTAAATTAATATTGTAATAAATAAAATAATGATTCTTTCCAAATGAATTAATGAAAATAATTTTATTTGTTAATAAAATTTTTAACAAAATTAAAAAATTAACAAATAAAATTATCTTCATAATACATAATTGTATTATCATAATTGGATAATTATATAATTTCTTAATTAATCATATAATTATTAAAAAATTATAATGAAAACTATTTGCTGAATTAAAAATGGTATCAGCAACTAATCTAAAACAATAAAATTAAGTAAATAACACTTAAATTATTCGTATAATTATTGTAAAATCAATCAATATATTTAATTCTAATAGTAAAAGAAATTTATTAGTTGTTCTTAAGAGAAAAATTATTTTTCTTTGGGGGGGGATATTTGGGAAGGTAACTTCATGGGGTTTCAGTCAAGAGGTATGAAAGACTTAAGTTCTTGTTGAGATGTTTCATGTAAGTAGTCTAACGACTGAAGATCCGAAAATAACTTTTGAAGGCAATTATAAGATAAATTGTATTGTTTGTTGAGAGAAAAGGACTTTTTGGGAACACAGATGGCTTCTCTAAGAAAGTTTACCCTTCATAAGTGATTATTTATAAAGGACGAGAAGAAGCTGAGTACGTGTCGACTATTTGGTGGCAATTAGAAGGTGACAGCGTGTCAGTGGGTTTCTACTGATTAGTGAACCCCTCACGTTTAGGATAGAACTTCAAAACAATATTCATTGTAAAGGTGAAACGAAACCTTAACTAATTTTGTCAGAAATCACTCTCTTTATCAATAATGGTTGAATATTCCCGAAATATCTATTTATTATGGTAAACAATTTTAATCTATTTTCTTTTTTGAAATGTAAAAACATCAGTCTAACTGCACTATTGTTTACACCAGTGTGGCAAACCTTTTGAATTTGGCGTGTCAAAATGTTTAAAAATCGAGACATAGTTTTCGTGGCGTGTCAAAAATTGCAAAAGTAAAGAATAAAAAGACAATATAAATATTGTCTATTAAATATTAAGTATTGTTATTAAATCATTAGTTGTGCAATCCGTAATTGTGTGGTATTTACTCATTCTGAGGTAAAATGGATAAACCAACAAAACTGAATGAATAAACCCGTCAGTACCACTTCCTTGGGTATGTCTTGAATTCTCTTAATTGAACTTTTATTTTTTGTTATTTCACTCTAATTTTTTGTAACTAATTAGATTTAATTTGTATTATAGTGTTTTCCTGATGATGAACACAAAGTGTTCGAAACGCGTTGAATAAAACTTCATTTGTGTGGAGACTTTTGTTGGTTTATCCATTTTACCTCAGAATAAATATTTATTATTTTTGTCTGTTTAATTATTTGTGTCGTGCCATTTAAAATACAAAAACCAAAATTAACATTTTTGAATTCAGAATTTAGAATTTGACATTAATATCAATATTGAAACGATATATTTAAATGTTAAATTATTTGTTTAATGTCATTTAAAATATAAAAACCAAAATTAACATCTTAGCATTCAGAATGTAGCATGTTTCAGAATTTAGAATTTCATATTAATATCAATATTGAAACAATATATTTAAATGTTAAATTATTTGTTTAAGGCCATTTAAAATACAAGACCAAAATTATGAAACCAGAATTTAGCATTTTTATATTAATATTAAAACAATTTGTTTAAGTGTATTTAACATGTATGTTTGAAACGCAATATTATTGTACTTGTACATACATGTCTGGTTTCAGAAATAAAGTGTTAATTATTATTTACAAAATTAATTTTATTATTATTAATAATAACTAATTTGGCTGTTATGAAAGACAAATATTTAAATTTTGAATGTTTTTTATCTTTGAAAATTTCTGTCACTATAAATGAGGTTGGAAGTCGACACTGATACGCATATCATAGGTTTGCCATCACTGAGTTATACTGTAATGAATCAAAGTAAGGAATGTTTATTTGTGGCACAAAAGTTAGTACAATGTGAAACACAAAGTGATGTCATCAAAGCGGATTTCTCTATTAATTCATAGTCTCACCACTTATAATAACCTTAAGAGTAAGTATGCATGGAATCAAAGAAACATCACTACTAGACCATAATAAATTAAATTAAACAGGCAAATTGATTCAAATAATATAATTAAATCAAAAGTTATACAAGTAGTTAAATTACTCATGTTTGAATAAAACAATAGAAGTCTCTAAGTGCAAATGTTCTATACAAACATGCGTTTAAAACATGTTGTGTTCTTCTTCAACATTACTGGTATTTGTATGTTGAATAGTATTCAAGGCATGCGATAAAAAAAGAACAAATGTAATATGTTTCCCAAAATGAATACAGTTCTGTTAAATGTAAACCATACTTAATTATAAAACAAATATAATTAACGTTAAGATAAGGTAAAACGTTTTCAAAAATTTTCATAATGTAAATATAATGTAAAAATGTTAAACAAACTTTTAATGAATAGCATTTGCGAATCGAGAAATTTAAAAAGTAATTAGTTATTGTCATTCAAAAAAAGTTTGTCAGAATATTATTAATTAAATGAGAAATTCATTTCACCTTTACAAACTTCAATTCTATTTTGAATTGCTCCCAATTATTGTTCTCACAATTAAAAAAAATGGCATCCAGGTTTTTGCTATTGTATATACTATGTTGTTGGAATAGTTTCCAAAAAATCAATTTCGAAGATCATTTGCGATTTAATTAAAAGGAAATATTCTCTTTAAATACCAACTTTAAGTTCTCTTGGTAATTTTGCAGTAAGTATATTTGTAGAAATTATAAAAATTTGAAATAATAAAAAATACATGTGATTCTAATGATCAATTGAAGCTACAATTAACACAGAAGAGAGTCATTATGCCACCATTTTAATAAGCAGTCAACCTCCATGATTCTATCATTGGCAATGATGTGTTATAAAGCAGTGCTCCGCAACCTTTTCTAACCTACGACGCACTAAAATTCTTTCTAGAATTCCGCGCCACACCAAAAGCTAAAGTATATATTAATTGATACACAAATTTTACAATAAATTTTTGTTTATTTAAAAAGTATAGATACATAAAACTATAACATATTTATTTCTACGCAATCATAATAATTATTATGTGATATCTGCGCTTGTTTCAATGAACACAAAAGTTTTATATTCGGCTCAATATTTGACAACGCAACCCGAAGTTCTTCGTCAAGATCTTTTAAGCATGACCGCTTATCACTTTTAATTAATTCAAGAGTTGAAAAGCTTTGCTCATATAAATATGTCGTCGAAAATGGAAGTAATATGAAGATTGCTTTGTAGGAAATGTGAGGATATTCTTTTTTAACGTAAATCCAGAAAACAACTAATGTAACTTCGGTGAAAATTGTCACTGTGTATTAAATACATGATGAAAAATTGTAAAATGTCATATACAATGTATTTGACCGCGGCAGCGGCACACCTGTATCTGGTTAATGGTACACCAGTGTGCCGCGGCACACCGGTTACGGAGCACTGTTGTAAAGAACCAATCACAGTTGATAATTACAGTAGTTTCGAAGCTTCTCTGTAGTTTGCAGCATTTCTACGTGTAGTCATCGTTGACCTAACCTTTGCAACTTTATTGCACTAGTCAAAATTTGAAACTCAGTTGATGTAAAACTAAATATTACTATTCAGTCAACTACTTTATTGATTTTATCATAAAGATTGGCAGTAATCAACTTTATTTTCGTTTTAGATCTGGTGTCATCGTTTAAATTAATTTCTTCGTTGACATATCATTTGTGCTCTTTGTAATTATTAAAAAAAAAAAAAAGACTAAGAAACAATTTGATGTCAATTCTACTTGATATGTTTAAAATTGAAATTGAAGTTCATTTTTCCATATACCTGCCAAGACCTCTTGCATTCCTTTGAACATCCGCCCACCCCTAAAAACACCCCCTGACACCCTCAGTCCTTGCTTGGTCTTACCTCCCAAATAACCACCCCAGCTGAGCAGTTAATTAAGAATCTCTTTTATGTATAAATTAGACATGTCTCAATATGTAGTTTTAAGTTAAGGATCAATTTAAGCAATTTCAATATTACTCCCGTTATCACTCAATAGTGTCAGATGTATTCATCTTAATTAATTCGCCCCTATGTTCCCAAAGCTCTTAAATGCATATATATTTTTTTCTAGATGTAACCTGAAGAAGAACATCAAGTGTTTGAAACGCGTTGTTTAGTTTCTTGTAATAAACTTTTTTGTGACGAGACTTAATACTTTTCCTAACACAATTTCATTTTTGTTAATTTAAAATTTTCTCCATTTCGATTTAGTGTTTTAGATTCAGATTCTAATTTGAATTTATATTCAAGTTTAGCCTGTATTTCAAATGATTTTCCCCAAATATTTGGGAGGAAATTTCTTCTCTGGCAATATACAGTTCATAAAAAGGTAAATTATTAACGTTTATTTTCTTTTTTTTTATAAAGTTTACTTAAGTTAAGGATAAGTTATTGGTAGCAAGGAGGATACTATCATCCTTTTTAAAACTGCAAGCACCTCTGTAAAAGTAGTAGTAAATTGACAGAGAATTAATATGATATTAAATAAGGTATATTTATAATACTTTATAAATATACTTTATTATTTTATAATAATAACGTATCTAAAATCGTGCGTATATTCACGATTTACATTATTCTGAGCAGCCATGCCCAGTGTCTTAATAAAACTAGAACGATAAATAATCTTAATGTATGATATACTATTGTCTTTCTGATTTTTGAAATACT
Organism: Hermatobates lingyangjiaoensis; assembly: GCA_026182355.1. NCBI lineage: Eukaryota > Metazoa > Arthropoda > Insecta > Hemiptera > Hermatobatidae > Hermatobates > Hermatobates lingyangjiaoensis. Next base: position 504,188 of record JAPFBL010000097.1, on the reverse strand, counting down.
GTCTCGAAATCAATAATAATAGTAAACAAAAATATCTTTTTTTATAAATCTACCATTTTTGGGACTAAATCCGTTTTGTATGATTGATGTGAGCAAAAGATGATGGACAAGGTCTGGAACAAATTGTTGGAAAAACAGTAAGATAATATCAATTTACCTACAGTGACTTCAGCAGATTGACAATTGTTCATTAGATAACTCACTATTGGTCAAGTATGACATTTCTTTAGATTATACTGGCTCTATTTTTGAGAACAACAGCTGTAATAAGCTATTTGTACTACCTCGTAATTGGAGGAGATTAAACATTGAATACCTAAAATAATTTTTTTTATCAATTTATTATTTAGGTTTTCCTTTCAAATTAAACTATTTAATGTTTTGCTTTCAAATAAAGCTGTTAATTTCTTATGTACAATGATATAAGGATACTATCAGAGAAGATGTAGTATTTTACAATATTAGAATCAACATTTCGTAGTTTGGCAGAACAGTCTTCTCCCCTTGTGACAGATATTTCTCTTTAAATTAATAACTATTAGGTCGGTTATTAATTTCCTTACACATTTGTTTGTTCCGGCAAGCCTAAAATATATAATTTGTATTGCAAGCAACCCACAGTGAATTTTTAAGCGAATTCATCAAATCATTAAATTAAGTAGACTTACTTAATGAACTAGCAGTCATGTATTCCACCCTCAATGAATATCTCACAACATGTTTATTATATTATCTGCAGTTCTTACTAAAGAAGTGAAATAAAAGAAAAAAAAACATATATAATTGTTAGATTAATAAAACAAATTCATTAAAAAATATCTTATTGTGATTTCAATTTTTAAAAGACTTAAATTAATTTAAACAAGTTTAAATTCTAAATCTAAAAGGTTTTTTTTTAAATTAAAATAAGTTTAATTTGAAAGGAAAAACTGTTAGGAAGCAGGAAACTTTAATCTGAAATTGCAACCGACTGGCTTAGAACAGGCTTTAAGTCACCAACCAGGAGTGGGGTGTAGTTCATTGTGAATCTCCCAGATGAGAACATCTCATGCTAAGATCTCACATAATCAAATAAATTCTTACTGGGTTAGGAGCAAGCAAGTCGTTTGATGACATCTGTTGATCTGTTATCGTAATTCAATTTCCACAAATTATTTGATGAACATTACAAAACTAGAAACATTATTATCAAATCACAAAATTAATGTTTTTTTTTTTATTATTTATTAAAGATGATGGAATTCACATTTCTCACTTATTGTTATTTAGCATAACAATTTAATATTAATTTGCATAATTTAAAGATAGTTGTGTTTCTAGAATAATGTCTTTATAAATTATTAATTATATTGTGATTCTTACTTACTTTTCCAGTAGATTTTCTTATTGTTTGTCGCACTCAAGACGTAAGAACGTGCTGGTTATGCTAGAAAAAAAAAAATAAATAAATAAGTAAATAAAAGTTACTCTACAGACAGCAATTGAAATTCTTACAACTATGAAGCAACTAAAATATTATATGCATGTATATTGTTGGTACCACAGAGGTTAGTAAATAAGATATTATTATTAACCGCATTACCTCGTCTATCGCTGGTGAAGTCGGATTCACTGATTAAAAAAAAAAAAAATAAAATAAAATAAAACTATTAGGTAGGAAATTTAGGCATTTATTGGCACCATTAAGTTAAAATACGTATTTATATCCGTGATTTTAGAAGGTAATGCTAGTCCCATTGATGATGCAGCTGTCGGGTGACTTCACCAGCGATAGACGAGATATGAAGGTTAGTAATAATATCTAAACTAAAATATTGATAAAAGGTCTCTACTCCTACATTAAAGCTATATTAAAATCTTTTCATGAAGTTAAAAATGTTGATAATTTAGCTTCTGAGAACACCAGGAAGTCTAAGTCGTAAAAGGTGAAAATAATTTATATTTGTGGCCTACTATTTATTACATCGTATTACGTAATGTATTTACATAAACATTACAGTAAAATAAAAATGAATGGATAAATAAATTAAACATTTATGAAGACTTATGCTCATTATATACCTTGCTGGAGTGGAGACGAAGGTTTCTTTATATTTGCGACTAAATGAAGTGTGATGGGTTAATTACGGTAGCTAAACTTACTTCTAATTCTGTCAACTGAATCATTTTGGACAAATAATAATGATATCATTATCAAATATAGTAATGATGGTAAATATAGCACAAGTACAAAATAATGTGACGTATATATGGTTCAGAATTATGGTATGTAAACATTGCCCACTCAGGTACATGTGACTACTACAAAGATACATAGTACAAGTACAAAATAATGTGACGTATATATAGTGGAGAATCATGGTATGCAGACATTGACCACCCAGGTATATGTGACTACTAGAAAGATACATAGTACAAGTACAAAATAATGTGACGTATATATAGTGGAGAATCATGGTATGCAGACATTGACCCCCTGGGTACATTTTACCATCAGAACGACCGATGATATAAAAATATTTTGAAGACAAAGTAGTCTCTTTAATAAAATCGCCACAAGTACCTGTAATCATGTTTAAAATTAGAAACAACATTACTAACCCTATACCACAAAAATCAACATTCACCATATGATTGTAGTCAATCATAAATTAAATATGATTTAGGCAGTTAAATGCCTAAATTTCCTACCTAATAGGTTTATTTTATTTTATTTTTTTTTTTTTAATCAGTGAATCCGACTTCACCAGCGATAGACGAGGTATTGCGGTTAATAATAATATCTTATTTACTTACCTCTGTGGCACCAACAATATACATGCATATAATATTCTAGAATTCTAGATTCATTGTATATCTATGTTTTCTGGATGTAAGAAGACACGTAGGCAAAATGAACTAAAAAATGAAATTTCTTAAAATGAAATAATTTATCAGGTGGAATGATGACCTGAAGAAGTAAAGTGGTATTTGAAAAAGTAAACCAAATAGGTATCAGAATAATGTGTAAAACTAGAAGAAGCTTATGGTCAAAGTTAGTCTTAGATAATAACCAAGCGAAAAAAATTGAACATGAAGTATAAGAGTAGTTGCATTTGTAGATGTAATATTAGTAACATTCTTCATTGTAATTACTCTCATGATTATTAGGGTTTATCTATTTATGTTTTCCTTTACTTTATGTAAAGGAACATTATTATTATTTGATCCAAAGTACTGAAAATAAAAAATAAAAACCAGGAGGTTTCAGCTCTTATCCTTACTGGATACTATTTTTTGGTTCATTATGATTTCTTAAACGGTTTGACTTTTATCGTGCCCAAAAACATTACCTTTTAGAATTGACTATAATTAAAAAAAAATTTACATTTTATTGCAAATCTTACCTTATAAATTATTAAAAAAAATCCATAACTTCTCAAGAAGTTTTTTATGAAACTGACAGCAGAATGAATTTATAGTTAATGCTGTTGTCATTTTCATAACATTTCTAAAGTATTTAGGCTCTGAAGTTATTAGTTCAGGATGAAAACAGTATTGTTCAAAGTGGCATTAATGCTTTTATATGATGTAATATAGTCCAATAGTAATCGGGTACATTTACAGTACAGGGCCTAAGTTTTAGTAAAATATGAATTAGATTCACCAAAACGGTGTAACCTGTAACCGGCCTGTAACTTGTTTGATACTGACATATACCAACGAAGAAACACACACACAACACACACACACACACACACACACACACACACACACACACACACACACACACACACAAACACACACACACAACACACACACACACACACACACACACACACACACACACACACACACACCCCACCACCACCACTCATCATCATCATCATCATCATCATCATCATCATCATCATCATCATCATCGTCATCATCAAAAAAACATCAGAAATGAACTTTTGGTTCCTAAAAACCTGTAAATACGTAAAAATCACGATATCGAAGTTTTTTATGATGGTCTATAGTTTATTTGAATGAAGGAAAAAAATGCCAAAAAAAAGGAATTCAAGCTGTAGCATAGTGTAGACACATTACGGGGTATGATGTGCAAAAATAGTTCATTAAACACAATATTACTGAAAAACTATTATATTTATCTATTGTTTAAAAAAAAATAATGAAATAAAAAAAGAGCAAATGAATGAACAGCTAAACGTATAATTCAGTTACTGTTGCCTGAAGTCCCTTACCTCTTTAAAAATATAATTCACTCTGTTTATCATACTGCGGCCGCTATAAAGTAAACGGTAGAGCATAATCACCCCAGCATAATTCAAGAAAAGAAATATTATTCAGTGCGCTTTGTTTCAATTGGAATTTTTAAACATGTTCTCATAATAAAATTTCAGTTTTGAGAAGTAACCTAATTTACTAACTCATGAAAAGTGTACTTTTTTTTTACTTATGAATTAGCCAACCCCTTGTGTAGTTTTAAATGGCATTACATTCATTTATCTTTTCAATTCTTTTATTCCCTCATACTTATGAAACTGTACAATTTTAAAAATACATGAAGTTCACTTTTCGACGTAATAAGAAGTTTAAATGAATTATAAGAATTTAATTTACAAATCATATCAGATAACTTTGATGTGAATAGTTATAGAGGAGTAAACTAAATGGGTATCAAAATAAACCTAAAGAGTAAAACGAGAAGAAGCCTTTGTACAAAGTTCGTCTTAGTTAACCAAATAAAAAAAAATTGAATGTAAAGTAAAGAGTAGCTGCATTTGTAGATATAATATTAGTAACATTCTTCATTGTAATTACTCTTATAATTATAGGATTTATCTATTTATGTTCTCGTTTGCTGTTCACTGTTTACTATTGAAATTTATTATTTCCAAGTCTGTAAGGAAATATTTCAAAAAATAAATATGCATATGAATATATTTATACCGGAAATATTTATTTCTAAATTGTACATATTCTATTTAATATATAAACTGTTTTGATCTATACCGTGAACCTAAGTCTTTCAACCAAACCATGGAATAAAATAGACCAGGTCAATTTTTTTCATTTTTTTTTTAAATATATAAACTGCCCATGTTAACCTTTTTGTTATTGTAATAAACTTTATATTGATTATTTGCGATGTTAGTAACATAAAATTGTAGTTTAAACGCTGTAAATGAGCATAAATGAATTATGACGTGATAAAGAACAAAACATGACCGTTAACAATCATTCGTTGACAGCGAACTGTTATGAAACAGTTCTTACGAACATATTAAATCTTATAATTTCTTTCTCTTTTAAATCCAATAAGAGGCATTTTACACATTCTTTGCAGTGTCTCTTAAACTTCACTGCGAGCACTGTTATATGATTGATAGATTTTGTTTCATATTGTTTTTTTAAAAAAAGGGAAATAAATTTGGATTAATCACAGAAATAGATTAAGTTACATTGCAGTGCCAGCCCCACAAGACAACATGCATGGGCCCAACATTGGCCCTTTTGTCATACTACACAATAGTGGTTCTACATTGGGAGTTCTATATTTTGCGTAACTCAAGTATATTTAGAGTAGAGATCTTTATCAAGTAACTGACATCACAAAGTCTCCGGACTGGGACGATTTATTTACTTCCCGCGTGAATAAATCTAGGGCCAGAGTTGGATCTACAATTCCATTGGCCAGGCATGGGGAACTACGGCCTTTTGAATCATGAAGTACAACCTTCTGCGGTTTGTTGAAAAAAATGCTCCAAAATATAAAGAATTATAATTCTAGTAATACATATAAAAAAATTCTAGGCATTTAGGAGAAGGTTATTTATCAGTCATTACTTAAAAAAAAATCAAAGCTTTTAGAAAATGATTTTCCTGAGTTAACAAAGGTGATAAACGAAGATAATGAGGGCATTGCTGAATTGTTTTGAAGGATGCAAAACAGTTTTAGATGCACTGATAGAAGAATATAATGAAATATTCAAGTATTTTACAAAATAACGATTATACAAGAATTTTATTCTCCATTTCTTGTGGCCTACTTGGGGATTTACTCCAAGAAAGGTTCCCCACCCCTGTCATAGGGGCCATCTAGCCCCGAATCACAGGTATGACGTTATAGTTACCTTTTTAACTTTTTACAACAGTATAGTATGAACAATTCCAACAAATAGTATGAATTTAATTTTTTTGTTGTAGTAATCCAAAAACATATATACAACGGTTTTTTGTTATATACAACTATTTTTTTCTCATTAAAAGAGTAGGAAGGGATTTTTCAATTTTCCTATGATATTTTTCCCCCCAAACTTATGTGTTTATTGTTCTAATTAAGAGTTCTTCACTTGCCCAATTTCATTGCGACAAAATAAATACTTTTACAAATATTTGAAACGCAAATACCTATTAAGCCACAAACAGATATTATAAAAAAAAATGTCACCAATTAATTCAGAGAAAATCTAAAAATTTATAAATAATAACCTTGAAATCAGCCTTTTACAAGATGATTTTACTTATAATAAAGCAAAAAATGTTATGTATTATACAATCTATTTTTAAAAATAGTTGTTATTTAAGATGCTTAAATATGTTCTCGAAAAAACTCTCTCCTTTTCTTTTGTTCTATATTCCATCAGGAATATTCGGCTCGTTTTATGCATGTCACGTTCAAATATTGGGTAAAGCATAACGCACAATCCCGCAAAGAAATAAAGTTTGCTCTGCTTGGAGTCCTATTTCCAGATATAACCACACCACATTCAACTCCAGTATTAATTCATTTCTTTTGCTAAAAAACAGAACACCAGAAAAATATATGATTTGATCATGATTTGATTTATAGTATTAATTAAATCCTAATATATTAGTCAAATATTATTCAAGAATTTTAAGCGTTTGAATTTTATTTATGAACAAAGCAATACACAATGTTATATAAGATATTATTATCAACCGTCATACCTCGTCTAAACGCTGGTGAAGTCGCCCGACCGGTTTCGCAATGGCTGCATCATCAATGGGACTAACGTTACCTTCCAAAATCACGGATATAAATACCTATTTTAACTCAATTGTGCGAATATATAAGCCAATATATGCCAATAAAATAATGATAATAAAATAATATATATAAATAATTATCTCAATTCGTTACATATTGAAATAAAATTCATGTACGAAACAGAAATAGGCAACAAGTTAAATTTCTCTCGACATAACAATAGAAAAATGTAAGAAACAGTATAAAATTTAAAATATATAGGAAACCAACTACGACAGATATAACAATACATAAAGCTTCCATGCACCCTCCACACCAAAAACCTTCAGCATTCCGTTTTATGATGGATATTATCAATACCTATGAAGGAATATAACTTCAATAAAGAACTTAATATAATAAAAGCAATAGCTTTTAACAACGGATACAATAAAAATAAAATACTAAAAAATATAAAAAATAAAAAACTGAATAATTAGCTACAACAATGATAATGTTAATAATAATAAATATACATCTTTAACATATTTAGGGGAAGTCGGTCATAAAATTGCTAAGTTAGTAAACCAATATAATGTAAAGGTAGGTTTCAAAACTAATAATACAATAAAACAAATAATAAATAGAGGAATGGAATATAAAAATAATATATATGATAAAAGCGGTGTACATAAATTAAAGTGTAAAGACTGTGAACAGATATACATAGGGCAGGCTGAAAGAACATTAAAACAAAGATTTAAAGAACATATTAATGATTATGTAAATAACATGAATAAATCAAATTTTGCTAACCATTTAAAAAAAACACAGACATGAACCCGACAGTATGGAAAACTCAAATTAATTAAAATAGCACAAAAAGGTAAAATATTAAATGTAATAGAGGAAATAGAAATATATAAACACAAAAATACTGATAAGCTAATAAACAAACAAATTAAGCACCAGGCAGACATAATATTTAAACCAATTAAAAACATGAAAAGACGACAGGACGGACAGAACAGAGACGAATTAAAGTTTAAAAGCAAAAAACAGATTAAACAAAATAAAATAAAACTGTTAGGTAGGAAATTTATGCTTAATATTGGCACAATTGAGTTAAAATAGGTATTTATATCCGTGATTTTTGAAGGTTCTTTAGTCCCATTGATGATGCAGCTATTGCGAAACCGATCGGACGACTTCACCAGCGATAGACGAGGTATGACGGTTGAAAATAATATCTTCTTTACTAACCTCTGTGGCACTAACAATATGCATGTATTTAACAGTATTATTTGTCAGATATATCGTCTTCTTGAATCATAAGAAATAGATATATTATATTTTCTAATAATACTATTTGCTTTTTTTATTATTACACTTTTAAAACACACTGTTTTCAATAACTGAGATCTGTTGTAATTTAAAGAAAAATCTTAAAAAAACAGAAAACTATTATAATTTGTACTTTTTACAATATATCCATCGTCTCTCCACATCTTGTGGACATGGTGCTCTTTTTAATGTAAAACTTACGTGAAACTTTAATTTATATTAATATTTAAATGCTACTTTTGCAGCCAGGCTTCAATGCTATTTAGGTGTTCTTGGAGGATATTTGTGGAAATAGTGGGGTCCGGGTTTCAGTTTATAATTATAAAGTAATTATAATTTGCATATATAGAATTACTTTGTATATTGTACTTGGTAGGTAAAATAAAATTGTAATGATAAAAAGATTATGAAACGAATGAGAAGGTGGGATAGCTTTTGACAATTTTATTTATTTAGAAAAAACATCGATCAGAATAGGTTATTTTTCATTGAAATTGATTTAAGAAAAATATCAATTTAAAGAGAGAATTTTGTTATTCTTTTTAAAGTAGATTATTTTGATTTAGAAGATATTTTTTTGTTCGAAATGAAAAAAAAAAGAACCAGTTGGTTTGTGATGCAATTTATCAAGTGTTATTTTGATTAGAAATTTAAAAAGAAAAAAAAGGAAATAAATATTTGGCTATCCATGTGTAGAAAGCTGAAAATAGATAAACAAAGGAAGGAAGTGGTAAATTTATGAATCCTGTCTAGAAGGATAGAAAGGGAGGAAAAAATCATTAAAGGGATGCTTTGTGGTGGGGGTGCAAATCATAGCCTATCCGTAGAGGGGAATTAATTAGGAGGGTTCTCCGGAACATATCCATATTCATTTGGGGGAGGAAAAAAAAAACTGGTTGTGTCGAGGATGGCAACAGGCTTGCCAATTTAGATTGTCTTGTACGAATTTAAAGCCTGCAAGAAAAGAAGAGAGAGGCACAATGTACACATTTTGTGTCAGCACATGAAATTTGCACACAGATTATGCATATGTATAAGGGTCTATTATTTTCTTTTATGCCTAAAACATTCTCAGTTTCCGCTTACTGGTTTTTACTTCCAATGAACTGTTAACAGAAATTGCGACACTTTGTAAATTATTCTCCAATATAAAGCAATTTCTTTTTAATTATTACAATAAACTTTCAAAATGTGATTATTGACTAACTGTTAATTACTTAAATAATGATATGAATATAAAAGAAAATAAGTCTTTGAATAATAACTCTTTCAATTTTTTATTAAACCTTTTCTCTTACAGTTATAAATAAATTGAAAAAATTCGTACACACTTATAATCTAAAGAATATAAATCAATTTATGTTTCACTGACACCCACATCTAATGTTTTCTAACTAAAGCTACAATGAGTATTAGCTTTATCCCCGAAGAGGTACTTAAAAACAGTTTTTTTTCTTTATATATATATATATATATATATATAAAATTCGTTCTTGCGTGGATCTTCTCACTCGTCCTCTCTCTAGTCTACTCCTGATACGAACAACAGTTCGAAATATTGAATTCTGTAAGTGTTCTCTTTATTCTTTTTTCTGTGTCGTGCTTTGTGTAATTTAAAGTGTTATATATATATATATGGAAATATATATCCTATTAACAAGAATAATGAAAAAAAACAGTTTTTAGTCGTAGTACAATTATCACTAAATTTTAGCATTATCAATTATTAACTATAAATTTATTAAGTTAATAACTAACTGAAATTAATAATTAAACTTAATATATTGAATAAAAAAGTTACATCTTTTTTATTACTGACTTTAGGACAATATAAATAAAAAAATTATGCCCAAAAAATGTTTGTTCCTCAGCTATTAAGAAAAATTGTTTTAGAAATTCTCATTTTTCTATTCATGATATGGAATTAGAAATATATCTATTTGTAAAGGCAGGAGCTAGTCTCCTTGCAAAAGATGTTTTAATAACTCGAGGACTATTTTATCATGACTTAACTTTCTTGATAAAGTTCAAGTTCCCTGTTTGTTTCTCTAAAGTAATCAGGTAATAAATAGATCAATTCACGGAAAAATTTTATACTTTACTAGTTTTTGGACCTAATTAACAGCAAAGATTAAATTTCAGTCCAAATTATGTTTCAGTCCAACGTGGACTATCTTCTAAATATTATTTATTTATAATTTAAAAGTTAAGAATAATTACATATGGAGTTAAAAATGACAGTGAAAAGTTTGATGTTATGGACTGAATGGTTGTGGTCCTTGGTTTTCAACTGGCTGAAGGGTCGAGGGTCATCAGGTAAAAGTTCGTCATTTCTTACATCTCATAGAGAACTTGAAAAATTCTTACCAAATATTTCTAATGCCCTGTAAACAATTTGCAGCTTTAGTTATTAATTTGTGGTGATTTATCGATAATTGATATTGCTTCAAGAATCCTTAATAGTTTTCATCTTTCTCATTGGCTATTATTTCCTATTCTTAAGCAGATGGTTACACATAAATCCTTTAAGCACATATTATTTGGGTTGGATACAGGGAACCACAGAGGGAAACGAGGAAGAATATATTCAGAATAAAACAATTCGAAATTGGATATTACGTCTACACGATAGGTACATTAAAATAAAACTAAAACTCAATTGATTGTAACAAGTTTGATAGTATGTTTGCTTATAGCAGAATGGAGGCTACTATATATATGTAGTATATATATGTATATGTAAATATGTAGTATACTATATATATGTAGATTTTATATATCAGTGAGGGTTTCTTGGACTAGGAGCCAAAAATCAATCCATACTCGAATACCCACAAGATCTAGTATTTTAGACGCTCATGTCACAGACATATATTTTGTTTGTTTTTTTTTAAATAAAGAGTTTTACAAAAAGGTTGGAATTGTTAGTTTGTCTCCTAGAAAGTTTTATGGGAACTCCAGGTCAAGAATTGGTTTTGAGAAGGGTGACTTAAAAGGCTGGGAGGGAGAAAGAGGTATTTAGGGCAGGTTGTAAATTGTTTTTCTTTATTACCAAGGGCAAAACGAATTTGTAAGTCTCGAAGGAAATTACAAGGGGGTGCATCTTTTTTGGGGTGGTGGGTGGAGACAGAGCGTCACGTCCAGAGCGTCCGACTTGCTGTTATTACCCGGGTGACAAATGAGTCATTTCTAGGGGAATCAATAGACTTTACCCGCTTCCCTCAGCCTTCCAAACTAAGAAACGCTATCAAGCACAACCAGAATTTCCATTTGATAAGAACACACGCTTTTTTTTGCAATAAACAGTTAAATCTTAAAGTGATTTTAGAAAAAAAATATATAATACACTTGAATACGATAACGTTTTTATCCGCATAATCTTCTTCATTGCATGAAGCTTTCAAGATTAATAAACAAAAACTTGTATCATTTCATTCAAAAAAATAAATAATTACCTCTTTCGGATTAACATTTGTCATACTTTAAAGGCTTAAATTAAATCAACCACAGAAACAGAAAAAAAAATAAAAATACAATTTCCGAGCTTTAATGAATTCATTCAATTAAATAAATGAAAAAACTTGAATTAATCCACTAAAAACTGTATTTCAAAACAAAAAGAGAAATATTATGTACTATGCCATCAAACAAAACAGCATATAAAAAACGAAGGCATAAATAGAAACTTAAAAATAGATAAATTATATAAATAGACCAACTTTTATTAACGAAATAGAAATTAAAGAAATTTACAGATTATTGATGTAGGTATTATTTATATGTTTATGAAGTAATTTGTTTAATTTTCTAGGAATGATAAAGGGCGAGCTCCATTCATGATTCAGCACACTCCCAATTAATACTATGCGCGTGCATTGCAGAAGGAAACAAAGGCGCATTATGTAAACACCCCAGTAATGCTGACATATCATTTTACAAAAACTTCACACCATAGGAGTCGTCGTTGAGAACGCCTGACAGGTTTCACACAACGGCCATCTTCAAGAAGGACTAATCATAGTGGATGAATCTTGGGTATAAATACCACTATATGCCTAAATTTTAAATTTTTAGTTTAAATTGACTTTGTCAGATCCATCCAGTCATCTTTTAAATTTCATTACCGTTTTTACAAAATGTTTATTTTTAGTAGGTACTAACCTTTCTGATACTATTATATACTTGATCAAGTAATTAAAATATATAAAAGTAAACAGTATAATAATATAAAATATTCCATCTTACATTATATTTTTACTTCATATTGACCGGCTATGAAACCTGTTCCCCAAAAAGAGCAATCTGGAAGTTACTTCGGTTACTCAATACTCACTCAATACTCAATTCGGTTACCAATTACTCACCTTCTTATGTTGATTTCTGGTAACATTTTCAATTTAACTTTTGATTTAACATTATATGTTGTTAATTATAGATACATATTGTAAAATCTTAATCTTTTTAAAAAATAAGTACTTCACTATATTTTCTTTCTCTACTTTTTTTTTGACTTAATTTATTTAATTATTTCCCTATCCCTATCTCCATCATTAGTCTGTTCCCTATCCCAGTTAGTCTGTTCAACTATTTCCCTATCCCTATCTCCATCGTTAGTCTGTTCCCTATCCCAGTTAGTCTGTTCAACTATTTCCCTACCCCTATCTCCATCGTTAGTCTGTTCCCTATCCCAGTTAGTCTGTTCAACTATTTCCCTACCCCTATCTCCATCGTTAGTCTGTTCCCTATCCCAGTTAGTCTGTTCAACTATTTCCCTACCCCTATCTCCATCGTTAGTCTGTTCCCTATCCAGTTAGTCTGTTCAACTATTTCCCTACCCCTATCTCCATCGTTAGTCTGTTCCCTATCCCAGTTAGTCTGTTCAACTATTTCCCTACCCCTATCTCCATCGTTAGTCTGTTCCCTATCCCAGTTAGTCTGTTCAACTATTTCCCTACCCCTATCTCCATCGTTAGTCTGTTCCCTATCCCAGTTAGTCTGTTCAACTATTTCCCTACCCCTATCTCCATTGTTAGTCTGTTCCCTATCCCAGTTAGTCTATTCAACTATTTCCCTATCCTCATCTCCATCGTCAGTTCTTGAGCTGTTTCCCTTTCTCCATCATTAGTCTGTTCAACTATTTCCCTATCCTCATCTCCATCGTCAGTTCTTGAACTGTTTCCCTATCTCCATCATTAGTCTGTTCAACTATTTCCCTATCCTCATCTCCATCGTCAGTTCTTGAACTGTTTCCCTATCTCCATCATTAGTCTGTTCAACTATTTCCCTATCCTCATCTCCATCGTCAGTTCTTGAGCTGTTTCCCTATCTCCATCATTAGTCTGTTCAACTATTTCCCTATCCTCATCTCCATCGTCAGTTCTTGAGCTGTTTCCCTATCTCCATCATTAGTCTGTTCAACTATTTCCCTATCCTCATCTCCATCGTCAGTTCTTGAGCTGTTTCCCTATCTCCATCATTAGTCTGTTCAACTATTTCCCTATCATCATCTCCATCGTCAGTTCTTGAACTGTTTCCCTATCTCCATCATTAGTCTGTTCAACTATTTCCCTATCCCTATCTCCATCCTTAGTCTGTTCAACTATTTCCCTATCCTCATCTCCATCGTCAGTTCTTGAGCTGTTTTCCTATCTCCATCATTAGTCTGTTCAACTATTTCCCTATTCCTATGTCCATCGTCAGTTGTTGAGCTATTTCCCTATCCCTATCTCCATCGTTAGTCTGTTCAACTATTTCCCTATCCTCATCTCCATCGTCAGTTCTTGAGCTGTTTCCCTATCTCCATCATTACTCTGTTCAACTATTTCCCTATTCCTATGTCCATCGTCACTGTCAATGAATCAGACAGTAAAAGAAATAAACTATGTTGGATATCTGATCTGTTGTAAGACAGTAACTTAAGTTAAAAATTAAATATTTTGAATGCTTAAATTTCTTTTACTGTTTACCTTGGTCTACCTGTCACAAGTAGTAATTACATGCAGTGTTTATGTGTATAACACTTTCATGTGTTTTTATGTTGTTTAATCAATTTAAATTCTATTTGTTATATTTTCAGACTACAAACATTTTTTTTTTGTTTTTAGTATGTTAGTTCACCCAAATAAATTATTTAATAATTTATTAGCCTCTTAATGAGATTTTAAAAATAACTTAAGGACCAAGAGGAGATTTTCTTTCTAATTTTAAAATGAACAGAGGTAGATTTTTAAAAAAAAAAATGGTATTGAAGATAGTATGAACAAAGCAGTATTTTTCATTTGAATTTAAAAAAAAGGGGATGTTATTCAGTATTGATCAGAGAGTAAATGACTCACTCGACGTTCACACAAGAGTGCAATACCAGGCATTGCTTTTATTAGATTATCGTACAATGTATTTTGTTTGGCCCTCAACAAACATTTGCATTTACTTTGTAAATATTTGGAATGTTACACTGAAATGAATAACATGGTCACTATCACTGATAGCTTATGAACACACCTACCAGTAAACAATGGGTGCTCAAGCAACTCCAAATGTTTTAGGGAAGCTCTTTTTTAAACTCCCATCTTCATATAAACTGCACAAATAAATACATTATTTTTAATTTAAATTTTAATGTTTCATTAATTGATTTTGTTTGATATATATCTCCATTAATTTGTTGTATTTTATTTTAAAATAGAATATGAAGACTACCTCGGTAGGGTAACTTTTAAATAAGTATTATTAACAGTTATAAAATGAGAAATGATACATTTGAAAGATATGTTTTTCATTACATAGAGAAAAAGACGTCACATTATGACCAAGGTAAATAACATATGGGATAGTAATGGAGTGATTAAGCACCTCTAATAGCCTCTAACACTCAACTCCGACTTTCGACTTTCACGAGGCTACCCTGTTAACCTGCTAAATGCAGGGACAAACGAAAAAGGAGGAGAAGGTGATCAGGGGCTGGGCCTGACCGCCTTTGTTTCACAACCTTCTTAATCCCCAAATCCCCTTCTTTTATCCTAGCCCCAATCTAAGGTGTTATGCGATCAGTGCCGAAGGATGGATGATACAGGGGTTACTGTATTATGAACGGAGCCTCAAGGGTACCAGGCGATCCCCTTCAGTAAATAGCCTTACTCCGGTATGCGGTGCTCTTCAGGAGTAGACAAAATACCACCGATAGAGAAACAAGTATTTTGCCTGTATGATACTAAGGAGAACGAAGTCCGGAGACGATCCTCCGGAAGCGCAGGGGGTCCAAAAGCTCTAACTAGTGGGAACCAACATCCCCCACAAGTGCACCTAAGGACCCGAAGAAGGAGAAAGGAAGTTACTTTCTCCCGAAACGCGAAGAAGACTGTCCCAAAGAAGAAGAAAGATAGATTCTTTCTCCTGAAACGTAGGGAGCCTGAATGAACATTATCAATGATGGTTTATGCAGATTCTGCAAAGAATAGGAAGAAACACCGTTGCACCTGCTGAATGACTGTAAGGCAACTTTGCTGCACAGGAGTAGGTGCTTTGGGACACTCAACAAAACCATAGAAAAACGTTTGCCGCTGGAACCAGCAAAAGTGCTGAGCTTCTTGTAGGCGTTGAAGCTAACTGCTGGAGTACTTTAGTACAGAAGAGGGGAAGTACAAAAGTTTTTTTTTAAGTCGCAGTGCTATAGTCACCCTTCAATAATAATAATAATAATAATAATAATGGTAAATATGCGACAGAGTGAATAAGAATAATAATTCCTTCAACAGAAGTCTTCTCTGTACTTCAGATGTTAATAATATCCAAACATAAAGAGCGAAGAAAATAACAACTGTAAGGAGATTAGAATGCATTGTTTTCCAAATTAAATACTTGTTTTATTGTTAGGTTTGGAATAAAAATGTAATTTGCAAAGTTAAATACTACACATATATATTTCACAACAACACCATATTTTAAATTGAGACTCATTTAAACTGTTTTTAATATATCATTAATCCGAAGCTCGTCGTAGGTCATGATTCTAAAGCATTGATATACTGGTGATTCAAATCATTTCCTCATTTCCGTAGAAACTTAAGTCAACTTCTCACTGCAAAAATTACTGAATTCATTTTTCTGTATTAACGAGCTGAATGGAATTAATTTCAATTTTACACTAAGTTTTTCAGATGTTTCCAAAATTTGATATTTCAAAAACTTTTTCTTACTCCAGTTTACATTAATCAAAAAAATAATTAATTTTTTTAAACTCAAAAACACTAAATTATGAATTTAATGAATAATAATGGTCTCATTAAAAAAGTAAAATGTTTAATTATTTTATTTATTTCATTTAGCTGACTGCACCACTCATTTGGTAGTATCTTAGCTCTTCTTCTTCTAGTTTCTTTCTGACGACAAACTGCCGATCGTAATATTGATTCTAGTAAGTGTCTTCGATCTTTTTCTATTGCTATTTTTTATCAGTTATATATATATATAAAACTATATATACTATATATTACGATAACTATATATATTATATATACTATATATATATTACGAATATATATATATTCTTAAAAGTTGGAAGCAGTCCTTCTTGAATAAATATATTTAAAAACGTTACGTTTGAAGTTGAAGTTTGCTGAAACATTCAACGAAGTTAACTAAGGTGAAATCAGATATAACGTTTTTAAATATATATATATATATATATAAAGATTTCACATAAAGACGTGAAACAACAATCAATGATCAAACCACAATAAGAAATGGGAAAACAAGACTAAGATCTTTCAACCGTAACAAGCGGTCTTCGTCAGAGTCAAAAACCCAACTGACTCAGTTGGGTTTTTGACTCTGACGAAGACCGCTTGTTACGGTTGAAAGATCTTAGTCTTGTTTTCCCATTTCTTATTGTGGTTTGATCATTGATATATATATATATATATATATATATATATTAAAGAACTGTTTTCGATCCTTTTTTTCTCTCAATCTAAGCGAAATATCTTCACTAAACCACTTCATATCTTCTATAGGAGATCATCTAAACTTGATAATCTCGTTTCTTATAGATCATTGAAACAAGCTCGTAATGATCCTGTAACGTTATGTGAACACCGTAACGGCTTAATCTACCCTATCCATAATAACCCTCGCGCCCATTTGTCCTACCTATAAATATCCTTAATCATCCTCTGAACTTTTTCAAGTGATGCACATATAGTAACTCTGTACCGCTTGGACACCACTATAAGTGATTTATTTGACATTGGCCTGACCACTGAATTACTTGGGCCCCAATGAATAATCACAGGTCGTCTGTTGAGCAGCATAGTAATTTGCCTGATATGATTTACGCCCACTTCCATTGTTTCCCTATTAATGAGTGCTATAATATTCAAATTTTGTGACTTTCACACAAAAATGATACCCACGCAACTATAATGGCCTCTGAGGTCGCACTTATTGGTTTTTTGGTTCTAGATCTATAACTGGTCTTAATAAGCATCAGATAATGTTTATTATGAAAAGAAGATCTCTTTGATAAAATGGTACCCTGTATGCTAAGTAAAATGAGAAAAGTGACCAAAGGTTGGTTAGTAAAATTTCAAAACACTATTTGACAGAATAATGTTAGGTTTACTCTTTAACCAATTTTGGTTTACTCTAAAAAACCAATCAAAATGTGAAAAGAACGTACAAGAAAAGATAGTATGTTTTTGTAATAATATTACTACAACCATGGTAGTTGTACAAAAATATTTTTTTATTAAAAACATTATATCATTTAAAGTCGATTTTGGTAAAGTTTTTGCCTGTCCTAAAATTGTGTCAAACATTTTTTAATCATCAAATTTAATATAAGAAAAAGTTTCAACACCCATAAACACACTGTTTTAAAGGTGATATTGAAATATAGAATCTGGTGCAGATTGAAGGAAGAAAACTTTATAACATTCTAAAGAATATTCACAATCACAAATAGAGAAATATCTAACTACAAGGGCAGATAAGCTGACTGGACAGAGCAGCTAGAGTTTAATTTATATTACAGATAGAATCTTAGCAATAGAGTGATGGATTATGCTTTTTAGATTCCTACTATACTACTTTATGAATTATTCATAATCTAAATGCTAATGCCCTTAACTGAATTCTAGTTTCCTAATAAATTAATATTATTTTAATCTAAAAAAGCCTAGAACCGATAAATAACTCTAACTATATATATATTTTTCTAAACAATGGCGTTTCTATTTTATTAACCTTTACCTATTTAGAGGAGTTTTTAAACTTTGTAATTTCTTTCTTCTTAGTTCATTTAACAAAAGTTTAAAACTTTTTACAGTTTGGTATCAAATAAAAGGAGGTTCTTATAATAAAGAATAATTCAATATTGGGAAAATTTATATAACTAAAAAAAAGACGTATATTCGAAATGAATGTAACTCACTCTGTTGTATGGTAAGTTAAAACAACTGTAGAAATTACACCATTATTTCTTAACCATTGGTTAGGAAATAAAATCACTATAGAAAAAAAATTATATTTTTTATCACTTAATAATATTATGATGTAGAAACGTATACAAATAAATGGAGTGAAACCCCCAAAACATGCCCTCAACTTTTGTTAACACTTATTTCTTCATTCCCTGTGAGAACGGATTAAATCTATTGTTACAACTAATTGATTGTGTTAAAAATATATTATGTAAATGTGAAATCATAGTTCTAATAACTTCTATTCAGGATTGTACTTTTCTTCAGAGCAGCAAGAAATGAGTGTCACCATTACAAACAGACCAGCTATGGTATCGTCAGGGATGGTTTTCATATGTTTGCTGACGATTCCAGCACTAACTACACTAGCTAAATGAATTTTGAGAGATTATGGTCTGAACTATGACTGCCACGCAAAATCAATCCGCAGTAATGACCTTCCTTTCAATACCCGAGAGAGATTCAAAGGAGTAAAACTTGCAAAAAAAGGCTGAAAAAAATTAACTAGTTTTACCAATAATTCATTATAAACTTTAAAAAAAAAATGATTAAACTTTAGGGTCTGCATTTTCTTCTATCAAAGTCAGGCTGATTTTAAATAGACGCCCACAAACCAAACTTTAATCAAGAAAATGTTGTTAGCATCACTTTTATGATACGAGTACATTGTATGAAAAGAGTTGTAAGATCATCACAGAAACCAAGAATAGTAACCTAGAGCTGTGTGTTTAACTTTAAAAAAAAAAGAATAGAGCTTAATGCAGTTCATGTGGAAAATAAGATTTGTGAAAATAAAACGAAAATTTGATAATAAAACCAAAGACTCTCATGTTTACATAGAATGTTTTCAAACTAAATTTTCATCAAGCCTTTAAGGTTTATGTTTTTTTGCTCACTGTAACAATGCATACTTTTTTTATAATTTCACATGTCTGTTCTTAAAAAAAAAGACGATTTAAAAGGGAAAAAAACATTATGACTTTTTCCTCAGGTCAATGTAAAAAATTAAATTTTTTTTTTAATCCTGTTTAAAAGTTATGTTTGTTTTAAAATTATTTGGCTTCCTAAGAGCCAAACGGAACACTTAAAGGTATTAGGTATCAGAGTTACATATATCATTTCTTTGTATTTTTTTTTTCGTATATAAGTTACCTCATTTACCACTAGTTTTATTGGGATATAGGAATTTTCCTCAGCATTTTAAAGTGGTTTGCATTTTTTTTTGTATTCTTTTATAATTTCTTTGATTCTTTAAGTTTTCAATGTTTTCATCATGACAGTGATGACTGTCAAGAGCAGGAATGGTAACGAGAATAAGGTGGGGGGGGGGGGGGGGGTCGACCCTCATTCCTGGGGATCGCTCTTGTGATACTCTAGCGCCCACGTGTCAGAGTCAAGGCCCGCGAGAGGGTTTTCTATGGCCCGCAGGATGATATTAGTTTATTATTAAAACCGACCCACAGGCTGCAGAAGTTTTACACGCACCAATACTACATTTCCCACAATGCAAAGGCGATGCAGCGAGCGTGGCTTCATTTCATAATTTATCAGCAGTCATTAGCATAATAAGAAAAGTTAACTTTCAGATACCCTTCAAAAATGCCAAAACAGAAGGTGGGCACTGAGAACTAGTGGTTTCAAACAAGGTGGGAGTCGAAGTACATGTTCACGGAGTTAACTGGAAAACCTGTATGTCTAAATGAGAAAATATACTGATGCTGCCTTGAATAATACCGCTTCAAACATTTAACGTTCATGTTATGGGGATTTATATTTAAAGGAAATTTGTCTTTTGTGCTGTTGAAAATTAAAAATGACTGACAAAGCCATAAGAAAATATTGCTTCATTTATCCGATCATATTGCAATATATTTGTTAGGTTTTCAGTAGGTTCAATTTCATTCACTACACTATATGTGGTCATTTTAAAAAAATTCAATAAACATTTGATCAGTCCGGCCCTCGGCTTGTTGCTACATTTTTTATGTGGCCCTTCGTCCATTTTGACTTTGACACTTCTGCTCCAGAGAGAAGTAAACTTCCCGAGAAAACAAAAAGTGAAAAATTAAAAAACGGAAGTAATATAAATGAAAGAGCAAATACACACAAAAAAAAAATACAAGAAACAATAATGACAGTAATAAAAGATATATGAATAGATCAAAAATTAATAAACATTTGTAAAAAATAATCAAAACAAAATATTACGAAAGCTAATGATATGACAATATTTTAAAAAATGAAAACTAGTATAGTAAGTTCAAATCAATTAGTAAGCTTGCTCTGATGAGTCAAATGATGACTTCTCTAAATTCTCCAAGAGTTACTTGATTATTGTCATGGAATAACTTTTTTAAGACCTGAACCCTAAAACTGCCATTGAAGTTGAGATTGCAGGTATCAGTGACTATGGCAACGAGAAGGTGACTGGACTGTAGGCCAGTGATGGCGAACCTATGTCACGCGTGTCAGTATTGACACGCAATCTTATTTATGGTGACACGCATCTTCAAAGACAAAAAAAAGCATAATTTAAATATTTGTCTCTC
This sequence comes from Hermatobates lingyangjiaoensis, assembly GCA_026182355.1. Taxonomy (NCBI): domain Eukaryota; kingdom Metazoa; phylum Arthropoda; class Insecta; order Hemiptera; family Hermatobatidae; genus Hermatobates; species Hermatobates lingyangjiaoensis. The sequence goes on along the minus strand of JAPFBL010000097.1, from coordinate 482,841 downwards.
ATAACAGCCAAAATGGTTATTAATAATATATTATTAATACTGTAAATAATAATTAATAATTTCTTTCTGAAACCAGACGTGAATGTACAAGTACAATAATTTGTGTAACGAATATACATATTAAAAACATCTAAACATATTCTTTTAATATTGATGTTAATGCTAAATTTTGAAAACATGCAAAATTCTAAATGGTAAAATGCTAAATTCTTGTTACATAATTTTAGTTTTTGTATTTTAAATGGAACAAGCAGAAATACCCGGCGTTGCCCGGGTCTAGAAGTTCTAAGTATAAAATTTGAAATGATCGAAATGAAAATTGGGTTCAATATTATTTTATGCATTTTTGTCTTACGATTCATCATTCATGATCTACAGTCCCTTGGACGTTTTTTAACATTTTCAGGAGAATAGTGGTACCTAGGCTATGAAAGAAGCATCCTCTAGAGCAAAAAATCATTATATAACTTTGAGCTCAATTTTTATTTCCAACATTTCATATTTTATGCATTAAGGCCGTAGACGCCATATTTCTTGAGAAAAAATGCAAAAACTAAAAATTGGCAAATTTTTGAGGTTTTTGGGCCCTAGGGGGCCTGGGTTAGGCTGCCCCCCAGAGTTTAATAGCCTAAAACCTCCCCAAGACCTATAGAAAGTGCCTTTAAAAGAATTTTTGAAAAAAGTCCATTGTAGGCCGAATGCATAAGGTACAAACATACATACATACATACATACATACAGAGCCACGAAGTCAATTTATATCTAGATTCTGAAACTTGTTATAAAAATGATGGTCAAATCTACAATTTGTGAATGAAATTTGTTTGAAAGATAATGTGACACTTGGGACAAAAAATTTGATTTTTGAAAATTGTAATGTGAAACTTGTGACAAAATGTTTAATAGTTGAAATTGTTATGTGAAACTTGTGGCAAAAAAATAATTGTTTGGAATTTATAATTTGAAACTTTTAAAAAAAATTTAAGAAACTATTGATAATAGCTAAAGCTTTGTTAAAGTTAATAAGAAACCCATATAAAAATACAATAATTGTCTTTAATATCAATCTGAAAACAATAATAAAATTTCTGGTACCTGGTTGTTTCCAATTGAACAAAGCGTGTGGAAATATTATCATAAAGATTAACCTACCTGCGGCCGCCATTACCAATTAAAGTCAAAATGTAAACAAACAGGTTATACAGCAAACCTTATCTATTATAATATTTTTGGGATATTACATGAACCACAACTCTGATTTTCGATTTTTATTTCCAACATTTCATATTTTATGCATTAAGGCCGTTGACGCCATATTTCTTGACCAAAAATGCAAAAACTCAAAATTGGCAAATTTTTGAGGTTTTTGGGCCCTAGGGGGCCGGGGTTAGGATGCCCCAAAGAGTTTAATAGCCTAAAACCACCCCAAGACCTATAGAAAGTGCCTTGCAAAAGAATATTTGAAAAAGGTCCATTGTAGGCCGAATCCATAAGGTACAAACATACATACATACATACATACAGAGCCACGAAGAGAATTTATATATAGATTAAAAAATTAATTTAACATTTAAATATTTTTTTTATTTATTAATATAAAATTATAAATTCTGAAAACATGCTAAATTCTGAATGCTAAAATAGTATTTTTTTTGTTTTTATACTTTAGATGACATTAAACAAATAATAAATTAAACAAATAATAATACACTTAGAAAAATAATAAATATTTGTATTTTCTTTTTAGTCTTTACGTTTACGATGTGTGACATGCTGCGAAAATTATTTGTCAATTTGTCAAAATTTTGGCACGCCGAACTCAAAAGGTTTGCCCCAGCACTGGTGTAGATGAATCAAAACTCTTGTGGATATAAAGGATCGACATTCGTAGTTTTTAAACCTAAATAGAAAAAGGTTTTTCCAGTTATACACATCATAATATAAAAAGTTAGTCACTCTTCTTGACGTAATTTATTTAAATTTTAAACCTACACAGGCATTCCTTAAAAGTTCAGTTATGTCAAAACATAACTATAGTTTACAGTTAAATTCAACTCCTCTTGAGTTCTATTTCATTCTCATTTCTTGATCATTTTTTATTTATTCCACATTAAGTGCTGCACATTTCTTTTATTGCCTTCCAAAAACCCTATTCTAAAGAAAATGAAAACATTATTATGTTTGATAAATAAGAAGATTAAGCCATTAGTGCAATGCTTTAACCTCTTAACTTTGCAACTTAAAAGCTAAAACAAAACACTTGATTGCAGAGAATGTGCCTATTTAAATTGTCTTTTACCATTATTTAGAAAGATCCCATTAAAACACTCATCTTGGTCAATTTAGATAGTGCCTTTTAATGGAAATTACTCAGTTTGATAATTGAAAAAGGGATTAAAACAACACTTTTCAATCATTCAAAATATACCGACTTTCAGTAACCTAAACGACTTGTGAACTCTTTTTTTCTTTCCTTTCAAACTCAATAAACACTAACCTTGATAAATATTTTGGGATGCTTCTTTTTTATTTGAAAATAAGATTAGGACAATAATAATTTGTACTGAGTAATTAGTACAAAAATAATTAATGAATGTAATTAGTAATACAGTAAATTTATAAAGTAAGCACATTAGTAAATGTTCATAAATTTAAATGTTCGGATGTTTTCTGAATAAATTTATAAATATATTTCACATCCCTTACATAAGGAGTAATAGAAGTATTACATTCAGGTTAAAACTGATGTTAAATTATTAGCGGAAATACACGATTTAAGAACTACTAGTTCTTACTACTAGTACCAACAAAATGGGTTTTCCAAATTGCTCTGGTTGTGGATGTGTGTTTGTGTGTATGGGTGTGTGTGTGTGTGTGTGTGTGTGTGTGTGTGTGTGTGTGTGTGTGTGTGTGTGTGTGTGTGTGTGTGTGTGTGTGTGTGTGTGTGTGTGTGTGTGTGTGTGTGTGTGTGGTGTGTGTGTGTGGGTGGGTGGGTGGGTGTGTGTGTGTGGTGTGTGCGTGTGTATGTCTGTATGTGTATAACTGAGTGTGTGTGTGTGCGTCTGTGTTTGTCTGTATGTGTATAATTTAATGTGTGTGTATGCGTGTCAGTGTATATATATATATATATATATATATATATATATATATATATAAAGATTTCACATAAACACGTGAAACAACAATCAATGACCAAACCACAATAAGAAAATGGGAAAACAAGACTAAGATCTTTCAACCATAACAAGCGGTCTTCGTCAGAGTCACAAACCCAACTGAGTTGTTTTCCCATTTTCTTATTGTGGTTTGATCATTGAATATATATATATATATATATATATATATATATATATATATATATATATATATATATGAAAGAGAGAGAGATAGTGTTCAGAGTATCTCAAAAACCAAAATATTTATATATTACCAACTGTCCTATTTACGTTCTCGCTGTTATGGATCAAAACCATTACTTACCACCAATATTGCACTATTTAAAGGAGTACTTTAACTGTAAACTAATTATTAAAAATAATGTGCTAATAATTTTGGCATCAAAATATGTCCTTTTTTTAAATAAGAAGCAAAAATAATTAATGGTATTTAGCATTCAAACGGACTGGAAGTGAACTGTTGCACCTTTGCAAATAATACAAATTGTAGGGTAAATACCAAATAATAACTGATTGCACTACCTTAGAATTAGAAACAATACAAATGTATGCACAACAACGTATTCTGCAAAAATATGCATAAAACTTATACCTTGCCTGGTTTTTATCCCACAGCTATCCTGAGAAATTCAGAATAAATTACTTAGCTTTGTCTAAGTACAATGAAAGTATACACATATAGACAATGCTAAAAGGTTTTAACTGCATTCTGTATCTGATCGTTATACAGTTCTGATATCTAGAATCTAGAAAGAACATTTCTTCATTTAATTTTATTTAAATGTTATGTACTTATTCATGATCATTATCTCAAAAAAATTGTTTTTCAACGTCTTTTAACAATACCCTTCCTAACATAAATGTCATGTAACGTTTTTCTTGGTAATTATTGACAATAAAACCCTTTTTAGAATGCTTAAGCACGAGTATGTTCTTAGCAGACATAGCAGGCGGAGACAAACGTTTCCTAACTGCAGATGTATACGTACATACTGTACGAACATACGCGCACAATAGACTTAAAATTTTTATTAAAATTAAGAAATGAAAAAATTTTTTTTTAACTTTGTATAACTTTTATTATTTGTTTTAACTTCGACGTTTATCACTTTTTTTGATTTTGAGTTCCATATTTTTTTGCATTTTTTTTACTTGTTTTAAGCTTTATTCATTTCATTATATTCTTACTTTTTCTGCTCAGGTTCATTTTCAGCACTGTTTGTTACCTGACGTTTTGTGAAAAACCCATCCAAGGACTTTTACTAAGGTCATACACATTTTCTGTTGTAATATATGTACGATTAGGGATCTTTTTCCCAAATGACCAGTATCGTCATAATTGAACACTTGCTGTGAGACCTAGCCCTCCGATACCACCAATTGTTCGATTTTTAATACTAAGTAGCCTGCTGTTTTCTTATAAACACTTTATGCTTATTCATGTCTAACAATAGAGTGAATGCCAGTCCTCTTCTTAAATTGTTCACACCACCAACAAAAAACCTTTCGTATGATGAAAAAAAGTTCGTAAGATGTGGCAATTTTTTTCAGAAAGACTTTTCGTAAGAAAGGAAATTCGTAAAAAGAGGCTTTCTTATGAAGAAGCAATAACATTGCATAAGGAAAATCATTAAAATAAGTCATTCAGTTTAAGAAAACCATGACTTAAAACTGTACCCATGGGAAGTGTATAGGTACAGTTGTGAAGTATTCTGTTAGACAGATCTTTAATTAACCTTCTTTCTGTCATGTAAACGCATTTTTTTTACGATAATGGTTCAAATTAATTTTTTTTTATTTTTTATAGTTCAGTTCTTAAATCAAAACTGCTATATAATAGAATAATTTTGAAAGTATTAAAATAATAAAATCAGTAATTTATTCATGATTTGAGAGTTTTAAATAGATTTCAGTGATTCAATATTACCTTCTAAATAAAATAAAATGGGACAGTTTATTTATAGATTCTTGCAAGCTTTTAACTCTCTTAAATATTTTTTGAGTTTTTTTTTACAATTTCTTTAAGAAAGAGAAATGATGGTTTTATTCCAAATGCAACGGCTCGTGTAATGCATTTGATCTTAATAAAATTTCACGAGTTACAAACTCAACTGTAATAGTATATGAACCTGATTTTATACTCAATAATTGAGTAGTAATGGGTCATCCTTCTGTAACCGTTAAATTAAAACATGCACTATAAAATGAACTTAACTGCAATGAATATTTCTAAATCAAAATATAATTGAACTATAAATAAACTAATACAGTTATCAGTTGTTTTAAACAAATTCATAAATCACGTTAATTTCATTACAGCCTCCAAAGGCGCAAAGGGAGTGTCAACATTTCTTAGTGTTCAAGTATAATACAAAGGAATGTTTATGATAATACAACTTCTGCCGCTTTTGTTACAAAAACGTTTCCACAATATCGAACATATTTATTTGTCTAAAGTTCATATCGCCTTAATGAAAATAGCCAGCCAAATTACTTTTACTTCAATTTATTAGACAAAAACTAGTTAATAAGGTACTCGAGATAATTGGTGGATATGAGAAAGAAAATTCTTCTACATAATTGAGAAGTTTAATTTTGGTTGAAGCAAAATATTTTGGCGCTAAATAATTAGGTAGTCTTAACGTTACACGCGCCTTGATTAATAGGTGTTTTCAGTAATTTACCTCCCAACAACCCCTGCACATTTCACAGTAATTGCCAGTGAAAAAATATTCCTCTTGGAATTTATATTTCCATAATATTAAAGAGAGAACGATAAAAAAATTAATTGATTAGATGCTATGATTTAAAATGACTAATATTTATGAATATCTTTTATGAACATTTAACTTTTATTTATTATTAACGTTTTTTTATGAATATCTTTTTCTAAATTTGTTTAAATATATATTGAATATTTTAAATATTTAAATAACTTAAAAGAGTATAAAGTATAAAACAAAATAAACTCTTTGAAACAGGAATTATTTATTATTACTAGAAGAAGCTGATACAGCCTTCAAAATCAACTGTACTTTAATATAAGGGCCAGGGAAGCCTAGACTTGAGTGTTCACCTCAGAAATGGTAGATCCCAGATTCGATTTCCATTCTGTCCGCAAACTATATACTTTTTAATCAATGAGAAAACGAGAAATAGATGTGATCATACTTATTAATGAGTCAAAATCATTAACCTAAAAACAGTCCAACACGTGCTCAAAATCAAATTAACTTACTTTTATTTATTTTAAAAAAAGCTATAGTAACCTACACTCAACTTTACTACAAACAAACATAATACCAAACTCATGAACAACCGACTGATGTTCATTATAATTAATATAACTCACTCTCTCTCTCTCTCTCACTCTCTCTCTCCCTCTCACTCACTCTCTCCCTCTCACACTCTCTCTCTCTCTTTCTCTCTCTCTCTCTCTATATATATATATCGTATCCATAGAATTTGTAGCAATATTCAGGACAAACGACACCAGATTAGTCAACTGAAAAATAAATTTCTTGAACGAGGCTACCCCCAACATCTTCTTGATAAGCGTATCATCCCGGCTGGAATCATTCATACACCTCGAAATAATTGCATTTCCGATAATAATAGCCCCTTCCTCACCACCACATACTTTCCCACAATTAATAAGTTACGCTTAGTCATCAAGGAACTCTTCCCTCTCCTGTCATCCTCTCCGACCACTTCCAAGATTTTCACCAAATCACCACGGATTTCCTTTAGACGACCCCCCACTCTGGGAAATATCTTCTCCCACAGAAGTTTTAAACGCTCCAGGCCTGCACCTGACACTTTTGGCACAAAGCAATGTGGTAGAAGGAAATGCCTCACCTGTCCCATCATCAATCCTGACAGCCATTTCATTTCGACAGTGAACAACCATTCATACCCTCTCTCCTTTGCTAGTTCCTGCACTTCCAGTAATTGTGTTTATCGTCTGGACTGCTCACAATGTGACTCATTCTACGCGGGCCTGACTTCCACATCACTTAGTCTCCGAATGAATGGTCACAGGTCATCCGTTGGTCAACGCAAGCAGCTGCCTGTTGCCACCCACGCCAATCTCCATAACCTTCCCTTCAACGATTGCTTCAGGGTTAAAGTATTAAGAAAACTCTCAAATGATGACACCCAGACCACTCTAAGGGCTTCTGAGGAAGCCTTCATTTGGTTATTGGGTGCAAGAAATTCCCCTGGTCTAAATTTAATCAGATGATTTTTTTTTCTCGTTTAATTTTAGTTTCATGTTTTTTTTCCTTTCCTTTCTCTTTTTTACTTTTCTCCTCTCTTTTACTTAAATATCACTTTTATAATTTTACTTACTCACAGCCTAAACTGGTCCACATTGGTAAGGTGGCTGCACTGCGTGTCATTGTATCGCGCCAGTCTACATCGGCCAGTGGACGCATTTAGGTCTCCGTTCCTTCATTCTTTCTCCTTTTATTTTCTTTCTTTCTACTCTCCTGAAGACGGCAAGACGCCAAAATTATCGAGATTCGTGAGTGTTCGTCCTTTTTCTTGTGTTCTCTAGCTGCAACTTTAATTATATATATATTAAGAAATGGGAAAAAAAGACTAAGATCTTTCAATCGTAACAAGCGGTCTTCGTCAGAGTCAAAAACCCAACTGAAACACTAGATGCAGAAAACATCTGGTGAGGAGTTGAGAAGAGTGGGAGGGAAGAGTGGTATTTTAAAAGGGTGAAAGCGCCGGAAAGGACTAATGTCCAGAAAGGGATGTTTGGGGAAACAAAGGAGTACAGTTAGAAAGAGTAAAAAACTATCCGCTAGCTGTCAACCCTCTTAGAAAAGGCTATTGACCTCGTAACGAAAGTATAAAGTTTGAAAAGACCGTTAATTTATGGGCCTCTGTCAAGCTAGACAAACAATTTTTCTCTATAGAGTCGAAGAAAGGAAAAAGATGACAGAAATAGGAGTAGGTATCGCACATGGTATTCATCGATAAAATGATTTCACGTGTTGATGTGAAATCTTTATATATATATATATATATATATTGATAATAGTATCGACCGTTGAATAGAAACAAAACTTAAGTTTATTAGGACTCAGTCAGTCCTTCAGGTTCAAAGTAAACTCTTATTGCCAACCATTCGTTTTATTTAAAACCTTTTCCATAGAAGTATAAAGTTTTTTGAAACAGAAAAACTATATATTGCATTAAAGATTTTTTACAAAAAATATAGTCTATGGATTTTAATAATAACTGTCTAGTTTTAATGAACGTGACACTTATTTTTTTTGTTTCAAAAATTGTATACTTCTGCCTATGAAAACGGTTTTAAATAAAAACTGAAACTTTGGCAATGAGAGTTTAATTTGAACCTGAACAACTGACCGAGTCCTGTTAAAATTCAATTATATATATATATATATATATATATATATATATATATATTACCACAATTAAAAGAAACGGTCCAGCGGACTTTTTTACAATAAAATAAAAAACGAAGGAAACACACAGAAAGACACAGACATAACTCACATCGAAATATCGATGTGTATGTCTTTCTGTGTGTTTCCTTCGTTTTTTATTTTATTATATATATATATATATATATATGATCAAACCACAATAATAAATGGGGAAACAAGACCAAGATCTTTCAACCGTAACAATCGGTCTTCGTCAGAGTCAAAAACCCAACTGGAAAACCCAACCCCAGTTGGGTTTTTGACTCTGACGAAGACCGCTTGTTACAGTTGAAAGATCTTTGTCTTGTTTTCCCATTTCTTATTGTGGTTTGATCATTGATTGTTATTTCACGTGATTATGTGAAATCTTATTATATATATATATATATATATATATTAAAAGTATATATATATATATATATATATTTTTAAAAGTATATATATCTTTATTGACATGGTCCCTTAATCCTTTTATTAAGAATATGAACTGTAAAATCCGATATGTTTTTAAGTTGAAAGCCTGAATCTAAACTGACTCGCACTCCCGTCAGTAACACCTGCGATATTGTGATTCTCATTGTTGTTACTATATTCAAATCAGATTTTAAGTACTTTAGTGACCTTTATAAATGTACATTGTAAAGTACCCTTTATTTCAACAGTTCCACGTACGATTTGAAAAAAAAACCTCCCTCTGATCCAAAGCACTCGTCTCAAATTCATATATAATGCGATCAAAGGTTTCTACCAATTCCAGGCAGAGATTCTGCCTTCTTTAAAAGAAATCAAATACATCTTTCACAAATAGTACTTATGTAAACAAATTTCTAATACATCTTGAACATGTATTTTTAGATTCTTCCACTAAAGATGTAGTATTCTTTACAAATGTAAATACAGTTGGAATGAACTTTTTAAAATAAATTGACATCTGTTCTTAACATAATTTAACTACTTGCTTAGTTATGATTTATCTGTCACGTCCTCTCGTGTAATCATTGAAGTGGGTAGTGCAAAAACGCTTAAAACTACAGAATATTTCCATGATTTCGAACTGTTTACTAGCTCATTCCCAGATATTTTGTTGTTAGTGGATACTCACAATAAAATCAAATTATTTAAAAAATAAATTATAAAACTTCATTTGTGTGGAGACTTTTGTTGGTTTATCCATTACCTCAGAATGAGTAAATACCACACAACTACGGATTGCACAACTAATGATTATTTAAACTGTTTTCATTTCTACATTTTCCATGCTTTTTTCTCTTATGGACCAGTAATACACTACACTAATATGTGTAGTGTATATTATTATTATATTATTACTAATTGATAATACTACAACTGAAGTTGCTGGACTCTTTAAGGGTTATTGGTCATAAAATCAGCTCTTCCAACGTCGAACATTTATAAATGCATTGTCATGCCTACAAGAAAACATATAATTTATTATTATTAACTAAAAAAATACGATTAAAAGATAGAAAAAATACTTTAGATAAATACATAATTAACCGCACTTTACAGTGAGTGTAAGAGTAAAAAAGGTAAGTTTTAACTCAGGCTAAAAAAAATTATGAACTCAATAACTTAATGAAGGAAATAAGGATGGGTGAAAACAACAAAACTTTAGGTAACAAAATATGCAAGCATAGGAGTGATAGTTAGAAAAAGAAAATAACTTTACGTTGAGAGTTTTTAATCAAACTATGATACAAATCACTCAGTCTTTGTCCTCGAGGTTAATAATAGCAGCAATTTCCTTGAATAATCTTTCGTGCCAGTTGTTTTCATTAAATATTATGGTCGTAGAGTCAAGATCAAAGTTATGTTTGCATTCTATTATATGTCGTGACAGTCCATTATTTGTTTTCTTTTGTTTGATAGAATATTTATGTTAAGTTAACGCTGGTTTTTAGGTGTTAGCTAGTTTCACCTATGTAGATTTTGTTACAGTCTACACAAGGTATGGAATATACATCATTACTTCTGAGATTTGTGAGGACAGACCTACTGTTTAGAGTTTTCTTATTATGGAAGGCTGATTTGATATGTCATTCTTATCAGCTTTTTTCGAAGCCTTTTAAACAATCTTTCGATGTAGGTTAGGTTAGGTTGCAGTGGCAGTTCCACAAGGGAACACACGTAGGCCGAGCATTGGCCCTTTGTGATACCACACAATGAAGATTGATTCTACAGTGGGAGTCCTAAATTTTGCCTAACTCAAATGTATTTAGAGTAGGGATCTTTAACGAGTACCTGACATCGTACAGGCTCGGGACCGACGGTTTAACGTCCTTCTCCGAGGGACGACGCGCTCAGATTTATTCACCTCCCGCGTGAATAAATCGGGGGCCAGGTGATGATCGAACCCCGGTCCTATCAGTTCAGATAGCACGTAACCACTTAGCTAGCCTGGCCCCTATTTTTCGATGTAAGTCATATAGGAAACAAAAATCTTTGTATCTTCGAGTTACCTGTGAGGAGTTAATGTACGGTTCCTATAATAGCTGAAAGTAATGTTCTCCATATTGGATCTGGCAAGTTTTTGAAGTGGCTTCTAGGATTTTATTATTTTATATTTTTTTTTTGATAATTTTTGAGGGAAATTATTTTTTTTTTGAGGAATTATGATTATGAGTTATTATTATCAAACCTAATTTGGCTTGAGAAAGAATACAAATGCGAGTATTTTTGAAAGACAACTTTAAATTTGTCATATCTCTTTATATTATAATAATTATAAAAATAAAAACCAGTTGATTGATAGAATTAGTTATGAGTTCGTTTCATAGGCTTACATGTGTTTAATTAAACTGCTGGTCACTGAACAGGCTTGACCAGACACTTCCATTGATATAACTTAAAAATATTAAGTGGCTAAGTTTAGCAGGTACTCATGTAAAACGCTGCTTTTAATGAGCTAACGATAGCATTGATACATGTGCTATCAATAAAAAAGTTAAAACTTGAATATAAATTATCACCTTATCTTAAATATTTCGAATATAACCGGGGCAAATATTATTGACAAACAATGTATGAAGCATATTTTTAATAAATAAAATATCTTTTACATTCAAAGCAAAACTATTTAATTAAATAGTGTTAAAAATATTATTGTAGTATGTTGTTTAATTTAGAATCAATGATATAATTTAACTATAAATTCTTTGATTTGTAAAAATGAATATTTAATCAAAATAAGACGTGAGAATAACTGTCCGTGATGTTTCAACAGAGCAAATCAGTTTTTTTCAAGATACCATTAGCATGGAGAGAGAGAGAGAGAGAGAGAGAAGTAAAAGTATATTGAATTTTAATGGAGGAAAGCTTATTGGTAGGAGAGTTGTTTTGCAATCAGGGTGTTGACAGTGGAGCACGTGTCTTTGATGGAACTGTATTTGCATACTATCATGAGGGAGACTCAGTTATAAAGAGCACAGGGTTGCAAACAGAGCAGTCCTGTCCTTTAACTCCCAAAATCTTATACGAATTACTATTCCCATTATGAAGTCAGCATAAACTTGCATATACATATATGTATATATAACTTTTTTTTTATAAACAGTTGAACCCTTTCCACTTAACTATAAGTATTGTATAGATGTGTTCTGTAATCGAGATTCGGTCAATTTTCTAGGTTTTAAAGGTTTTAAATAAAACTGAAACGTCGGCAACGAGAGTTTGATTTTGTATCCCGAAAAATTGACCAAATCCCGACTAGAGAACACACCTATTCTATCAAACGGTCGATATATTATTGAATCTCTTAAATAAGTATTGTAATTATAAAAAAAATGGATATCAAGTTTTGACGGATTTACATGTTTTGAAGTCCCTTAACTTCTTATTCGATGACATTTGTTTGTGTGAGTGTGTGTGTGTGTGTTTGTGTGTGACTGGGTGTATATCCAAAAGTTTGTGGAGTGGCTGCACTACAGATGTTTGATGGATTGAATTCATATTTTACACAAATATGGGCAATAAAGTGTATATGTCCGATATTGTATCAGAACAATATTGCTTGATAGGCAAGTCCCTTTATTGACAAAAATATTTTTTTAGACAACAGATAAAACTGAATCAATTTTTTTTTACTCTGACAAAGAAAAATTATTTTGGCTCAAAGATAATAGTAATTTTTCTGATATCTCACAGTAGTTTAAACGTTTATATATATAAAAACAGGTTTTGACTCTGACAAAGACCACTTGTTAGGGTTTAAAGAACTTGTCATTTTTTTCTTTTTTATATTGCGCTTTGATCATTGATATATATTGTATATATATGCCAAGCGAATGAGAAGATACAAGTGAATGCCGAAACTGCAGTTCACTTTAATAATATACATAAATATATTAAATTAAATTAACTAGTGGTCCTTAATAGAAAAACTATAACGATAACAAATAAAAAGAGCAAACAGGAAGCTATATACAGAACGGGCTTCATAAAAATCACATTTGTCATCCTATAGAAAAAGAAGTGATATTTCCAAAAGTCAGTTGTCAAAAATTTTAAGCAATATTTACCTGATTGGCTTCGCTATTTTATTTATTACATGGTATATTCATTTATATAAAAAAAAAATATCAAAAATATTAGTGATTGATATTAATTTTATTGGTTCTGATGTTAATATTGAAAAAAAATACTAAATTTATGTTATATTGAAATAAAAGTTAATTATTGATTAGTTGTTAACAGATAAGATATTGCCTTTGGTGAAAATTTATTTCCAAATATTCGAACAGCATATACAATTTGTTATAACAAAAGCAAAAAAAAAAATAGGGTGTCTACTTTAATCTAATTGTGGAGAAAATCCTTTTAAAAAGATTACCTCTAAACCAACAGTAGGTAAATCATATTAGACAAGCTTATTCTTTATACCGGCCCAACTATAGCTTAGAAATTGATCTTTATTGACAAAGAGGAAACTCAATTTCAGTGACGGCCATATGAGAGTGTTTTGTCGGGAGAATCGTTAAAGTTGCACGATGCAGAGGGAGAAGACGCTGTTTGATTGAAGGGGATGCTTGTTCTTCCTGCTGCTTCTACATTATTTAGTCCTTTCCTCTGACGTCACCCTTCCTCAGCTCCTAAAAACCTTCCTCCTCTCATTTATTCACTTGGTCCACTATTTTCCGGTCTCCATATGTTGCAACTCAGCAGATATAAATGGTGCCTCTCAAGACGTCATAACTTACACCAACTCCAATAACTGTGATATTACTTATCAAAACGGAGATGGATTTTCCTTTACCGCCGTCTTTTTTTTTGGATTTCTTATAGTCTGACATTTTTTTTATAAAAAAAACTCTATATTGTTATTATAAGATAAAAAAAATTATATTTTTAACTATTTTTAAATAAATATTCATAGCTTAAGAAACTATAAACATTTTAAAAAAAAAGTGAACGCATTAAATGTTTTATGTAGTATTTAATTCTGCCTACTTATCTTTACTTTATTCTTTGTAAATAGCAATTATTATAATTATTATAAACTTCACGGGATTACCTTAGCCTTAACCCCCCATAGCTAACCCAAAATGGATCAAAACTATTTTTCATCCGTTTTAATTATATTTATAATCGTCATTATTATCCTATTCTTATTTATTAAGCAAATTACTTAACAACTGTACTATTATTACCATTATTATTTTATCTATAGCATTGTATTTTAGAAAAAAAAAAAGAAAAAAAAGTAAAAATATAAAGAAAAGATACCGCACTGTTTTGAAATAGTAAAAATAATATAATGTTTTTTTATTTTTTGTTGTTTTTTGGTTTATGTTGATGAAGTAGCCAGGCACCTCCGCTCAAGGCTTTGCCTTCTAGAAGGTCCTCCACAAAAAGTAGAAAGCAGGAAAAAAAAATAGAAAAATCATGTTATGTAAACTAAATTATACTAATAATTCATGTATTTCCATTTATTTATATTATTACTATATGTTTGTGGAGAGTCAAATAAATTTATTAAATTTATTATTAAAACATACAGAAATTACAAAAAAAAAGATAATTCACATTCCAGATTAAGTGATGGAAAATTAGTTCTTTTTCATATTTTTTTTCTGAAATTAATAAGTTAATTTTACAAACCCTTCAATTTTTTTCAAATACTGATATAATTAGTTAGCAGATGTTCTTTTAAACATGTTTCATTAAAGTTACCCACTTTCTCGGCATTCACGACCATCAGACAGGTAGATTTGATACTATGAAATTTCCTGGTAACGTAGTTCAACTGGAAACGAAGTTCACCAAGTGATATGTTAAATAAAATGATCCAAATAAACGAGAAAAAAGAAGAATAGTGTAATTTTTTTTAGCAAAAATAGGTAGGGTAATTTGGGAAGAAAAGAGCGATATAGCGAACTAATTAACGTGCATAATCTAATCGTAATAACGTGGGCAATATGTTAATAAAAAACTATCCCAGCGAATTGGCGTCCGGTAGTATTTATAAAATTCGGTGCAAAAATTCCCAAAAAATGTATATTGGTCAAACTCGTAAATCATTAAAGACACGTGTAAAACAACACCAATACAACTTAAGTAGACAGGAAAAAAGTAGTGCCTTATTCTTGCATATAAAAAATGAAAATCATCATATTGATTGGACAGGAGCTAAATTTATTATCTATGAAAAATCAATGTTGTTAAAAAATATTATTGAATCGTCTCTAATTAAATTTAATAGATCATACGTAATAAACATTAGTAACGGTCTTTTCAAACTTGATACTTTCGTTACGAGGGCAATAGCTTCTTCTAAGAGGGTTGACTAATTTAAAACAATAGGTAAGCCATATAACCAGAAGTGCCAGCAATAATCAGCCATCCATGGATTAACCACGTCCAGTGTTACTTAACTTCGCTAATCAACAAACTAAAATTGTGGTTTTATTCACATTTATTTTTGAAAAACTATAAGAAATGTATTCCATTATTACTGATTTTATTAATTTTCAGGTGTTGTAATATTTCTTCTAATATATTAAATATACAATAGAAATCCTGTTTTTTTATAAATATGATGTTATTTTTCAGTGGGTTACTCAAAATTTTGAAGTGCACTAGTTGTTTTTATCAAAAGTTACAACAAAGTGGGGTAAAGGATCAGAAACATTCGTTAGTGCTTCCTAGTCACACACCTTTTATTAATGCAACTTAGCTTATTTTTTTAAGTCACAGAAGTACCTTTTAACCATAATTGAATACTTTAAAGCGAAATTACATTAAAATCAAAATCTAAATGTCTCTCACCAAATGTCTCAAGTTTCAATTACACTTAAGGCAACAGAAACCACTTCTAGATAATGAGCTAGATGTCGTGATATAATATGGATCGATAATACCCTTAAGTAAAAGCTGTGATGGCTCATTCAACACGGTGACCTACTTAATAAAAAAAAAATTACATATTTGAAGCAGGCAAGTGGTACTGATTATGCCCCCTGATATAAACCATTTTGAAGTCATTGATACATCTTATTTTTTCTTTCCGTTTTATTCATTTTTCTTTCAATTTTTCTTTTCATTTCATTTGCAATATTTCAACAAAAAAAAATGTTTACAATTCAATTATATCCACACCATTCTTCTTAACGAATTCATATTTGACAGTCATCAATTACCAACAACCACAGACCTATTGTATATCTATATTAAGAGATTTTAAACGAGGAGATGCAATATAAAAGCACGTATATTACAGTAATAACATTTAGTTTTAGACTGATTTAAATACAAAATTTTGAGTACTCATGGATAGTTATTAATAATTGACTCAATAAGTGTAATAAAATAAGCTATACATTATTTAATCTGGTATATTATCAACACGTAAAG
Source organism: Hermatobates lingyangjiaoensis (assembly GCA_026182355.1). NCBI lineage: Eukaryota > Metazoa > Arthropoda > Insecta > Hemiptera > Hermatobatidae > Hermatobates > Hermatobates lingyangjiaoensis. The sequence goes on along the minus strand of JAPFBL010000097.1, from coordinate 466,331 downwards.
TAGAGCTTGTTAGGTAATTATATAAACATTTTTTATCATTTTAATGAAATAATAAATAAATTATAAATAAAAGAAATTAACATAAATATCAAGCTTAATTTTATATTATTGATAGTACATTTTACTATAGGTATTTCAATAATTATATATTTCTTAATAACTGATAACTTTAAATACCAAAATTTCAAAAAATAATTATAATTTCATGTTTAAAAAATGTTTCATATCTAACAATTTTTTACCTCAAAGAAACTTAGTTTCCTTTGGAATCATAACTACTAAAATTATTAACAGAAACTAGTCAGGTAAAGACAGTACTTCATGCCTCTAAAATAAGCAGACAAAAAATAGCAATTCTTTGTATAAAATATGAGAAAATATATTACAATTTTGATTCAATTGCTCAAAAACTATAGGTCACACTTTTCCAAAGGCTATATATCTGATAAATTTCACTGACATTTGTCAAACGGTGTGACTTGAAAATTTAATATAAAATGTTAAATACTAACACACGCACACACACACATAAACACATACACACACACACACACACACACACACACACACAAATTTACTCTCACACACAACCCAGACACCATTATAACATGTTTCAGAATTAGAATCTTGAGAAGTTAAACTACACAATAAAATTAAGCTATTTGAAAGAATTACTGAATAAAAAAACAAGAAGTTAATCAAAGGCCGTATAAATCTCTTCTTTTTTAAAACATATAGGTAAGAAAAATGAAGCATGTATATAAATGTTGTAATGAAGAAAATATGTTAACCATTCAGGAAAACAACAGGAAGAATAGTTGACTCAGCAAGAAAGTTTGAGGATATGTTTGACTAAGGATTGGAGATATACAGGGGGACCATAACTTATAAAGAACAGAAGGGTTTGAAAGAGTCAATCAAATTTGTTAATAATTAGATTTCTAATTGTGTTACTTCTAGTTATTCTATTTCCTTTTTTCATGATTGCACAAGTAAGGGTGGTACAGTAAAAGGTGTCTTTCTTTCTGCAGTAATGTTTTTTTATTGATTGTAGTTTGTTTATTAAGATTAGGCAGAGGGAACCGTCTACAGCAGGGGTGGGCAAACTACGGCCCGCGGGCCACATCCAGCCTTTTGGTCTTTTGAATCCGGCCCACCGAAGATTGGTACATGATTTAGGTTTGATGTAAATGATTGTATTAATTTAATTTGACTCAAATTTCAACATCAGGTGGTGGAGTATCACACTTTTAGCTTTCGTTCTTCTTTTGCTGGTCAGATTATTTAAGTGTGATAAATACTCACAAAAAACCTAAAGATCCCAGATGGGTGATGAATATCTCAGATCTGTTCTGCAAATTGCCTTAGACTTCGATGCTATATTTAAAATTTGTGATCAACAACACAGTTCTCATTAATTGAGTATGTTTATAATTCAATAACCTTTTTATGATTTTTGTTCAATACGTACTGTATTGTACAGCAAAAAAAAAATGCTGTTTTTTATATTATATCTTGCACCAACCTGTCTGAGTTTTAAATCGATGTGGCCCACATTAGATTAATTGATTTATTGATTAGAAGTTTGTACCACTTCTATTAATGGTCAAGAAAGACTACTAGTGAATTCCATCAACGTGGGGATATTATACGGGATTGACTGATGATTGTGGGATAACAAAGAATAGATATCACCAGGACAATGTGTACGATCATGACTCTTGTTCACGACAAGCAAGTTACAGAAAATTTAAGCTTTGTGGTTGGTTATGATTGCCTGTTAAGGATGAACTCATCGATGGCCCAATATATCAATATATATATAACATATCATTGATATTTCTGATTTGATTTATAGTAATGTAAACACTTACTTCATTACATGAGTATGCTTTTTCATATCTGGCTTCCATGAGTAATCCTTCCAGTTTCCCACATAATTTTAAGCTTTGATATAACAAAACAATAGAACTTAAAGTTAAAATTAAAATATTTAATATGTTCTTAGATAAATATTGCAGATATCTGCAAAATGAAAATTTTGATCATTTGTTCAATTATGGATATAATCAATAATTTATGTCAAAAAACAGAGTCTAATATCTAGTACTTTATATCACAGACTTTAAATTTTTTAAAAGTTTGTAAGATATTTGATAAAATAAACATCTCACAAGGTGGAAAAGCAGTGAAAATTGACTGTTGAGAATAGCGCTAGGCCTGTATTATACGGGAGCTCCATTAATAAAAGATAGAGAAGGGTCCCAAGAGGCCAGCAGGGACCTTAGACCTTAGATAACTAATGTCTAAACTAAGGATAGAAAACATTTAGACCATTGACCTCTTCAAAAAAGCCTCATATCCCATTCAATGGACAGACATATTCAAATCTGTATAAATCAATTTAAAAATTATTCCTTCATTTAAAAATATTTTCTATATTTTTCTAGCTATAACAAAACGTCCAAAATTACACTTCTTTCACTCTCTCTCTTTCTGTCTCTCTCACTCTCTCTCTCTCTATATATATATTCGTAAATTTTGGCAGCAGTCCTTCTTTGACACACACATTATTGAAAATGACACCAAACTTAGCTGATACCTGTTTCTTAAAAAAAAAATATTAGAGGCTATATTAATTCAAAAACTGAAGCCTCTCCTAAATATTCAGGTCGAAAACAGTAGCCGTATTTTGAAGCTATTTAGTTCACATCAAGGGCATACAGAAACCCTTGCAGGTAGCGATTCAGGCCGAGAGGCCACTCACCCCACCGGATTAACGCCCACCGTTTCTTAACCTTTATGGAAAACAACCCCTTCTACCTTCTCTATGTATATATTAAACCAGATATTTCACCTTAGATCTCATTCACGTCCTGATGATGAATGTTGATCATTCGAAACATGTCGACCATGTACTTTATTGTGTCGACGAAATAACGAGAGTGTTATTTAGAGAAAAATTGAGAAACTTGTTAAGAAACAGGTATCAGCTAAGTTTGGTGTCAATATATACTATATATATATATATATATATATATATATATATATCAATGATCAAACCACAATAAGAAATGGGAAAACAAGACTAAGATCTTTCAACCGTAACAAGCGGTCTTCGTCAGAGTCAAAAACCCAACTCGACCGCGACCGACAGAGTCGAAAACTGACGAAGACCGCTTGTTACGGTTGAAAGATCTTAGTCTTGTTTTCCCATTTCTTATTATGGTTTGATCATTGATTGTTATTTCACGTGTTTATGTGAAAGCTTTATATATATATATATATATATATATATATATATAAATTGAAAAAGACGAGCCAATCCCTGTTACGTATTACTTTGGGCACCTCCCACTGGTTGTGGGTGTTCCTTCGCTAAACACGTTTCTCCTTAGCACACTCCGTCCGCTCGGCCGCCTCAGCCTTCACTCCAGGAGAGGGCTCGCAGTCCCTACTTAATTTTCCAATAGAGTTGGATGAAGGTCTTGGCGTCCTGGCATGGAAGTGTACCTCGTCGAACTCGGTGTTTACTATGGGCTTAGTGGATTTCATTAGATACTGGTTGTTGGTGTTTTCTGTAGATTCTATTGTTGTGGGTGTCTGTAGAACCTTTCCCCGTCGGTTTCCTAACACGCTTGGCCGCATCCGCCGTCCTTCCTGGAGAGGGCTCGCAGTCCCTACTTTAGTTTCACAGAGGGCAGGAATGGCATAGGCGTCCTCACGTAGAAGAATTCCTCGTAAGAACCTGGTCCGGGCTATGGGCATTATGAGTTGAAGTTGAGTGTGTGTGGCGTTTGTCATTAGACCCCTTTACTGCAGTGTTTTCTTGAAGAATGCATGGCGCCTTCCTCGTGTCGTTGCGACCGGTTTCGACCGTTCCTCGGTCATTCTCAAGCTGGTGGGTGTAGTTCCTGGCTGGATTGTGCGTTTATATATGTTGAATGCCAGATTAGATATTGAAAAAGACGAGCCAATCCCTGTTACGTATTACTTTGGGCACCTCCCACTGGTTGTGGGTGTTCCTTCGCTAAACACGTTTCTCCTTAGCACACTCCGTCCGCTCGGCCGCCTCAGCCTTCACTCCAGGAGAGGGCTCGCAGTCCCTACTTAATTTTCCAATAGAGTTGGATGAAGGTCTTGGCGTCCTGGCATGGAAGTGTACCTCGTCGAACTCGGTGTTTACTATGGGCTTAGTGGATTTCATTAGATACTGGTTGTTGGTGTTTTCTGTAGATTCTATTGTTGTGGGTGTCTGTAGAACCTTTCCCCGTCGGTTTCCTAACACGCTTGGCCGCATCCGCCGTCCTTCCTGGAGAGGGCTCGCAGTCCCTACTTTAGTTTCACAGAGGGCAGGAATGGCATAGGCGTCCTCACGTAGAAGAATTCCTCGTAAGAACCTGGTCCGGGCTATGGGCATTATGAGTTGAAGTTGAGTGTGTGTGGCGTTTGTCATTAGACCCCTTTACTGCAGTGTTTTCTTGAAGAATGCATGGCGCCTTCCTCGTGTCGTTGCGACCGGTTTCGACCGTTCCTCGGTCATTCTCAAGCTGGTGGGTGTAGTTCCTGGCTGGATTGTGCGTTTATATATGTTGAATGCCAGATTAGATATTGAAAAAGACGAGCCAATCCCTGTTACGTATTACTTTGGGCACCTCCCACTGGTTGTGGGTGTTCCTTCGCTAAACACGTTTCTCCTTAGCACACTCCGTCCGCTCGGCCGCCTCAGCCTTCACTCCAGGAGAGGGCTCGCAGTCCCTACTTAATTTTCCAATAGAGTTGGATGAAGGTCTTGGCGTCCTGGCATGGAAGTGTACCTCGTCGAACTCGGTGTTTACTATGGGCTTAGTGGATTTCATTAGATACTGGTTGTTGGTGTTTTCTGTAGATTCTATTGTTGTGGGTGTCTGTAGAACCTTTCCCGTCGGTTTCCTAACACGCTTGGCCGCATCCGCCGTCCTTCCTGGAGAGGGCTCGCAGTCCCTACTTTAGTTTCACAGAGGGCAGGAATGGCATAGGCGTCCTCACGTAGAAGAATTCCTCGTAAGAACCTGGTCCGGGCTATGGGCATTATGAGTTGAAGTTGAGTGTGTGTGGCGTTTGTCATTAGACCCCTTTACTGCAGTGTTTTCTTGAAGAATGCATGGCGCCTTCCTCGTGTCGTTGCGACCGTTTCGACCGTTCCTCGGTCATTCTCAAGCTGGTGGGTGTAGTTCCTGGCTGGATTGTGCGTTTATATATGTTGAATGCCAGATTAGATATTGAAAAAGACGAGCCAATCCCTGTTACGTATTACTTTGGGCACCTCCCACTGGTTGTGGGTGTTCCTTCGCTAAACACGTTTCTCCTTAGCACACTCCGTCCGCTCGGCCGCCTCAGCCTTCACTCCAGGAGAGGGCTCGCAGTCCCTACTTAATTTTCCAATAGAGTTGGATGAAGGTCTTGGCGTCCTGGCATGGAAGTGTACCTCGTCGAACTCGGTGTTTACTATGGGCTTAGTGGATTTCATTAGATACTGGTTGTTGGTGTTTTCTGTAGATTTATTGTTGTGGGTGTCTGTAGAACCTTTCCCCGTCGGTTTCCTAACACGCTTGGCCGCATCCGCCGTCCTTCCTGGAGAGGGCTCGCGTCCCTACTTTAGTTTCACAGAGGGCAGGAATGGCATAGGCGTCCTCACGTAGAAGAATTCCTCGTAAGAACCTGGTCCGGGCTATGGGCATTATGAGTTGAAGTTGAGTGTGTGTGGCGTTTGTCATTGACCCCTTTAAGCCTAAGGCCTCAGCCTTCCTCCAGGAGAGGGCTTCGCAGTCCCTCTTAATTTTCCAAGGTGGGGGAGGTTTTGGCGTCCTGGATGGAAGTGTACCCGTCGAATCGGTGTTTACTAGGAAAGTGGATTTCAAATCTGGTTGTTTTTTTCTTAACATTGTTGTGGGTGTTGTAAACCTTTCCCCGTGGTTTCCTAACACCTTGGCCGCACCGCCTCCTCCAGGAGAGGGCTCGCAGTCCCTACTTAATTTCACAGAGGGCAGGAAGGCATGGCGTCCTCACTGAAGAACCTCGTAAAACCTGGTCCGGGCTATGGGCTTGCCCCTTTTTCCTAAAATCCTGGGCCTTCCCCATTTCGCCCCTCCACCAAGGGGGTTTACCCCGCTTTAGAATGCCGGGAAGGGTTTTGAAAAAGGGCCAACCCGGGGGATTTTTGGGACATGGTGGGGTCTTAAAACCCCCCAACCTCCTTTCCCCCTGCCTTACCCGGACCGGTTCTTAACCAAAAGGGGGAAATTCTTCCTGAGGAAACCTGCAAACCTCCCTTGGAAATAAAGGGTTTAGGGTTTTCAAGCCCTTTTGGGGAAGAAAGGGGGTGCGGAACCTTTGGCCCCACGGGGAAATCCCCCCCCTGAACTCCCCCCAACCCAAAGTTCAAGAAATCCATAAGCCCTAGTAAAAGATTCCGAGGAACCTGGCGGCCTTATCCAATTATTGGGAAAATTAAGTGGGCTGCAGCCCCTTTGGATAAGGCTAGGCCCGAGGGAGGGTTGCAAGGAAAAGTGTTTAGGAAAACCCCCCCATGGAAGTGCCCGTAATCGTAACAGGGATTGGTGTTTTTTCAATTTAATCTGGTTCAACTTATTAAACGCCAATGGGAAACTTTCCCCCCGTTGGTCCAAACGGTCGAAACCGGTCCCCAGAGGAAGGGCCTGCATTCTTAAGCACGAGTAAAGGGGTCAATGCCGCCCCACATAATTCCTCTAAGATGCCGGACCAGGCTTACGAGGAATTTTTGTGGGCGTTGCCATTTGCCCTCTGTGCTAAAGAGGGATGGGCCCCTCCAAAACGGCGGTGCGGCCGGTTTGGAAACCGCGGGAAAAAGGGTTTACAGCACCCAAACAATAAATCACAGAAAACACCAACAACCGTATCTAATGAAATCCACTAAGCCCATATAAACACCGAGTTCGACGAGGTACACTTCCATGCCAGGGACGCCAAGACCTTCATCCAACTCTATTGGAAAATTAAGTAGGGACTGCGAGCCCCCTGGAGTGAAGGCTGAGGCGGCCGAGCGGACGGAGTGTGCTAAGGAGAAACGTGTTTACGAAAACACCCACAACCATGGGAGGTGCCCAAAGTAATACGTAACAGGGATTGGCTCGTCTTTTCAATATCTAATCTGGCATTCAACATATAAAACGCACAATCCAGCCAGGAACTACACCCACCAGCTTGAGAATGCCGAGGAACGGTCGAAACCGGTCGCAACGACACGGGAAGGCGCCATGCATTCTTCAAGAAAACACTGCAGTAAAGGGGTCTAATGACAAACGCCACACACACTCAACTTCAATCATAATCCCATAGCCCGGACCAGGTTCTTACGAGGAATTCTTCTACGTGAGGACGCCTATGCCATTCCTGCCCTCTGTGAAACTAAAGTAGGGACTGCGAGCCCTCTCCAGGAAGGACGGCGGATGCGGCCAAGCGTGTTAGGAAACCGACGGGGAAAGGTTCTACAGACACCCACAACAATAGAATCTACAGAAAACACCAACAACCAGTATCTAATGAAATCCACTAAGCCCATAGTAAACACCGAGTTCGACGAGGTACACTTCCATGCCAGGACGCCAAGACCTTCATCCAACTCTATTGGAAAATTAAGTAGGGACTGCGAGCCCTCTCCTGGAGTGAAGGCTGAGGCGGCCGAGCGGACGGAGTGTGCTAAGGAGAAACGTGTTTAGCGAAGGAACACCCACAACCAGTGGGAGGTGCCCAAAGTAATACGTAACAGGGATTGGCTCGTCTTTTTCAATATCTAATCTGGCATTCAACATATATAAAACGCACAATCCAGCCAGGAACTACACCCACCAGCTTGAGAATGACCGAGGAACGGTCGAAACCGGTCGCAACGACACGAGGAAGGCGCCATGCATTCTTCAAGAAAACACTGCAGTAAAGGGGTCTAATGACAAACGCCACACACACTCAACTTCAACTCATAATGCCCATAGCCCGGACCAGGTTCTTACGAGGAATTCTTCTACGTGAGGAGCCTATGCCATTCCTGCCCTCTGTGAAACTAAAGTAGGGACTGCGAGCCCTCTCCAGGAAGGACGGCGGATGCCCAAGCGTGTTAGGAAACCGACGGGGAAAAGGTTCTACAGACACCCACAACAATAGAATCTACAGAAAACACCAACAACCAGTATCTAATGAAATCCACTAAGCCCATAGTAAACACCGAGTTCGACGAGGTACACTTCCATGCCAGGACGCCAAGACCTTCATCCAACTCTATTGGAAAATTAAGTAGGGACTGCGAGCCCTTCCTGGAGTGAAGGCTGAGGCGGCCGAGCGGACGGAGTGTGCTAAGGAGAAACGTGTTTAAGCGAAGGAACACCCACAACCATGGGAGGTGCCCAAAGTAATACGTAACAGGGATTGGCTCGTCTTTTTAATATCTAATCTGGCATTCAACATATATAAACGCACAATCCAGCCAGGAACTACACCCACCAGCTTGAGAATGACCGAGGAACGGTCGAAACCGGTCGCAACGACACGAGGGAAGGCGCCATGCATTCTTCAAGAAAACACTGCAGTAAAGGGGTCTAATGACAAACGCCACACACACTCAACTTCAACTCATAATGCCCATAGCCCGGACCAGGTTCTTACGAGGAATTTTCTACGTGAGGACGCCTATGCCATTCCTGCCCTCTGTGAAACTAAAGTAGGGACTGCGAGCCCTCTCCAGGAAGGACGGCGGATGCGGCCAAGCGTGTTAGGAAACCGACGGGGAAAAGGTTCTACAGACACCCACAACAATAGAATCTACAGAAAACACCAACAACCAGTATCTAATGAAATCCACTAAGCCCATAGTAAACACCGAGTTCGACGAGGTACACTTCCATGCCAGGACGCCAAGACCTTCATCCAACTCTATTGGAAAATTAAGTAGGGACTGCGAGCCCTCTCCTGGAGTGAAGGCTGAGGCGGCCGAGCGGACGGAGTGTGCTAAGGAGAAACGTGTTTAGCGAAGGAACACCCACAACCAGTGGGAGGTGCCCAAAGTAATACGTAACAGGGATTGGCTCGTCTTTTTCATATCTAATCTGGCATTCAACATATATAAACGCACAATCCAGCCAGGAACTACACCCACCAGCTTGAGAATGACCGAGGAACGGTCGAAACCGGTCGCAACGACACGAGGAAGGCGCCATGCATTCTTCAAGAAAACACTGCAGTAAAGGGGTCTAATGACAAACGCCACACACACTCAACTTCAACTCATAATGCCCATAGCCCGGACCAGGTTCTTACGAGGAATTCTTCTACGTGAGGACGCCTATGCCATTCCTGCCCTCTGTGAAACTAAAGTAGGGACTGCGAGCCCTCTCCAGGAAGGACGGCGGATGCGGCCAAGCGTGTTAGGAAACCGACGGGGAAAGGTTCTACAGACACCCACAACAATAGAATCTACAGAAAACACCAACAACCAGTATCTAATGAAATCCACTAAGCCCATAGTAAACACCGAGTTCGACGAGGTACACTTCCATGCCAGGACGCCAAGACCTTCATCCAACTCTATTGGAAAATTAAGTAGGGACTGCGAGCCCTCTCCTGGAGTGAAGGCTGAGGCGGCCGAGCGGACGGAGTGTGCTAAGGAGAAACGTGTTTAGCGAAGGAACACCCACAACCAGTGGGAGGTGCCCAAAGTAATACGTAACAGGGATTGGCTCGTCTTTTTCAATATCTAATCTGGCATTCAACATATATAAACGCACAATCCAGCCAGGAACTACACCCACCAGCTTGAGAATGACCGAGGAACGGTCGAAACCGGTCGCAACGACACGAGGAAGGCGCCATGCATTCTTCAAGAAAACACTGCAGTAAAGGGGTCTAATGACAAACGCCACACACACTCAACTTCAACTCATAATGCCCATAGCCCGGACCAGGTTCTTACGAGGAATTCTTCTACGTGAGGACGCCTATGCCATTCCTGCCCTCTGTGAAACTAAAGTAGGGACTGCGAGCCCTCTCCAGGAAGGACGGCGGATGCGGCCAAGCGTGTTAGGAAACCGACGGGGAAAGGTTCTACAGACACCCACAACAATAGAATCTACAGAAAACACCAACAACCAGTATCTAATGAAATCCACTAAGCCCATAGTAAACACCGAGTTCGACGAGGTACACTTCCATGCCAGGACGCCAAGACCTTCATCCAACTCTATTGGAAAATTAAGTAGGGACTGCGAGCCCTCTCCTGGGTTGAAGGCTGAGGCGGCCGAGCGGACGGAGTGTGCTAAGGAGAAACGTGTTTAGCGAAGGAACACCCACAACCAGTGGGAGGTGCCCAAAGTAATACGTAACAGGGATTGGCTCGTCTTTTCAATATCTAATCTGGCATTCAACATATATAAACGCACAATCCAGCCAGGAACTACACCCACCAGCTTGAGAATGACCGAGGAACGGTCGAAACCGGTCGCAACGACACGAGGAAGGCGCCATGCATTCTTCAAGAAACACTGCAGTAAAGGGGTCTAATGACAAACGCCACACACACTCAACTTCAACTCATAATGCCCATAGCCCGGACCAGGTTCTTACGAGGAATTCTTCTACGTGAGGACGCCTATGCCATTCCTGCCCTCTGTGAAACTAAAGTAGGGACTGCGAGCCCTCTCCAGGAAGGACGGCGGATGCGGCCAAGCGTGTTAGGAAACCGACGGGGAAAGGTTCTACAGACACCCACAACAATAGAATCTACAGAAAACACCAACAACCAGTATCTAATGAAATCCACTAAGCCCATAGTAAACACCGAGTTCGACGAGGTACACTTCCATGCCAGGACGCCAAGACCTTCATCCAACTCTATTGGAAAATTAAGTAGGGACTGCGAGCCCTCTCCTGGAGTGAAGGCTGAGGCGGCCGAGCGGACGGAGTGTGCTAAGGAGAAACGTGTTTAGCGAAGGAACACCCACAACCAGTGGGAGGTGCCCAAAGTAATACGTAACAGGGATTGGCTCGTCTTTTTCAATATCTAATCTGGCATTCAACATATATATATATATATATATATATATATATATATATATATATATATATATATATGCAGAAAAATTACAATAAATAAACACGTGATGCAATCAATGAAGTATACAAAAGAATGGAAAAAGAAAAACAATAAAACTAAATTCTCTGAAGCCTTTCAATGTATCTCATCAGAGAGCAAACAAAGTTAAAACTGAGAAGCTAACATAAAAGTTAGTACACTTTTATGATAGCTTTTCAGTCTTTACTTTGTTTACTCTCTGATGACATACGTTGAAAGGCCTCAGAGCATTTATGTCTATTGTTTTCCTTTCCCCATTGTGGTTTCAATTTTATATATATATGATCAAATCACAGTATGAAATAGGTAAACAAGACTAAGATCTTTCAACCGTAACAAGGAGTCTTCGTCAGAGTTAAAAACACAACTCTAACGAAGACCGCGTGTTACGGTTGAAAGGTCTTAGTCTTGTTTTCCCATTTCATATTGTGGTTTGATCATTGATTGTTATTTTAGGTGTTTATGGAAAATCTTTTTATATACATATATAAATAAACTACTTCTTTCTTTATCAGTTTCATAATTTTCTTTGCCAAACAAAGAACTCTTTTCCAACATTTTTACTAAAGTGCTTGAACTTGACTAAGGACTAAATAAACATACGAGAGAACCTTTTACAGTAATACTGCGAGTTTTCCTGTTTTCTTCGGTCTGTTTCCAACGAATTTATTTATTTTACTCACATGTTTATGTCGTATTTCGGTATATCTGGTCAAAACACTACTCTGTATTCCAACATTTCGAACATGTATTATTTTCATTTTCGAGGTGTATAAAAAATGTAGAAGTTAACAGTAGGTTCTAAATGACTGTCAGTAGGTTTGAAAATTCAATAGAAATTTTCAAAACGTTTTTATATAGAGTGGAGTTTTGGACCAGATAACCCTAAAAAACTCCAGCAATATAAACAAACTAAACACATAGAAACACTTATAAAAGGTTTATAATTATAAGGTTTATAAATTTTAATTATATCACTTACAAATGAAAATATAATATCAGTAATATATTTTTGTGGATTGTAGTTGTCAATCAGACGGCAGGTTAGGTTGAAGAAGCCATTTATCTCTGTGCAACTAGGCTACACAGCACAATCGATCAAACACGAATGTCTTCCCGGATTAATCCATTTCCAAGAATCAGAATATTTACAACATGCTATGAAACTGAATTCATTTGAAGTGTTATTTACTTGCTTCTAGTTAAATACTTTTTACCTTAAGTTATATAAGGTATTATAACATACGGATTATGAAAGGTTCTCGGAATTTGATTCAGTTCCCTAATAAGGAGATTTGAATGGGTGGGAAGTTTCCTTCATTGTTAGGAAGTCGAGTAGTGTAGAAATAAATAGATTTCTAACTCTGATCATGTTGAATTTCGCGTGCGACATTTCCTGCACACCACGGAGCCCTCGCTATAAGGCGGGTACATTTATTCTGTACTATTTGTATAGAGTTCTTGTTTGATGGCACCGTTTCACACAATCTTTGACCACATTTTTAAAAATGTTAGACTCAAATTGTTCTTCTTGATCAGTTATGACAGGCAACGTCATTGGAACACAAAACTGTACTCCAATTTACATGAAGAACACATGGATTTATTTATGGCACTACATTTCTGAAGGCACACTTCTATATGTATTCTGTATATATATATATATATATATATATATTATATATATATATATATATAAAGATTTCACATAACACGTGAAATAACAATCAATGATCAAACCACAATAAAAAACAAGACTAAGATCCTTCAACCGTAACAAGCGGTCTTCGTCAGAGTCAAAAACCCTGAGTATATATATATATATATATATATATATATATATCAATGTACAAACCACAATAAGAAATGAGAAAAAAGACTAAGACATTTCAGCCGTAACAAGCGATCTTTATCAGAGTCGAAAACCTAACTTTTGACTCTGACGAAGACTGCTTGTTTCAGTTGAAATATCTTTGTATTGTTTTCCCATTTCATATTGTGGTTTGATCATTAATTGTCATTTCACGTGTTTATGTGAAATTAATATATATATATATATATATATATATATGTGAAGGAAAATCACAATTAAACACGTGATGCATTCAATGAAACCAAACCACAAGTAATAAGAAAAATAAAAGAAATAATGCACTAATGTCTCTCACTTTATGTCATCAGAGATCAAACAAAGCAAAAAAAAAGAAGGCGACAGAAAAGTTAACCAGGAGGAAGGTAACAAAAAGCTGGAAAACTTAAGTGACAATAAACATTAATAAAAGAATATATACCAATAAAATTAAATAATACAAAATAAAGGAAAGAAAATAAATAATTTAAATAGAAAAAAAATAAAAAATAAATAAATGAAATAAGAAAACCAGGAGACAGAAATGAAATTAAACAAAACAAAAAGGTATGTGATTAGAATCAGGAATCCGGTCAGAGCTCGCGTCTAAAGACAAAATCACAGATCACCCACAGGTCCAATTTGGCCGACTATGCCTAGAATTAAAAAATTTTATCTAACCTAAATAGTCCATGACTTATACTGATGAGCTTTTGAAAGTGATATTTAATAAGGTCACTTTCTACCAAGTTTCTTTCAATATAAGACGAAAGAAACACCAACTCCTTAGAGTCATCCTATTTTGTGTAGTGATTAGTGTATGTATCTGTATGTGAAGGGCTAATCTAATATATTTTTCTATCTGATGGTGTTATATACAGGGTGACTTTATTTTTCTGGTTGGTACTTGGTTGATACTTAAACTTTTTTTTGTTTTATTTACTTCATATACGAAAGATGTTAAACTAACAAACCCTATGTGGATACTGGCAAACAGATACTTTTTATAACAAAGTAACTGATTGTGCATAGTGAATTGAATTCTATATATTTTTCTGAAGTTTAGCCATTTCTGAAAATCAATAGTAAAATGACTCCTCCAGTCACGACAAGGTGACTGCTACGGTGTTGTTATTGCCTTTGATGTTGCTTAATGCCCACACCACACTGAAGAATCCTTTTGTAAATATCGTAATTATTTGGCACATACTTTTATATTCTTCTATCTAAAAGCATAAATTAATCATTTATCTGTGAGAATTGTTGAAGAACAACCGTTATTCAAATGTGTAATGAAACATGGATTGCCTATAATTCCCTGTCATAAATTCTGTGTAGCTTTTACAGTGGCATGGTTTTCCAAATTTTAATCCTCTATATTTGCTGTAATACGACTCCAATCATTAATTTTAGAAAATCAAGGCATTAGCAAAAGAGGCAATCCATGTTTTAGAAAAGTTAAAAGAATTGTATTTCGCAAATTGTTCAAAATTCTTAAAACCTTCTTTCATCCAAGAAGTTTTATCTCCATTTCTAGCAATTCTGATACAGTTCTGAAGATAATTTGAGTTTAGGCTATAATTTTTTGGTAATGTCTGTAAATGTATAATATCTAAGATCTGTAACTATCGCACTGTTTCTGAAAGTATAAAAATTGTCACACTGTCATAGAAGTTACTTTATCAGCTAATAGCACAATGCACGTTCAATGTTTTCTTACGTATTACCTTTCTTCTTTAAAGTGTTAACACGAACAGAGTCTTTTCGTGAAATAAACATCAAATAGCAGAGGGTTTGGTTATGCATCATTCAATAACTTGTTTCACTAATTTATTTATAAGGATTTCTTTGTTCAATATTGGATCATTTTACAATATTTAAAAAGAAATTAAATAAAAAAAACTAAAAGTAGAATGCAACCAAACTAAAATTAAAAAATAAATTGAAAGAAAACAATTAATTAAATAAAAATAAGTTATAAATAAATAAAACTAAAAACAAACAGGACACTAATAAATAAAATAAGAACATTATTGTGAGTAAATGACAAATAAAAACCAATAATTACGAATAATTAATGACTGGGATTTAGTCCAGGAGGAGACATACCTCCAAGGAGACGACTCAGCTTTCTTTGAAGCTCTCCTGATTCTAACTCTAATGACACATTCAGGATTTTAGTTCCAGCATATTGTATTGACCTAGAAGTAGATCTTCCCTAGATTTGACTCAGTTGTTAATGATTCGTAATTATTCTTTATTTTCTTACTTCCTTTTTATTTTAACAATATTTGTATTATTTTATTTACTTGTGTCTATAATATTTAGTTATTTATGTATTTATATTTTTATATATTTATTTTAATTTTTGTAAATTATTTATTTTTATTAAATTTATGTATTGATTTCATTTGTTTTAAATTATATCGTATTTTTGTATGGCCTATAATTTTTTTTATTAATTAATTTTTTTAATTTTCGTTGTCTCTTTCGAGCAGTAAAGTGGTAACAATGATAGAGACCTTCTGAAAAAAGGCACTAGTCTTGATTTGCTTTCACTCTCCTGGTGATGACGGATGTCAAAATATTTCTAACAGCTGTTTTTTTCTCTTTTCTTTCTCTGATTTCATTTTATTTACTTCATTTAATCATTTCCGTTAATCACTAATATATAAAATGTAAAATACGATAACGAGGGTCAAAACGAATTTAATGAAATTTAAATTGACATGGAAAAGAAGTAAAACAATGAACACTTAAAACAGTATTTATCATCATGGAAAGATCTGAAGATAAAACTTATCTATATATGGACTCTTAATTTGGCGTTCTCTCTTAATTTTTTGTATATATATATATATATATATATGAATTATAATTGAAAATATACCAATAAACAACGTTTATATTTACTAATTGTATAAAATCATTAGTAGTTTTAAAATTTAGCAGCACTGAAAACCAATTACTACGTTTAGTTGAAAAATTTTTTCCCAATATTTTATAATGTTCTTTTCTTCCTAACAGATGTTATTAGATTATTCGTGAAAAATACTAGGTTTATTCAAAATTCTTTAGACATTCAAAGGGTTCAGAAAGAATATGAAATAATGAAAATTTTGTTTTATACATTTCATTTTTCTTTTAAATTTAAAAAAGAAGGTAGATTGAGTAGTCACTGGGATCAAAAGGAAGAACTTTGGTTGGTTTTTACTAAAGAGTTTCAAACAGAAAGAATTGCAATACTTGTTAAACCGGTTTAGGATTTTTTTTTTCAAAAAAACATTTGTGGATTTTAGACATTAAATTCAGTCAATTTCCTTTTTGTTTTATAATATTTTATCAATTGTTATTGCTTTTGTATTAATATAAAAAATAAACACGGACTAACAATTCCGGCGACATTTTTTAATTAAAAAATTTAGACTCAATACATAATTAATATAAATTGAGAAAATATAAATGGATTAACTTTACAAACTTATTTTGGAATTATTTTTTCAGCAAGTCACGCTAGATATAATATAAAATGTTGCCTGTATGGATTTTCTCAATATTTAATTAACGTTACGTATTTCGCTACAAATAGATCACACACAAATTGATAGTTTAACTCGTTAATCTGATCAAAACTGATTATTGTTCTAAGAAAAATCGTGTGTATCACTTTGTTACGTATAATAAATAAATAAAACTTATATTTATAAACAGTTCTGCATACGTAGTTTCAATATATATATATGTGTATATATATATCTAACAGAACCTATCTCTAAAACCCTAGACGGATATATGTAAGATGCGAAAAAACAGACGCTACAATTAAAAAATAACATTAAAAAAATTAAAAATTATTTTTATTTTTTTTTAAATTAAAAAATTGCAAAATAACAGACTACACAAAATAATAGACTGATTATTTAGATTCCTAATTGGTTACTATTAATGACTTAATAGAATATACATGTCCAAAATATTTGAACATTAAATTACAATTTATACATATGCTTTGAAATAAGACAATTATTTTTTTCTCTCTTTGATACAAAATTTACTGTGTAAACAATTTCGATAGGATTCAAGGAATAACTACGTTTTAAATTGGGTTTCCATGTTGAAATAATTTTAAATATTGTCACAACCCTGAAGAGATGGAGAGAGAGAAAATAAACTGACAGTATCAACGATTTGTTCATGGTAAAATGAAATAACTCAGAGTTTGAATAAAAATTAAATTTATGTGTAATTATTTTTTTAAATTGTCTTTAAACCTCTTAGGCAGTTGATCTCGTTGTTGGCAGTACAGATTTACTTGTTGTAAAAAATAGCGTGAACATTTATGAATATGGTATTTATTTGTTTTTTTTAAATAAATGAATACATTTTTTAATAGTGATTTCTTTATATCTTTACAAAATAATATAATTGTTGTTGTATTTAACATGCTTGGTACTAAAATATCAAATATATATATGATAAAATTTTAGCCCCTTTTTAATATGTTATTGATTTTTCGCATATTTAAATTGTTAACATGTGTAAGACACGTCAGACCAACTTAAATAATGAATTTATGTGTAGTGGTTCATATCAAAGTCTGATTGATTCAATCGTGAATTCAAAGATATTATCCCGTAATACATCAAGAAAGCTATTAAAAGTATTTTACAAAACGTTTTAAAGATAAATTGTGGGAATTGAAATCGTTTTAAAAATAAGAGCAAATGATATTTACTGAACCAACTTAAAGCGCTATATCTTTTAATAAATCATACATTCAGTAATATAGTCGACTCAAAATGATGGGGCCAGGTTAGCTCAGAGGTTAATGTACTCACCTATGAGCTGGTAGTCCGGGGTTCGATCCCCACCTGGCCCTCGATTTATTCACGCGGGAGGTGAATAAATCTGAGTAAGTCGTCCCTCGGGGAGGACGTTAAGCTCTTGGTCCCGATCCTGTATGATGTCAGGTATTCGTTAAGGATGCCTACTCAAAATACACTCGAGTTGGCAAAATTTCGGACTCCCAATATAGAATCTGTAGAATCACCGATCAAACAAAAAGCCGGTAAACATCTGGCGTTATTACCAGCCAACTTTAAAAAAAAAAAAAACTCAACAATATTGAATAACTTATGATATCATATGTACTCCCTTAGAATAAAAAATAAGTCTCCTTTTTTATAAACGTTCTGAAAACTTTATGTTCATCATCAGGTCGTATCATCAGCTGTGAAGAAAAGCTACAGAGTAATTACTTGTATTACTTATCTTCTCTTATGATTTCAAAAATTTAATGTCACAGGACAAAATAATACTGAGTATATAAAACTAATGTGCTTTGAACAAATCATTTTTTATGTTAAAGAAACATTCTTCTTAATTTTGCTAACATTAATATAATGTTTATTTGAAAGTAAGTGTCAACCATTAGGCAATGAATACATTGTTCTGGATTGTATGAGTAATGAAATGTAATAATTAGCATAGCTCATCATACAGTAAGCGATTTAAATAAAAATTCAATAAGATTATAACTTAAAATAGACTCATTCTACCACCACAAATGGGTTTGTATCTAATGTACTTATATAAATCACTAGCTCATCTACCCGGCGTTGCCACTTGTGCAAGGGGCTGTAAACCCCAAAAATTATAACCAAATAATAAGTTATTTACAAATAAATTGAAATTAATTATAATTGTTTAGAATTCCAGGTTTATCTGTTCTGGATACAGAATGGTCTTTTAACTCTACAAAAATAGATGAATTCAATTCCGATCGAGATGTAAGCTCTTGATCAAAATCAAAATACTGTAGTCAGTTTCCCCAAAAAAAGTTATATAAAATCCATATGTTTTTTTTTTTATCTAAATGTCCCCAGTTTTATTTCTATAGCATACAGGCAGATAAACTTTGTATTTTATATACGAGTATACAAGACAGATGATTGAATATAGTTTCATGTCAAATAGTTTAGTCTCTACCTGCTGATGGTTTTCCTTCAATTGCTGGTGTTATCAAACAGAATGCAAACTAGAACAAAGTTCTTTTGTTCTTGAAAGAGAAAAAAAAAGGATTTAAAATAAGAATAGTTCAGTTTATGAAACATATGCCAACAGGTATAGCTTTATTGAATACCCAAGAGCCTGTTACCCAAATTAAGAAATCTGGTTCACCCAAGTTTAAATGGATCCTAAATCAAAGTCAACTTCTTACAATAATAAAAAAGTTTTATTATAATAAAAGATTTTTATAATAAAAAAGTAATATTACATAAGTAATATTTGCTGAATTTTTGTCATTATTTGTTTGGTAGTAATTAATATCAAATATTATATTTCTCCTGTATTTTCTGTAACACCAAAATACAGAATAATATTGAATTTTCTTTTGATAATTGGCAATTACCAAAAACTATTGAAGTATGAATAAAACGTAAGAAGGGGTAGTATATTCCTTGAAATGTATCGCATGGTAGTTAAATTCATCTTAGTTCATATTAATAACGAAACTAATAACAAAATAACCTGTTATTATTTTCTTTTTTGAAAGCATTTCTAATCAGTGAAATTGACAAATATAGCTAGCTCACTGAGAGGTTTTCATGAGTTTCAACACGGATTAAATTTCGTAATCTTGTTATTTAAACATGAATGTTACTAAAGTTGAAAGCACATGTTATGTAACACCTTGTTCTGTATTCATCTTGTAATAATTCACAGGATGAAATTTGTAAATTCACGTATAATGATATACATACATTTACATGTAAAATGATATAACATATTACCATGTAGTAAATGTGTTAAAAGTATGAAATTTCTGTTATGTACTAGCGCCTTGACATACTAGAATTCAAAAAAAAAAAGAAAAGCTTTTCATATCTTACTATAGTTAAAGCGGGCTTAACGTACCATTACGTACCTTTACGTACGTGGTATCTCTCTATACTGACAAAAACATAAAATGTCTGTTATGTACTAGCCTTTATATACTAGAATTCAGGAAAAAAATAAAAGGTTTTAATACTTTACTATAGTTAAACCGGGTTTTTCAAAAAATCGCCTGGTTGGGCTTTATGTATCTCTCTATACTGAGAGGTTTCAAAACATCAAAACACTAGCTAACTTGATGTTGATGTTATTTCTATCTATTTGTATTTTTAGGGAATCTTTATCTACAATAGTAGGTAACAAGATGCTGTACAAATAATTTTTCACAGGCTGAAATATTCAGCGGATGGAATTCTCATACAACTCTTACACACATATAACTGATACCACATCAGATAAACAAAAGCATCGAATCTGTTCAAATCTCGCAATGCATTTTCTTTCATCATTACTATACTTAAACTAAAGTAAAACATTATACATTTTTTTCATAATTGTAAAAAAAAACGTATTACTTATGAAAACAATAAAATAGACTTTGGTTATTTCAAAAGTAAATAACAGAAAAAAAAAAGACGAGAAAAGGAAAATAAAAGGTTATTAGTATCTGGGCATCTTTCCACCGACTGAGTGGAAACAACAAGTGAAATAAATTGGTCCTTTTTCTCTCTCTCAGAAATGAATTCCCGTATAATTTCCGTTCTATGCTGCTAAAAGGAAATTGTCATTTGGAAATAGGTTTGCAAAACTCGAGTGCAGTTTGCTTTGGACTTTTGTGATTGCAAAACAAATCTCTCGCCTATCTACAAAGTATTATCTTGGTCTGTTTTTTTTTTTAATATTTGAATCTTTATAGAAAAAAGGTTCACCTTTTTTTTTTTAAGTTTATCAAACTCTTTGTAAAATGTTATATCAGCTGACATTTTATTTTACAAAAAAAAAAAAATTGAAATAAGCAAACTTCTATTAATTTATACGCAAAATCACATAGTTTTTTATAATTATTTTTAAATTAAGGCTTGCGTTTCATAGTATTACGAAAAATTGTAATTTAAAATTTCTTTATTTCTTAAATTTAGAAAAATTGCATTATTACTTTTCTAGCAAAGGAAATTTTCGTATTAATAAATAAATATGGTAAATTTTCATCTAACATAATATTTATGGACTAATTTATTAATAATTTCGTAGGTAAATCGATATTTTTGAATGTGATATCAACATGCCACCATTCCTGACATGCGAGACCAAGTACCGTCATTTTACCAATAAATAATCAAACGATAAACAATATACTTTTAATCAGTAAAGTAAAGAATTATTCTACCTTCAATCCATTAAAGACAAATATTTAACAAAAAGTGTACAGATGTCGATGTCCCTTGAGGAGAGTATTCATATTGTACTGAACAAGCAACTTGTAATATGGTAGTAATGCTGTTTCAGTAATCAGTTGACTGATTAAATAATGTTAATAATCCCTTCAATACAATTATTTCACAAATATGTTGAACATAAAGTAGAATAATTTTAACCAAAAGCATACTATAGATTTTAAAATAGAATTACAATTAAAGTAGAATTACAAAGATGTATAATAATGATTAAACCAAAAGAATATTTAAAAAAATAGATATTTTACAATTTTGTTGTATTAGCACTATTTGCATTAAAAAAATAAGATAATATAGAGTCAAAGACTAAAGCTATGATTTGTATAAAGAATAATAGAGATAAAACTGAGAATTTGTTATTACCTTCTGAGGTTAAAGAAGATTTAAATGTAAAAGTTTGCGATTCCAAAATGGTCACATAGACACTTTATTAGCTTTAATAATAATTGCATATTCTAACGAATATCACACAACATCAAGTTTACTGCAAAATTCTTGTTACAACACATGTCATTCTTATTTTAATATAAATTATATCTTCACAAATTTTCGAGGAATATTTGTTACCATTTCAGATCGTCTCAAAATGTTCAAATCCGTAACTTTTTATGTATTCAAAAACTACTGAAATTAAATAATGACTAGGTAACTGTTTGATCTATACTCAATCTTGTAGCCGAATATAGACAAATGTTTTTTTATTTGCCTATTTTATCAATAATAACATTATATTACATTAGGATATTTTCAGTGTTAATTATGTAAATGTACACCTAATTAAAGATTTAAAATACAATTTCACAATAAAATCTAAGAATAATAGACCTATAAATCAAAGTCAAAATAGAATCTAAGATCTTTGACTAAATGAATATATATATATAAATAAAAACACAGATAAATCACAAACACAGAACTAAGGAACAAACAAACTTACTGTCTCTAATTTTCGGTTGAACCGTCATCAGGAGAGTTGAGATAGGGACACCAAGCGCACTTGTGAAGCGACGGTTGGAGTGCACTTCACAAGTGAGTTTGGTGTCCCTATTTCAACTCTCCTGATGACGGTTTAACAGAAAATTAGAGACAGTAAGTTTGCTTGTTCCTTAGTTCTGTGTTTTTGATTCATCGTGAAACGTTCGTTGTCCTTTTGGATCGTTTTCCTGTTTACAATATATATAATATATATATATATATATATATATATATATATATATGAATAATAATCAAAATAACACTTGATATAATAGATGGATTAATTTACCACAATGAAAACAATTTTTTAAAAATTTTTTAAATTCTGGAAATTTCAATCAGCCAAGTTAGCAAGTATTTATTGTTTTTTTAGTTCACTTGCTCTCCGAAAGATGTATTAACGAAAGGCCTTAGAGCATTGTTTTTAAAAAAATGTTTTCATTGTGGTAAATTAATCCATATATATATATATATATATATAACAGTTCAAAATTGAAGATAGGTAGCACAGAAAGTAAAAGAAACACACTTACAGACTCAAATTTTCGGGTAATCCGTCTTCAGAAGAAAAGAGAAAGGGAGACCAAGCACGTTGTAGACGCAACGGCCAGTCTCCCTTTCTCTTCTCTCCTGAAGATGGATTACCCGAAAATTTGAGTCTGTATGTGTGTTTCTTTTACTTTCTGTACTACCTATCTTCAATTTTGAACAGTTATTGTGTCCAGTTTAGATCATCTTTCCGTTTATCAAGTGAATATATATATATTCAGTTGAGTAGCAGTTTGCTTCTCAACGCGAGTACTTCGCACTTCTTCCCGATGACAACGGATGTCGAAATATCGAAGTGAGTTCTGTAGTGTCTTTCTGTGTTCTTTTCTCTGTGTTAAAGTATATATATATATATATATATATATATATATATCTAAATTATAGTTACAGCCTTTCTGCATAAAAATATTAATTAAAATAAATCTTATTTGTATGAAACTTGTTTTTAATAAGTTTGTATAACTTTGATATATGTTTTCGTTTATTATCCTATAAACAGTATACTTCCAAATGCTGACATGTTTCAACAGTTATCATCAGAAACTGAATAGTTTTCTACATTGATTACAAAGTTTATATAAGAAAATCAGAATGCATTAGAAGGATTAAAGGGATTAAAGTTGTTTCTCTAAATGGTAAAGGTTAAGTGTCCAAAGGGGCGTACAGGTCTTTGCTTTTATTTGCAAAAGTTTAATTTAGCTTTCAATTGATTTAAAGAGCATCAACACATGTTCTAATTTTACTTGATTCTATGACTTCTTTTGTGTATGTAACACGATTAAACGTGAAATATAAATCAACGATCAGTTGACATTTGACGTTAGCAAAGATCCCTTAAAAGTTACGGTTTTTGAAAAAAGATTAACAACGCTAAAGTTGAAAGATCTTAGTCTTTTTTTTCTCATTTCTTATTGTGATTTGGACGTTGACTATATGCATATATATTTAGCTTCTATAATTATTAATCTGGTGTTTTTTGTATATTGTTTCTTAATACAAGTGTAATCTATGTTATATAAGAACATGTGGAACATGTCGAACATTAAAAGTGTGTTTTATAGTTTTCATGCAATCACAAGGATGTCATTTAGAAAGATTAAGAAGCTAGTTCTAAATAGACAACCGTCTTATTTATGTATAATACTGCGTATCTGCGCAGTTTTATTATATATGTAATTTCCATCTTTAAGCTTATTTCTTCAATTAGTCGATTGACACAAGACAATTGCTAAAACATCAGTTTTAATTAAAAGATAGTATAAATTATAAATCATAACAAACTGTACAACAGATAGAAATAATCTACTTACCTAAACATCATAATTGAATCTGTATCAAGATGCCCATGAATTAAATATTAAAGAATAAAACAATTTTAAAGAAATAAATTCTTCAATGTTAAAGAATAAAACCTAAACTAAGGGTTTGTATTTGAACATGAAAAACTCATAACTGCTGATAAATATGTTTAATATATATTGTTATAGCATAGTTAAAAATTTAGAAATGGGACTTCAACTGTGATTCCGACGATGACCAGTTTATTTGGTTGTACAATATAATTGCTTGTTCACCGTTCAAAACTTCGACACTAAGTGTTCCAAGAGTATTTTTTTGGTATAGGTAACCTCATATGCAATGAATTCAAAATGGGGACACCTTTTCAAAGCTTTGCCCATTTTAGATATACTCAGTGAGGTATCTAGGCTCTGGTGCTAGGTATGAAGTGTCCTCTGATTCCCTCTGCATTTTCTTTCTCATCTTTTGAGCTTTTTAATTTCTTTTCAAGACGTAGACGTCTATTTTTTATCCCATCTAGGTCAACTATGCTCTATGAAGAACTTGATGAGTCATTTTGGTTTCTTCTGGACCTTTTCTTTTTGCTCTGTTGGTCTCTCTGTGTTTGGACCTCTCCCTCTTTTGTTTTATTATTGTCTATGAAAGGGATATCTATAAAGGCATCTTCACTTGTTTTTATTGAGTTTAAGAACTTTTATTGTTTGAGTGGATTTAAACTTGAAGTGCTTATTGTACTTTCCACTTTTTTTTATGTTCGTTCTACAATTTCTTTTTACACTATGGACCATAGTGCAGGCTTCTTCCCTCTCCTAGTATGTTTGAACTCAAATTCCCAAGTCATACCTGACTCTAGTATTCTTGGGTGGTCTCAGAGGTTCTCCACGGACTGATCAGCAGGGTCCCTTCCAGGCGCCACCTAGCACTACAGATCACCCAAGATTATGCTCCCGCTATAAGGGTAGCCTCCCTCCTGCCTAGTGGAGGGTTCAAGTCCCGCACTGTACAGAGGCTCAGGTGCACCTGACTCTAGTATTCTTGGGTGGTCTCAGAGGTTCTTCACGGACTGATCAGCAAGGTCCCTTCCAGGCGCCACCTGGCACTACAGATCACCCAAGATTATGCTCCCGCTGTAAGGGTAGCCTCCCTCCTGCCTAGTGGAGGGTTCAAGTCCCTGCACTGTACAGAGGCTCAGGTGCACCTGACTCTAGTATTCTTGGGTGGTCTCAGAGGTTCTTCACGGACTGATCAGCAGGGTCCCTTCCAGGCGCCACCTGGCACTACAGATCACCTAAGATTATGCTCCCGCTGTAAGGGTAGCCTCCCTCCTGCCTAGTGGAGGGTTCAAGTCCCTGCACTGTACAGAGGCTCAGGTGCACCTGACTCTAGTATTCTTGGGTGGTCTCAGAGGTTCTTCACGGACTGATCAGCAGGGTCCCTTCCAGGCGCCACCTGGCACTACAGATCACCTAAGATTATGCTCCCGCTGTAAGGGTAGCCTCCCTCCTGCCTAGTGGAGGGTTCAAGTCCCTGCACTGTACAGAGGCTCAGGTGCACCTGACTCCTGGTTTATCCTCGGTACCCTCCTAGACATAGCCCAAGAAGTGCAATGGTACCAGTACAAGGGGAAGCCCTTTGTGTCTTATTCAGGGTGTTTGCGTCTGGTAGGTAGGCTCAGGGCACCGATACTCGCTACACCTCATCAGCTGCTCTTGGGAGGGTTTAAACTACTTCTTACTCATTGTAGCTATAATATAAAATGTTTGTTTATCAACTTCCAATCTAAATTGGAATTTAGTTGAAAACTCATAATATTTATGAATGGTAAAAATGTTACAATAATCAAATTGAATCGATTAAATTAAATTGTAATTTTATTAAGTTTTCTTATGTCGTTTTAAATGTCTAAAATTTTCAGTATATATCATTTATATATTAAAGGAAATTAATAATAAACTGATTCCAATGAGTGGATTAGAAGGTAAGGGAATACAAAAAATACAAGGTCAGATGGTTAATTGGTATAGAGAAGGGAATCCTTAGGAATGTTGCAGAGGAAGCCCGATAATGCTAGCACCTTTAGGCTGCCCTCACAAGCTGGTCCCTAAGGCACTTCTAGGAAAAAGACACCTATTAAAGGCAGCAAGAAACCCAGCTGCCTGTTCATTATAATGTCACGGGTCAGTCAACAATGTCGTACTAAATCACTCATTAGATTGAATTAGAAAGAAAATATTTCAATATCAATGTTTATGTATAACAAGATTTCACAATAAACACGTGAAATAACAACCAATGAAGGTCTAACAATCAATAATATAACTAACATTATATGACTTTTGACTCTGACGAAGACCGCTTGTTACAGTTTAAAGATCTTTGTCTTTTTTTCCCATTTTACATTGTGGTTTGATCATTAATGTTTATATATAATTACTATTGAATAATTTGGACAACCAATTAATAAACATAGTAAATATACTACTAACTATGTCTATAAATCCCACATAGTATAATAAAATCACAGATAAAAAAGGCACCAAAGAATAATTTCTCAACTATTTTTTTGATTTAACGGTATCAAAGTTCTTGAAATCTCAAAAAAAAAAAAACAGAAAAAAGGTGAAAGCGTAAAGTATAGGTCTATCCTAAATTGACACTTGCTTAAATATTGAAATTTTCATAAAATATCTTCTGTTGCTATTTTCTTGCAAAGTAGTTTTGCAATAAGGTTTGCTCTCATTAAGACCTACTAATTTTTCATTCATTTGTACTTTATTCCATTGATAAAATTAAACTGAAAATTAATTAATAGAAATTATTAAAAAATTATTAAATTTATTTATATATATATGATCAAACTACAAATGAAATGGGAAACAAGACTAAGATCTTTCAACCGTAACAAGCGGTCTTCGTCAGAGTTAAGAACCCAAATGGACGAAGACCAGCTTCAGACGTTAAACCTTCTGACGAAGACTGTTTGTTACAGTTGAAAGATCTTAGTCTTGTTTTCCCATTTCATTTGTGGGTTGATCATTGATTATTTCACGTGTTTATGTGAAATCTTTTATATATATATATATATATATATATATATATATATTCATAAATAAATAAATGACATTATATAAATTCATATAACTATAAAAATCCTTCATTATAATTTAATAGTTCAATTCTAAAAAATTTCGATTTACTAAAATAGGGCAGATATTATAACATGACAAAGCATTTTAAACAAAAAATATCAATTAATTATTATTTTTATTATAATCTTTTGTTTATCCTTATTAAAACTTAAATATAAAATTATTTGGCATTAGTGCTCACCTGATATAATGACATTTTCTTAAAAATAAAATAAAATATTAGAAAAATAAAAACCCGTACTGGTTAGAAACGAACTAATTCCTGGATTTTAGCTGACTCGTTGCATTATCTTGATTTATACAACATTATTTCTCGAGATATAATATACGATAGAAGGAAAACAAATAAGAAAATAAATGTTTAATAAAAAAGAATCAAGAATGAAAGACATTTTCTTTTTTCAGATATATACTATTTCATTTAAAAAATACATTTAAAATAAAAACAACGATGCAGATAAGTAATACCTTTTGTCCTTTTTCACTGAAGTATCAAACAATAATCATCAAATGCATGGACCATTTATGATTTGAAATTGAATTTTAAAATTTAGTTTTGTGTGTGACAGCTATTTTGTTTATAATATGTTTTCATAGTATGGCTTTGTAGTTTAGAATACTTCAAATTTTATAGTACATTATATAATAATGTATTATAATGTAATAGTAGGGGACCATGTGAGCTCAGTGGTTAACGTACTCGCCTCAGAACTAGCAGGTCCGGGGTTCGATACCCACCTGGCCCTCGATTTATGCGCATGAGAGGTGAATAAATCTGATACTTCATCACTCGGAGAGGACGTTAAGCCATCGGTCCCCAGTCTGTACGATGTCAGCTACACGTTAAAGTTCTCTACTCTAAATACACTTGAGTTAGGCAAATTTATTACTCCGAATCAATGTAGAATCAATCTTCATTGTGTGGTATCACAAAGGGCCCAATGTTCAGCCTGTATGTGTTTCCTTGTGGGACAGCCACCGCAACCTAAAGGGTTGCCTACTAGTACTATTACTACATAATATAATAGTGTATGATTATAATTAAATATACGATAATATAATTAACGATTTTTGTTACGTTTAAGAGACAAAACTGGCTCTTATTCATCCAGCATCCATTTTAACAATGGCCCTTCAAACAGCATGTAATAATCAGAGGTCACCAATCCAAATATTAGTGATATCCAATATTACTTAACTTTGGCCATTTCATGATAACCAATGACTTCAACATGGCTATTGAATATCTCATACATCTTTTACTGCTATTGTTGCAAAGTGGTTTTCTAAGAAATAGTTAGTTAAATTTTATTTAAGACCGAATCTTTACTCTTTATCTCTAAAGTTAAGGAGTGGCATGCATTAAATACTAATTAACTAAAATAGCGTATTTATTTTTAACATATCTGATGCTTTATACATATCTAGACGCAAATACACATACAAATTGTTCTTATTTTTGAATATGCACTTAAAATGGTCCACTGTTTCAAAAACTGTGATTAGATATAACTTGGTCTATAAATCTGCTAATTGTTCCGGTTATCGTTGTTCAAAGTTATAATAAAAATAATATGTGTCTGAAATATAGAGTGTATATGATTTATATAAAATAAGTACTTGCAGTTGCAAAGTTGATATAGCGTAGGGGAGATATAAGAAGAAGAGAAGGAGGTGGTCGTGGGGTGACTGTGAATAAGGCAGCGACACGTCCTGCCACCCTCTGACTCACCCCCGGGGCGAGGGTAGCACATCCTGCCTCCACAACCTCCTACCACTAATCATCCTCCACTTCAACCCTTCAATTACATTTTTCAAAAAACTTTCTTGTAATCTCATATCATTTAACGCCCACACTCGCAAACTTTTATCTTTAGCCGTGTATTAGAAGCGCAAAGTATCATTTATTGTTTAACTTGCATCCATTTTTAGTAAATTTCAAACCATGCTATAGCAAGGAGTTATAAAGGTCTTCATAGTAAATTTTAAACAATAAAGTTTATAAATATAATTTAGTAAAACTTGGGAACAATCCTTCTTGAATATATATATTTACAAATATTAATCTATTCGTCAATCGACAGTGTTTATTGATTCGTTAATCAATCGTCAATCGTCACTGTTCATTGATTCGTTAATCAATCGTCAATCGTCACTGTTCATTGATTCGTTAATCAATCGTCAATCGTCACTGTTCATTGATTCGTTAATCAATCGTCAATCGTCACTGTTTCAACCCAATCGTCAATTCAACCCAACTTAATAAGGTGAAATCTGACGTAACATTTTTTAAAAATTTAGTATAAACACTATAACAATTTAGCCTTAAGCTATTACACAATAATCAGGTCCTAGTGTAGCAACTATTTATATTCTGCAGATAGTCATTATGAAACCGAAATATACCAAATTTGTTTAATATAAGGTATGCATCAGTTCCTGTTTACTTTGTTGTAAAGGAATTATTGTTTAGTGTTGCGTAATGAATACACCGGTAACGATATCGTAATTTTTTTTTACGGCCCCATCTTAAGACAGGATGAAGAAAAGTAAAAAAAAAAACCGTAACATTTTATTGTAAAATATTCTGGTGTTTCTCAATTGAATGAACAAACACGTGACTCTACAATCAAAGAAATCGTAACAATATCAAAAGAAAGATCACTTACCAGTCATTTCGAAGTAGTTCACAGTAAAAGAAATTGTTGTTTTAAAGGGTACTTCAATAACAAGCTAAATCAAAATGTCAATAAACTATTTTTAAAAAGTCTTCTGCAAGCTATTTCAAATATCTGACAATTTTTTTTTATCGAGTTACAATTTTGTTTATGGTACAGCCACCTGTGTTTTTCCATTCAACCAACAGCTACTGTAAGATTTTGTAATATATACATCATCTGTTCTAAACAACTTTATCACAAATTCAAGTTTGATTATTTTACTTCAGAATTATTTTTAAAATTGTCCAGTTCTCATTCCATTCTAGTTTTTTAAGATAATAATCCCATTTTATTTGATTTTATAACAAAATAATCGAATTTCCGATGTTTTTTATGGTTTTTCATTATATAGCATTGTATTATTCTATAGTATAAAAATATTTTATTATCTATAAACTAACTAGTATCTAATACCTAACCTACTTTAAACGAACTTAACGTATTTTGGTTTCTCAATAACAACATCCAGGATATTACAAATCACTCCACTAATTACTGTTTAATAGCTTAAGCCAGGGGTGCTCAATACGTCGATCGCGATCTACCTGTCGATCGCGAGGCCAATAGTGGTAGATCGCATACAACTTGTACGTAGTTGTGTGTGTGTGTGTGTGTGTGTTTTGATCCTCCTGTAAAGCCTCTGTCTTTGAGCACAATGAAAAGCTACAAAAAACAGCTGTATTATAATTTTATTTTATTATTATTATTTAATTATTTTTAATTATTATTATTATTATACATTTTCAATGTATTGTTATTATTATTATCACATGGTAATTACAAAAATATGTTGAGAGCTTATTTTGTTGCAATATTGGCTCATGCAGTAATGCAAGGTAATAAAATAGTAGCATACGCTTTTATGGGTCGGTAGATCATTTTGACTTGGTCATTTTATAAGTAGCTCTCACACTGAAAAAGTGTGAGCAACCCTGGCTTAAGCCAACAAAACTTAAGCATTCAAAGGTACATACATGAAACAGAACTTTTAAACTTTCAATTTTGCTATTGTAAAGCATATATTCTTGATTTAGGGGTCAAAATTCAAAGGAAGGTTATAACACTTTGTTCCATACAATCTCGATGTTTCCTTTTCTAACTGTAGATAAGTAACTCTTTTTCTCCTGTACCATGACTTGTTCATTGCCTTCGTTCAGTTGTAATCCACAAAATTAACCCTAGTCCTTACGGATTAGAAGTCATCATAAACCAATTATAGTGCTTCAATATCTTAACAATTTTCTAATAAAACTTAAATAGAAATTTAATGTTCTACTTTATTTCAAAATTTATTCACAAAAAGTTTAAAAAAACGCTTTTTTTTTAAAGAACTAGATGCAGATCTGACAGATAGCTATAACGACAAAAGTTACGAAATTTATTCATGAAATATCAACAACGTTTTTGAACATAGATTACCTACAAAAGTTTTGAGTGTTTCGGAATTATAACATTTCTATGAAATATTTTTAACACACCTTTGTAAACAAGTAACTAACTAACTTAATCAATAATTAATGAATTGAGTAAACATATACAATATTATTATTTATTGATTTTTAATTGTTATTCAGTATTTTTTACCAGTACTAAATGAATTCAATATTACTTGGATTTGAGTTATGATTGTTTGTAGATTCAGCCGCCGACCACATTATTCAAACACCGTCTATACGTCAAGCATTTCAAACTGTGCAGGCTATGTATTACTTGAGCATCTAGTTAAATAGATCGTACTATAAGTTTCGAATGCAAACAGCCGGACATTGCTGAAACGGCCGGATTAATGTCTCTTGGCTTGTATAACTTGGAGTTTTCACGAAGGAGAACCATTACTCTTTGTAATAAATGCTCGCTCTTCTTAACTCAGTCCTCTCTTTTATCCTATCTCACAATACAGGCATTTATCAAATATATTACATCATTTTAACATTATATTTCTTTATTTTAAAAACTGCAATTGCACTTCCCAATGGCTTATAGCAAACATGAAAGAGATATAGACAAATAAATTTTATACCCATATATCTGAAAACAAATGTATTGCTTACGGGCTATAGAATCATTTATTGCTTGATCCTTATGATTGAATGAGGATAATAAACACTAAGTATCCATACACAGATTTTACACAACAACACGCTTGGAATATTTAGTGTTCATCCTTAGTGTTCATCTACTGCAGTGCTTCTCAAACGGTACAGTCTGGAAGGGCTAACCGAAGATGAAATTTACATTTTATAAATATGCATCATTCTCATTTATTTTAGAAAGACCAATGGTTTTCAAGTCTGAGTCAAATCACCGCCACTTGATATTTTGAACTGGAAGGTAAATTTCTTTAATCTTTAAGCATCAATGGATAATACTTTTTCTTTTCCTTTCTTTGGGAATTTAGATCATTTTTTACTGATCTCTCTTTCTCCAAAAAAAAACTATTCGTTTTAATTTTCTATACTTTTTTTAATTTTAAATGATAAAAAAATGATGATGATACAAAAAGGTGATGATGAAAGTATTCTTTATTTCATAGGTGCGCCCTGAAGGAAAAAAGTTTAGGAAACGCTGATCTTCAGTATAAAATGTGAACTGAAAATTTGAAATTGAATATACAAAAACTCAACCAAAATATGGTATAAACTGGGAGTTACACCAGAGGTTCCCAAAGTGGGTTCCGCGGAACCCAGGGGTTCCTTAACGGACTGTCTGTGGTTCCGTGAAAAATATTTAGTAAAAACGTTTTTCTAAAGAACTTTTATTCATATTTAGGATGAATCACTAGTCAGTTTTTGGAACTATCTGATTGCCGAATTTCCTGCTATTACAAAAGTAGCACTTCACACACTGCTGCCATTTCCTACTACCTACTTATGTGAAACTGGATTTTCCCTTTAAACTGTCATAGAAACCAAATACCTAAGTAGACTTATTGCTGGAGCTAACTTGAGAATCAAACTCTCAACTATAAAGCATAAAATGAATTACAAAACAAACTCTGTATTAAAAGTTCTAGTAATTCTATTTTATGTGTTATGCAGTTGTTGAAAATATGAAAATTAAAATCTTTTAGTTTTGAATTTTTATTCAAAAAATAAACATTGCAGTAATATTACTTTTTTACTTATTATTTAAACATACATACTATTTAAAAAGGCTTATGACAATATTTATATTATGATTGTATGAAATCATTAAAATCTGGGATTATCGGGAAAGTTACTAGAATTAAAAAGGATTCCGCGGAGAAAAAAGTTTGAAAAACTCTGAGTTACACATCTGGCAAAGTCAAAGGGTGTGGAGTACTCGAGGAGTCATCGACATTAAGGGAAACACAACAATATGAGAGGGGAGAGGTAATGTCATTAATTTCCCATCATACTACTCCGTTTCCCTTTGTGTTCTATGATGACTCATTAAATACCCTCACTGACCCTCACATCACCTTGTCAAGGCAGGTATGTAACTCTTTCTGGTATATATATTATTTATAAGTTGATGGAATTTTTCTGTATTCAATATCACATTTTCTATTCATATGTCATTTTAAATCTAATCTGAGGTTAAATACTCTGTGTTTGAATCACGCCACTTAATAAAATCTGTTCTTTCCACAGTTGGTATTTCTTCCCTGTTCTCCAATCAAATATATTGCTTTTGGCTTTTTGTATGGAAGAAATGTAGTTTAAATATGAATAAGAAACCTTTAATTCAACTGAAATTAACGGAGATAATGGAGCCCCATGTAGGATGTGAGGCCATTTTGTATGTTACAAAGCCGGAGATGACTTAATATTTGGTAATAAGATCAATTTGAGTGTTAAAGGTTTGAGACAAGTAATCCAAATACTTGTTCAATATCATGATTCTTTTATTAGTATTGTGATCATTTCTTCACATATACAGAGTCACATATGTATATTACTGTATTTCTATGGGTAAAATAGTGCACATTGTTTTAAAATATTGTGAATATGACATACCATACGTAAATACAACCAATATTTTCAATGAGTCATGTTCATTTGGTTACAAAAATTGTATTATTTTAGGGGTTTATCTCAAAAACTCTTGGAGAAGTATAATAGCGGACACACGATGGAAATTAATTAATTAATTAATTAAGACAAAAGTGGGCAGAAAATTTAATCTCACACATATATATATATATCATAATTTATATTTTAAAGTATATATTAGTTCAATTGAAAATTATTTTTCTCTTATTTTATTTTTAAAAATACATTTACTTTTAATAAATTCCATTCTGAAATACTCTGATCTCATGATGAAGTAAAACTAATCGGTGAAATGACTTCCAGTAGAGCTTTACAGTTGTCACTTGTAGTGTCACGTTACCCTTAACAATAATTTCGAATTCATAAAATATTCGTCAAAAATTATTTATATAATGCCAATAATATATAAAAAATTTCAAACCTTTAAAATAAAAAGAACAGAAGAAATTAGTATCTGTTTTGATATAAATTTCTTTTCTATAAACACAATATTACTAAAAAACAATAAGTAAATGTTTGATAAAGAAATGTACAGCTAATGGATTTCATTAAGATTTTTAAATAATTAATTTAATAAATGAAATATTTTTTCTTCTTTGAAGAAAAAATTTAAATCATTCAGATTCTTTGAAGAATAATTTAGTAAATTTTAAATTTATTAAAACTATATTATGTCTGACTTACAGAGTAACAACAAAATCGTGGCAACATATCTCCCTACCAACTTACATACTTCTAAATATCATCTTTAAAATATGAAAAATGAACTCAGAAAACCTTTCAACATCTAAATTTGTCTAAATATGTACTTTTTTTTGTTTTACTGTATATTAGTAAAGTAAAAGGTACTAATACTTAGGTACTAAGTAAAGTACCTCCTTTGTTGGTACTTTATATCGGTCTACTCCTGGTTCAGTCAATCGATATGTATTTTTTTCCATATACTTTATTAATTGTCTACTTTATTTATCAGGTTTGATGTTTAATCATTGTTTTTCGCTCAATGCGTCATTAATCAGTTTGTTCAATTAATCTTTTGTGTCAAACACAGAGTCTTCTCAGAACAGCTGTGTTATAACCAATAATTTAATCTCAGTTAATTTAAACTTTGCATAAAATAAATAGTTGAGAAATAATGCTGGAGTGTTAGCCAGTTATCAAATTTGAAATGATCTGTATATTATTCGGATGAGTCTATCATTCACATAAGTTGAAACTATTAGGTGTTCACTTGTTTCCGATGTATTTGAATAGAGCTATCAAATTGTAATATTATCAAAATATAATGTACAGTATAATGAAATTAAAACAAAAATTGTGAAATATTTACAATTTTTTTGTTATTCGTATAGAATCTGCATTGTGGCTTTGGGATTAGAATGGGAAATCCATGGAATTTAGACAGTCATACGGAGGGAAGTTAGTCATAACCGGCAGGATGGTTCCCCCCTGACCAGTGGGCGGCAAAAAGCAGTCCATTATCGCAGAGATGAATCTAAATTAGAAGCACCACATATCCAATATACGGCCGCATTAAATCAGCCAACTCTCGACCCTTCCCAGATAGATGATTATTTCCATCTCCCTGCTGACGCTCTTACGGCCATGTGCCACCCCCCCTGACTACATTATATACATGTCCTATCTATCAATTATATACACCTGTGATATTACATCCTATTCATGTATCAAAGACACCACCATAGCGCTTTGTCTCAACAGTCTAATTGCAAAATATCAGTACAAAGCAAAGACTTTTTCTTTATTATTAAATTTTACCACAATCTCACCTAGTTACATAACATAAAACTTTTATGCACCAGTCCATTGTTTTTCAGTTTAATTTTTCATATTTCTGTAGTCTTTCCAACTATTTAGTCTTGATTATTTGTATTTATAAAAATCTAGATATTATAACCTTGTATCTTTTGATATATGTATAATCATTAATTGTAATATGATTTCTTATATTTACTTTTGTGTTATAGGATTATTTTGTGTTCAATTTCAACTCAAAAAACCGACAGATTTCTTATACACATTTTGTATTTATTCCTATGTTACAGTCAATAACTTTATAACTACATATATATAAAATAGATTCACAAAAAGAACACATATAAAAGAAATCACAGGAACTCACTACCGAATTTCGAATATCCCATCGTCAGAAAGATGGATGTGAGTCGCTCTAAAGACAGGTAACGACGTTACCTGCTAACGGAGTCGTTACTTGAATTCGGAGCAACTCACATCTAGAATAGATGACATCACTTTCTGATAACAAGAGAATCGAAGTTACTGTGTGTGATTTCTCTTATGTTTGTTCTTTTTGTGAATCTAGATTATTTAGTTCGTGGAATCGTTTTATTATATATATGTTCTATTAAAACCTATGCCTATTTCAATTTTGACACATTTTCGAATTAATTTTTCAAATTTCCTTACCTCTGGCTTCCATAAGTTTGGGACAAGATAAATCAGTTCTCCAAAATTTTTATTTCTGTACATCGACATGTTTCGGTCTTCGTCGACTATTATCAAGGATGTTATTTAGAATCGTAAATAACTTAAATCGCGAATATACGATTCTAAATAACAACCTTGATAATGGTCGACGAAGACCGAAATATGTCGATGTACAGAAATAAAAATTTTGGAGAACTGATTTATCTTGTCCCAAACTTATAGAAGCCAGAGGTAAGGAAATTTGAAAAATTAATCCGAAAATGTGTCAAAATTGAAATAGGCATAGGTTTTAATAGAACATGTATCAATGAAGGCCTGCTCCCCAAATATACGAATATATATATTTATATATATCGATAAAAAGATTTCACATAAACACGTGTAATAACAACCAATGTCTACATATATAACAATTTATTAACTATGAAAAATCAATGTTGTTAAGAAATATTACTGAATCGTCTGTAATTAAATTTAATAGATCAAATATTATAAACATTAGTAACGTTCTCTTCAAACTTGATACTTTCGTTACGAGTGCAATAGCCTCTTTTAAGAGGGTTGACAGCTAGCGGATAGTTTTTTACTCTTTCTTACTGTACTCCTTTGTTTCCCCAAACATCCCGTTCTGGACATTAGTCCTTTCCTGCGCTTTCACCCTTTTAAAATACCACTCTTCCCTCCCACTCTTCTCAACCCCTCGCCAGATGTTTTCTGCATCTAGTGTTTCAGTTGGGTTTTTGACTCTGACGAAGACCGCTTGTTACGGTTGAAAGATCTTAGTCTTGTTTTCCCATTTCTTATTGTGGTTTGATCATTTATATACTATATATGATCAAACCATTTTTCCCATTTTCTTATTGTGGTTTGATCATTGATTGTTATTTCACGTGTTTATGTGAAATCTTTTTATATACTATATAAAAGGTGGCCCAAAAGTCACTGACAGTTAAACAAAATTCATAACTCTTTTCTTTCTGATTATTTTTCTTATATTTTTTCAGAGCATTTAGAACTACCCTTCCGACATTATTAT
This sequence comes from Hermatobates lingyangjiaoensis, assembly GCA_026182355.1. Lineage (NCBI taxonomy): Eukaryota > Metazoa > Arthropoda > Insecta > Hemiptera > Hermatobatidae > Hermatobates > Hermatobates lingyangjiaoensis. The sequence goes on along the minus strand of JAPFBL010000097.1, from coordinate 428,838 downwards.
GAACAAATATAGCACCGAGGAACGAATCCTCATTGTTCAGTGGTGCTTTGAGTCACATGGTTCAAATTCAGAAACCCAGCGTTGTTACCGTCGACATTTTAATACCAGGAATGCCCCAAGCGTAAATGCCATTACAGAAAGGGTGTATAGGAATAAACCTCGGACAATAAACGACTTAAAACGATCAAATAAGAGACATAAGCCCAAAAATGCTTTCAAATGTTATGCAAAGTGTGTTGGATAGGGCTATTCAGTGCGAAACCGAAAATTTTACTTCCCTATTTTAATTAGTGATAAATTTAAGTGTAAGTGAATAATTATAACCATATATATTGCGAAAAATATCGGAAGGATCAGTTTACCTACTGCTAAAATTTTGTGAGTATAACTTATGAATTACAGGAGCTATTGAACATTTAAAAGTGTCAGTGACTTTTGGGCCACCTGTTATATATATATATATATATATATAAAGATTTCACATAAACACGTGAAATAACAATCCATGATCAAACCACAATAAGAAAATGGAAAAACTAGACTAAGATCTTTCAACCGTAACAAGCGGTCTTCGTCAGAGTCAAAAACTCAACTGAGTTCATAAAATATCATGCAGGGTACAGAAGCCAAATACTAAAAAAAAAAACAAGGAATTTACAATTTTGATAAAATGTAATAAACGCAAATAAGAAGAAGTTTTATATTAAAAAAAAAAATGTAAAGAAAATAGGCAAGTGAAAAAATATAGAAAGGTAATTCCAATAAAATATAAAAGAAATCTTTAAAATTAATTTTAAGACACTAAGAAAAAGAATAGAAAATATAATAACTGACAAATTTCAGAAAATATTGAAGCCATTTCAAGCAAAAAAATCTAATAAAATGAATTCAGAGCTCCTAAAGTAGTTTAACTTGTTCAGAATCTGGAATTATTTTTACTAGTTCACATCTGGAATGAGTTTTACAAATCATCACCGGGAATTATTTTTACTAATCCACACACCTTCAATTAGAGATTTAGTAATTTATCACCTCAAATTAGTATTACTAATTTCACTTTGAACTAGCATTACTAATTTATCCCACACATTACCTTGACTAATCCAAACCTCTAATTAGTTCTATTATTTCATCACCCCGAATTAGTTTTAATAATTCAAAACCAGAAATTATTTATAGCAAAGATAAGTATTCTGTTGAAAGGAGATAAAACAAAGTTAGCATTAAAATGCTAACGATTGTTAAGAAAATGTTAACGATCCGTTATTTCTTTGACCATCAGATGATCTGTGGTCATTCATAAAGAACCTTTACAGAGGTTTAAAAGTCACCATCGTTAGAAGTCAGTCAAAGATAAACTGCAGTAACTGGTAAAATTCCAAAGACTAGCAAAATGTTAGCAATATTAAGAGATAATAGAATGACAGAACAGTTAATCCACGATTGACTTGTTGCGGAATCATTCATAAATACAATTTTACCGTACCACATTCAAAAATAATCAACGCCAAAAATCATATCAACCAATTATCAAACAAATAATTATTGCAGTTAGTCTAATAATTATTTAATTCTTTTATAATTATATTAGTTATTACTATTTTTAACTAATTATTATTAATAGTACAATTTTTTTTTTCATGTCAGAACAGATAAATGGATGTGTCCAGTTTGAATGAAAGTCAACAAATTCAGCAACAGAAAAAAATTTCCTACTAGTTTTAAATATTTCTTTGTTTGAAGAATGAGATAAAGTTTTTTTTTTCAATTCTGCATACACTTATACAACAAGATTTTACAAAAAAAAAACGTGAAATAACTATCAATGATCAAATCACAATAAGAAATTGGAAAAAATATTAAGAATTTTCAACCGTAACAAGTCGTCGTCATCAGAGTCAAAACCCGAACTGTAGTCCAAAGCTAAATAGGCTTTGCAGTATTTAGCACTAAATACTAAAAACGCTAAAATAAATCTGCACAAAGCACATACATGCAAAAAAGTACAAAATCCTAGTATTATATTTGAACTTTCGTCGACATCAAGCGGAAATTTAGCACTAAGTCTTTGCAATCTTATTTCTATGTGTTCTTTCTCTGAATTCAGGTTGTACATTATATATATAATTATATTGTAAAACTCCTGAATTGCTCGAATGACCGCTAGGGGTTAGAGAAGTGTATATAACCTTACCCTTTAAACAGCGAATACAAGCATGAATTTCGTTTACATTCAGGTAACCTATTTTCATTCCTATTATATAATGTATATATTGTTTTGTATAATCATTATAACTTTTATTAAAATATATTCTTAATCTTTCAGCAAAATTGGATTTAAACGTTTAAGATTGAAACTAGTTGAACTCCCCAACCCCCGTGTGAAATATTGTGTAAACGACATTTCAGATTGTATTCAAAAGGGGTTAAGATTGTATTAATCCCCTTTTTTAACCAAGCGGTTAAAAAAATAACATTCACTGTTGCCAACCCTATGCAAATATATCAAATATTTAATTGTTTTTACTTAAAAGTTTTGTTTTTTAGTTTCAAGTATTAAAACTCTTTAAAGGGTAAGGTAATATACCATACTAATCTAACCCCTAGAGGTCAGTACAGCAACTAAGGAGTCATACAATATATTATTTGTGTGATTTGGATCATCGTTTCATCGTTAAAGTTTATATATATATATAGGCTGTAAATTCAATCTGACATATATATATTTATATACGTACATATATATCAAACAATTAGAATAACAAAAACACATTCAAACAACTCACTTCAATATTTCGACCTCACCGTCATCAGGAGAGGGAGAAGAAGAAGAAAATGATGATGATGATGATGATGATGATGAGTTCTGACTGGCTGGCAAACAGTAACTGTATATATATATATATATATATATATATATATATATCAGAATTAATTTTATATATAATAATATATATATATACTCGTATATACATGGAATATATAGTATATATTAGTATAATACACATATATATCGCTATCTAATAGAAAAGTATTTAAATAGAATATTCAACATTCCAAGTTTAAATGGAACCCTCAGTTTCCTAGCTTTTCAGTCATCATTTAAAACCTTCTTTGTGATACCATTACCTTCCTTTAAACTGTTCTAAAAATCTTTAAAAATTTTAAGTTTATTGAATGTTACTGTTAACATCCTTAGTTTAAAGAAATATAAAATTTAATAGTTTCTATTATTCAGTTAATTCATAATTACTATGAAAAAAACTATTTAAATAAAAACCAAAACGTCGGCATTTGACAGTTGATTTGAATCTGGAAAATTGACAGGACTTGAATTATCTTGTATTAGTACTATTTATATACCCTGTAAAGAAACTTTAGAAAAAAACAAAAAATTAAACCTCACTTTTCGATCTATGCTTATCAGAATAAGATATGATTCACTTATCCCAAGTTCAATTTGTTTGAATAGATTTTGTAACTCGCTTCGTTACATAAAATTAACATTTATATAACCACAATTATTAATTTGTAACATATAAACTCCAAATTCATGCATTTTGTCATTACCACAGAGGTTAGTATCATTAGTATTAAAATCATAGTAATCCGTCATACCTCGTACCCTGCTGCTGAAGTTCTTAGACCGGTTTCGGGCGTCACCCATCTTCAACAAGAGTTGATTCTGAGTTGATCAGTTCTTGTTGAAGATGGGTGACGCCCGAAACCGGTCTAAGAACTTCAGCAGCAGGGTACGAGGTAAGACGGATTACTATGATTTTAATACTAATATAAACTCCAGCCATGGCCACTCATATTTATTTAACAATAATTGATTTTTTTGTTCATTTAATAAAGTTTCTAGCGTAGTGCAATCAGTTCTTATGTGGTATTTACTCATTGTAGGGTAGCTTTTAACTCTACACTTTAATAAGATTTATTGACAATGGATATAATCATGTTTTATTCAATATAAATGTAACAACCTATAAGGATATTGTCTTTATATTAATTATATAGAAATAATCTCTTAATTAACCCTGTTTGTTTAGTTATAATTGGCTAAAATAATGATAATTCACACAATATAAAAATAAAATTTAATCTTGAAATATAAAAATACTAAAAAGGGATAGACACAGGTTATTCTTTCTCAAAATATTGGCAATACACTCTTCGACTGAATACACAAAGATAAAGTAACCAAGGGGTTAAAAAAAATAAGATTCACTATTGCCAACCTTATGCAAATATATCAAATATTCAATTCAGATGTTTTTTTTTACTCAAAACGTTTTATTTTTAAATTCCAAGTATGAACATTTAAAAATAAACTGTTACCACCTTTGTTTGAAATAGACACGTTAAATATGCCTATTTATATTAAACTTACTTGAATCTCCTATGGTAAGACCTCATAAGTTAGCTGGTTTCAAAATGTCATTATACTTATGCCTCTGAAATAGATTTTAAATAAAACAGAAACACGGGCTTTGAAAGTTTGCATGAACCGAGAAAACAAACTAATTCTTCAGAAATGTTGATATTATTCTAAGTTAGAATAGCAGTGACAAGAAATATGTTTTCTTTCAGTCTTAGTTATATAGTGTACAAAGACACAATATACGTAACAAACGATATTCTCTTATTACGTTAATAATTCTTTGAATATAAAAAGCAATGTTTTACATCTATTCACCGTATTTTTACATAAAATACCTTTTTGAGGTATTAGTGCCGTTTTTACTCGACATAATTTTTTTTACTTGAATTTTCTCTATACGAAATACAAAAACGAAAGTACTTTATTCGGGTTAAAACTTTAAATCCACTTTTCAACGGAAATACACATTTTGTAGCCTTATAATTTTGTTTTGTAATACAAAATATTGTATTGTTATTGTTTTTATTATAAAAACAAACTGCAATTTAGTTAGTCTGTCCTTGTGAACAATATATCTCAAAAAAAATATAATCACCAACTTTCATATTAAGTTCTTGCTATCTTTGTCACAAAACAACAAGTTCAATATAAAAATGTCATATTTCTTAAGGATGCTTTAAAAAAAAAGATAGAGTTTTTTTTATTTTCCTAAGCATCCATATACAACATTTCAGTTGGGTTTTTGACTCTGACGAAGACCGCTTGTTACGGTTGAAAGATCTTAGTCTTGCTTTCCCATTTCATATTGTGGTTTGATCATACATGATTTTGTTTGAAGCTTCAGCAAACCTGGCTTTTTTAGTTCATATTCAATGTTTATTAGGATGTGTTCCGGATGACAAGACAGTAATACATTGAAGTATACTATTAGTGAAGAAATTTGAAAGAAAAAGAAGAAATAAATAGGAGAACAAGGGTTAGCATATTATAACTACAGCAAGACTCAAAATTGAAAGGGGAAAAATTACGTAATTATGAAGGATGATATATTGACAAGAAAAATAACAGAATCTTGTCCAAGAAAAAAGTGAAAAACAGAAAAGATGAGAGGACGAGTTTAAAAAAAATAGCTGGACGAATGAAGTTAAAAGTTCCCAAAGACAGAAGCAGAGATGGGAGAGACTCTTGCCCTGAAGTGTGCCTAGTTTCACAAGTAACCTTTCTTTTTGTAGAAGCATTTCTTATTTTATGTAAATAAGAAAAAAATATATTTGTTTTACTTTTGATTTACAAAATTTATTATATTTGTATTATAAACAATAAAAAAGCTTTTATTGTTTATAATAAGATGTGATGCGCGCAGAGATAGTTATTCGGGGACAAAAGTTCAAAAAAACCGTTCTCTAATGGTAATTTTGTACGAACTTTTTTTTAAATTCGTACATATCGTCTGCATTCTCTTATCAGTGTTATCATTATTTTTAAATAGAAATAAGTTTGTTTCTATTGTTTAAAAAATTAAACAAAAAAATTATAAAATGGTTATATTAATGATAAATTAAATCTAAATTGATTATATATATATATATATATTTTGATTTAACATATATAACCTCGGGAATTTCTGTAATTGCTCTTTCTGAAGGAAGAGAAATTATCTAAGTGCATTTCAAAGGGAAATAATATGAACTAAATACATCAACCGCACACGGTGATAGAAATAGCGCTTCTCTAATAAATCCCCTACAGTTTGTAATTAGCAGAGTGAATATCGTCTGCATTCTCTCATCACTGTTATCAAATATTTTTAAACTGTTTTCCAATGTCTGAACTAATACAGAAATAACTATTCGATAATTGGCGTAGGAGAAGTAAAAGAGGAACAAAAATCACAATTGAATCATAAACACAATTCTAAAAATCTATTTTAGAATCAAAATTCCTAAAGACATTAAAATAACTGCATTAAAAATGTTGAACCTAGTTTCCTCTCAATTTTGGTTACAATATGTTCCTGTATACTTTTGTATTCCACAATATAGTTTTTAGTGTCAAAATATTATTTTCAATTTACCAATATCATAATAAACTGGACTAAAGATTTAATTAAATATTAAAACATATCATTAAAACATTTTTATTATACTACTATTTTTGGGTTAAAATGTTGATTTCATTTAACTTAACTGTATGTCCTTTTTTACATATAATTTACATTTTCGAGAAAAATATTGAATTAAACCATATTACCTAAAGTACATTTAAAATCTGTAACTATAATAAGAAAATCTTTATAATATAAGTAAAATACTTAATAATATAAGTCATGTACACTGGAAGAACTTGACAAGCAGAGGACTCTTGTCAGAAGAGATGACTGTGTACACCTCTGAACTATAGACTGTACTTGGGGCCCTGAAGATATTATGGGTGATTCCATTATTATATATATATATATATATATATATATATATATATATATATATTTCGTTGAACAGCTGACCGTATTTCGCTGATGTCATTTTCTTCACTAGTTTTTCAAGGTTTCTGAATACCTTCTTCTTTCCTTCATCCAAACGTTGGAGAATGTTAATTAAGTTATAACCGACATGTTTCGACTGGCTTCCAGTCATCTTCAGGGTGATTAATTAAACAAAGAGGAAAATTATTAGTCTTTGGAGTTGGTATTAAAACACATTATATAGTAGAAGTTTGAAGTAGCTGCTCTTGGGCCTGATTCGCAAGGGCTACTGACTGAGGTGGGGTGGATGGTGGGGTGGGGGTACTGACAGTTAACGGTTTTTTCATCCAATCAGGCGCGTATAGTTTAAGCACTCTCTCGCTACTACCCGTCTGAATATTTATTGTAGGTTTATTCTGTTTAATTATTATTGCTTCTGCGATTTGCAGCCGATTGAAGTTATTTTCTTTTCTAATTATTTCAGTTCCACTCACGAGTAGGTCTCTAGTTATTTTGGTATTATGCTTGTCCTCTGAATGTTTCCTGGGACCGCCTATAGAAAGGTGCATGGTAAGTCTTCTCGACAGTGATGTAGTTGTCATCCCAATGTATGAATCGTTGCAGGGCTCACGGTCCCCGATTTGACAGGTGTATTCATACACGAGATTAGACTCCTTCAGTTGAGAATCTTTAACATTATTGCTATTTCTCATCACTAGGCTGCTTATGGTGGGGCTCCGATAATAGGTTATTAAGGCGACCTTATCCTCGGGTGAGGTGCATTTTATATTCTTCTTAATTATATCCTTGAGTACGCGTTCGTCTATATATAGATGACGTATAACCATCATCGTCTATATATATATATATATATATATATATACTTTAACTTATATAAAACACGACAAGAAAAAAGATAAAATGCACACATACTAAATTCAATATTTTGAACTACTGTTCATCATCAGGAGAAGACTAGAAGAGAGGACGAAGTGAGAGTATTCTTCTTCCTTCGGCGTGGGGAGATCTCTCTCACTTAGCCATCTCTTCTAGTCTTCTCCTGATGACGAAAATCATTTTGAAATATTGAATTTAGTAAGTGAGTATTTTACCTTTTTTCTGTGTCATTTTTTGTGTAATTCAAAGTTTTACAGTCAGTGACAACCATATATATATATATATATATATATATATAATATATATATATATATATATATTTACCATGATAAACGAAAAACGGTCCGGCAGGACAAATAACAATTAAAATAAGCAGTGACACATAAACAGAAACACAACAAAGACTCACTTTTCAATATTTCGACCGCCATTACGGTCGAAATATTGAAAAGTGAGTCTTTGTTGTGTTTTTGTATATATATATTTATATATATATATATATATACCTTCCTCCGGGACTCTTTGCTTCCTGATGACGACGATGGTTGAAATACAAAAGTGAGTTATCCTTTGTCTATCTGTGTGATACCTTCTTTTTAATTCGTTTATATATATATATATATATATATATATATATATATATATATATATATATTCGTTTATTCGTTTATATATATATATATATATATATATATATAAACGAATTAAAAAGAAGGTATCACACAGATAGACAAAGGATAACTCACTTTTGTATTTCAACCATCGTCGTCATCAGGAAGCAAAGAGTCCCGGAGGAAGGTATAGCGGTGACTCCGACTATATATATGTATATATATATATATATATATATATATATATATATATATAGATATATAGGCAGAGAAAGTTTTCCTTGTGTTACTACACTCATAGTGAGCAAATCTCAAAAAATTCACTTAAGTGTAAGCTTAATTTAAAATTGACGTCTGAAAGTATAAAGGAATTATGTTTGAGAAATAAACTGGTTGAGGTTATCTGGCTATTTAGAGATAGAATCTGACTGATAGAGCAAAAACTTCTGCAGAAAGTTAATGTTAACATTAAACCAAAAGAGAGACTGTGACTGTAGTGCAGAGGATGTGGCAGGAATATGCCGTTAAATGAGTAAACAGCAGTACACAGATCTGCTGTCCTCAGTGGGCTTTAGATGACTATCTAGATGTCGTTCGGTCGTGCTGAACGAGTTGAGAATGGACTAGATCAGATGGACCTACAGCTTTGTTCTGACTAGACAGTGCGGACTGCGGAATTTGATGCAAGATTTGCGGATTTAAAGAGATATGGTGCATTGACGCAATGTTTAACTTTATTACAAAACTAGAGGAGATTGATTTAATCGAGTTTGTTCCTAAATATGTTAAATGCCATGGAATAAATAATTTGTACTGAAATATATTGAGTTGAAATGTTTGATTCTATGGACAATTAAATTAAAAGTTCTTCGCCAGCACCCTCGAAAACACAGAACACAATCACATGGATGAAATATGTTCGTGTTCTGTGTTTTTATTTATTACAAAAATATTTCTTTTTATAAATGTTTGTTTTATAAAATTAATTAATATTTGCACATTCTTAAGACAGCGCTAGAGATCAACGTTGCTCCGGGTCTCATGGTAACATGCATATATTTATTATACCAAAATACACCTTTTTTTTATTAAAACTTTTTAACTTTCACTCACTTATCAAGTGAAATATTTTACCCAGTAATTTTCAATTTTTTTCATTAAACCTCTAAACATCAATTTTGTATCAGTCGGTTCACTAAAAAATTTCTAAGTCAAAATAAACAATGTAAATAAATGTAAACAAATCCGAAAAGTATAGCAGGTGATTCATTAGGTCAAGATAAATATTCAGTTTTTATAGTTTTATTGTTCTTTGCCGTAATTGAAATTTCACAAATTTTCTTTTATATATTGCTAATTTTCTGCTTAATTCTTCGGCGAAATTTCATTGTTCTTTAATAAACTGTTTAGCGTCAAAAAACATTTTCTAAAAACATAAAATATACCTTAACGACTTTTCGTTAATGTAATTTTGAAATAAATTAACTCAACTCATACTCCCGCATAGAGCTTTATTTTTAGGTATAATTTCATTTTAATACTTCAAACGGTATGACCAGTACCGTCATCACAAGCTTTCAAATTGAATCATAAGCCAAAATTATTAAATTTTATTAGAAAAAAATATTTCCAGCTGTTTTAAAAACTTGAACATCTTTCCACTTATTAGATTTGTTGCTGCCATCTAATACCAAAATCTCAAGACTCTAGAATAAGTAGTTTGGGAGAATAAAAATGTTGTCCTAAAACACATTTTGGCAAACAAAGTGACTTCTCTATCATGTGTAATTAACAAATAATAAGAAACATCTAGGCAATGAGGGCTATTTTTATGAAAAATACTAATCTCATCCTAATTGAATACTTTTTTCATTGATGTGAAGTATTATAAAATTGTGGACAGTATCGCCCCCAAAAAGTTTTGGATTCACGATCGATTTCTTTCATGGTCACTATACGTTACTTATAGTGAAGTAATAATTCAGCACGTGACTAAGATATTTCAACCAAAAAACTGATTTTTCCTAAAGTCTCACTCTCTAATTGCCTAAGGTCTTAGACACGTTAATATTTTTTTACTACCAGTTGGACGTTGCTATATATATATATATATATATATTCACATATATATATTTTTACATATATATATATATATATTTGTGTACAAAGGCAGCAGGTCTTCCCTTAAGCATATGTTATTAAAATAAGCAGCAGCTTCTGCATTGACCAGTTTCTTGTTGACACTCTCTACTTTTCGTATCACTTTGCGGTGAGACTCTGGTAGCTTCCAAAATCTTTTGCTAACCTTCTTTAGAAGCTACCAGAGTCTCACCGCAAAGTGATACGAAAAGTAGAGAGTGTCAACAAGAAACTGGTCAATGCAGAAGCTGCTGCTTATTTTAATAATATATATATATATATATATATATATATATATATATATATATAAAGATTTCACATAAACACGTGAAATAACAATCAATGATCAAACCACAATATGAAATGGAAAAACAAGCCTAAGATCTTTCAACCGCAACAAGCGGTTGAAGTGCACCTTCTTTCAGAAAGGAGGAGAAATATTATTAAAAGTGCACTCATAAAGAACTTCTATGGAAATTTAATGAACAATAGTCCGGGACTTTACAAGCTAGATGATATATTAATAAAAGAAATAAGTTAGCAGATCATGACTTCTTCAATTTTAGGAACATTAAATTCAGACAGGGATGCCAGCAATCCTGAAGACTTCAATCAACCAGGTTAACTTGTTATTATATTTTTTGTTTAGTTCATTTAGCTCCCTGATGATGTTGTAAAGAAAGGCCTTAGGGCACTGTAATTAATATATACTTGTTTATTGTGGTGTTTAATTCATATATTATATCAAGAGTTATTGTTGATTATTAATTTATATATATATATATATAAATAATTTCACATAAACTCGTGAAATAACAATCAATCAAGAAGACCGGTTATTACGGTTGAAAGATCTTAGTCTTTTTTTCCCATGTCATATTGTGGTTCAATCATTTATACAATATATATATATTTAAATAATATTATATATATATATTTAAATATTATATATATATAATAATTAAATAATATTATATATATATTATATATAATTATATATATATATTTAAATTAGACAAAGAAAACCTATAAGTTCACTCAGATTTAGATTTGAAGAAACTCAAATCAAAATTTGAGTAATTTAAAATCAATTAAACTTTGAGCAACGGAAACTCAATCAATTTGAGTTACTGATAATTTATTTTTTTGCCTTATTCTATCAAGAAAAAAAAAATTCTGTCCAGAGTAAATGTGAACAATTCATTTGTTAATATACATTTATCTAGTAAACTTGATATGTTTCAAGCTATTGATATTAACAACTAATATTTTATTTAAAAAAAGGTGTTTTTTTAGTTTATTATTGCTTTAATATAAGTAGATATTTCTTCTTTAAATCAATGGAACTAATGGAAGTAGTGTCGCTGTTGTTATAGTGATGGAGAGTAACAACACAGTGGAAGAAACCTAGCGGAACCGAAAGGTCACCCAATCGATAGCAATCATGTGGCAGCAGTCAGCAAATGAATCTACTTCACCCAGAACATACCATACCGGCTTGCTGTCTTACCCCCTGAGTACCATAATATTATAAATGAGGTCGAATTGAGAGGACTGGGGCGCAGAGAACCGATCGATACACCCTTCAGAGTAACGGTCCCCTTCATGCCGACTGTGCTAACAAAACTATTAAACCACCACATGGGCCATTCACCAAGAGACAATGCAACTGTTATGCCAAACCAACAATACATGACAGTGCCAGCTCGTTAAATTTTCAACTACTACAATTTTTTTTACAATACTCCCAATTTATTTTGAAACAAAACATTACTTAAGAGCATCATTCAACCCTAATACGTTTATTAATAAAATTTACCTTAATCAAAGATACAGTAAATAAAGTTTGACATTTCCACTCCTGTCCTAAAGTACACTGGTATTTACCTCTGTGTATCTATCTATATATACATATATATATATGTGGTGTGTGTGTGTGTATGTGTGAGTCTGCATGTCTCTGTCTATAGTTTTCCCAGGTATTCGTCTGTTAATGTGTGTGTTTGTGCGTGAGTATACATCTTTGTGTAGACACTAATATTCATGTGGAAAATGATTCATATAAAACATTTTTATTTTTTTAAATAAAGTTTTACAAAATAAATAATTAATTCTCAAAAAAAAAAATAATACTAAATGTCAGGGATGTTTTAACTTAAAATTAATTGTATTTTTTAATTTATTAATTAAATTTTGATGACTAACCTTTGATTTGATTTGATGTTGATCTCTTCAGAGTGAAGTTTATATTACCGAAAAAAAAAAAGTACAATTCAAGTTCGAATCGATGGATTCAGGTATGACACTTGGAAAGGCAAGGGAAGCACACTGCAACCGGCTGGATTTTGACAAGAATGCCGCTAGGGTGCTACACTTCCATTGCCCGCCTCTAGGCTTCACCACTGCTGTCCGCATAGTCAGGTTAGCCACAAACCAAACATTTTCCCTAAACAGTCGTATATGATTTATTCAATTTTCAAAACCGCGATGAAATGAAGAAACAATTGTGATTCCTATAATTGATTTAAAATGCCAAATTACATCTTAATATCAAATGTAAGTGAAACGATCGATGGAACCTTAGATATTACAATTACTATCAAAATCATTCAGAAATGTAATAACTTATTTATAAATAATGGAAAATAATTTTCATTATTTTCATTTAAAAAAATATTACAGTATTTTAATTTATAAATGAACAAATAACATTATATCATGGTGTTTTTCTAAGCATACTAAACATACATTTTTCTAAACATTGGTGATTTACTATAGAAGAAAACTTACTCAAAAGAGAAACTTACCTTTCCAGACATGTTTTTCAATATAATGTGTATATTTACGTGAACTTAACAAGCTATGTTTTTTACACGACTTTGATCATTGTTCACATTGAATTTATTATAATTTAAATTTTTTGTTAACCTTAATTAGTTTTTATGAATTACATAAATCGAATATAAAAAAAATCAATTATAAATAAATGTTATAGTTAAGGTGAATAAAATCCAATGCTCTAACCTAGAAAAATAAAGTACCCTTAGTTTATAGCAGAGTTTTTCAAACTTTTTTCGACGCGGAATCCTCTTTGGTTCCAGTAACTTTCCCGGGAACCCCAGATTCTAATGATTTCATACAATCATAATATAATTATTTTCATATAACTTTTTAAATAGTATGTATGTTTAAAAATAATTAAAAAAGTAATATTACTGCAATGTGTATTTTTTGAATAAAAATTCAAAACTAAAATATTTTAATTTTCATATTTTCCACAAGTGCATAACACATAAAATAGAATTTCTAGTTTGTTTTGTAATAATTTTTTTGCTTTATAGTTGAGAGTTTGATTCTCAAGTCAGCCCCAGCATTAAGTCTACTTCGTTATTAGGTTTCTATGGCAGTTTAAAGGGAAAATCCAGTTTCACGTAAGTAGGTAGCGAGAAATTGCAGCATTGTGTGAAGTACTACTTTTGCAATAGCAGGAAATTTGGAAATCAAATAGTTTCAAAAACTGACTAGTGATTCATCCTAAATATGGATAAAATTTTGACCACTTCTATTTATGGGTATATGTAGATATAAACATTATTCGATTTCATGATTCACAAGAAATATAGAATAAATCCATACCCAAGAAAAAATTTTTTTAGAAAAATGTTTTTACTAAATGTTTTTCACGGAACACCAGACAGTCCGTAAAGGAACTCCTGGGTTCCGCGGAACCCACTTTGGGAACCTCACACCTCCACTGTTTTCATAACCAACAAAATTACTGATGTTTTACAAAAAATAAGAAATCCGACATTTTGAATATAAAAAAAACACATTAAAATATCGTTCCTAAAAGTATATAACATAACCATAATTGATTTTTCACTATTTTTCTTATTAAATTGTGAAAAGAGAAAGAAATATTCAAGGTTACGCAAAGCTAAAAAACTTTTTTTTATTAACTTTATGTAGTAAATGATTTAGAAGTTGCAAAATGTATACCATGAACAAGTTAGGCTTGACAATTATAAGCATGTCAACATAGTATTTCTCTTTGATAGTTCCCCAACTAAATTGGTAGTAAAGTACCAGGAGAAGAGAACTTAAGTTGTACACTAGCAGTAATTTTTACGGTAGGGCTGGAGTTTAGTATGATTGAAATTCAAATTTAATAGAATCATTTAATATTTCAATTATTTACCAAGAATATGGGTTCAAATGAAAGGAGAGCTGCTATAACAACTGATAGAAAATCCATACCCATGAAAGAGACATCTCTTAGTCTCTAGTTTTGGTGTAATTTTTTTAAACTTCAACTATAACAAGTTCGGCTTTAGTTAATAAATCACATAGTTTTTAGTGAGCTTATATAATGTTATGTTCTTATTGTGAAACATTTTTAAAGTTAAATACATATTGTTAATACCACTGAGGTTAGTATGATTTATATTAGAAATAGATAAAACCGTCATACCTCGTAAGATGATTATGGAGTTGGAGCGCTTTCGGACGTTGTCCATCTTCGATCGCAACAAACCTATTCAACAAGCAGTAGGTTTGTTGCGATCGAAGATAGACAACGTCCGAAAGCGCTCCAACTCCATGATCATCTTACGAGGTATGACGGTTTTACCTATTTCTAATATAAATCATTTTTAAAGTTGCTAGAATAATCATATTCGTATATGGATTTACACCGTTTTAAACTTTACTGTGACTTTTGTGAAATCATAGCTAATATTATAGAAGTGAGTGATTCTTCTCTATGTACACTTATGAAGGTCATTAAAGAACTTAAAATCTGAAGTTGAATTTAATTACAACAATGTCATATTCAAGAGGACAGGCCTTGAGTTAATTCATTTTAATAACATGTCAGATTGGTAAATGATTCCACGTTTCTTATAACTAATAAAATTATTACAGCCACATATAAGCAAATGAGATACATTGATTAAAATGTAAATAACACAAAACATCAGTTGTTTGTTAAAGAGTTTGACATTGCTTATAGGCTCTAAGATTTTCTGTACTAACTCTTAAAGTGAATGTAAAGGCCATTGCATAGAATTTCAGGGAAAAAAAAAGTTAGAAAAAAATGTACCTGCCTTTCGATATGAAACAGATTTTCACGCCATACCCCCACCCACACCCACTTTCATCCTATGTACAATTAGTTGTGCCACAGACTCTGCAGATTGGGCATGCACGTCTTTGTTTCCTTATTTTATTTTATACTATAATACTAAGGTGATAACTCTCTGATGTAATTGTAATTTTTAGTTTTATGCCTAAAGAACACTACTTGTTTGAAACGCGTTGATTAGACTATTAAACTTGTATATGTGGAGAGTGTTTTACTAACTGTTCACCCTACAAAAAGGGTTCTAATTCATTGGCTATTTATTTACGAATAAATTCATAGTAATTGATAGCAAGGAATTAGTTGCGTAGATATGTTTATCATCTCTCTCAAAAACTTACGAAAAATAACTTATTCGTATTTAAATTTTATAAAAGGCATTACTTGTTTTATTCCCCAATTTATAGAAGACTACTGCTGCTGCTAGGTGAGACCACTCTATTACCAGACAATCCTGAATACTGGAAATGGTGGTATCTGGTGGTCAGTTTGGTGCAACTAGATGCTTTTTTTGCCTAACTGGTCTTCTCTTTATGCTACAATGAGCTTTATCATGGACAAATTGGATGGTCTACTCTAAAATTGTAAGCTTAGATAAACATCTTCCTGATGATTTCACGTTCTTGTTCTTGAGTCATCAATTTATAAATCTTAAAGAGAATGACATTAAATAATTTTAGCCAGTCCAGTAACTCATTTAACAAACTCAGTAAAATTCAATCTAGTAATATATATATATATATATATATATCGTTCAACAGCTGACCGTATTTCGCTGATGTCATTTTCTTCACTAGTTTTTCAAGGTTTCTGAATACCTTCTTCTTTCCTTCATCCAAACGTTGGAGAATGTTAATTAAGTTGGAACTGACATATATATATATATATATATATATATATATATATATATATATATATAACCTTACTAATTTCTAAATAAAAGCATGTATCGATAACAAAATCTTACTATCCTCATCCTCATATTCAAATTATAGTCAAATTTCTATTTAAAACTTTAAGATAAGAAATTTTTAGTACAAAAATATCTACTTCTTCTTAATATATTGTATAGTATCATTTTATAAAATATTTATATTAATTTTTAAGTTCATGTTTATCCCATTATTACGATTAAACTTATCTGTAAATAAATCTTTCTATTTTTAAGTGATATTTTATGATTTTATAATATTTATATTTATGTGGATTAATTATATATGAAACTATTTTTCAAAAGGATATTATACTCACCAAAATAAGGGGAAAAACTCCTGTGTTTGAGATGAACTGTTCTCTTTCTCACTCTCTCTCTCACTCTATCTCTTTCTCTCTCCTCTCTATTTCACACACACACAAACACACACACACACACACACACACACACACACACACACACACACACACATACACACACAATATCAAATAAATATAAAAACAATGTATCTACGATACTTCTATATTTGAATAAAAGTATACGCAATTTAATTAAATCCTGCATCATTATAAATATTTTTTCTGTTCTTAAAATTGTATGAACACACGTTACTGTATCATCATATCATAGTTCTAATTTTATAAGTTGTTAATATAAAATTCAGTTAGCAGATACCAACAATGATATATCTTAAGTTTTAATGTATATATAAATATTATTGTAAGTCTTCTTACAAGTCTTGTTGTAAGCAGATATTGTTAAAAGTAGTAGTAGTTTTTGCTATCACGATTTCTGTACTGGTGGCCTCGATCATGCGGGAGATTTTCCGATTTTGTTGTTGGATTGTTCAAGGTACATCAATTCAAGTCATATGATCTTTTAACCATAATTACGTTGTCCATCATCAGGTAAAATGTTTCTTGTATATGAATCTTCTGTGTTTTTGTCTTCCTCAGAGGGTGCGTTTTTCTTATTGGTCCAATGCACATACCTTATTAGTCAATCAGAGTGGAGCTTTCAGCTTTCGTTCTTATTCCACTTTATTTTAGGCTCTATGTTACCTTTAGTTGGAATGACAAATATTTACTTCACCTGAATATTAATTGACAGGGTTCTTTCTTTAAAATACAAGGCCTCTAAAATATGTAGTTTGTCGACATTTTCCTCTCGTTGGACAACGAGAGTAAATATTATCGTAAATATTATCGGACAACAATTGTCAAAAGAACATGTAGTACTTTATTTGGAGCATGTTATAATAAGGAATTTAAAAAAATAAAAGAAAATGTAAAACACACGCACACACACACACACACACACAGAGGGAGAGCGAGAGAGAGAGAGAGAGAGAGAGAGAGAGAGAGAGAGAGAGCTGTTGAGGTGTCACAGTAGGAGATAGTACAAGGAATAGGAGACTTCATTTAGCACGTGGGTCTGTAAGGCAGGGATGGTTTATGTTAAATGAGAGGAGCTCTGCGAGACGTGAGGACGATATAGTAACTGATTGTAGACTCACTGAGTTTTTACATAAATTCCCTCAAGACTTATTAATGCCTTCTGAAATAACATCACATGACTTGAAATTGAGCTACTCTTTCACTTGACGGTTTTAATAAAAGTTTTGTAATGTTTGGTATTCTTTGACTTTAACTTTACTAAATATGATTTTTAAGTTAAACTATGAAAATATAAGGCCCAATTTCATATTTTTAAATAAATATATAAATTCGATGAACTAGGGTTTCTATAGTTGCACCTTCGTAGCATTGTAAACACTAACTCAATAAATTGAAGTTTTGGTTTATTGATTCTGAATATTGATACTTACGTCAAGGAAATGTATTTTCTTATTTATTTCTTTTTCTATTGTGAATTTTAAACAGGACTTTCAATGTCATTCATATTCTTTAAAATTATGAAGTAGTCATCCACATATATATATAATAGACTATTAGTTTGATATCTGGTCTGTTGAACATTCTGTTGTTTTCAATTTGACGCGTATAATAATTGTAGTGGAATCTCGTAAATCTTTACAAAATTTTGTTTAGTCTAAAAACAAAATATCACCTTAATGAAAATAGCTGCTCCAGAAATATTGGTTCCTTATTATTTAGATCCAGTTCTAGCTTAATCAAAACTGAACATTGCTGACTACACAGGGATTATTAGCCTATTTTTAATAAACAGGTTTGTTGATACGTATTGTAAACTAAGAAAGCGAGCAGGGTGTAATTTCAACAGAACAACCCCCGGTTCAAACAAAGACATGCCTCTGACTTTGCTTTAGTATAAATCCTTTTTGTCGTAATTTAACAATTGAATCTGTGATTTGTATCCAAAATAAACATTTATAAGCGTTACTTGGTTGTTCTAAGGAAGGAAAGTGTGGCTCGTTTATTATCTGACACCCCTTTTTAATTATGGTCGATTCATCACTGGGTTGATTCTATATCAGAAGCTTTCACCTTATCTTAATCAAGTTTATTTGAGAAGGATTATGTAATGACTACTTGGCATAGTACAAACTTAAAGCTGACAGCTTTAGTTCACAAAGGGATGGAGTGCACAAGATTTACCAGAAAATCTACGGTTTTGGTCAAGATTTGAACCAGTGATCTTCAGGGCTGAAAGCAAACATCCTTCCTGTAAGTTAAATAAAATGATGATAAAGGGGTACCTTCAATTTTTGTAAATTTTAAAACATTTGGCAAAATCAGTACATTTAGCTTGAATGATACTGTGATTAACACCCTATTTTATTTTAAATTTGTATATGCCTATAAATAAAGATTTAAGATTTCATTGGTATGCACATTACAATATTATTGTAATGAATCGGTGGTTATTACATGATAATTCTATCCGGGAAACGGGTAAGTTTAATTATATATTCAATAATAAGATGATACGGTTGAGCTTTATTCAAAATTAATAAAAGAAATAGCTTTGCGTTAGGGTAATGAATATTTTTTTTTTTCAGATAAAGACAAGGTTAGGTTAGATTGCGTGCCGGTTAGTTCGTGTTGCCTGACTGTCATTGGAAAGGGCCGAAATTTGATTAAAGTGGAACTAAAGCCTATACTACGGACCAATGAGAAATCTTCAATTCACCTGGAAAATCAGCAACTGGCAGGAAACGATCATTTGTTAAGCAAATGTGCCACATGGTGTAATAGCATCCTCTACTATGGCGGTGCAAGTTGGAAAGGGAACACGGATCCCCGCAGAGTTTTGACTAAGTTAATCTTCCTACCCACGCCAGTTTCCCCTAATTCCTCTACACTACTACCCCCAATTGTCTGCCTTAACTTATCTCAAACTTGCTCCTGTTTTACCTCTTATGACAAGTCCCCACTGAGTCCGTATCAAGCCAAATCCTTATTGCTTTAGATAAAATCTCAAAACTTCTATTGTATAAACAATCTTCATGTTTTTTTTCTAAATAAACAACAAAACACTCGTCTATTTAGCAATATTACGTTAAACTTTTAACTACAACTATTTAAATTAGACTTATTTATTAATATGGTAAAGCATTCAGTCACATGTGCTTAAATAAACACAAAATATGACAAATATTTCATTACTTAAATTATTTAGTGCCTTTATATATTATCTTAGTAAGTAAAAGAATGATTTTGTCTGTAAATTGCCTAGAACTGACTCATTTCAAGTTTTCTTTACGTTTCACATTAGAGAAACCGAATCCACCCTTAGAAAAATTTCACTCGGTTTTTCGGTTTGTGAGTTAGTCGGTTTTGTCGGTTTGTCCACAAAATTTTGTCACAAGTAAACTCAGCCACCATAAAACATACTCGTATCAACATAAAACTTTGATAGTAGATTTGTGTATGTGTAACGTAAAATATAGGCTCTGAATTAAATGGAAATTCAACGTAGAAGTGAAGTTATGGACGTTTAAAGCAAAACCTTTTGTCACAAGTAAACTCAGCCACCATGAAACATTGCAAGCTGAAACTTTGACACTAGATTTGTGTATGCCTAACTTAAAAATAGGCTCTAAATAGATTGATAATTCAATGAAGAAGCGAAGTTATGGACATTTAAGCTGTATTTTGCTAACTTCACAGATGTGTTTATTTTCAAAATACCCAGGTGTAGGAATTAGATATTGTTAGTTGATTTTAATTTCATTTGAGCATATGAATATATTGCGTATTTGACATAATTGAAAAGGTGTATCCCAGAGTTGAGGATGTACTATCTATTAAGAATAAATAGTTTTGCGAACGAGCAATTCTGAACTCTTAATATGAACAGGCAGGGAAAATGAACAAACAAGTTCTTACACTATATCAAGCCGAAGAAAGAACTTACAAGTCAATAAAGAGAGTGATTATGAGGAAGCAGTTTATTATCCAACTGAATTTCTTGACTCTGAATTTCTTTCTCCTGGACTGCCTGCTCATGAGTAAAAACATAAAGTACGGACACCAATCATGTTGCAATTTAGTAGTAGTAACAAATTTTACGTTACGAAACCTAAGTGCCCGAAAAGTGTGCGACGAGACACGACTCTGAGTTCGTACTCTGCACAGGTATGCCATAGGGGCAGACATCATGACTGGGTGTGGTATTGGGGAGTCTATGTGTATACCACACATACCATTGATTCTAAGCCACTATCTGTTTCCGTTGAAATGATTGCAAAGTCCCGTCCGAGTCTATTTTGGAATGACGTTAACTAAGTCGCAAGGGAAAACTTTATCTAACGCTGAAATTCAAGTTAGCGAGACCAAGTTTCTCTCACATGGTCAACTGTAGTTTACTTGCTCAAGAGTCAGAGGTTCCAACTGTTTGTTCTTCCATAAACCAGAAGGACAGACAGCTAATGTAGTGTATACCGAGGTATTTGCTTAACACTGTACTAATAATGGTATTTTCTACTATTCTATAATTTCTAATTGCATTTTGGAATACCAAGTATAATAGAATTTTTTGATTTCGTCAAAGACGGGTACGTTTGCTAGTTATATTGTATAAAATAACATAATATTATTAACAGCATGTTAATAATATGTATGTCTTAAATTAACAGATGTCTCTAATGAAGTGGCTCTTAACTTAATTGTAAATCTTGAACCCTTTATGTCTTATCTACAATAAAATTAAATATATTTATTTTCAAATCATATGTATCACGTATTATTATTTAAATTATTAAATTATACATAAAGTCCTCACTTTAAAGAACAAAAAAAACCTGTATACTTTCAGCATGAAATGTTTGGTACTTCCTAGTTCAATGAGCATTAATAAGGGTTTTCTGGCCTTGTGACTCCGAGGTACTGTTTCTTAAATTGATAGACACATGATCGTCAATAAACATCGAAAAGTGTATAGTGATGTAGTCAATTTTCGAAATTTTATTTTTTTTGTTATATTCACAGAAATCGCATGAGAATTGTCAAAATGTGATTACAAATATGAAAAGTTTTGGTTAAATTGTTTAGTAATAATATAGTTGATAAAACGTGTTCAATAATACAATAGGTTTAAAGAATTTCATAAAAATTCTATTTTTATAGTATTTATTTAGTTTGTGTTCTCATTCAATTTTAGTCTTTTTAAAATTAGGCTGGAAAATATATTGTTGGTGTTTCTCCACCTATAGTCCTACATTGGTATAGGGCAGATAAAGCCCAAAAACTGCAGATACTTAAAATATTGTGTTAAGTTGGTGGCATGCCATATTCGTACCATTTGTAGGTCACTTTTGGCTTCCAGCCATCTTTCCTCTCCTTACTCTTGAAAATGAGATAAGGGACATTTAAAACGTACAAGCGATTGAGTTATCAACTTTTTTGTGGATAAAGGTTTATAAAGATTTTAAAGAATATGGGTGGGTATCGAACCGGCAAAGACTACAGCATGCGATGTAGATGGAACAGTGAATTATTAATAAATATTCACCGTCAGCACTCTAAACATGAGCTGAAATAATACAGTCTTGGCAGCTTAAATGGAATACACCATGAAAGAATTTTTTTGTTACCATACCCTCGTATGAAAGGAAGTTGTGAATAGAATAATTTACACAAAACAAAAACCCATAAGAAATGTAACACATAACATTTGATGATGATCAAAAAATGGATTACTTACTTAAATTTAAAATTGAATCACCCCCGGTTTTCCAATGGATCGAATTGATAGTATTAAACAATTTCTTGTTTTCACAATCAAACAAAATTTAGTCTTCCCTTGAGTCATCAATCACTATACGATTTAAAGTCAGAATAATATATCTAATAAATTTAACAGCTTAAGTTAAAAACCAGGACACAATCTTTATTGCTTGAAAATAATTATTGAGAACATTTAATAATTTATTTATTTAATATTTACATTTTCAAACAAGTGCAAAGTAAAATCTAAAATGATTTATTGTAAATTATTAAAAATGGATATTACAACCCATAAACTATTTTACCGATTGTGTTATAAATATTTTAATCAAGGAAAAACAATATTGACAATGGCAGCATATAGTGACATGAGTGGAGCAGCTGAATAAATAGAATAAAGAACAAGGACATTAACGTAATTAATTTGAAGTTTTTTATTTATTCTCTTAATGAACTCACACGACATATCATTCTCATTAAAGGCCTATATTATCCCTGGCTAAGGAGCAATATTCACCCTGAAGCCCAATATCCATTCGTCCGTCGCCTTTCAGCAGTGGCGTGTCAACTATTTAGCCCCCCCCACCAAACTGGCCGTTGATAACCGTTAGCCTTCAAAATTCCAGTAGGTGCTCAAAATATTTATTTTCATAGAATTACAATCAAAGATCTAATTTTAGACTGTTGTTATTAGTCCCAGACTTTCATCTTATTAAGTACTCGTCTCATATGCATATAGACTCATCATCAATAAAAAACCAAACATTTTTCAAAAAAAAAACCTATAATACAAATCATAAAAACACTGTCACTTAATTTAACTGGCTACACAAACAAATATAATAAACTTTCAACCAAAATAAAAAAATAGCTTTGAAAAATTTAAAATGCATTTATTTTTAAGTCGCAAATATTATAGTTGAAAACCCGTTTAAAAACAGTATTACTTACATAAAACATAGAAACAATTATGACCTTAAAAGATCATTTTGGTATAAAGTTTAAGATTTATTGATAGATTTTAATTATTTTAATTTATTTCTATTTTTCTATTTTTATACCCTGAAAATCGGCACCCTTGCACTTGTCACCCGGGGCTGACCACCCACCCACTTGCTACGTCACTGGCTTTCAGTCACATTCAATGGCACGGTTTTAACTTTTTTCAACTATTTTATTTTCCGAGTATAATAAATTGAATATAGTGTTACTTATATGTATAAGGGAATACCTTTACCGTATAATTAAAATTCATGTATTCAGAAAAATTAACAGAAACTAATGGGTAATTTTTGTTGAATACTTATCAGAAACTAAAGTATAAAATTCAATCAAGCCAATCGATAGAGATCAAGATTGTGGTCAGGCTAAACTACAATGCCTTACAGTTTTAGGACTATCATAGGATTCCCTTGAACTCAGTCGTCCCCCTCTGAAGAGGGCAAAGCCCGTAACCCCGGGACCAGGGCTTGCTACTAGTAGTTAATCTGACCCCCTCAGGGAGTCATTGTGAGGAGTGTTGTTAGGACCTCAAAAGAAGACGATTCATACAGAGACATGAAAACCTCTCGTTGGCTAAACGCCACGTTTAGCTGGTCTGTGCTAGTTATGTGAACTGAACATATAAGGGCTCGAAGGGGTGGTATCTAATCGTCCCCACTCTGAGCCTCCGTCCAGAGCCGTCTACTAGACAAGTACCAGTTGTCCAGTCCAATCAGCTGAGTTCAAGGTCCGTTTCCGCTGGTAAGGGTTTGGGGTCTCTAGCTCCCCGGTGTGCTAAGCAGGCATCCTCCCGAGAAGTTACTGCTTCTCACAGCGCCCACAAGGGTCTATCCAACTTGTGTGAGAACCAACAGTCACTAGGAATCCAACTGCAGTTGGTAGGATGGAGAGAGAGCCTCTCCATGAGCCCCCGCCACCCGTAGTACTGACTTATTTTAAGAGTTTCGGATCGAACTCCAGACCACAGGTCCTACTGAACCTGTTCAGCTACAGGTCCTTACCAGTCCTTACCAGTCCTTACACAACCAGTGGCCTTTTTTGCCCCTGGTTCAATGAACCTGTGGATATATATATATATATATATAAAACCAATGAAACCTGCGGATATAGCTGCATGCCTCCACTAGGGGCATTTTCTACAACGTTTCTGCACCGAAAAAAAGAAACCAAAAAAAATGTAAAGTTGACAATTGTGTGATGGGACAGAAAAGGTATCTCATAAAGAAATAAAGATGAATGAAAGAAAACTCAAAATATAAGTATTAATTGAGAGATGAACGTTATAGACGATCGTACATTCTGTCAGTACAATCGAAGCCCGACTGGTTTGACGAAGCCCTCCGTTTGCTCCGCTATCCTGAGCTTTCTCTTTTCTGGTCCATCACAATTATCAATAGTTTACAAATTCAACTATCAGTTAAATGTCAAAATCAATCATCTGCAATGATGATGAAAAGATATTTTATTACTATTATTACCTTTACAAGGAGATAGGGGTGTTATCTTCTGAAACTATCATCAGAAATATGATCAGAAGAGCCGAGAGGGTGAAGTGATGGATCACCAACATTCTAATTACAAAAAAAAAATTAGAGTAAAAAGGCAAATACAGAAGACAAACACTTAGGTTAATTACCAGCCTAACCTGATGTAAAGAGTTAAACACTTCCAGGTGAAGGTCCTCGAAGATTAGGGCATGGGGGTGGGGGGTGTTGTCAATTGTAGGAGTCCAGTGCACAACGCAAATTCATTTCACCTGCATGCCAAAAAAAAAAATAAACAAATTATTATTATTAATTCAGAAAGAGGTCACTGATTCTAATCGCAAGAAAAAATTGAAGTGTCATGATCAATAATCATCACAGACGAAAAATTATTATAAATTGACATAGCAAAACGTATTTGTATAGCAACCATAAGGCTTATGCTTGGATTTGGTAAAGATCCTAAAGACAAGAAACTTAATTTCATTAACTTGTCAATTATGTAATTCAACTATGAGTAGTGCTTGTGTTCTTACCAAATTAAGAAGTGTAGATTAATAGCGATTGTTGCCACGTCAGCATTTATTGCTTTTCCCCTTCCACTCTGCCCTAGGAGACGGGAAGGTAGTTTGGTAGATGATTTTATTGGCACCCATGTTATTAGTAATGGGTGAACTGTTAACAATTATTTTCTTACATTCATACGCATAATGAAAAATTCATTTAGTCAAAAATTCGTTTTATTTATTTTATTGCATTCGCCATATATATTGCATGCTGTAATATTACATTAGCCATTACACTACATTAAATTCAACATTAAAATACACATTATAAAAGTTTTTTAAAGTCTATGAGGTTGACGATTTTTTTAAAGTTTTGAAAGAGTTCACTATTTTGCACTGTGGTGGTATTAGCTGGAAGCCAGTCATATCCAGTTGTTATTGTCAATACCATAAACTTTGTCACTCTTAGTCTAGAATTTGGCAGCTGAAGAATATATGGTCCCATGTCTGTGGTGATACAACATTGCAAGTACATCTATCATTGTCAATGATATTGAAACTATGCTCTAATGATGCGTCATATGTCTTTTTAGCATACCCTCTAGGAGGAGATTCCTTTTATCTATTACCGTCTTTTTTCCGAAAAGAAGTCATCCCCTGAAAATAAGTCCTAGCGTGATTTTCGGGACTTTTTCGACTATAAGCCCTCCCCTGAAAATATGCCCTAGTTAAGATAATGTGAAAAATATAATTCGTTAAAAAAAATGCTGTTGAATGCAGTTGGTATCTCTAGCTGTCGTAACATTTCAGAGAATTCTTTGGAAAAAAATATTCCAAGAAATTCCTTGTTTACCTCTAACGTTTGTTTCAAGGAGGCTATTTAAACAAGAAATATTAATTTAACCACAGCTATATTGCAAGACATGAGAGATACAGACCAATGATTCTATAGGAAACAGATTTGGAGGAAAATGAGAAGGAAATTCAAAATTTTGATAATTTATGACAGTGTTCCAGAAGATGACGTGACTGTAATCGAATAAATTTGAATTTCTGTATAAAAATAAACATTAAACAAAAATATGTAAATCTGTTTAATGTACTTGAAGCCCTCCTCCGAGAATAAGCCCTAGCACGGATTTTTGACCTAAGAATAAAGTAAAGCAGTGTCTTATTTTCGGAAAAAGACGGTAGAATGAATTGTATTCGCTGTTATTCGATAAGTACTTCAATTTTAATGAATTCTGTTTGACTTCAACTTTAGCTTAGATACTTGGTTTTGTATCAATGAGCGTGTGGGACATACAGTGGTAAGGCACAAGTCTGAATCATCTACTTCTCAAGATCTCATCAAAGTAGAATCTCACGTAGAGATGATAGAGAACTACTGTTTCCACAGGCGCTAGGACAATGTTTAACGTTTTGACACTATTTGTCATCTTACTATATGACTTTTTCTTATCCGTCATAATATACACATAAAGTTCGTGTGCATTTTAAACAAAATTATACCCTTATTTGAAGTTGGGATAGAAATAATCTGTAAAAAAGATTAGAAAGAAGTAAATCTATATTTTTTTTAAAGTTTTATTGAAATTTTATCCACATAACCTCCATCATGAGGTAACCTCTTTTAAACAACTCTAAATCACGATTTCCTAACAGATGAATCAGAAGAGGTGGACCATTTCATTTATCTCCACGTTCGCTAGACTTTGACTCCATTCGATTTTTTTCTTATGGTATGTAAAAACAACTGTGTGTGCATCCAAATCTTGTTTATTTGAATATTTGAAAGCTAAAATAACTAATAATATTTTACGGATTACTGTAAATTAGTTGGCGCATGTTTTCCTTAAACTGCCAAATTGTATTACCCTTTATACTGCTAATAATGGAGGACTGAGGAAACTAAAAATTAATTTTACAATAAAACCCTTAAAAGAATGTAGGCTTACTTCTTTCTAATCTTTTTTACAGATTATTTCTATCGTTAATACAAATAAAGTTATATTTTTTTTAAGCTGCACATGGACTTTATGGACACCCTGTATAAGAAATGTTAGTCATGAAAAACAACAATGTTTTACTGATCTGGTTTCACTATGCTTACAAATTTCCTAACTATGATTCTTACTATAAGTTTTCACAACTATAATGTTCAAAGTAACAAATATAAGCTTTGTATGTTGCATTTTAAAAAAAATTTACGTTTTGTTTTAAAAAAAAAAACATAACACTTATTTAATATCTGACCAAAGTAATACATAATAACATAAAAACACTATTATTTTAGTCTAGTTCTACAATATTACTGTTTATCAAAAATATATAAAAAACACATTTGCATCCTGTTGAAATGTATATGGAAATTAAAATAATTACATTATGAAAAATATGTATCATCTCTCAAAAGATGAAAGTAAAAAATCAGAAACCATTTCACGTCTTTCTGTCATAGTATGTTTCAATATAATACTTGCAAAAACTATTTACATATTTTTGAAATCTTTTAATACAGGGCGAAACTACTAGCAAGTTTTGCAAGCAACTTTGCAATTTCCTTTTTTATTATTTGAAATGGAAATCATCAAACTTTTTCATAAAGAAATCTACCCCAACTTTACTATCTTCAATTCTTTCTCTGCAATAATAATTTTTTATATCTCTTCAGTATAGAAGAAATCATTCTTTTTTTTTTTTGCTCAAAAAAGTAATAACTTATTTATTAATTACATATAACATTACTTTATTGAGTTCTATAAATTACTAATAAAAATTTTCAATTATTGAAACAAAGTTGTATTTTCTTTATGAGTTTATTTGTGATTTATAAACCAACTGATTGTACTGAATTATAAAAGACAGACTACATTTAAGAATATAAATGTAGAATAATTTTTTCCAACACACTCTTTAATCCATTCATTACATTAGTTTAAAAACAAAATTTTTTAAAGAAAAAATGAGAAGTTGCATTGATTAAAGACAGGTTTGAAAGTTAATTAAAGTTATCTCCAGTTCATTTAAATTCGATGAACTCCTAGTTGACAGTTTGGTGGAAGCGATAGTTTTAATCGGAATTTGTAGACTCTTGAACGAACTTATCACATTTCCCTATCGCCTACTTGTCTACTTACTTATCTTTTCTTAGATAGTTCACCTATACAGCTCTTTCAAACTAATTCTATCATTATAGAGATTTCTAGGAGCTTAGAGTTTTTTATGTTTAGATATTTCTGTTTTTTGTTATCTTTTCTCCTTATTTCATCTCAAGCTTAGAGATAAACTATGATTAGGACTTCAATCTTTTGAAGTCTTCAACATCTTTAAACCATATTTTTACATACTTTTACACAATGTATATATCACACTAGCGAACCTAAAACTAAATTACAACCATGTATCTGGGTATTCAAAAAGGAGAGAAACCAATAAGTTGTTTTGTTTTAAATACTTAGAAAATTTAAAAGAACACGAATAGAAAACAGATAATAGGACTCATATTCAATATTTCCACTCTTTTAACAGTCATCCTCAGGAAAGGAATTTGAGCGGCAAAATTCAAACGAAGTGTAAATTAGTTAGCAGTCCTTCCTGTAAGCATGTATTATTTAAAATATAACCATATAATAAAAAAAGTTTTTCAACAAGACAGAGAATCTTAATTAAAAGTAAGATTCTTCAAATTATTTTTGTGTTTGAATTTTATATACATTTATATAAAGTATATATATATATATATATATATATATAACAGATTCAATAATATATCGACCGTTTGATAGAAGGTGTGTTCTCTAATCGGGGTTCTCTAATCGGGGACCGAACCCCGATTAGAGAACACACCTATATATATATATATATCAGATAGTACTTCCACCTGATGATAACGGCAGTCGAAATATAGTAGTGAGTATTGTATGCCTTTATTTATATTTTTCACTTTGTTGTTGAAAAACATATATATATATATATTAGTATAAATAGAGAGCAGACCTTCTTTTATACAAATAAAACATGTCAAATGTTAGTTAATAAATAGTGATGTCCAACCGGAGTTTCGCTGAAATAATTCACCAGCTGAATCAAGACGAATTGAAATTAGCTGGAAAATATGAAAAACTGCTTAAAAGAAAGGTATGTTTGATTAAGGTGAACCAAAAGTAGGTGGACAGTAAATAACGTATGCAGTTGCTTAAAACTGTTTCTCATCACGATTTACACAGCTTTTAAGTCTGCCTCTTACGCTTCGGTAAATATTTATCTCACACGTCTTTCTGAGTATTAATTTTTTGAAATGATCTGATGTGTTTTTTTTTTAAATCGCCGACACTTCTTGGTTTTCAAGATTAAATTTGTACATCATGATCTTGTGTTGCTTGATGAATCATTTCTTGGGATATAAATTTGACGAAAAGGCCCAATTGATTGGCCAGTACGTTGACCAAGATAGACTTTTTCTTTTGTGGAGTACTCAAGGGCAAAGTTGTGCCTAGACAGACTTTTACTGAACGCGTCTGGGTAGTATCTGTCTGGGTAGCTGTGCAAGAATGTTAGTCGAAGCGTTAGAGACAGACTTGAAAGCTGTGTATATGAAAACAATATGAGCTGCATCGGTCAACTTTAAAGCTTTTTTATTATTGTTCACAATAATATTTAATTATCAATGTAATAATTGTATCAATACATATGTATTAGTAATTAGTCACTAAATAAATGTTATTTACTGTCCACCTACTTTTATATGAGGATATAGCTTGAAAAACTAAATAATAATATTAACATTGTTGAATGAATAGTGAAGTGTTGTCAATATAAAGTTGTTAAGCCGTTAGTTCGGTCTCTGTTCATCACTCCCGATCGTTAAGGTCAGGCTCAACTGAGTTTCTGTTTGCCTAGAGAATTATAGCTCCTTTAAAGCAGGTTTCTATTTGTGGTCTGCATAATCAATAAGCCAACAGAAGCGTCCTCTCTATCTGCCTGCTAATTCCTCTCCATAAGGCATGCAGAGCAGCTAGTCTGTTTGTTTATTTGCAGAGATCAAAGAGAGAACTCGTCTCCTAGAACTTGTATATACTGTGACGTGCGAAATGCTTCTATGCTCAACATAAGTTTTGAAAAATGTTAAGACATGAAAACTAGCCTTCATCACACTCGCAAAAATATTATTAGCAATAGTGCAATAATGTCACTTATTGCTCGTATTGATCAAACATGTTATTCACATGCTATATATTAAATAAATATAATTCCAGGAATTACTATTATATTTAAATGAAAATAAAAAATAATCTGGAGAAGTTACAAACAACATTACTACTAAGCACACGTACAATTGGTAATTGGTGAACAATTTAGTTGAATAATACTTGTCAAAGTAGTCATACTAATTCTAGCGGTTATAACAAAAACGGAATCATAAAAAACTAATAAGTGACTACAAATAGAACTTATAGTGTCATTTGTAGTGTAATATTTCATCTTTCAAAATGCTACATAATGAAATGTTTATAAAGCAATATAAATATTATTCGAATTTTAAAGTTGCTAAATTACGGGAAGGACGGAGAAAACTACTATTACATTTCAGATAGATCACTATAAAGTAATTTACCTATGTTTCAATATTTTCCAAAAACAATAGCGCTCTTTAATACAGGCAGTAAAACTATAATTTACTGTATAAACTATATATTTGCCAAGTTTTATCAAGAATTAAATGCCATACAAAAGTAAACATTATCAAAAATAGATTCACTGAGTCTTCAAAAGATGTAAAAGGCAATTTTTTTCGTTAATCACAATACTACCGTCTTTTTCCAAAAATAAGACACTGTCTTGTTTCTTTTTAGGTCCAAAATACGTGCTAGGACTTATTTTCGGGGGAGGGCTTCAGTACAATAAGTACTAGGTTTACAAATCTGAAATGCACAAACGTTGTACCTGCCCTGTCATTCTATGTAGACTGTTGCAATATGTTGTATTTTGAAGATAAATTCAATTTTATAATAAGTAGTGCATTCTATGAAACGAACTGTTGAGGTAAATAACTAAAACGCCGTCTGTTGATATTAGGAACTCATTCAACAATGCTGTCTAGTGCTTAGATGTGGGTTAAGTATGAGAAATTTAGAAAAAATAAGCTTCTGTGTAGAGAATTGGTACTCTAATCAATTTTGGTGATTTCTGGGATCATCCTGATAGGAGAAAAGAGAATGGTAGGAAAAAAACGGACAGGTGGAAAGAGGCCAAGAAAGAATTGAGAAGTGGGAAGAGATCAGATCAATGGCAAGATAAGTGGAAGTGAGGGTCGAGAAGAAGGTGGTTAATTTCTCGCCTCTGAACTGGTAGGTCCGGGGTTCGATCCCCACCTGACCCTTGATTTATTCACGCAGGTGTGAATAAATCTGAGCACGTCATCCTTTGGGAATGATGTTAAACCGTCGGTCCCAAGCCTGTACGATGTCAAGTACTCGTTAAAGATCCCTACTCTAAATACACTTGAGTTAGGCAAAATTTAGGACTCCCAATCTAATGTGGCTCACCCATTAGTAAAATGGGTACCAAATAATAAATGAGCCACAATTTCTGCCCCTACAACAGCACTAAAAAGATCAAAGCCTTATAAGTGTGGGCGTTGGAAAACAACGACAGGAAGACAGTCTGCTCGACTTACACAAGGCCTCCCCTCATCCTTGAGTCGGAAGCATGGAGAGGTCGATTTCCATCTTACACAACTATTGAACAGACACATATTTACCTGTACATCAAATAAGCACACCATCAGAAATAATATACTATACATTTAATTCCTTGATTTATTTTAATGAAATTTTTTTTAAATAATAATTAAAATGAATTGGTATATTTGTTGAGAAAAATCGTTACAATTACAAAATGTTCCTTCTGAATGATTGCTATTAAATAATAAAAAGAAACAAGTAACCATTAGTGTTAATTTAAATTCTATGTTTAGTAAATAATGTACTAATGGAATACTCAGATAAGGAACCACAAGAATTGAGTTAGATTGTAAAATGCATTGAAACATGTTCATGTTGACATCAATGAAATGATAGTCATACGTGGTATAACCTAAATATGCAAAGAAATCAACTAACGACGGGTAATTTTGTATTTTATTATATTGATAATATGTTTTGATTTATTTGATACCAAAATATGTAATCACTGTAATCTAAGTCACCAATCCTAGTGGCTATCTTTGTGTTTATCAATGTAAGGTATATATTATAACTACTTAATAAATAACAGAATTACAAAACTTGAAGTCTAGAAGGTGAGTGAAACACACTAGTTGGGAAAAGGTAAAAATGAGAACGGAAGATATAGGAAGTGACATTTTAAACTTTTATCAAATTAGGAAAGTTCAGAACTTGTTCATAATTCACAAAACTATAATATTAAAATAGTTTAAGATAGTAATTAAAACATAGAAAGGAGGGATATCTAATAGGTTTTCTAATTAATTGTTTCGGTTTACGTTCTACTTAAAACTTTTAAAATGTTTTTCCAATTAAGAAATGGAAAAAAATACAAAATTATTTAAAAAGTTTTATTTCTTCTTTCTTAGTTTTAATGGCAGTCATAAATTATTTTGGTAGTCTATTTCTATGAGTCATGAACTTATTCACCCCAACCCATCAAAAATTTATAAAATTGATAACGCATGTATAAAGTTTACTGTCTGTAGCTTATTTCTATTTCCACCTTGTATGTGTCCGCTTGATGTACTTGTGTTCCCTTCAAGTTTTGTAATTTAGTAATTTATTAACTTGTTACAATGATATGATTTTTTTAAGTAAACATGAAGAAAAATACGAAGTATTCAAAAGGCGTTGGTTTCATAACAAAACTGTGTTCATGTGGAGACAGTGCGTAATTTACAGGAGTGGAATATTGTTTGGGGAAGCATACGTCCTTAAAACAAGAGGGGTGTGAGAGCTAGTGGTCAGGTGTCAGGAAGAAAAATGGTGGTAGAGGAAGAGGAAACAAGGAGCACGGTGTCCACTGGACTGTCTAGGAGAAAAGCTAAATGAGGCTCACCGCTCTGGTTGGGTGAGTTAACAGGATTGAACCGGTGATATATTGGCCAAGTTGGGCTGTAAGCAGCACTTGAGGTAATTATCTTGATATTTCACCTTACTCCGGCCTGCTTCAAATCAATAGTAGGAAATACAGACTAACATACAACACCAAAACTCAATCCCTTCTGTCTAAACTACTTCTCTTCACAAATCAAATTCCGATTCATCAAACACTTATCAGTCACGTGTTTCTTTTTCATATATTTTGGTTTACATTAACCAAATGCTCCATAAAAATAGTTTACTAGCTACATGGAAAAATAATTATATTACTTTCTCCTTGAGTTGTTCACATTATGCAATATTTATTTATCGATGGAAATACGATCCGAAACGGACAAATATAGTTCAATGTACAAAAAGAAACTGAGAGAAATTAAAAGCACACACTTACAGTCTCTTATCTCTCCTGAAGACAGTTCAAACCAAAAATTAGAGACTGTAAGTGTGTGCTTTTAATTTCTCACGGTTTCTTTTTGTACATTGAACTATATATATATATATATATATATATATATATATATATATATACACTTATATACACTTTTTCGTTGGAAATACGATCCAAAACGGACAAATATTTTTCAATATAGACAAAGAAACATAGAGAAATCAAAAGAACACACTTACAGTCTCTAATTTTCGGTTTGAACCGTCTTCAGGAGAGATAAGGGAGGGAAACCAAGCGCACTGGTTCAGAGACGGTTGGAGAGGTCTCCAACCGTCTCTGAACCAGTGCGCTTGGTTTCCCTCCCTTATCTCTCCTGAAGACGGTTCAAACCGAAAATTAGAGACTGTAAGTGTGTTCTTTTGATTTCTCTATGTTTCTTTGTTTATATGAACTATATATATATATATTCACTGATAAAACGAAATACGATCCAAACTGGACACAATACGAGTTCAAACACAAGAACTCGTATATATATATATATATATATATATATATATATATATATATATATATAATTATTTATCCACAATAAGAAATGGGAAAACAAGACTAAGATCTTTCAACCGTAACAAGCGGTCTTCGTCAGAGTCAAAAAACTCAGTTGGGTTTTTGACTCTGACGAAGACCGCTTGTTACGGTTGAAAGATCTTAGTCTTGTTTTCCCATTTCTTATTGTGGTTTGATCATTGATTGTTGTTTCACGTGTTTATGTGAAATCTTTTTATATATATAATTATATACAAAACTATAGTTTATTGGGACTCGGTCAGTTCTTTAGGTTCAAATTAAACTCTCATTGCCAACGTTTCGGTCTTTATATAAAACCTTTTTCATAGGCAGAAGTGTAAATTTTGAAACAGAAAAACTAAATATTACATTACAAATTATTTTACAAAGAAAAATAGTATGTGGATTTTAACAACAACTGTAGTCTGAATGAACACGTGACACTGAACTGAAATAACCGTTATTTAAATAACCTCTTAATCGCTAAAGTGAGGCTGTTTTCCACCTTATCATCTAGAAAATCAAACATTTGTATATAATAAACATTTTAATTATATATTTGAATAAATTTAACAAGCATTATATTAGTCAAAGCAAAACTTGGAAAAACTATTGATTAAACACTTTAAATAATACACGAATGACATTACCAAAATCAGTAATATGACAATCATAGGTTGGATGTAACGATATTGAGAAACATTGTTTAAAACAATGTAAGCTACTAGTTGTTGACGAAATATTAAACCATTTGAACATTATTTTAATCTCTGTTAAGTGGAGAAAACTATTACTCTTCAAGTAATTAAAATTTAAACATTGAAAGTAACATTATTATAATCTTGTTATTGCAACAAAACAAATTGAAAATTTTAAAATACTACTGATTACCAATATAATAAACATTTAACTACTACTTCTTCATTTTAGTTAACAAATTTACTTTTATTTAAAAATATAATTTTTAGCATTTATTCAATAATTCCTGAAATAATATTTATAAAAATTATGGTGCTTAAAATGAATAAATTATAATAATACTACTAATAACTTTCTCTTAGAAAGAAACTAACTTTCTCTTAGATTTCTAGAAAAATAGATAAAAAGTTTACTTTAGTAAACATGAACAATAGTCAACAATTGAGTTTGGTTTTATTTTAATGCAACTGTCATGATGAAGTTATAATATATTTTTTGATAAAGTATTATCTAAGCTTTAGAAAATCAATGTAACGGTTTCATTTCTTTTATTTATAAATGTTTAGTCAGCTAAACCAGTTTTAAATTGTTGATATAGATCCAGGGTGTCAAACTCAAAGTCACAGAGGGCCAAAATAAAGTAGTGAAGCATGTCAAGGACCAATCTCAATATTTATTGAAAAAATAACTGCTACTGATATGTAATGCTTAATCTTTTCATATGGAAATAAACTTTAGTTCTGCTTAAACATAGAATCGGGTATTCATTTCTTATTAAAATAAATGAATAAAGTATGTCTCTCCCCGTATCCTTTCAAGTTCTTTTTTTAAAGTAAACCTTTTTCAAATCCAACAAAAAAGAACCAAAAAAAAATATCATTTAATAAAAGTTCAACTGTATTAATTTTTTTTATATATACGTTTCACGATAAATCACAGACACAGAACAAAAGAACAAACACACTTACTGTCTCTAATTTTCGGTTGAACCGTCATCATGAGAGTTGAGATAGGGACATCAAACGCACTTGTGAAGCGACGGTTAGAGACGGTTCAACCGAAAATTAGAGACAATAAGTGCGTTTGTTCCTTTGTTCTGTGTTTGTGATTTACCGTGCAACGTTTGTTGTCCTTTTGGATTGTTTTCCTATTTACAATATATATTTATATATATCACAAACGAATATCCTAAAACAAAAAACACAACCATATGTCATCATCTTTTCTTTGTGATATACATTTCTTTGATATAAAATATATATCACAAACAAATATACTAACTTTGAAGTAAGTCAACAGAAATGTTTTAAACATCTTGAAGTTCATTCAGTCATCATAAAATAAAACAAACCTATTTTAAGTAATTTTAAAAGAAATTATTCTATTTACCATAAATAAAATTTTTTTATACTGAATTACTTTTAAAAAATGCATTACTTTTATTAAAAGAAATGCTCAAATAATCATAATAAAGTGTTAAAAAATCCAGAAATTAGCGAAATTTGGCAAATTATTTCCTATTCAAATCTTAAATAAACATGATATAGGATTAAATTTTATGTAAACAACTTTAAAACCTGATTGTAAAGAATATTCTTAAAAGAATAGATTTTATATAATTGTGTTGACATTATTTTTAATAATACACATGTCATAATGACAGAATTATAAATATAACCATATATAGAACTACCGTATCAAAATATATACTGTATTTTAACAACTATATGATAATAGAGAATGAGCCAAAAGTAAGTTTACAGTTACCCAACTCTTTTCTCAGTTACATAATGATTTCGATTGGTAAACAGTTATAATACAGGTAAAAGAATGGATATTAAATTAATATTGCAAGTTAGAAAATGCTGATTTTGTTCTACAGACAAGGTAATTGTAGCCATATTTTTTTTTATTCCTGTATTATGTTCTCATATTTTTCCTAAATCCTTTTTAATTAACGTAATTTATATTATATGGTTATAAAGAATGTATTTTATTTATTAATTGAAACAATATATCAATCATTAGTAAAATGTGTAATGTTAAATAAAACATCATTACATCGTAAAACCAAATTAATACTAACAACTGAATTGATACAGACAAATGTATTAAATATGAAACAACTATAATTATAAAAACAAAGATAACTATTATTGAATTCAAATTGAATGCGTTATACATAATATTAGAAAGCAATATACTTCATTAAAACTTCCAAAAAATTAAAATAAAATTCCAATTATTTCAGTAATTTATTTCGGATAGGGTATTTTTTTGACATTTTGAGAAATAACGATTAGTACATTATTTTGTATTTTAAATTCATTTGTCATATTGTGTTTAAATATAGGTATGTATTATTAATTGTAAGATAATTTTATTTCAATGAAAGGATGTTAACCTAAAATAGAAGTGGTCATATTGGTTAAACATAATCACCAAGAAATTGTCATCTATTTGTTTGTGGAAATTATTATTATTGATAATGCAATATTATTTTTATTATTATTGAACTAATTAATGATTAAAAATATACGTAAAACAGTCGTAGAAATGGTTGCACTTACCATTTGATGAGATATCCATGAATATTGTTCTTTTCAGAGAATAACATTTGATATCATAGCGGAACGATTAGAACACTACCGAGTGGTAATCTCAACTGACCAATGAGTAAGCATGACTTGAAGTGACGTCACTGAATCAGTTTCATTCCAATACGTCATTTTTGGGTTCACTTAGTCTCTTTATATAAACAGCTATTTTAATTGTTTTCTTTCAGGAAATATATGGATTGGCTCGGACATTACTACATATTACTAGACTACCCGTGACCCGTTAGGTCATAGAGTCTCCACAATTAGTCTCCACAAATATGTCTGTTGACTTCTCATTTTTTTGACTAGGCTGAGAGTTATAATCTCCCTGTGCAAATAATTTAATTTAATTTGAATAAATAATAACAAAGAGTGACTTAAAAATTCACAATTGCTTATTTATAAAACTTAATAGTTTTATTAAAACAGAAAAAACATTTTGCACTCTTATGCAATATGCATACTGGCTTTCTTGTGAAAAAAATACTTATCATCGTTTTCTAGTAATAGAAAACGTTTGTTAAATAAAATATTTTTATATTTTAAAAATAAAACTTTTTTATGCAATAATTTTTTTTTATACAATAGTGTATGTATGAAAAAATTAGAAGGGTGGTATCTAATCTTCCCTACTCTGAACTTCCGTCCAGAGCCGAGCCTCTACTAGGCAAGTACTAGTCGTCCAGTCCAATCAGCTGAGTTCAAGGTCCCGTATTACCAACTAAGAGTTTCGGATCGAACTTCGGACCAAAAATCCTACTAAACCTGCTCAGCTACAGGTAAGGTGAGTAGCCTTTTTTTTCCCTGGTTCAAAGAACCTGTGGAATATATAAGCCGATGCAGCTTGTAGTAGAGCTGCATGTCCCCACTAGGGGCGGTAATAGTGTATATATAAGGAGTGGGTAGGGTGATTAAAACACTGGAAGGAGTCCACATCTCTCAAGCTTTTAGCTACACTCTTGCGTTGCGATCATGATCGGTCAGCCACCTGTTTCCCTCAATTTTTAACCTCTCCCGCATAGCCGGAAAATAATTCAAAATATATATTTGCTCCAAAAAAAAAAAAGCTAGAAACGAGCTAAATTATCAAACAGTGAGCTAGATAAGAAGCTAGGAGCTAAAACAGGAAATGTTGGAGCAAGATCTCGCTCCAAACAGCTAAATTGACAACACTGGTTTTAACTGCGCGCCAACATACTAGAAATGCATTGTGTGATTTTTAGTATTACCGGCACAGTATATACTACCGTGGGCCAGGTCTGATACACATTTGATATGGTCTCGCAGGCCTGAGTTTGACACAAGCGATCTATATGATTGAGACATAGTAATAAGATTAAACTGAGAGATCGAGATTAACCGAACTCCTGCGCAAAGCTACCATATCTGTCCTATTGAACTTCCCTTTGTCGATCCAAAAACAACTTTAGATTTTAAATTTTAAATATTTGAATTTAGATTAGGAGGAAGTGAAATCTTGTGCAAGCCTTCCCACGTGGAGGATGCAAAACTATTGATCTTGACCCAGTACAATACCATGTACACATCAAAGAAGATATTTTGTCATTGAGCACTTGGTAATATATGTCCGATTAATTTGCCAATAAACAATTATCATCACAAAGTTTTAAACAATGAACGGTTCTATGCAACATAATACAGTTTAACTAAAAAACCAGCCGAAAACAAAGTTGCAAGGCTGAGTGATACTTCTACAAAGCAGTCATCTTTTATCGTAGAAAGGTTAAAGAACATGACCAAAACATTACAAAGCAGTCATCTTTTATCGTAGAAAGGTTGAAGAACATGACCAAAACATTACAAAGCAGTCATCTTTTATCGTAGAAAGGTTGAACAACATGACCAAAACACTAATTGCAAAGAAAATTAAACCTGTTTTGGTATCGAGTTTTTCAATGAATTTTCGTTGAATTGAAATTCAATTTTTGTTGATTTAGCTCTTCTCTTGGCATTAAAAAATATTTGACTGATGAAGAGAAGTTATCGCATAAAAAGCAAAAACAAGTGTCTCATAAAATGATTTGACAATTATAATACCAAAAACATGCATCCTTATACCACAGTCGTTATTTGAAAA
Organism: Hermatobates lingyangjiaoensis; assembly: GCA_026182355.1. Taxonomy (NCBI): domain Eukaryota; kingdom Metazoa; phylum Arthropoda; class Insecta; order Hemiptera; family Hermatobatidae; genus Hermatobates; species Hermatobates lingyangjiaoensis. The sequence continues at coordinate 388,659 of JAPFBL010000097.1, read as the reverse complement.
AAAAAAAAATTAATAAATCCTCACATATCGCATCCAGAAGTAGGAGTTTTTCATCCTCCTACGGCCCGTTACAGACGTTGTCCATCTTCAAGTATAACTAGATGTATTGTAAGAACTAACGAAAGTTCAAAATAAATTCAGTTTAGAGTTCCCATTATTAAAACTTCATTAATATAATACTTATAATACCAGTATTGTTGAAATCTTCAGCTGGTGATTTGTCATGTAAAGGAAAAAAAAGTTTTTCGTAGAAGGTAAAAAATAATATCTATATTTGTTTTAAGTACATCTAGTTTTTATAGCGTAAGTTTCACTTCTGAATAATTTCTATCAATTAGAAGTATTCCTGATAACTTCAAAGCTTGCTTTAAGGTACAAAGATTATGAAAAAACTGATAAAAAGGACCGATAGGATTTCTATGGAAATCGTTTGAACCGGACCAGGAATCTTCCCATTGAAGGTCAATCATAATTCAGCCCAGATATTCTACAATAAAAATTTTAAACAAAAAACGCGTGACTTTAATTATTATTTGTTGATCTAAGTAAACTACTAGTTACTTAAATAAAAGAATTAAAAAAGGCTGACAACAAGATTTAACATTTTTTTATGACGATTTTTTCATTTTATTAGTTGTTTTCTATTATCCCTGTAGTAAAATAATATCACTTGCATAACAAAAATCATATTAAATTCCTCATTTTAATTTAAACTTTAAAAATAAGACTTTTTTTTTGTCAGAGTAGTTTTAGTTAAAGAAAATTCATTTGTATTATATTTAATAGCCTAGCGCTCTAAAGACACTCCTTTGTTTTGGGCCTCTTCTCTCTGCCAAAAATATTACAGACTCCTCCTATAGATTCACGATAGTGAACTTATAAAGAAAATTATGAGAAAGAAAAATAAATTTCACCACAAAAAATTAGAATTTGGCAAAAACTGGAATTTTTAACGCAAAGAGAATTATTATTGGGTGCAATTCAAAACAACGCTGTTTTTAATTAAAGACCAAGTAATGTATCTGCTGTTGTCAGATTGATGAATTTTGGACAAAGAGCACAACATACAGGAAAAGTTGAAAAAGTAATTATTCAGTTATCAAACGGAACATCACAAAAATTATTTACCTCTTTTACTTTCTACTGCAACCCGTATTTTATCACTACAGCCTGAATGAATATGCCTACATAATTACCTTCAGGTATAAACTAAAAATTTTATAATATGCCTATAACGATAAAAAAACAATCCGAAAATGACAACTAAAGTACAACTAGAGAGAAAGAAACATAGATACAATAAAATAAAAATACCCACTTATTGACTCTAATTCTAGTTTTGAACCGTCATAAGGAGAAATAAGAAAGAGAAACTTGGGGAGATCTCTCTCACTTCGTTCTCTCTTCTAGTCTTCTCCTGATGACGAACAACAGTTCGAAATATTGAATTTATTTAGTAAGTGCGTATTTTATCTTTTTTTCTGTGTCGTGTTTTGTATAATTTAAAGTTTTATATATATATATTGTAAACAGGAAAACGATCAAAAAGGATAACAAACGTTTCACGATGATCACAAACACAGACAGGGTCGCTTCACAAGTGCGCTTGGTGTCCCTTTCTCAACTCTCCTGATGACGGTTCAACCGAAAATTAGAGACAGTAAGTGTGTTTGTTCCTTAGTTCTGTGTTTGTTCTGTTCATCGAGTTCATTCCTTAGTTCTGTTTCATCGAGAAACGTATATATATATATATATATATATATATATACTTAAAATAAACTGTGACACATAGACAGAAACATAACAAAGACTCACTTTTCAATATTTCGACCGTAATGGCGGTCGCCCTCAGGAGAAGTAGAGAATTGACGGAGGGACAACAGTCCACTCATATTTATATATATATATATATATACTTTTCCTTTGGAAATACGATACGAAACGGATAAATATAGTTCAATATAAAAAAAAAGCATAGAAAAATTAGAAGCAGACACTTACAGTCTCTAATTTTCGGTTTGAACTTTCTCCAGGAGAGATAAGAGAGGGAAACCAAGCGCACTGGTGCAAAGACGGTTGGATACCAACCGAATCAAATAAAATAAAAATATGCACTTATTGATTCTATTTCTAGTTTTGAATCTTCATTAAGATAAATAAGAAAGGGAGACTTGGAGAGTTCTCTCTCACTTCGTTTGGATACGGTTGGTCTCCAACCGTCTCTGAACCAGTGCGCTTGGTGTCCCTCTCTTATCTCTCCTGAAGACATTAATTTCTCTATGTTTGTTTTTCTATATTGAATTAAAGTATATATTAAATAAAATAAATTCAAAACGAAGGAAACACATCGATATTTCGATGTGAGTTATGTCTGTGTCTTTCTGTGTGTTTCCTTCGTTTTGAATTTATTTTATTTAAAAAAGTCCGCTGGACCGTTTCTTTTAATTGTGTATTATATATATATATTTGTATACCTGGGTAGCAGACGTTCTTCCAAACATATTTCATTATATTTTTTGCCAATTTTTATTTTTTCGTATTTCCTAGATACCTTTTCCCATCTTCTAATTAAGGACTTCTGTACCCAAGTACTGTGTTGTGATTATTGTGGTTCTTAGTTGTAAAAGATCTCGTCTAGATACTCTGAATAATCATTGTTACATTACACACAGATGAACTTGTTAATATAGAAAGAAAAATTCATAGTAGTACTGTGTTTAAACTTTTACAACCTGCTCTCTAAATTATTGAAAGATCGCTAAAGAAGGGTAAAGAATATAAACATAGATAATACGGTTCTTAGGCAGTATCAAGTACACAGAATATATGTTTAGTGTCAAAGGTGTTTTAATTTAAAATGCTAAGATAGAATTCCTAAACGAAGAGAAATATCTTATGTCACTCTTTTTATTGCAGACTAAACCTGAAAAGACCAGCAGCAAATACTTGGTTTAAATAAGAAAAAGGTAATTTCCATGTGGGAATGCTGGATAACTAGACAGTGAACCAGACGGAAAAGGTTTGAACCAAACAAATATTGTTTATTTTTGCGCCTTACCCACACTTATTAGTTTCGACATCGATAAAAATAATGAATGGATAAAAATGAAATTCTATAAAAGTTGAATAGAACAGGGCATAATTCAGTTTAATAAATTCAATCCAATTGAATTTAAATTTATAAAGAATTGCTCAAATTTATTCCGATTTGAATAGTAGTGTTTTGTAAATATTTTCGTATTTTTCTTCCTTATTTATTTTTATTACAAACTTACATTTATCATTCGTGTTTATGAAGAAAGATAAACAATCAAAATAAACAACCATGAAATATTATTCTAAATATACCTAAACATATTTGTTTATACCACTCCCACACATATAAGATTTTCTGTTAGTCAAGAAGTAAAAGTTTGATTCGGTACATATTAATCAACCGAATGTTTAATTATATGAATCTAATTATTTTTAATTCAGTTTTTTTTAAAGCTAAAAATTTGAATCCTGATTGTCATATATACAGCATAAACTAAACAACTGAACTTATTTTAACTTTAAAATATTAATTCATCTAAATATCTCAAGTTTATTTTCTTCAGAATTACAGTCACTGTTTAAAATTAATTGCATTCTAAATGCATTCATTGTATATTCTAAATTAAGATATAATTCAAATGAAATTTCCTTTAAATAAGTAATCTAATTCGTCCAATTTTACTGTCATACGAAATTACCTGGAGAAGTTTAAATTGATAAAGAGAGAAGTTTCTAGCATGTTTAGTAAAGTAGAGCATTATATATGAATGTGAAACACTGCACAATCTTAATTTGATTACAGTATAGAATATTCAGTCTTTTAATCGATTGTCAGATTGAACCAGTCTTCCTCAAAAATAATAAATGCTCTTTATTAACACGATCATATTAGACAACTATATTTTTTACTATTTCCGGCAATTTAGAATGCTTTTTCTACTTGTATGTAAAACAGAGGTTTGGAAATACGTAGTGTATCTAAAACGTTTGGTGGCCGGTCTAATATATGGGTATTAAAAGTTTGAAGCAAGCATGCATGCGTGCGTAGAAACGTACATACATAGCAGGACCTCTGACTATACAAGCGCATTAGGTTCTAGCGCAGTGCTACTGTATTCAGTCTAATTGATTATTTCGATTAGTACGCATCGAGACGTTATGGAACGACACAGCATCATTCAGTTTTGTTTGAAATTGAATAAAAGAGGGACAGAAAGTCACAGGTTCGAGAGTACAGGCAGGATGCTGAGACTAGGAAATGTATATACGATTGGTTTGTACGCCTTTCGCATTGGTAAGGAATTGGTGGAGGACCTGTTTAGATTTATTCACCCACCTTAGACTTACGGCTATATCATGATAAAAGAGAATACGTTGATGTTTTCCAATGTGGAGTCCTTTCACACGTCACAAGGAACCAACCGATTCCTCACAAATGAGACAAAACGAAACAGTCCTCGTGAGCTTCCAAAGGTGGACTTCGCGGTGGCAGCCTCACACGAACAAAATCAACAGAGCGTTGGCCCAGCTGAAGATGCGCAACGTGCGAAACCGGTCGGGCGGCTGCACTCCGATTCTCAACTTATGACACATTTTTACAACAACATTATATGTATAATAATTATTATTTAAGAAAATATACCTATAATCAAGTAACTGAAAGTTCTGTCAGTTTAAGGTTTTGGCAAACCATACCTATAACGAATAGAAGTGGGAGTTAATTCTTAAAGGGCAATAAAACAATTAAACTCCAAAGCTGGTTTTTGGAAACGAAGAAAGGAATCTCGACAGGTCAGACTGAAAGCACTGAACATTTCTTGAATCCGTCTCAAGCCCTGAGTTTGATCTGAATAATAAGAACACTTTTCTGAATGTTCCAGATCAAAGTTACCAAATTTGTTATAACTGACAAAATGTTTTTAGCCATAATAAAACAAAAAAGAAATCATTAAATTGATAATACTTAACCAGAATGTATATTATAACTTAACAACGATAATTAAATAAAAGAAAAGAAAAATTCATTTGACGGTCAATGAATTTGATATTTTGTCTGCTTACACTAAAGTTAAGAGTAGGACCATTCCAGATTTTTTAAATCTGTATTGTGTGGATATCTCACCTATTGCAAAACATTACTATTTGTTTAGTTTAAAGCAAAGCAAAGGCTTTTCGGATAAATTGTTGAAAAAAAAAAGAAGTCAACCAAAAAAGGGTTTCTGATTCAGGAAATCAGAGAGAGTGAAGTTCACTGAAAAGAAAAGACAACAAGAATCAGAAGAATACACCGATAAAAGCCAGTGAAAGAAAAATGGAGTTAGGCAGGAAGAGGAGAATGAAGATCAAAAGAAAATCTTACTTTCAGAAACTCAACAAAAACACAGTAGCAATAAGAATCCGAGAATACAAAGAATAACTCGACCTAAGGCGAGCAAACCAAGCAGCACAGGAATGACTGGGTCTGGTATCTTTGCTTTACATAGTTCAATCAATTTGAATTTTCCAAGATGTTAGGAAGCCATGGATAAAAAGAATACTATCCACTATACTAATGTAAATATTAAACTATGAGATCGTAACCTCTCTCGTCTTCCTAAAGTTCTCAGATGTTTTACATGATCTTCATTTTGTTCTTCCAATCTTATATTATTTATATAATAACCTTGATGAATTATAAAAAATAATTGAATTATCATTTCAATATATAACTTTCTTTTAAAAATTTGATTCTAATTTTTTCCCTGGTAACACTGAAAACACAAACTAATTTCTATTAAAAAAAAATCTGGAGAGGCCTACACTCAACTTTACTATAAGTAAACTTAATATCAAATTTCTTGGGTATATAATATATAACGTCTCATTTAAGCATAATGTAAAGATCTAAATATGAGATGTTAATTAGTCTTTCATTCCTGAGGTAGTACAGATAGAGATTGAAGAATATATCAATATATAAGCTTATTTTTGTACATCACACAGCTGATGCAAATAATTTCATTAGTATAACTACAGCAGTAATAACATTTTTGAAAAACCAAAGTGAAAATGTCTTGATACGAAATATTCTCCTACAAGAGAACATGTCTTTTGTTCAAATAGTCAGTGGATTTCTTACATAGGTTACTTGACTTCCTTCTACATTGAATATTTAATTCAAATTTTCAAATTTAAAACAAGAAAATACTCTTATTTTCTCTGAAAAACACCGAAAAAAATATCGTTTTAAGATGATTTATAATTAAGGACATACAATAATTACATTTATTAATCTTCAAAGGAAAGATTTCTATTTTGAATTATCATTTACAATTTTGGTCTTTTATACAATTATTATACTGGGAATTTTATGGCTTCTTAGTATTTAATAAAATCACTTTTCTTCCCCTTTGTCAAAAATCATATACACCAATTTTTTCTGAGTGATTGTTATCTTTTTCCTGCCTGCTGTACTCTATTATAAGCTTGCTATGAATGTATATTGAGAAAAAATACATTAGTAATTGCCATTTACATATTCAACTCAAAGTCGAAGCCAGCTATTCAAGATAATTTAAATCTTTTATAGTTGGGAGCTTTTAATTTTTGAAAATAATAAATATGAACTATTAGACTAGAATAGTGAAAAAAATGGATATTTTTCAACAAACATAAGTCCTCTTTCTTGAGAAAAGAGTCTATTCGTCACATTGCACAAAGATAATGTAATTGTCTGATATTAAGTTTTGCTCAGGAGTGCAATATACAGATTTATTGAAGCATTTTATGAGGCAAATCCATCATGCCATGGTAGACAAAGGTAATTTATTTATGTTTATTGGCGGTGATTTTTTTTTACATGTAAAAATATTATTCCTCTTATATCTCGTATAAGTCAATAAATTATTAAAAATTTTCCCGTTATAAATATCAATTTTATCTCAGAAGATTCACTCAAAAATTTCTGTCAATGTAAACATTTAAAAAAAAAATCAAAAATTCAACAAGTTTAGCAGGTGATCCCTTAGTCTAGGATAAACAAACAGTTTTTATAGCTTTATTGCTCTTTGCTATGATCAAAATTGCATGAATTTTTGTTTATAAATTCCTATTTTTTGTTCCATTTTTGGTCAAATTTTCACGATTTTTTAATGAGCTGTTTAGCGTCAAAAAAATATTTTCTGAAAACAGAAATCGAACTCTAACGCCCCTTTGGTGAATGCAATTTTGAAAAAAAATATCTCAACTCATTCTCCACATAATGTTCTATTTTTAGGCAGAGTTTCATTCGGGTCAAACGGTATTGCTTGTATCACTTTCACTAGGTTTGAGATTGATTTATAGGTCAAAAAGTTTACATTTTATTGAAAAAAAATATTTCCCGTTGTTTTAAAATTCTGAAATATTTTCCGTTTATTCCATTAATAACTTTAAAGATAATGCCAAAATTTCAAAACTCTAGAGTAAGCAGCAGTTTAGAAGAAAAAAATGTTTTCTAAAAAACAGTTTTTGGCAAAAAAAGTGACTTCCCCGTCGTGCATAATTCTTCCCAACCAATAGGGATCATCTACACTAAAGGACCCATTTTTAAATATCAACTTGATCCATCAAAGATTCTGGACCGTAGCGTGATAACAAGCAATACTAACACACTCACCCACACAGACATCATCGAAAAAACTTCATAAAACGACTTTTGGGACCTCAAAACATATAATTCCGTCAAAATCTCGAGATCGAATTTTTTCACGATCACTATACTTTACTTATAGTAAAGTAACTAGATCAAATGTAAACAAACTTTCGAATTTAGACAAATATTTCTTAAGATAAAAACGAAAAAGCAATATTTTGGGAACTTTAAGTATAAGTAAACTTTTTGTTCACTTATACTCACCAGTTAAAGCAAGGGTTTTATTGTAACTTTAAAGACACGTTTGAATGCAATAATAATCCGGTACTCTGTTTATCCAAGTGAGATTTTTCTTAATGAGAATAGTAATGAAAATATTCTATGATTCATACAGTAGTGATTATCTTTATTTATGTGTTCAAATAGTTATTTAACGAAGGTTAATAAATGCTGTAATGAGGATAACTAATTAAACTTCTTCCAAGTCCAATGAACATTCATTTGTTCTATTCATATATGTATAATGTTTAATTCATTTAATTGAAACAATTTAAACTGCGTCAAATCAATTACTACAAGTTAAAATTATTTAAACTCATTAAGAGATAATTTCTTTCCATAATAAAATAAAACTGGTCAATTTTTTTTAATTTATTTTCAAACATAAATAGTTTTTACTTATATATTTGATTATAATTATGATTTTATGTAATTAAAGTTCACAATACGATGAATGGCGTTATGAGTTCTATCTTACGTCATAAATGCTTTCTAATGATATTAAATATTATAAAAATACAAAACACTGATATTTCTATCCATTCAGGATATTATTAAAAATTACTAACTTGTTCAATTTTATAATAACCGTATTAGACCCTACTTGAACCAATAAGATATAGTTTTTTTTATATAAATATAGTCCTTAAAAATGTATTTCGGTTGATAGTATTCGGTAGAAATGTGTCAAAAAAGAAATTAGGGCATATATTTATACGTAAATAGAATCATTTGGGGAGTAAAATATATGGATTTTTTGAGAAAAAAAAACACTTTTTTACCCATAGAAGCATTTTAATGTAGGCTGATCTATAAAAGTTATCCAGTTTTAGTCTTTATCAAATAAAAATTAACTTCCTATTTTCAGAAGAAACTAATTCCTATGAATGTTTGGGAACAATGGAATATACTCTATAACGCAAAGATTACAAATAAATACGTTTATTTACAAATAAAAAGTAAACAAATATTACGAATTGTCGTTTCTATTAAAAATCTTTTAAATTCAAAATTAAACATTTCTTTCCCGTGAGGATAATTGGATATCTTAAAAATCTTATATGAAAATTTAAGATAAAAAAAGAAATGGAAAACTTAGACAACTTTAAGTATAAGTAAAGTTCTTTTCTTTAATTGTTTTCTATACACGAGTTAGTGACAGCAGTTTACTGTACCAGATTACATCTTTTATGTAATTTTTATTTAATTAATTTAATTATTCGACCTTTTTTAATTGATATCTTTTCTTAATTTAATTGTTCTGTCCCATTTTATTTGTACTGTCTACAGGCCTACGAAATTCACTCCTCTCTATTTTGTTTCTTATGACGGCTTACTATCAAAATTGAAAGAGTGAAATGATTATTAACAGTTTTTCATTAAAAGTATATATATATTTTTTCTTTAAATTATTTTTCATATTTCATCTGTTTTGTAGGCCTAAGAAAAATGTTTTCAATAAAAACCTAAATGCTGACAATGAGAATTTAATTTGAACCTGAAGAACTGGCCAAGTCCTAATAAACTTTAATTTTGTTTCTATTTCACGGTCGATACTTTTATCAATAAATATATATATAACAGGATTTCACATAAACATGTGAAATAACAATCAATGATTAAAACTCATGATCTTACTGAGAATCAAAAAACACTATTATCACTTGGTTTGATATGTCATTACATGCCAAAGTCTGATTCTACAAGAAAAGCAGAAGAGCTGGAAATATTTTGTCATATCGAAAAACATGGTCCAGATTGAAGCACAAAGAAGTGTCTTTGAAGAAGAATCATGCCTAAAGTTTACAGTGGAAAAAGCCGTATGTACGAACATTAATTTCCTGGATGTTAATATTAATATGCAGAATGAAAATGTTGAAACTTCAGTACATGTTAAATTGTCGAATACCACCAACTACCTCAATGTCAATAGTGAATGCCCTCAACGCTATAAAGATTCAACTACAAAAGCCTTAATTCATAGAACTTGCAAAATAGCTTCCAACTGGGAGATTTTCAATCAGAATATCAATAGGACAAAACAAACATTCGTAAATAATGGCTATTCTAATGAAAACTTCGATAAAATTCTTAAGGATTATCTAAACACATGGGAAAATAAGAAATTAAATGAAGAAATGGCAGCTGGAACTGTGCATAAAATTTATTATAGAAACCAATATTCGGACCAATACAAAGTAGATGAAAGGGTACTAAAAGACATAATAAAAACCAACATAAGATGTAAAAACGCCAACGATAGAGTTTCCCTGGTTACATATTAAAAAAGCCCTACAATAAGCAGCCCTTTTATGACTAACAGAAATCACTGCAAGGATTCTCCATTGAAAGAAACGAATCTGGTGTACGAGTACAAATGTAATTATGGGGACTGCGAAACCCAGAAGCACTTATACATTGGAATAACTACAACTACACTTTCTAGGAGACTCACTATGCACCTGATATCTGGAGCCCCTAGAAAGCACACAGAGCAAGCTTATCATTCTAAGTTAACAAGGGAGGCACTTGTTGAAGGGACAAAAATAATAAAAAAAGAAAGAGATCAGCATAGACTTAGAATAACAGAAGCCATACTTATTAACAAAAAGAAGCCATATTAATAAAGAATTAGAAATTAGTTCTAAAGTTTTGAAATTATTAAAATCAACCTCGAGCCAATTAGGGCCTCTCCCAGGTAGCTGCAACGACGTCCTAGGTCACTCAACCCTCACCGATTAGAAAAACAACTTTAATCCCCCCTCCCCCAACCCCAGCAACACAATCTACCTTTCTTATATAAGCTTCAAACTTCAAAATGCTTTCATTTCTTGATAATGGCTGAAGACAGCAGAAACATGTGTTCATTTAGCATGTCAATTGGTAACTTACTATATTCTGTTGATACAGTAACAAGATCGTTATTCCGGAAACTCGAGAAACTTATGAAAAAGCAAGTTTCAACTAAATATGGTCTATTTTTTAACAATGTATGTATACAAGAAGGACTGCTACCAAAATTTACGAATATATAAATGTGTGTGTGTGTGTGTGTTTCTCTCAGTTCATCAGAGAAAGATGTATTTAGTTGGGTAGTGACAAATCGGAATAGTTTTTTGGAGGTTTCGCATAAAAACTCTATAAAGTGAGTAACTAGGTACTTTTCAAGAGCAGCAGTTACTAGCATTACCACTTTGATCGCATTCTTTACATACAATAAATTGTTGACTTTTTTTCATTAGGCTCCATGGAAAACACAAGTTAGATGTATTCCATACATCCTAATTTCCTGTTCCTCAATTATGACAGCCGATAGCGTCATCTCTTTCATTGAAGTCAACATTAGTTTGAATAATGGATCCCTCCCCAAATCTGTCTAAGTATAATCTACCAACGCCCAACGGTATCTTCACTTTCAATGTTGCCATGAACCTTGTGTACAGAAGACTATCCCTAAATTTCACTCTACTAGAACCTCCATAACATTTGCAGACACCTAGTCGTCCTGCGACTCACATTGACCACTTAAAAACAAATTCACTCAGTTTGACTATCCTCCTAATCTAATCATTAGTCCATTCTTACTTGCTGAAGCTCATTACTGCTCTAAGCCTAATATGATCATCGTGATTCCACCTTCTTTGTAACTATTTTTACCCCCTCCCAGAGGGCTCAAAGGACTGCCTATCTTAATTATTGTTTTCCATGGTTTATTAATTAAATTAGTGACTATAAAAACTATATTCAAAAGACCCATCCCAGGAATGGAAATTATTGAAGGATCTAAAGAATTAACAGTCTTGATATCTACCTTTAAACAAGTTCAGATTATAACTGACTGTGCTTTCTCAGAGTTGTTTTGTAATATATGAGCCTAAAAGAGGGCAACTAACTTACTGTTTCTTAGAATTCTATCTCCACTTTAAAACGGAGAAAAGAACCCTGAAATCAGAAACACAGTCCACTATTACAATTACTACTGGCTGACTTACTCCGAATAAAGTTCAATTCATTTAATTAATTATTCATGACACATATTATACGTCGTCCAGATCATAATAATTTAAGGGATATAAAAACTACACGATATTATTATTGGCTATAAAAGAGTCGAAAGCTTACAACCCTCAAAACATTCTCTCTATAACGTACCTATCCACCTCAAACTACCAAAAGTTAGTTAACACAATTAAGTTCTAATGTAACAAAAACCCATTAGGTATTGTGTAAACAGTCATCAAGTTTAGAAGTTCAACATTATAACATTTCCCACGTAAACTCTTTAAGATTTTCTTTTCTTTCTCGTTATAATCCTGAAACAGACCTCCATAACTTTATATATGTTAAAGTTGATTTAGAAATTAGTTTTTTTGGAAAGAGATATGCTTCAATGAAGTTTTCAAGGGTAAAGATAGTCATTTATAAACAGTATAGCAAAGCTATTTCGGCAATATATATAATTATCGCATGCTAAATTACAATAAAATTCGATTTAATTGGACTCCTTTTAACAATTATATATTTAATAGTAAACAATAGAAATAATAATATTGGTTGATTGAACATATATAAGTTCAATTTTGTAAATCATTTGTATGACACATCGGAAAGCAGTGAAACGGACTGCCATAGCACACACACTCTTTGGCAACTAAAACTGGACAAACTTAACCTTAACCGACACGCTTTACAAATGTCTAAGAAGATTACTAAGTGACGCACTTTGTTGAGCAATTATAAATACAATAATATACATATTTATATGTCACTGGGGGACAGTATCGTGAAAAGAATATGGGAAAAGTGGCTGGATTTGAATATGACGCAGTATATTTGGGCGGACAGAAAATGTTCCTGAACACCAGAAGCCAGCTATCACAAAGGCAGCACCAGCAACAGAAGGCCTCGATGAAGTGGGTGATGTTACTTGGTGAAGAGCTGGAATCTGGAGGCTGTGAAGAAAGTGAACAGTCTGGGCTGACAGTCTGTTGAGACCGCCTAAGAAGAGCCAGCTTGAGTAGGCCTCAATAAGTGGGTGGTGAGAGAGGGAGGCCCTACAGCCTAAGGCTAGGACGTCTTTGTGCGACTGTAGAAAAGGAGATATGCTTGGGATGTCAATACGCAGCTTTCTTGGACTCGGTGCACAAGGGAGTCACTGATGCAGAACCAACTACTCTCGCCTTCGTCGTCTACAACCTGAAACAAAGTACACCAGCTTACAGCTCCAATAGCGACATTATATCATCATCACTTATACACATACTTTTCAACTTCTCCTTCTGATAAGGGTAGACTGACTCACAGGCATTTAAGCAACCATCTTTGGGCGGAGGCTAAAACGAAAAACTGCGTACCTTTTGACTTTTTGGACGAGGTAAGCAAGGTTTCGGCGCTTATCAAGTTCTGTTACTTTGGCCGAGTATGGCCATATAGAGGGTGTGAGAATGTAGAATCATGGGTTATGTGAGTCAAGTCTTTTTATTGCTGACCCTCAATTATTCTAATTTTAATATCAAGAGAAACACTTCTGGCCACTGTAATAGCTGATTCAAAAGAATTAGATCTGTACCGAAATCCCGAACAAGTTAAAACTTCTTCGATTTACAAATAATAACTTTCTCCATTAAAGCATTATGTCGCACTGGTGCTCCATAGCTTAAAATAAGATAGCGTTTTCTAAAATTCCGTTACTCAAATCCCAGTGAAATTTATAAGTGGAGAGTAGTCAGTGAGTGGCATTTATCAGTCCAGATGCCTTGACAGTTACATATGGAGGAGTTCATGACATTTTCCTATCAAAAACTAATCCCAAATATTTTCTTCCACTGTCACATTTTTACCAGATAGAAAACCTACTGCTCCTGAATTTACCACGCGATAATTAACAATTGAGAATAGATTTATTAGACAAGAGCAATAGCTGGACTCCAAGCCCTTGCCTGATCCCCTATCGCCCTTCACGTATTCCAGCTCAGACAACTGTTTCTTCAACCATTCAACTGTTCTTCATTAAGAAAAAAATAAGCTAATAATAAATAATGAAAAAGACAAACACTTCACGAGAAGTTAATTAATTATCAAGTAAAAATAATTTCAGTTTTGTTTATGATATTAGAAAAGTTTGGGAAAGGTCAAGATACAAAAAAGGCAACACCCCGAATAAAGTAGTATATTTTTTCAAGGGCACTTTTAAAGGCCATCACTATATTAATGATACTAATTTTACTTAAATAAAAACATGTACTGAAAATTTAAGGCATTATGAAAACGATAGTGAAATTATTGTCCATAAAAAGGAGCCAGGTTAGCTAAGCTGTTAACGTGCTCGCCTCTGGGCTGGTAGTCCAGGGTTCCATCCCCACCTGGCACTCGATTTATTCACGCGTTAAAGTACGTTAAGCCGTCGGTCCCGAGCCTATACAATGTCAGGTACTCGCTAAGGATCCCTACTCGAAATGCATTTGAGTTAGGCAAAATTTAGAACTCCCAATGTAGAATCAGGAGAATCACCGATCAAACAAAAGCAGGTAAACGGCTGAAGTTACCACCCTCTAGGGGATCTGTTTAAACAATAAAAAAAAATATGTCCATAAAAATAAACAAATTAATACTTATTGCTAACATAGAAAAATGTAATAACAGTGCCTCAATAAATTACAAATTTCAGACATTTCTTTATTACTTCAGCCTAAGTATTTATTTTTTTAATTGAACTAACTACTTTATAGAACACTCACTTTTATATAGGCGACGTAGTGGCCTCCACGCATGTTGCCACTGTGCTCCACGACGCCGTATAGCGAGTACAACAACTTGTTATCATCACTGCTCTGCTGTAATTCCTGCACAAATTAACTTTCTTATGTAACAACAAAAGAAAACAAACACTAATAAAGCAACAGACAAGGCATTCCATTTAAACGATAATACATGTTTACTTCTTTAATAGTATTAAAGGGAAAAAATAAAGTTTATCAACTGAATTTCATTGACAACTATACTATACTATACGAAATAGTATATCAAACTCCCAAAGGTCTTTAAAAGTGACTCAAAGAATACCAAAAAAAATAAATAAATAAATAAACATACTGTAATAAGAATTTTGAACTTTAGTTTGTCATCATGATAAGAACAAAAAAGAAGATAAGGTGAAAAAGATGTATTCAAACTGAAATAGAAGCAAGGTTGAAAATGTCGTTTATAGTATGTGTTTCGTTCTGCGGTGTGTCCTAATAATTTCTTGGTAACATGTAATAACTTGAGATTAACGTACAAAATACGAATGTTGAACCCGGTCATTTTGCCGGCATGGTTGGGACCAAAATGGATTTGGCTGGAAGTGGAGAAACTGACCGCATCCCGATTTATCCTTTTTATGTTACATATCTGTCCCACGGTCGACAATTCATTACTGCTTTGTATGTAATATATATATATATATATATATATATATATATATATATATATAATTAAAGTTTATCAGGAGACGGTTAGCTTTACAGGTTCAAATTGAACTCTCATTGACAACATTTCGGTTTTTCTTTAAAATTTTTTTTCATATAAAATTGTTTTATTCTTCTTTTTTATACATTGACAATGAGAGTTTAATTTGAACCTGAAGATCTGACCAAGTCCCGATAAACTTTTATTTTCTTTATACTTCACAGTTGATACTTTTATCAAAATTTATATATATACGAGTTAAAAATCAAAGAAGAATAACGCACAGAGTAAAGAAACACACTTACAAACTCAAATTTTACGGGCAATCCGTCTTCTAACTTACTTACCATGCGTCAACAACGTGCTTGGTCTTCCTTTCTCTTTTCTTCTGAAGACAGATTGCCCTAAAATTTGAGTTTTAAGTGTGTGTTTTTACTATGTGTGTAACTCTTCTCCGATTTTAAAGTCGTATTGTGTCCAGTTTGGATAGTCTTCCCGACTTTTAAGTGATAGTATATATATCATCAAAATAATAAAAAATATAAATGTAAATATGTATATGTAAGTTTTATCAAAATAATAAAAAATATAAATGTAAATTTGTATATGTAAGTTTTAAATATGGAGAATGGAATTACTAAAGCAAAGAGTAGAAATAAAGAGTAAAAAGGGTAGTAAAAAGTAAGTAATTACATTAAAGGGTCTGTAATGTAATGTAATGTTACCATAAAGATTAAAAAACGGGATGCAAATAAGTTGAATATAAATTTAGAACTGAACATTGCATAATAATTTAACAATTAGTTCAAGAAAGAATATTGTATTTTATATAGGTATGTATTAAATAAAATAATTAAAATATCATATACTTACAGGCACGCAAAAAGGAGCAAGATCCAGTGTAAGGGGGAATGACACGTGTCTGGTCAATTTTTTAAAAGAGTACATTTGAACCTGAAATCGTTTCAGATGTAAAACCAAAACTTCTGGTGCTTCTTTAATGAGGAACTTCTTCAGCGCAATAGTATATACAGTTTTACCTTCTTTATTCCCTGAAAGAATAAATGCTCTCTTTACACAAATATCTAATCAAATCTGATTTAAAATTATAATTTCTCAAATAATTTACAATTAATAATATAACAATAAAAATAGTTATGGTTAATATAAGGAGGATTATTAAAAGTAACGATATCAGGATATTACTGCGAAATTTACAATGTGCACCAAAATGATAAAAGGTTTACATATATGTCCTTTCATTCTTGTGTATCTGGAAAATAATTATTTTTGATTAACAATTATTAATTAAATATCAATAATTATATATTTTATTTAATTTAATAAATAAATTAATTTTAATTTAATAAATATCAATATTATAATATTAACATTCACATACTATAAAAACATAATCCTAGTTAAAAACTACTCGAATTTCAAACTATATTATTTTTTAAAAATCTAACGAAGATCCAGAGTTACCCTTGATATAAGTAAACTTATTATAAAATCAACGGTGATATATGGTAATTGATTCAGTCAATGTGGTTAGAATCATAAAAAATTGAATGGGTTTTTGTCACGAAATTATCTACGAAAATTCGATGTAATACTCAAATTCACACTAAGAACTATCGGCATGTGAGGATTAATGAGTACAATCCAAGGAACTTGGGTGCCTGAGCCCGTCATGTATTGTGGCCTCGTGTCCGTGGTGCTAAACTATAAGTTGAGTAGATACTAGGGTGATTTTAGGGATTTTGGCTAAGTTGTTCCTCCTGCTGTGGAAGAAGCAGAATATGTGGGGGGTTAGCAGGCGATGAGTTAGAGAATGAAGCCTGTACCTTATGGGTAAAAGGGGTGAGATTATTTGAGTAGGGCAAGTGTAGTCCTAAAGACTGGCATTTAGGCTGAAACCCAAATAAACATCAAGACTGCCTTAAAATGAAGCGTACAAAACACGTACACCAGATTAAAAAACCTGTTTAATTTAGTCTTACTGTCACATTTTTCCTGCCGGTGCAAAACCCAGATGAGAACTGGTGTACAATATATTGTCATCATGTAATTTCTTTCGCAAACTAAGTTTAGCTTAAGTATATCTTATCTAATTAATACGATTTTAGTTTAATTCATAGAAACAAAATATTTAGAACTGAAAAACAAAGTTTTCTCCTCGAAAGTTTTAGATAAAAGATTATACAGAGTGGATTTCTGAATAAAAAAGCAGATACAATACAAGGATTAGAACGAACCTTTGTTTAATTTGGCAGTGCAAGCAGAGCAGCCAACTTTGTTTGACCCCGACATGATTTCCGTTGTGATGAACTGATTCAGGCAGGACTGTATTGAGCACTCCTCCTCGTCCCCATAGTGGGGATTCTTTCTTATCAAGCTGTCTTCTAAACAGCTACTTCTGCTAAAATTATCATCCGCTTTTTTGCTTTTTACATAAATGTTATCACTTTCAATAACAATGTTCACATTCTTTAAAGAGTCATTCTCAATTGGGTCCTTTTCTAAGGCAACTTTTTCACTTTCTTCTATCGAAGCATCATTTTTAATTGAATTTATAGGTCTAGAAAGATTAAGATTTCTTCTAAAATAATCTATTACTCTATCAGAATCTGGACTCTCTGCAGCATCTTGATCAGGACAATTTTTGTCTTTCTCTGAATAATTAAGCGAGTTGATGTTACAAGGTTCAGCAGTACATTCTGAAGTAAACACTGTATCTACAGATGAAGACTGCATCCAGTTCATTTGTAAACCCGACACTTCAGATAAGATATCTTCTGCTAACTTGGAAACCATTTGAGCCTGGCCAACACTTTCTGACATTTCAGTCTTGTTCGCTGAGTGTTCGGAATCGTTTGGAACATTTTCATTATCTGTTGCATTTTCTACTGGAATTAAATCAGGAATTGATTCGTCTTCGGTTCCTTTTTTAACCTCGTTTTCTTCTTCGGTTATAGCAGACATAGGATTATTAATTAGAGCGCGTTTTTTATAGGTAACTGTATTGGGAAGATCACCTTCACGAGGAAGTGATTTTTTCCATTGGTCATTCAATGACATTATATGCTCAGGGTCATCAATGAACGTTTCACAATTGGTCAAGTGAGGCTTAGAGAGTAGTAAGTTGTTGAGGGAGACATTGCCCTGGGCGAGCCAGGTAGGGTCAGGATGTGCAACTACTTTGCGCAAACGACACTGCGGGGAAGGAGGGGTGTCTGACCCGTGTTGCATCTCATAGGCAATTCTCATAACACGCTCGTTCTCTGAAGACCAGGTCGCTATGTTCGTCCGCGTCGCTAGCCATGAAGGTAGGTCCCGAACCAAAGGGAACCCTTCGCAAACACTCAGAGCCGCGTCCTCTTTAACGTCCGGACTAGTTCGAGCAGAGTCTTCACCACATGGACCTGACAGAGAACTGCCTCCGCTCTCCGACTGAGCCTTCTCAGAACTGTACCCTGACTCGTGGCGTTTGTCTGTCTCTTCGTTGTCTTCTACATCCGCATCACTGTCACCTGTAAGATACAACAATCATAGATACCACATAAAAACACATCATAATTCACTAATATAGGTAGACAGAGAGGTTGACACTGACACTCAACCGCCAATGACTGTTGAATGTTGTTTCTCAACTTGTCACTGCTCATATACTGGGATCAAAATATTAAAAAGTGATTTACCCATATATACATAAAAGCGTGTATATTCACATAAAGACGTGACATAATCAATGATCAAACCATAATATGAAATGGGATTGTGGTTTTGGATTTGGGATTGTGGATTCAGTTGCTTTTTTGACTCTGACGAAGACCGCATGTTAGGATTGAAAAATCTTAGTCTTTTTTTCCCATTTCGTAATGTGGTTTGATCATATATAGATAAAATATTGAAACACCCATACAAATGTATGTATACATGTTTTACTTCAAATATGTCAAGATATATATATTCACTTGATAAACAGGTAAACTATGAAACAGAATCTCACTACTATATTTCGATGTCCTCCTGATGACGAGAATATCGAATATAGTAGCGAGTTTTTATTTCTTTTCTGAGTGTTCTTTGTGCCAATATATACATTGGGGTAACAACCACAACCTTATCTAGGCGCCTCTCGATGCAACTAGCTGCAGGAGGACCTAAGGATCACACAGAAAGGTTACACAAAGTAAAGCTGACCAGGGATACGTATGCTTACCAACAACACTGAAATATTATACCAAGAAAGAGACCATGGCAGATTAAGTATTATTGAGGTCCTCAGTATATTGGAAATGAGGCCCGGTAAAAATAATCAAATATTAAGTTTTACAAACCTATTGAAGCTGTACATAGGACAGTTGCAACAAACGGGGAATTTAACAAGGATAGAAGAATTTGAAGATACCAGCTGACATGTAATGGAAATCCCAACCGGACAGTTTAAATGTTTACATTCTATTTAGTAGTTCATTTGAAATTTAAGTGTTATATTAAGTATTTAAAAAATGTTCAATAGTTTTTAAGATATTGTATATACGTGTTACACCATGAAGATGGTCAAAGACGACCGAAACGTCGGAAGAAATAAAAGCATGGAAAACCAAACGTATGGTGAGTTGATGTACCTAGTTCCTGGTGAATTTAAAAGACTCTTAAGGGATTTGGAAAAGGCATCATATATTCAATTATATATATATATATATATATATATATATATAAAACAAACACTTTCTTTTTCTCGGAGTTTGGTCAGGGTAAATATATGGAATCACCTTTTTGCCAACGTTTCGTCTTTATTTCAAGACATCCTCAGGGCTATAAACTAACAAAAAACAATAAACAATGGACATTTGTCATTTTTACTTTAAAACATCATAAACAAATTGAAAAAAGAACTTACTGAAGGCTTTTTTCAATTTTCTTTTTTCAATTTGTTTATGATGTTGTTAAAGTAGAAATGACAAATGTCCATTGTTTATTGTTTTTTGTTAGTTTATAGCCCTGAGGATGTCTTGAAATAAAGACGAAACGTTGGCAAAAAGGTGATTCCATATATTTACCCTGACCAAACTCCAAGAAAAAGAAAAAGTGTTTGTTAATATTTTGTGGTCAAGAAAACAGTACCGTATATATATATGATATCATCTGCATAATAAAAGGTATACCAAAAACTGTCAGTTTTCAATCTTATAATCAATGTATGTGAGTGAGTGTGAGTCTGTGTATGAACAAGATATCTCAACAGAGAAAAGAGATATAATTACGAAACTTCATAATGAAGTCACTGCTGGCGATGAGACAAAAGAAGCCCGGTTCCCATATTGCACTTTTTAATTTATTAAGTTTGACAACAAACTACAGAATTACCTATGTTTTCAGAAAAATGAGGTTAAATTTTTAGCTCCTATGGAAGTAGGCTTTTAATATTCACTGGAAGAAAATGAAGAAGATAACATTCATAACTAATAATGAAGGACGAATTCGGAGATACCAAAAACAAAGAATGCTTGAAATATTTATGATCTATTATAAAGTTATAATAATAACTTCTTAATTAAATTAGTCGAGCAGATATCATAATTTAATTAATAATAGTGTTAAGTTGGTCACATGGAATACTAAATATATCAGCAATTAAATTACGTACTCAAATCTTACTCTTTAACTTTGCAATAAGAAGTTCCTCAAATAAAATGCAAAACTAATGCTTATTTATTAAAAAAGAATAATTCATTTTGGTCCCAGAATTCTGGAAATTTGATATTTGTTATTTACTCATCCAATTGTTTACCTCATAACCAACTATAAATATAATAATCTAATGCCATCTTACCGTCAGAAGGCGGTTCATCAATGGTCTCCTCCTTTGACCCATCCACTGAATTTTCTTGAAGATTTTGAAACTTTTTAAGCTGCTTCCTATTCTTCTTCCTTGCTTGGCGTTCTTTTTTCATTTGATACTTAGACATTGTCCCTGAATACCCTTTATCATCCGAATTTTCAGTAGAAGCATTAACAGTTCTCTTTATTAATGATGGAGGTTGTGGCTGTGAACATATTTAGAACTAATGTTTTAAAAAAATCAAAATGAAATTTAATGCAAATACCGAAAAAAAAGATTTTTTTTTATTATTCATTGTTAATTTTCCTAAAATTTGCACTTCTTGAAGGTCCGTTTCATTATACCAGCAATAAAGTGAATAGTAGTTTAGTGGTTAGAACGTTTCCTTATCTCAAGTGGTACTTATAATTATTAAGTATTAAAATATTCTAGCACTTTTGGAAAAATACTGAAGATAAAATATTAAATGTACTAATATTTTAGATATATTCGAGCAAATATCTGAAATTACATATATTATCTACACCTTTATTTACAACGTCCCTAGAAGAGGATATAAACCCACATATTCACATAGAAAATATGTTGGTATGTGCTCTGAAGGATCTCACTCTAATAAACTTGGGTAGAGCAAAATAAGAACTAGTGTAAAATAAAGCTGGCAATCTCAAGTGCGAATGGTAAGTTCCTTAAGGAATCAGCACTAAAGTCTATACATTCTATTAAAAATAACAGACATTATAATCGAGAACTTTTTTTAAATATAGTTAAAACTTTTGGAGATTTCGCTCTAAACAATACAATACAAGAAGACACATGTGATCAGAATATCACCTGAATGCCAAAAAAAAAAATCATTACTACGGTAATAGTGCTTACACTAATTTTTTTTTTTCAGTTTGCCGTAAATTGACACTGTTTTTAAGAAATTATTGTTCCTAATCTACATTCATCTACTTACACTCCACCTACGTTTAATGAGTCATAGGCAATTTCTTACCAAAAACCTCCTAGCCTAGAGAGCATCTTTACCCACATTTCTCCCAAATCCCTCCTAATTCTGCTGAAAGGAATGGACTGATGTGGGCGAAGCTGTCAAACTTTCCCTATTATTAATCCCAGTCCTTTCTTCACTTTCCTTTACAGTTCTAATTCCTACTCTGTACATGTTAATATACTTATCTATGAGCTTCCCGCAACTGCTTTACAGATTAGTTTTCAATCAGTATGATGCTTTTTACACCATATTGGTATCCACTAAGCTGAACTAAACTGTATACATTGCCTCAGTGTTTCCATTGTCAGCGCAGAAACCTTGCTATTGCTATTCATGCGAACCCTCTGACGTCCTGTTTTAATGACTCATTCAAACCCTTAATCAGATTCCTCTTCGCAACATTCACAAAATATCAAAAGATCTTCAAAAGAAGAACATAACATTCTTGCTGCCAGATTAGCTCCGGGATTCAACATTATCGTTGAAGGTTTTTTGTTTTTATTTAAATTTTCAATTTACTTATTATTTTTTTTTAGCGACTATTACATATCAATTTGTCACTCATTCATTATGTTTCTTTTAAGTTTAATTTTCTTTTATTATGTCTCCTTTGCTTTACCTCACTGTTTTTTCTATCCCCCCCCCCCCCCCACATAAATTGGTGGCAAAAACCGCTGAGGTCTAATGCAGTGAAGGTAGCAAACCTTTTCAGTTTGGCGTGTCAAAATTTTCAAAAATCGAGACATAATTTTCCTGGCATGCCACACAACGCAAAAATAAAACTAAAAAGAAAATACACATAAGGGGTTATTGAGGATTTTGGTCATATCCATAACCCCCTATGTGAATTTGAAATATCAGTGGTCGAGAAACTATATCAATATCAATAAAAAGAAAATATAAATATTTATTACTTTTGTAAGTTAATTATTTGTTTAATGCCATTTAAAATACAAAAAGCAAAATTTAACATTTTGGCATTCAGAATGTAGCATGTTTTCAAAATTTAAAATTTCTTATTAATATGAATATTAGAACAATTTATTTAAATGTTAAAATATTTTTTTTAATGTCATTTAAAATACAAGAACTAAAATTATGAAACCAGAATTTACAATTTTTATATTAATATCAATATTAAAACAATATGATTAAATGTTCTTAACATGTATATTCGTTAAGCAATATTAATGTACTTGTACATGCACGTCTGGTTTCAGAAATATTACTTACAGAATTAATATTATTATTAATAACCAATTGTGGATAATAATTGTTTTTTATCTTTGAAGATGCGTCGTGTCACTATAAATGAGGTTGCGTGTCAATACAGACACGCGTGTCATAGAGTCGCCATCACTAGTCTAATGGATTACATTGTGAGGGATACTAACATTTCTAAATAGTTAGAATTTAAGACATTCACTCTAAACTCCACTTGGTGTTCAATCAGTTTCTATAAGGTGTTCACTCATTATTGGAAGTTATAGATCACATCTCCAAATGAAGTAGTTTTATTATTAAAACTGAAACAACACGTTTCTAACACTTGGGAGTTTTTCTTCAGATTTATTTGGTATACTGACCCAGCAAAAACGGGAATTATCAAAGTTGAATTAAACCTCTTTAAAACAATGACCCATAGAGCATAGAGTTAGTGGGAACCGGTGCTTAAAATATGATGAGTTCAGCGAACCGGTTGTTAAAATTACGTAAACTCCTATTCAGACCCGTATTAATTAGCCCACTATCAAACTCCACAAGTGTCACGTGACTCACGTAACTTGTGCATATATGACAACGTAATTTGCGCATATATATGGATAGCCTATATATAACTAAACAATTTAGTATCGTTTACGTAACTGTTACAGTGCTCAAACTGTTCATGACAATGCAGACGTTGAGTTGGTCTAGCCTACATTAGGCCTAGTTTTAACTTTTAGTTCTGAATCAAATATTGAATGTTTTTAGATATAATTTCCTGAAATCGCCAAATTAAAGTAAGTGTTTGTTTAGATAAATAATTCAGGGATAGCTTCCTGCAACAAAAATTTTCTGGAGGACCTAGCTTTAATGATTGATATTTTGAATGAAATGTCATTCCTCAGTAATGCCCTCCAAGCAAGAGGCACAACTTTGTTCAGAGGAGAAAAAGTCTATTAAAGTTTTTGAATTGCTTAAGGACAATATAGGGACATTTGAAAAAGAAATTGATGAGAGGGTTGCTTCGGACGCATTCAAAGAGATTCAGTTTACTAAAACCACAGATTTGTTAGCTTACCTCGTCAAAAGCTACTGGAAGCAATAATAAAAAATATAAAAAAAAGATTGATCACTGGTGATCATGTTAAAGCAACAAGCAATGAGCAGGAAAACTTCCTTGAGCTATTTAACTCGCCGAACTCATAATATTTTAAGCACCGGTTCGCACGAACCGGTTCTTAAAAAATTTGAATCCCACCACTGATGAAGGTGACTATAATGAATAGTTAGTACAATAGAATGATAATCCACTATTATGCTATCATGATAATTCACTAATTTCAATATTGCTCTATGAGAAAAAAAGAACGTAAAGGATACACTTCTACTTAAACGAATTAACTGAAAAATATTCAGAGCAAGGTTATTCCCCATTCTTTAACCGAAAACTGTCCTCGGCCTGCTAAAATATCACCCCGTCTGTAGCCAGCAAGGATTGGAGTGAATCATTGCAATAATTTAGCAAAAAGAAAAAGATAAAATTATAAAAAAAAAACCTTTTCAGCAATAATGGGGAGACTAAGGTCGGAGAAACTTTCTACGCAGTAAGATCTGTTGAGACACTCCTGACATTCCAAGGTAGATACTAACATTCCCTTAAAGACATGATCAGGCACCAGAGTCACTTTCTCCATCACTTCGTTGTGTAAGGCCTTCAAATTCTTCTGCACCTCCTCGCTTACGTCTTCAGGTCGTACTTTCCGAGTCAATCCCTTGTGAATTAGGATTAAATATTTATATCTCTGCAACAAATAATCAAAAATTAAATTCATAATTTTCATAATTGGAAATTATAAGTTTCTATAAAAACAGTTTACTAAAAAGTTCTTTAAACTTCTTTAGATAAGTGTCTAACTAAATAAAATATGAAAATATTTCGAACTAAACCTGAAGTTAAAACTGAAAACTATTTTAAAAAGTAAAAAAAATTAAAAATGCCAGTACTCTCTTAGAAAGAATAAAACAGGATGATCGCCGTACCATGCCACCTTTTCAATAGAAAGTAGGTAATGTGGCGGGCAGTTGGATTGAAGGTCATATTTGTATTTCCTACACTGAATGTCAGCATAGTGTAATATGAAACAAGCACTTCATCAAAGTCCTTTCCACCAATTAAATAAAAAATCTGAACAAGCTTATTCCCCTTTTTGAAAAAAAGGTCACTGTTAACCAATAATTTTTGGCTGATAATATATATATATATATATATATATCAACGATCAAACCACAATGAGAAATGGGAAAACAAGACTAAAATCTTTCAACCATAACAAGCGGTCTTCGTCAGAGTCAAAAACCCAACTGAACACTAGATGCAGAAAACATCTGGTGAGGAGTTGAGAAGAGTGGGAGGGAAGAGTGGTATTTTAAAAGGGTGAAAGCACAGGAAAGGACTAATGTCCAGAAAGGGATGTTTGGGGAAACAAAGGAGTACAGTAAGAAAATCATTGATTGTGTGAATCATTGATCAATCATTGATTGTTGTTTCACGTATTTATGTGAAATCTTTTTATATATATATATATATATATATATATATATATACAAAGTAATTTCCACACACAATATATATATATATATATATAATAAAATAAATTCAAAACGAAGGAAACACACAGAAAGACACAGACATAACTCACATCGATATTTCGACCATCGTCGTCATCAGGAGGTGTGAAGAGCGAAGAGTCCCGCAGGAAGACAGGGCGGTACAGGGGTATATATATATATATATATATATATATATATATATATATTATTGAAAATGACACCAAATTTAGCTGATACCTGTTTCTTAACAAGTTTCTCAATTTTTCTAAATAACACTCTCGTTATTTCGTCTACACAATAAAGTACATCTCCTATGGTCGACATGTTTCGAATGATCAACATTCATCATCAGGACGTGAATAAGATCTAATGTGAAAACCTGGTTTAATATATACACAGAGAAGGTAGAAGGGGGGGTTTTTTCCATAAAGTTTAAGATAGTTGGGCGTTAATCTGTGGGGTGAGTGGCCTCCCGGCATGCGTCGCTACCTGCAAGGGTTTCTGGCCGCCCTTGATGCGAACTAAATAGCTTCAAAATACGGCTACTATTTTCCACCTGAATATTAAGGAGTGGCTTGAATTTTTGAATTAATTATTAATTCAAAAATTCAAGCCACTCCTTAATATTCAGGTGGAAAATAGTAGCCGTATTTTGAAGCTATTTAGTTCGCATCAAGGGCGGCCAGAAACCCTTGCAGGTAGCGACGCATGCCGGGAGGCCACTCACCCCACAGATTAACGCCCAACTATCTTAAACTTTATGGAAAAAACCCCCCCTTCTACCTTCTCTGTGTATATATTAAACCAGGTTTTCACATTAGATCTTATTCACGTCCTGATGATGAATGTTGATCATTCGAAACATGTCGACCATAGGAGATGTACTTTATTGTGTAGACGAAATAACGAGAGTGTTATTTAGAAAAATTGAGAAACTTGTTAAGAAACAGGTATCAGCTAAATTTGGTGTCATTTTCAATAATGTGTGTATCAAGGAAGGTCTGCTACCAAAATTTACGAATATATATATATATATATATATATATATTGTGTGTGTGTGTGTGTTGTATTAAAATCAATTGACTTGTTTGCACGTACCTTTTTCTTATTGAAACATGTCAATATTTTAGGTTAATTTATAGTAAGTCATCCGTTACATTTAGAATAATTGCAACTTATAATAAATAATGACGTCTAACAGTAGCTTTGCTCAAATAATACATGAACTCAATCTTGAAGAAAGAAAATTAGCTAGGAGATTTGAAAAACCCAATAAGAAAAAGGTACGTGCCATCAAGTCAATTGATTTTAATACAACTTGTACAAAAGAAGGTCTGCTTTCTACCTTTACTAATATATATATATATATTTATGCATAAAAAGATTTTACATAAACACAATAACAATAACAAACAATGTTATTGAAATAACAATCAATGATCAAACAACAATATGAAATGGGAAAACAAGACTAAGATCTTTCAATTGAAACAAGCGGTCTTCGTCCCAAGCGCAGTTAGGTTTTTGACTCTGATGAAGACCGCTTGTTACGGTTGAAAGATCTTAGTCTTGTTTTCCCATTTCATATTGTGGTTTGACCATATATTTTTATCTAATGCAACAATCAAATCCCAGTGAACCTAGTTAATTCACTTCTGTAGTGAAAACCATGAGAATTGTAATATATATATATATATGAGAATACCTTGAGATCACTGGACCTAACATTATCCAAAAGGTTCCTCAGAAACTCGTGGGCGTCGTGTTGTCCACATCCCTCGAACTGAGGACATCGCTTTCTAAGTAAATCGAGCAGCTTGGAAGGAGCTATGCAGCGACGGGAATTGCACAGTTCCTCTAAGGTATCAGCTAAGCAAGACCCCAGCTGATTAAAACTGCTTTCTAATTTGCCACTCTGTCATAAAACAAACCAATAAATATTTTTATTTTTTTAAAAAAAAATTACATCTTTGAATACATTTGTAATTTAAATTCATCTTTAGTTTGATCACTACGATTTTATTTACCACGGGATTTTAATAAACGATTCTATTTTCATTGGTATCTCCCTTAAAAAAAAGGTCATCATAAATTTGATAACAGTAGTCTTTTTTCTTTGAAGAACCCAAAAGAATACCAATGAAATGGGTCACGATGTTGACATACTGTACGCAGAAGAATGGCAATAAACAAACATTAAAATTACTTAACAAATTTATCAAGAATTGTGAAAGGAAAGAAAAGGAAGGTTGTGTTAATAGTACCCCTTGTGTAAGTTGTGATTCGTCATACGTTGGACAAAAGGGCAAACATTTACTTACTAAAGAAAAACAACATAAATATTTATAAATATATTCTATAAGGAGAAAAAAAGAGTTAAGCGCTTTGTTTCAACATGTTAACTTAAACAATTCTTCTATAAAATGGGAAGATTCCAAGAAATTTTTTCACTCTTCTAATGTCGAAAGAAACTTAGTAGAAAGTAATTAAGCATAATTTTTTAAAAAAAAACTCATCATTAAAAAGTCATAGGTTATTTAGAAAACATAAATTTTTAAGCAAATTGGACCTGTGGGTGATCTTCGAAATGTGTTTTTGAACATGAACTCTGACCAGATTGTAGATTCTAATCTTATATCTTAATGTTTTGTTTAATTCATTATTCTTATTCAGTATTCTTGCTTCATTTATTGATTTATTTTGATTACTTTTTATTGTTTATTCTATTTTAAATATTTTTATAAGTGCATTATCAGTATTTAGAAATATTTTTTTTAATACTACTTTTTACATAATTATTTATTTTCTGTTTACCTTATTTTGATTATGTATTATTAAATTTGATTATATATAAAACAAATAGGTAAGAAAGGGACTAAATTATGTAAAATTTATTCAAGGGAAACAAATACAATATGCCTAGAATTTATAACTGACGCAATAAATAAGTTATTTTAGGGGGAAGGATGTAGAACTACGTTGAAAATTCAATTTATATTTTCTAATATTGGACGATTAACTTACGAACTATTTCAAAATGAAACAAGGCGCTATTATGTTAAAAAAGCTATAAGTATTTTCATTTTGATAAAAATTGACCTTGAATGTTTTCATTTTTATGATTACAGACCCATCCCTCCGAAAGCTTCAACCAATTTCAAAAAATCTGACTGAGATTCACTTCCCCATGAACACACAAGATCACTATGGTCTTTAGCAGATGGATAACATTTCTAAAAAAGGGGTACTCCACAAATTTTTTGACATCTCATCACCCTTCTCATCGTAATCAAAATTTTAATATATTTCATTTAGTTTTTTATATTTCGTCTATGAACTTCATCAATAAGTACTTAATATATTCATATATATTTGAATATCACATTTTTCCCTCGCAACTACGGGTACATCATCTAGTTACATAATAATAAGTGAATGAAACTTACAAGTTCTCCACCTTCTTTGAGAGGTATCTTCACTTCTTGATCTTCAGTTTCTAAACTTCTTAAAGTTTTCACTAAATTAGGAGTTCTTGCCAAACACTGTAGAACTGAATTTAAAAAACAAGTATTACCTAAATTTTGTAAACCCTGTAAAAAGAAAAGAGCCAATAAATATTAATTAATAAATTTACTGGTAATAGAAATTTAAAGGAATTAAATTCAAGTTACTGGAACAATTGGGGGAGTTTTTGGAAGTTTCCGCCTGATCTTTGAGACAGCTGGTCCGAGGGATTCATTTTGAGACAAGTCGAGTAATGGTGGAGGCACATCATCTTCGCCTGGAAATTAAATTGCAAATTGACTCTTGTCCAATAAAACTTTTGTTGTTGTTATTGTAATCACTCCTCCACTTCACTTCATGTTCTGTTAAATACAAACAATAGATGTTCCTGTTAGAAATAGATTCAACTTTTCCATGTGGAAAAACCGTTTCTAGCGGAACAAATTTTGCAAACGCTACTCTCGGAGAGTACGTACTAGTGCTAAGGATCCAAAATATCGTGCGACTTTAGGTACTGGTTAAATATTATTCCAACTCCGAATAAAAAACAGAATTCTCTAAGAATAAGCTTTTAGAAATTCCCGGGCTATTAAAGAGGATGGCCTGTTTGATAGGTTCAAAACTGTCTACTACAGCAGCAAGACTTCCAAAGAACCAGTGATGGGATTCACCGGGATTCAGCCGGTTCGCACCGGTTGTTAAAATTACATAAATCTCTATTCAGACCTGTATTAATTAGCCCACTATCAAACTCCACAAGTGTCACGTGGCTCACGTAACTTGTGCATATATGACAACATAATTCGCGCATGAATATAGCCTATATATAACTAAACAATTTAGTTTCCGAACTCATAATATTTTAAGCACCGGTTCGCACGAACCGGTTCTTAAAAAATTTGAATCCCACCACTGCAAACAACTAATTTGTAAAGATTTATTATTATTCTTTACTAGGAAAAAAAATGAAAGCACAATCTATAAAAAAAGGAAAACACTTTAAAACAAAAATAGATCCTAGAAATAACATTAGTCCTGCAAAAATAATTCAAACTAATCAGTCAATAGAAGTGATAATGTGTTCTACGCTTCTTTTGAACTTCTCTGTTAAGGAAAAGTGATTTCATATTTTAAATAATATTAGTTTTCCTATCTCTCCTCTGGTTTAATAAGAGATACGAAACTTACATGCCTTCTATTATTAATTTCAATTCATTTATCATAAAGCATTGTAATGTAGAATATAATTGCACCACTATGACGACTTAAATTTTCTGTAAAAACCAATTATCGGTTTCAAAGTTACATTTTGAAATCTTTTAATTTGATTTTACAATATTCTAGGATAAGTATTTAGCATTGTTGATTGAACTCATACAAATAAGGTATTAGCATAGAAAATAAACTCCATCAAAAATAGTAGGATATAACAACTTTAGGTATAGTGGTAACATACTCTTTTTTATTTTGTTTTATTACCGTCAAAACAATAAACTCATTATTACAGAGATAATATGTTTTTATTATAAAACCATTCTAATGAACCATACATTTGAAATAATAAAACAATAAAATCTAGCCAAGGTATTAATATCTTAATACCTCTCATAAAAGAATTAAACATGTTTCATTTCCAAGTTGAAAAGGGGACTGATGCATATTAGGGAAGGCATATGTAGAGTTCCAAAATAAAGCATGCATAGCACTCATGAAAGGAGTGGCCTACAATCAAAGAATATAAATAACTTTGCCTGAATTGTGTAAAAACACTTCAAAGAGTCAACTATTTTAAATTTCAAAAGGACAGATTTTTTTTTAATGAAATTATTTATTTTAATTTTGTTTAGATGTTAATATCCTGTTTTGGTATTATTTAGTGCTCCCAGCTTATTCAGCCATATCACTGAAAACAACAACACAACAGACTGATGCCGTTTTTACGTGAAAGCTCTTTTGCCGCATCTCGGGAGCTACAAGCTCTAACCTAGGATAGAGGCAAACAAAACCTCCGAGATACGCCCGAGGTGGACCTCGTTCATTCTTGATGTTGACTAAATTTGAAAGGTACACTAATTAGTGACTACACCATTGGCAAATCTCTTGTTGTTGTTTGTTTTCCAACGCCCACACTTATAAAGCTTTCACCTGTTAGTGCTATTCTAGGGGCAGAAATTATCGCTCATTTATTATTTGGCACCAATTTTAGTAATGGGCGAGACACACTACCTATTGATTCTACATTGGGAGCCCAAATTTTGCCTAATTAAAGTGTATTTAGAGTAGGGATCTTTAACGAGTACCTGACATCGTACAGACTAGGAACCAACGGCTTAACGTCCTCTCCGAGGGACGATGTACTCAGATTTATTCACCTCTCGCATCAATAAATCGACCAGGTGAGTACTGAATCCCGCATCTACTAGTTCAGAGGCGAGTACGTTAGCCACTGACCTAACCTGGCCCATAGGCAAAGCTTTGGTACACCACTGCCGATCAGACTAACTTCCCTAGTCTATTATAGATATACTATCTTTTTACTCTAATGTAATTCCAAACATGGGAATCATCGCTTTACATGCAATCAAAAAGAGGTAACATAAGATTTTATTAATATGATGATTCAGTAATGTTAAATGTTAGTTTAACTTACAATTCCTGTCAATAACGCTAACTTGATGCTGAGGAATACTCTCCATCATCTGCCTCAAGCCAGAAATACAACTCCTCAGTCTGATGATTTTACTTTCCGGTATGGTTTTCTTGCAGACATGACACCTTAAAAAAAAAAAAAAAAAGAAAAAAAGTCGAGTTCAACTGAGTTTTGCAGCGTCCTTTAGACATAAGCGTTAATTACACCATGCATGACACTCACCAGACAGTAAAAGTGGCAAAGTCAAGCGTGAGATCATGAGCAGTTGACCTAGGGGTTTGTTGGTGCTCGACAGCGTGGTCCAAACAGCAGATGAGCGTGCCACACTTCAAGCACAGCCAGCTTTTGTCCTGCCCACAGAATCGTTATTTCAATACACTCTATATCACGGAGAACAGTAAACGCTAAAGAGGAAGTAAAAAACCGCTCATTTAATTTAGTAAACCAAATCCAATGAGCCTCGAGAATAATACGCGTTTTTTTATTCTAGTAAAAGGACTGTAAATGATATAAATATTGATTCCAGTTGGATATTTATTTTAAAAAAAATCAGATTACTAATTTAGTTATTCAGTTTAATTTGCAACAAAATTTTTCTGCTTTTCCATTTTTTAATTTAATTTCTAATTAGAGTTCAACCTGAATTTCATATGTTTCAATATATTATTTCAGAGTTATTTTTTCTTCCTTCCAAGAAAACATAGTTTACAAGTTAAGTTATACAAGTTATTTCCACTTTTCACTTATTTCTTACAGTAAGGAAAGTAAACGAGACGTTTACAAAATATTAAAACCCTCTGTAAAAATAATAATAAACCTATAAAGAATCAACAAATAAATTATATGAGGTTAAAAAAAATTTATATATATAATGTAATAATAACTCAACCATCCATTATTATAGCTTCATAATATATTTTACAAAAAACACTAATATAAAATACAACAAAATATATTCATTATATGTGAACTATTGTCTACAAACATAAATTATCAACAAAAAAAATACTTGCATCTAATTCTTTAGAAGGTCAAACACTTTTAAAAAAAAAATATTTTTTATTTGCTGAATGGGAACTGGTTGTTATGGAGAATTTCAGTTATGAAACTCCACTTGTGGATTCAAATATATATATATATATATATATGCAATGATCAAACTACAATATGAAATGCGAAAACAAGACTAAAATCTTTCAACCGTAACAAGTGGTCTTCATCAGAGTCAAAAACCCAACTAAAACACTAGATGCTGAAAACATCTGGTGAGGAGTTGATAAGAGTGGGATTTTAAAAGGGTGAAAGTGCAGGAAAGGACAAATGTCCAGAAAGGGATGTTAGGGGAAACAAAAGAGTAAAAAAACTATCCGCTAGCTGTCATCAACCATCTTAAAAGAGGCTATTGCCCTCATAACGAAAGTATCAAGTTTGAAGAGACCGTTACTAATGTTTAATATTTGATCAACAATAATATCATTTTTTAACATGATTTTTCATAGGTAATAAATTTAGCTCCTGTCCAATCAATATGATGATTTTCATTGTTTATATGCAAGAATAAGGACTACCTTTTTCCTGTTGTATTGGTAAATAAATTGTATTGGTAAGGTCTGCTTAAGTTGTATTGGTGTTGTTTTACACGTGTCTTTAATGATTTACCAGTTTGACCAATATAAATTTTATGGCAATTTTCGCGCGGAATTTTATAAATACCACCGGACTCCAATTCGCTGGGAAAGTTTTTTTATTAACATATTGCCCACGTTATTACGATTAGAAAACACTATATTAAAATCAAGTTGTTTGACTAGTCTAGGAAGGGGGTCCAATGAGTGATACGGTATGATACACGGTTTGATGATACGGTAAAATTATAGAATCTGACAATGTTCGAAAAATTTGTCCTTTCCTGCACTTTTACCCTTTTAAAATACCACTCTTCTCAACCCCTCACCAGATATTTTCTGCATCTAGTGTTTCAGTTGGATTTTTGACTCTGCGAAGACCGCGTCATATATATATATTAGTCTAATATATATATATATATATATATATATATGATCATATATAGAATTATATATATATATATATATATATATATATATATATATATATATGAATGATCAAACCACAATAAGAAATGGGAAAACAAGACTAAGATCTTTCAACCGTAACAAGCGGTCTTCGTCAGAGTCAAAAACCCAACTGAGTTGGGTTTTTGACTCTGACGAAGATCGCTTGTTACGGTTGAAAGATCTTAGTCTTGTTTTCCCATTTCTTATTGTGGTTTGATCATTGATTGTTGTTTCACGTGTTTATGTGAAATCTTTTTATATATATATATATATACACGAGTTCAAAATTCAAGAAGAGTAACACACAGAGTCTGTAAGTGTGTTTCCTTACTCTGTGTGTTACTCTTCTTGAATTTTGAACTCGTATTGTGTCCAGTTTGGATCGTGTTTCGTTTAATTAAGTAAATATATATATATATATATACTAGTCAATAGAATGTATATATTCATATCGCTTCTCGACCACTGATTTTTAAAGTTGAAAGATGGGTTTCTTGAGGATTTTGGTCTAATGAAATTACACTCCTGTTTATGCGCCGATGTTTCAACCGAAATTGTTTCAAGGATAAAAACAATTTATTCAGGACATAAGTAATGAAAACAAATACATTCAAGGAATATTTTTTTTAATTTTCTACACAATGAATGCTATATCTCAATTCACTATTCTTTGGTATCCCAATAAGACAGCCTCGATGTTTAGAAGATGCCACTTACGATAACTCAGTTTTTATATTTAAAAAGAGAAAGAAATAGAGATGTAATGGCTAAAATTTACAAACACTTAGGGTCATTTTATATACCAAAGTGCACAGTAAATAGTAATAATCAAAATAATTACTTTTCTTATTTGGATGTAATTAGTAAATGCTATACATAAAGAAAGACTACAAATAATTAGATATGTATATACATATACATAACAAAAACTCACCGTTGGAGGCCGACTGGCGCTGTGTACAGCACAGGCAACATAAGGTGTTTTGACTATAAATTCACTACGTTTTAGAACTTTCTTTCTTATGTGATTCGTATCCACTGACTTTGCGATGTGTGGACATGACTTCACATCAACTTCATCTTTTTCTAAACATAAATACAATAATGACAGACAGTTAAAACAAAAAGAGTACTGTAAAGTTAAAGAAAAAGAATATAGTTCTTCAAACTTTTAATTTAATTGGCGGTATATTTCAGCTACATTTATAATATATATATGCACAGTTACATCTATATTTCAGACAAGTAACCGTCATCAAGGTTAATCAATTCAACAATTTATGTTAAAGTTAAATAGTAATTCGATAAACTTATCCTATTCTTTAACTTTACAATATGTTGTTTTTCAAATTAACATATGCTACTAAAACGAAATAATTATTAATTAATACATCAAAACTTAAAACATACCATCCACATATAAAGCTCTAAGATGAATCAATATGCCATTAAAAAATAATGCAAAAAAAACTATATGTATATATATAAGTGAAGGAAAATATTGACACACTACAACAAAAAGGTAGAAATAAATCATGAATTGGATATTTGGGAATGCAATAAACAACATAACCTTAACACTATCATTATATCCGGCTTCTACTCATTTTCTTATAAATATGGCCAAGCATTGCAATTTGTAGCTCGTTTAAGGTCACACATATTAATGCTTAAAACTTCAGTTGTACTCCCTGAAGAAATTTATAGACTCTTCGTTTAATAAAACAAAAAAGAAAATGAATTATTTTTATCACTATTAGTTGGAAATCACTGAAACCGCCGCATCAGCTTCAAAAGAAATATGCTGAGCCACTAAGTCCGCGTTGCTAATGATGCCCAGATGATTGGGTAAACAGGATGGAATTCCTAACTTCATATAAAAAAAAACCCTAAAGAAAATAGATTTAAAACTCATAATTTCGATAAATCGGAACACGCTATCAGATCATCAAAATGAGAACATGTATACAATAATGAGAAACCTAACAAATCAACAATTAAGCTTTAGATAAGAAGAACCCAGTCAAGAATACAAAAAAACTTTCTTGATTAGGAATACAAAAAAAATCCAAGTTACAAATAATTGGAAGAAAATGTAACCATGCTGAAAGAAATTCAGACCACTAATACATAAAAATGGCAAAGAGAAATAACTTTTGAAGATTACTATACTAAGGAACAATTTAATAGGCTTTTCAGTCAAATTAACTCACTAGTTCTTAGTGCCCTCATAAAAAAAAATTCATTTTTTAAAAATAATACAGCTTGGACCTGAAAGACTTTATAAAACTCTATTCTTGGATATTAGACCCTTCTTCACTAGATCTAAATGATAATCCCACAATTTAATATTTACCAACTAATAACATAGAACTTTGTTCTTCTTCATAAACATTCATACATTTCTTAAAGACATTTTTTCCCCCATTATGGATTAACTTTATGTGAATGATAATATTTCATGTTAACGATGTACAAAGGTATGTAAAAGATGTAAGAGTAGTTGGTTTTCCCATAAACAATGTTTATTTACCTGAAATAGCTTCTACTTGAACAGAAGTTTCATATACTGGAGTGTCAGAATTTTGCTGGCTTTTCTTTTTTCCCATTACGAATGACTACGATATTAAAACAAGATAGATTAGTAACTGTTTTATGACTTCCATAACACGATTTCCATAATTAAATAATACGTCTTCAAATTTTGGAAACTTTTTTTTAACTCAATTATAAAATACACTTAATTCTTTTTTAAAAAAAAGCCTTGAAATATTGCGCGTTAGCATAAATAATCAACGATTATTCTAAAATTAACATGGGGAACTACTAGCTATAATGAATGCATCATACTAATAGAGTAATAAAAATAAACGTTTACTAGAGAGATAAAAACAGACAATTTTGCTGAAAATAATTAAATTTATATTACTAACAAAAGGAATACATGGAAAAAACATTACGAAAAAATGTGTGTCAATCAATAAATTCTTTTAGCCATTCAAAGTGAGAGTTTCTTGTTTGTAAACATTCATTGCCTAAAATAACTAAATAAAAATCCATTCTAGGTAACCCTAACACTACAACAATATCTAAATGACTACTACATTAAAACATAAAAATATGCATTTATAGGGCACTGGCCATATTTAGGAATGAAGACACGTGCACATTACAGAGCAGATGGTAAAGCAAACATCAAATTTTAAATGTTAAATATTACCTATAACATGAATAGGACCTACTTGTTTCAATGATAGAACACATAACACAAGACTCCAAATTAAATTACGAACGGAACTTAATATTAACTTTTACAATACGTGAAAGGTTACCCAATACGTAGAGGTTACATTATATGTGATTCTAAGGTCTCTGTTTAGTCAAAAACTGTTTCAGTTAAATGTTTACCTCTCTATGGTAATAAGTAATTAAACAAACCGTAAATAATTTTTAATCTTGTTTTTAATATACCGCGCAGGAAGTTTCAATGAATTATGAAAACATAAATTTCAAAACTTGAATCCGACCAGTAACAAACTTGGAAGTATTGTAATTCAAAATTTCAAAATATATACTAAAGTTGAGAGAAGAAAAAAAGTTACTTTGAAAATTGTATTCAATTAATACAAAAATTTCTTTTATTCTAGCAAAATGAGTAACTAGTTTGACTAAAAGGAAAATAAGTAACTAGTTTTTTGTTAAAAAGAAAACTACATTTCTCAATAATACCCTGAGAACTCCTACAGGAAAATAAAAATTAAACAATATGACTATAAACAAATTTGGATTCAAGAGAGGTTTTTTGCTTCATCATAGTCAGAGTTACAAACATATGAACCCTACAGGTTACCTATTCACCAATTTATTGGCAATAGTAAACGGATTATGTTTAAAATCTCATTTCAACTTCTTTTTAAAACATTTGATTGTTTTAAGTTTGGATATGTAATCCTCCATTTCGAAAGTGATAAAGGGAAAACACAAATGGATTGTTGCACTTTAATTGCTTGCTCTAGCGTGCTGTCGCTGACTGTATTCTGTTGCTGAGTCACAAAAACAATACCTGTAGCACAGCCGTCTCTTTCCATGAGACAGGAGAACTATATGTCTCACTTAGTGACTATTCACAGCAATTTTATGATCGCTCAATACAAGAAAGTACTCATCATTCTTGACAAAAAAAACACGGTTTATTGGAAATTTAGTTAATGAAGCGAAAGTGTTTATACATTTTAATCGTGGCATACTGAAAGACAGAAATACGGTATCACTATAGAGCATGCCAGGACAGTTAAAAGTTAACTGTGTATCGACACAATCTATCGAGAACCACAGCCTCCACACACGACCATTCTTTTCAGTATCTAAACAATAAATGTAAAAATCCAGTTATTTTGGATAAAAAAACA
This sequence comes from Hermatobates lingyangjiaoensis, assembly GCA_026182355.1. Taxonomy (NCBI): domain Eukaryota; kingdom Metazoa; phylum Arthropoda; class Insecta; order Hemiptera; family Hermatobatidae; genus Hermatobates; species Hermatobates lingyangjiaoensis. The sequence goes on along the minus strand of JAPFBL010000097.1, from coordinate 349,984 downwards.
AACTAAAACTTGTAAAGTGAACTAAAAGGATCTTAACAGTGTAATTCACTAGATAAATGCATACAACCATTAAAATATTAATAATTTATTATAAATATAAAAAATATTTATAATTCATAAATATATGAATTATGCGTGCCTCCCCTGACTGCACGTCCCCACTTCATGCAGATATCACTTAATTAAATAAACCCCAAGCTGTTGACTCACGTGCATCTTTTTTAAGTCATGCGCTTCAAATTAGTAAGTCTTACTCCTTGAAGGTCAGAAAGTATTATTATTTAACGAAGAAACCATTATTCACTTTCACTTACTTACATATTGAATGGAATTCGACACACTGAAAAACTGTTGAATTGTTTTTTTCAAATTATTACTCCTTCTATGCTATTCTAAGTGGTGCATGGATAGCCCATGGGTTATTTAATCAGTTGTTTTTGGGCTTCAGTATGCTATAAATGAGAAGCCACTATTTCTATAAATTTCAAAAAAACTTGCTTCATTTATTACCAGGATCACTAACAGAAAGATAAACATCATATGTACTTTGCGAGCATATTACTGACTAATGTACAGCTCTTTGATTTCTGTTTATTAGTTTAATTTAATTAGACTAAATTTAATTTTTACTAATAAAAAATTATTATAAAACATTATATTTGATTCCATTTTGTTTAATATCACTATCAACTTAATCGGTGTCCATTAAAAGTCGCTTGCCCCTATTCTTGAATAGTTTTCGTGGATAGTACTCTGTAAAAGTTAAAATTACATTAGTTTTCATCAACATGTAAAAAGTTGTTTACCAAATCGTAAAATAGATTTTATTTTAGATAAAATACCTCTCTAGGAAGAAAATTGGTGTGTAGTTTAGTTTTCTCCCTCTGGGATAAAACCGTTTAAATATCAAATGATCTTTGAAATATCCTGCTCACACACCGCACACTCACAAACTACATAAAACTAATCCTACGTACTCACCCACCCAAGTGCACAGATACTCCCCTCTTGACGTTGATGGTATCTATTTCTGCACTTACAAATGCAGAATTTATTCATATTCTCTCTTCTTTTTTTGTCTTTTATGAACTACCATACTTTTTTTTACCAAAAACCTCCTAAATGAGGACTTTTTTTCCCATATCTCCCCAAACCTCTTAATTTGTTTAAACAGATTCAATAAGATGGCTTGGCTGTGTAAACATGGTTATTTCTCCAGTCATTCCTTCTTAATCATAATTACGACAATACCCATATTAATACTTCTTGTACTATTACGACAAATACCCATATTAATACTTATTGTACTATTACGACAATACCCATATTAATACTTCTTGTACTATTACGACAAATACCCATATTAATACTTCTTGTACTATTACGACAAATACCCATATTAATACTTCTTGTACTATTACGACAATACCCATATTAATACTTCTTGTACTATTACGACAAATACCCATATTAATACTTCTTGTACTATTACGACAAATACCCATATTAATACTTATTGTACTATTACGACAATACCCATATTAATACTTCTTGTACTATTACGACAAATACCCATATTAATACTTATTGTACTATTACGACAATACCCATATTAATACTTCTTGTACTATCTGGACAAGGATTAGTTGTACTAATCACCCACTGGAGTGCGCTCAGTATCATCCTTTTTATGTTAATTTGGTTTAATCTAAGCTGAGCCTTCATCTAAATATCATGGGTCTTCCGTTGGTCAGTGCAGTAAGTTTCTTATTATTTCTTATATTAAACTTTTTGGTGTCCGATCAGGTCTGGGACTTAATCTTTATAGGTTTTTTTTAATAGTTTATAATATATTTTATTCTTTTCTTTATCAATCATCTTTACATAACTAATTTATTTTCTATTTTTTAGAGTCTTTTTACTCTAACCCATTTACTTTGTTTTTTCCTCTAACCTCCCAGTTTTTCTTTTCTCCCTCATTGCTTGCCTGCAACCCTGATTTGATACAAAGGGTTAGCTATTTGTCAAACAATACCCAAGAATTAGTGAAAAACATTTCAAAATAATTAGTCAGCTCTAGTGAGTTTCCTCAGATGAAACAGATGATGTGAGTTTCACATCAGATTATGTGAATTAGACCCGAGGGCATCCAATTCATTACACAAAGTATAGACTGCAGGTCTCTACACATCTTTTGCATTATTATACAGAGGAAACAATCTAAATTAAAAATATTGAAATTCACCCAACCCAATAGTATAAACAAAGCAAAAATGTTACAAGTGAGTCTCCAGGTAAGGATGACGTCAGCCTCCAGTCATTATAACAGTAATTAAACAAAGAGAATTATATGTACTCCCTAAAAGTATTACATCTAAAAAAGTCCACAGAAAACTCTTTTATAAATTAACCACAAAAAATTATAAATAACTGTTTAATTTAGTTTTGTATTTGTCGGTGACATTTTATTTTAATAACGCATTTGGTTACGTAATTTTATGTAACTAATTATACTAAAGTACAAATTATTCAATGCATAATTAATATTCTAAATTTTTAAAACGAATTTACTTTTTTCCGCGAAAGTAGTACCCCTACCCGGAGGGACAATATTGCAAAATTTTCACAGACTCCATTTTTGTATTATGTCTGTGTAATATTGATATAAAATTCGAAATTACTTTTATTAAAAATGAAGGTAAAAAATCGGACTAGTGACTTAAGGTGGAATTTAACACTTGTCATTTTTATAGTGTACTATTGATAAGAATGTATAGGAAAATTACAACTTGTTTTCATACAATGTCATTTTTCAAAGATTTAAATTGCCCGAAAACATATTTCCAAACGGAGCACTTTATAACTAACAGAACATTAAGTTCTGTCAAAAGAGGTACTTGGTAAAGTGAAAACAAAATTTACATTTACACTCACTCACAAATATGCAGATATCATAAGAAAAATATCAGAGATCTATTAAAGGAACTTCAAAATGCTTAGGGCCTACAAAATCAGTTTCCACTTAAAAGAAGTTCATGAAAAAATAACACGTTGCGAACCTAGTTTTGGGACACAGTGACAAGCTGAGATTCCAGGAGTGATAAGACTTGTGAGAGTTAATATTTTTCAGAGCTACAAGACATGGAAAAAATGCACATACTTTTTTTTCTATACAGTAGGTCGCACATTTTGTTTCTTGAATATTTTCACTAAACATAAACATGCAATTTATATTTTATCTAACAAACCAACTAAATCATAATTATATTAAAAACTGCAATTACAGTAAATAATTCAAGTATTTACAAAATATTTTCTCTTACTTAACTTATTTATATTAATTTGTAATACATGAAATATAATGAAAATAGTCTCTGAGGCAACATTTGACGAGCCGAATATTGAAAGTGGAACATTTATGAGGCTAACAAGCCGCCGTTTGAGCAATTTTAAGTCCAACTGAATACTATTCCCTTCACACAAGTGAAAGCTAAGTTCCGCAGAACTATTGGGCATAAATTGTTAAAGAGTCAGCAAAAAAAATATATCTTCGATCTAGACACTGCTGCTCCAGTCTTCCATAAAGGCTGTATGAGATATGGCAATTAGGCATAAAAAACATTTTATGATCTACTGGAGTCACACCACCGAATGGTAAAACAGCCAATGAAAACAAAATGTCTTCTGAATCACAGACTTGCAAAACAACATTACTTACTCACAACGTTATTTAGTCACTCAATTTACTTTCGATTATTTAATTGAATGAAACGCAAAATTAATCAACAAAATTTAATATTTACTACAAGTTCTTAAAAGCTTAGAAGATATAAAACTAATGAAGTCAATGCTAATCAATCTCTATTCAATAACGAAAACATATATTTAACGTAATTTAAATCCTTTAATTGAACAAAGAAAATTTCAAATCATAAATTCAGACAATAAACCAAAACTAATAAAAGATTTGTAACCCTCATTGAAAGATATCATTAATCAAACAAATAATCATAATTCAGAAATCACTCGATATAATTTCAGAAATAAGCGATGTCATCTGCTGGATTATGAGAGCTACTTGATTTCACAGTACATTTGTTCTGTTTATCATTTAACAGAGATTATAATTCCTACATTAAAGGCAAGTATTACGAAAAATTATTTTATCTGGTTTTAAATTACATATGTTATATTTTATTTTAAACTATATGAATGGTTATATTTTATGTAATTAATATCTTCAAATATTATTTGAAATTAATTTATTATTGAGTACACTGTTCAACACATTTTCTGGTGCCCAAGCTGATTCAGATTAATTTACGAGAGCTGATTCCGAAAATCATACTAATTTTTTCTCAGGTTAAGTTATTGAGATGTATGCTATTTCATACCTTTTTTACCTTAAAATTAGTCGTATTTCTAAATACATCCTAGTGTCATAATTACAATTATAGGTTGTTATTGTGATCAATGTTAAACGATTATGACTTCACAAACCTTAAAGCTTTTACTTGCGTTGCAGATTTTTGGAGTAAAAATTAAGCACGGCTACATCCTCTTATAGGCGGCATACTTTAAACAAACCAAATGTGTTTTGCTATATTTTGCAGCGAATATAAGCTGAAATCCAAAGTTACTGTATACGTATTTGTATACGTCTTGCAAATATTTTGGTGTAACTAATGTGTACGTGTCTTAAAGTTAAATAAAAATACTGTTTCTTCCATTTGCCTGTCTTTTTCTGTAGATATCGCCTTTCTACAGAGAGAGGTATACCATAGCAGGAAAACTAGACCAGATAGGAGAAAAAACGACAGCATTTCAGAAAGCAGCGCCCTTAAATTAGGTAAAAGCTGTTAAAACATCTTAGGCAAAGATAAAAATATTTTGTTGGCCCGAAGTTATTATTCTAACATTAAAATGTTATGTATAATTCACATTACCTTTTATATTGAATTCTCAGGTTTTAAGAATATTAAAGGTAAACAAATCTAACAAATAATGCAAATAGATTAAATTTTATTTGATTTTTTTTTTTAGTGTCATATTTCCCCTTGCAATAATCGAAAATTTACGACAGTTTTATCGTCTTCATAAGTAGGGAGTATTAAAATTTAAAATCACCGTAACGATCTGAAGAGCATGAAGAAATTGCTACTTGTTTTCATATAAAATACACTTCCTATTATGTTACTATAACCCAAAAAAAAACAATAGAACGCATTTGCACATTAAAGATTAAATACTTGAAAAAAAATCATTAAAATATGATAAGCAATGCAACTTGAAGTGATCATATGTTTTTTGATAAACACCAACCCCATCCATACACATATAGTCATCCCGAAAATATCACATGTATTCAGATATTTTAAATTTTTAAAAGAAATACTTTTCATTATCACTACGCTTTTAATTATCCAGAGAAACTGGAAATATAACACATCTAATATATCATTAGTTAATCATCGTTACAATGAAACAGTTTCTTGGAAAAATATCAATTACAAAAATTTAGTAATAATTTCTATTTAGTCTCTTATTTAAATTCTTTTAAAATTAGTATACAACTATTAATATTTTAAAGTACGGATTTGTTATAATTGTACACCTGTTAGTAAATATAAAGCAGTCGTTTTATTATGAAGTTATTGTAATTTAAAATATCCATCTTAGTTAACGCTCTATATTCTACACTTTACAGTCTCTTTGTATCTGCAAATATTATTGTCTTTTTCACAAAAAAATGAACAAACAGTTGAAGTATAATCTTTACTACCATGAGGGAAACACTTATTATAATATTTTTGACTGTTTATTCCAGCAAAATTATTTGACTATACAATAGAATTATACTGCAGTAAAAATGTGTTAAAACAAATAAGCAATAATAAACCATCAAATGACAACAAAAATAATAGCTAAGAGGAGGTACAAGGAATGAAAGAAATTAAATATTAAATCATTATTTTTTTAAAACAAAATGATATTTTTTTCTCTGAACAAATTTAGTTCAACTGAATGAAAATACGAAACAATAAATCATTCCTAGGCGGTTGCCTTCTTCTTAACATTACGACATCACTAAATAAACTAGTCACAAGTATAATCAACTAACAATTCACTGATACTAAATGATGTTGTGTTCAATTCATTTGCGAGGAATTTCATGGGGAAAATATTTACTTAAAATGCTAAAAACATTTAAACATTAAATAAACGAAATTTAATATTTGATATTTACACATTTTAAATCTAAAACACCGATTAGAAGTTGACTTATTTCCTGCCCTCATTTTCTTCCACGTTTATTAGGAGTTTTTGACTTCGATATTTTACTACTCTCTCCTGCTTTTTTACTTTTCTTGTTTTCACTCTTTTCAGTACTCTTTTTAACCTGAAAAGTAAATTATTAAATACAACATTAAACTTATTATACATGTAAACTCATATATTTAAAAGTAAAATAAACTATATATACACTATCAACAGGAAAACGATCCACAAAAGACTCACAACGATATTTCGACATTCGTCGTCATCGGGCAGAAGTAGTCCCTTTGAGTAGCTGACTTATATATATATATATATATATATATATATATATATTAAAGTTAATTTAAATACTTCACAATGTCATAATTACGGAAAAAATATCCATTTGTCTGTTGTGTGTTTATTCAAAGTTAATTTATAGACATTCATAAATAACGAATATTTGTCGCATTAATCATTTGGTTGCTTATGTCATCACCTTAATAAAAAAATAAGTATAACATCAAATTTATAATTCGATATTTATATTCCATTGTTAAAGTCATAGCTGGTTGTTTAATATAGTTAGTATTGAAGAATGAACAGAAGTGTTAAAGTATGTTCTACTATTAAACTAGACAAGTACCATTATCATTCCATCCAAAGATATGTCATCTTGATTAACCAAATTAGACTCATCATCATCTTCTTCTCCTCCTTCGGAGCCATACTCATCAGAAGTTTCTTTTTTTCCTTTCTTCTTGGAGACTGCAGCAGAAGGAGTGAACGAGGATACTACAGGAGACCTGTTATAAGCACGGGTAAAGGCGGCTTTTACCTGTAGAAAACATTTAAAATACATTTAATTTCGAAAAACAAGTTTATTGATATAGTTTTATTATTGTTATAGTGCCAATTAAAGAAAAATGAAACATCTTAGCTCATGAAATATCGTTTTAACTCGACCGGTTTGTCCACCTTCCCGAGTGGAACTAAGAGATGTCCAATGGTTATTGCATTTACAGCTTCGTTTCGATTCTTTCAAATCTGATAACCTATCCTTTTATCTATTAATTGATTAAATATTAAGTTTCACTATATTTATATAATGCTTATTTAATAAATAATTTATGATTTCTGCCTTCTTTGTTCTCCTCCTACGAGTTAAAGTATAATTAAAGTAAGTCGTCTGTGGGGTCTTTTAGAATGATTTATGTTTAAATTTTCTCGTGCTTCTGTTGTTATTCTAAGTCATTGATGGATTAAGCCCATCGAATCCTCCTCCACATGTCAAATTCTAAATTATTGGAAAAATTTCAATGTTTTTTATTGCACTTAAAATGATCTATGTATGTGTTTCATTGTCTCCTATTCCGACCTATCCAATCCAATATGGATAACTGTCCAATTTAATATGGATAGGTATGGATACCTATCCGTCCAATGTAATATGCATAGGTGTGGATACCTATGCAAAGAATCTATAGACAGTATGTAGAAAAAAATTTAATCATAAGGTAGATAAGATACATTATCCAAAAGAAGAATCAACGCAAAGTTACATATGCAGGATGCCCCGTTAAAAACTCATGCATTCACTCTGGAAGTCGGACAAGATACAGTAAGGACGACAATTTTCAAAATGTTTTATTTTTCTCTAATTAAAATTGTTTTAAATAATTTTTTTTAATTACCTTATTAAATAAATAATTCTTAAATAACATTACAATGCAAATTTTAATTGTTTTTTTTTTGTAATGGGGTTCAGAAGCAATTTTTCCTAAAGTTTATAAGTATATATGTGTGAGCGTATCAATAATGTGAATACTAATAATTGTGGCCTACAGGCATATTTGAAGTGAATTACCAAGAAGTGTTCTTTTCTAGAGTGTTCTGGACGAGTTTATATATTCAAGTGGACTGAATATATTCGTTCACATATTGACAAATATATGATCAAACCACAATAAGAAAATGGGAAAGCAAGACTAAGATCTTGCGCTTTCACCCTTTTAAAATACCACTCTTCCCTCCCACTCTTCTCAACCCCTCACCAGATGTTCTCTGCATCTAGTGTTTCAGTTGGGTTTTTGACTCTGACGAAGACCACTTGTTACGGTTGAAAGATCTTAGTCTTGCTTTCCCATTTTCTTATTGTGGTTTGATCATTGATTGTTATTTCACGTGTTTATGTGAAATCTTTTTTATTGACAAATATGTGGAAGCCAGGATACGGGGAAACTAATTTATCAAATTGCTATGACACAGTTAATTAGAAAAACAATTTAAACTATTTATTTATGGAGGGGAGGAGACCATTTGCAGATGGCATACCTAATTAAAGGTAAGGTGCAGTCAAGCAGCTTACCACTAATAACATGTTTGCCATTAGTACTAAAGTTTCAGTCAAATCTGCGTAATGACACCATACTTTTTACGTAGGAGATGAACATACTGTACACAACGTCATTAAAAGAGCGCATTACTCATTTGAAAGGAAATCGTGTAAAGTACCTATCCAATAAAACTGAATACGATAAAATCTAACATTCAATAAAGAGTCAATCTTGGTAAATAGCTCACTTATGAAAGTAAGGGAACCAAACAACAAAGAGGCTACTAATGTGTTCAAGGATATTTTGAAATATGTGTTTTCACATGCTCACTACATTTTATTGTCTTTTCTCCAATTATTTCCTTTGTAACTGGTTATTCAGGAGTAAAGTTTGAGAATCTCTTTCCTAAAGGAACACGAAATAGTAAAGACTTAATAATAAAAAAATAATGTCAGCACTCATTTATCAATTTTCTTCTAATGTAGTGCAATCAGTTATTATGTGGTATTTACTCATTGTAGGGTAAAAATCTAATGAAATGGTCTCCACATATAAAAATTTTAATGATATAAACAACGCGTTTCGAACACGTAGTGTTCTTCCTCAGGCATTAACTAAAAAATCAATGACACCAGAGAGTTATCTATAGTACAAAGTAAATAAGTACAAAAATTAATATAAAATATTATTTTTTGCATTAAAATACCCCAGCCTAACTTTTAAGAGAAAAATATACCTGCCTTCTAATAAGAAACAGATGTACCCTATACCCCCACCCATGTCCATTCCATTTCCAGTCAGTCTTATTCAGAGGCATTCATCCTTAGGTTCGTACTTTCTGCCTTATTTTATTTTATATTAATTTTTGTACTTATTTACTTTGTACTACAGATAACTCTCTGGTGTCATTGTATTTTTTAGTTAATGCCTGAGGAAGAACACTACGTGTTCGAAACGCGTTGTTTATATCATTAAAATTTTTATATGTGGAGACAATTTCATTAGATTTTTACCCTACAATTATCAATTTTCATTTTCCACAAAGCAAATTTAGTAATAAAATAAATAGAAAAGTTATTGGATCTGAAAACCTTTGATTCAATCCGGGAGAAGGGGTCAGTCGGATTGTTAGATGCCTGCCAAGTGCAGAGCTCATTCAGAGAATCCAGGTCCTCCCTAAGAAGGGAGTACTCTTTCATGAAGGTCAGCGAATTCTCTACAGCTTCTGAACCTCGCTCTACTAAGGGCATTATTATACCATCTCTCAAGGCTACAGCGTAGTCCAACGCCACGGCTTCTTTACTTCCTGACAACCTGTCGTAAATATGTTCATATAAATTAATATTCATTCAAAAAAAAAAAAGAAGAATTATATTTAAAAAATGTAATATGTTTAATGTTTTCAGCTTAAAGAAATATTTGAAAAGAAACCATTTTGAAGTACACTAAAGAAACAGTGAGTACCGATGCACTGGCAGGTGAAACACACTACAGATATAATATACTAGAAATAAATCATATAATATTTATACCATGACAACATTACATAATGAGAGGGTGAGATAATGGCAACTAAAAGAAAGTGCATTATAATGCTCGTTAATATTTCAGAGGAATTCCTTGATCAGAATAATGAGAGAGACAAAAAATGGATAGTGCTTGCTGAAGGGCAGCTGTTAAGTAGTTGGCTTGAACGGGAGAGGTGTTTGCAGTGTTGATCAGTTTGAAGTGGTGAGGAAATCGCTCCTTTCTAGAGTTGAAGACGTTTTAAACTGAAAGTTTCCAACAACAGTCAGCCTTCTGCGGAGAGACTGAGGGAAAAAGATGAATGGGAAAACCCCAGGATAAACTCAAAGAGGAGATTGTTTTGAAACAGTCATTCACAAATTGCGTCGGGAAACGTAGAATTTATCTGTCTGATGGAGGAACCATAATTACTGAACTTTATCCAAAGAGTACTGAATTTCCCCTATATAGAAACTGTCACGTTTCCTGTCGAAAACTGGAAATAAGAACGAGACTTATGAGTGACTCATGTGGCCAGTGTTGAACGATACTAATACCATATAGGTATTTTAATGACATTTGTAAGAACTCTATGCAGTTGAATTTTTATACTTGTAAAAATACTGATAGGTGATGTTAAGATTAACGTATTTTAAAAGCATATATTTAATGAAATTAATATTACAGGGTTGTGGAAATTGTCATAGAATGATACAATTGGGTAGGTTTTAAAGCAGGATACAGAACATAAAGGATTGTATCAGTTTTATATTGTCTACCCTGTGAAGCATGTAGTGAGAGCATATCACATTTAGGTTTTCCGGATCTCTATAGCAAACTACAGGTGGTTTTTCGAGGACACCATCGACAGCTTAATTCTACGAATATCATCAGGATATTCAAATGTTTCATTAATTACTAAGAATATAGAATGTATGTATCTTGGATTATATCTGGACTATCGCTTTCCTATTTAATTACTAATTCTCAGTGATAGCCTCTATTCTGTAAATAGTGAAATGGGTTCCATTAAAAAAAAGAGGTCATCTCTTGCAAATGCATTTTCACATCATAGACTATAAATATTGAGATTGACTTTATGCATTGAAAAGGAAGACAGTTGGAAAATCGGAGACTTTAATGCAATTTACTATTAAAATAATAATAATTATTATAACACTAATATTTTACTATTATTATTTACACATGTTAATTTTAAATAAAAACTATAATTAAAGTATGTTAACATATATTACCATATGATCCTAGCTTAGTTGTAATACATCATGTAATCAAAAAAGTACATTACATCAATAATGGACCCTGCTCTGAAGAATGGGAAAAACGACATCATAATTAATTTTACAGGTTTACATATTGATGCACATGTTTTGTCATTTCTATATTGTGGAGTATCGGCGCTAAATCATCATTTCTTAGAATCAATCACTAAATAAAATCATTCCTGCCAATAGATGATATAAGGTGATTTAAGCATGATTTTTTAACCTTTAAAATTAATAATCGTATAGTTTCAATTGCAACAAATTACATGTAAATTAAGAAATCATTACCAAAAGAAACATGAGTGAAAAAGCTGTTCTCTAAGAAAGCTTGTATCAGACAGGTGAATGTCAATAAACATACACACAGCAAACGCCAATTTTACATGTTTACAGTTGTTTAAAATTTCAAGGGTTTAATATGGAAAAATGTTTCGAAGAGAAGTTGTAGAAACTAAAAATGTATAATATGTTTACGTTTAAGCGTTCTTTGAAGTCATTCAAAATATTTGCCTTTAAAATGTTTTAATCTTAACATTTTGCAATCAGTATTTTATCACTTATAACTTTTACATATTGAGAAGTATACAAGTTTAAAAATTCAACCACGCAGAGCTCTTTAAAACGTCATTCAAATACCTATTTGGTATTAGTATCGTTCACAACGGTAGTATGACCCGTTAAAATGTGACTTTGGATCAAAAAAGGGTCAAATTTGAGAATAGTTTTAATAATCATACTACGGACGTCTGTATTGTATTGTATGTATCTGTATTGTATGTAATACATAAACGACACATTTATTTCCTGGTAGTTTCAGAACTTATACGGTTATATGGCATATCTCTAAAACCATCTCTAATTTGGTAAAAAACAAACTGGCTGACCAGTCAACTTCATTATATTTGATATTATAGATTAATGTCTTAATATAAATGGTGGGGAGAGCAAAGGCCTGGCAAGTAGGCCACCAGATAGGCCCTTTCTGCCAACCCCGTGTGACCTAGACCAATCCTAAGGAAAATCTGCCTGATTCCTCCATAAAGATCAGGAGATTTTCCCACTCAAATTCCTTTAATTTATCTTTCCTGATGATCTTAACACCATGCGAATTTAACCTAATAAAGTGCAATCATGGCAATTAGACATATAATATAGTTTATAGTAGTTATTATTGCATATGAGTGGTTGATAATGAGTGACTGTATAATTACTATATGATTAAATGATGTGTTAGGGAAGTAGTAAATTGACTGATTATTTTGATACATAGATTTATAAGCTGAACATCTACTTCTTCCGTCATTAATATCTTCCTTAACTATTTGGAATAATTTGAAATGATTCTACTATTTCATTTGGGAGATGATTGAAATCGTCTTTTCATCTTCTACTAAATAACAATGTTATTTGGAACGCAACAGCTGTTGATCTTTATTAGTCATTTCATCTATTCAAGTATTTTTTATTTTTATTGTTTAAACCGATCCCCTAGCGGGTGATAACGTCAGCCGTTTACCGGCTTTTTGTTTGCTCGGTGATTCTACAGATTCTACATTGGGAGTCCTACATTTTGCCTAAAATGTTAGGCAAAATGCAACATTAAATGCATGAACGTCCTCTACGAGGGACAAGGTGCTCAGATTTATTCACTTCCCCCGTGAACAAATCGAGAGCCAGGTGGTGAACCTCAGACTGTCAGCCTAGAGGCGAGTAAGTTAACCACTGAGCTAACCTGGTCCATTATTCAGATATTAAATCTAACTAAATAGCCCAGACTACCAGCCTAGAGGCGAGTAAGTTAACCACTGAGCTAACCTGGTCCATTATTCAGATATTAAATCTAACTAAATAGCCCAGACTACCAGCCTAGAGGCGAGTAAGTTAACCACTGAGCTAACCTGGTCCATTATTCAGATATTAAATCTAACTAAATAGCCCAGACTACCAGCCTAGAGGCGAGTAATTAACCACTGAGCTAACCTGGTCCATTATTCAGATATTAAATCTAACTAAATAGCCCAGACTACCAGCCTAGAGGCGAGTAAGTTAACCACTGAGTTAACCTGGTCCATTATTCAGATATTAAATCTAACTAAATAGGCCAGACTACCAGCCTAGAGGCGAGTAAGTTAACCACTGAGCTAACCTGATCCTTTATTCAGATATTAAATCTAACTAAATAGCCCAGACTACCAGCCTAGAGGCGAGTAAGTTAACCATTGAGCTAACCTGGTCCTCTATTCAAGTAGTAAATCTAATTAAATAAAAAAAAATATAATGTAGCGTTTTAAAAAGAATAAGTATGTTGACCTGAGACGAGCGTGGGATTGAATTTCTTGGGTTAGTCGATCCATTTTATTTTTTCTTGAATTCTTCCCCAACCAAAGTGGGAAGTTGATTTGGCCTCCCATATGACCTTCCAAGACATCTCCTGGGATCACACTACTCAACATTGCCTAAAACAATAACAAAAATGGAAAGTGCGAGCAGGGCAGGAACATCGGGTGGGTCTATATCAAACGTGAGAAGAAGCATTTTTTATATGAATCATTTTGCTCAACCTTATGGATTCAATTGAATATAACTATTGTCAGAATAACAAGAAGGTTGACTTTTATCTTTCATCATGCACAACATCAAACATATCTTGCATATGGTCCACTGTGTGTTCTATTCTAGGAGTGGGGAACCTTTCTTGGAGTAAAGGCCAAATTAACTCCGTCCACTTTCCCTAAGGGAAAGTACAACTAATGGATATGTAAATTGTAGGGTAAAAAGCTAATGAAATGGTCTCCACATATAAAAATTTAATCGTATAAACAACGCGTTTCGAACACGTGTTCTTCTTCAGGTATTAACTAAAAAATACAATGTCATCAGACAGTTATCTATAGTACAAAGTAAAAATAAAATAAAATAAGGAAGAGAGTACGAACCTAAGGATGAGTGTCTGTGGTACAACTGACTGGGAATAGGATGGAAGTGGGTGAGGGTATGGGGTGTACATCGTTTCATATTGGAAGGCAGATACATTGCTTTGTTATTTTTTTTCCTAAAGGTTAGGCTGAGCCTTTACATTTGTTCTAAGACTAAGTGTAGCTTAGAGTAATGTTAGAGAAAATATAACACAGAGAACTATAACAAAATACAAACGACAAATATAGGATTAAAGAGAAAATAGAACTTTATATATATATATATATATATATATATATCCACTTAAAATTCGAAAAAACGATCCAAACTGGACGCAAATCAGTTCACAAACGAAGAAAAGCAACACACAGAGAAAGAGACACACTTACAAATTCAAATTTTCGGATGATCCGTCTTCAGGAGAAAAGAGAGAAAGGGCGACCAAGCACGCCGGAAACACAACGGCAGGAAACCGTCCCGGCAACCGACCGTGCTGCCACGCGCGCCCGGTTCAGGAAGTAATGAAGTAGAGACGATCAGAAGAAAATTAATATTAAAATTAAAATTAAGAATTAAGAAAAGCAGTTCTGGTTGATTGAGGGTAAAATAAACAGCAGGAAGATAAATGAAGTATAAAAAGGAATACCGTGAAAAATACCTAAAAGCATGAAAAAGGAAGATAACAGAGTTGGTATCCTTGTATTTTCATTTGTTTCTCATCGCCTTACCAACTCTGTTATCTTCCTTTTTCATGCTTTTAGGTATTTTTCACGGTATTCCTTTTTATACTTC
Source organism: Hermatobates lingyangjiaoensis (assembly GCA_026182355.1). Classification (NCBI taxonomy): domain Eukaryota; kingdom Metazoa; phylum Arthropoda; class Insecta; order Hemiptera; family Hermatobatidae; genus Hermatobates; species Hermatobates lingyangjiaoensis. The sequence continues at coordinate 334,890 of JAPFBL010000097.1, read as the reverse complement.
ATTTATCTTCCTGCTGTTTATTTTACCTTCAATCAACCAGAACTGCTTTTATTAATTCTTAATTTTAATTTTAATATTAATTTTCTTCTGATCGTCTCTACTTCATTACTTCCTGAACCGGGCGCGCGTGGCAGCACGGTCGGTTGCCGGGACGGTTTCCTGCCGTTGTGTTTCCGGCGTGCTTGGTCGCCCTTTCTCTCTTTTCTCCTGAAGACGGATCATCCGAAAATTTGAATTTGTAAGTGTGTCTCTTTCTCTGTGTGTTGCTTTTCTTCGTTTGTGAACTGATATATATATATATATATATATTATATTATATATATATATATTATATATATATATATATATTAAGAAAAGTTGTACACTTGGGAATTTGCTCATTGAGGCAAGTAGAAGAATTATCTTACATACACGTATAGGATATGTAAATTCTTATAGAATAGTTATATTGTAAAATCCTTGAATCTATTATTATATTCCTTGATCAATTCATATGAAACGGGTTTAAGATATGAAACATGGAAATCAGGTAGATCTGGAACATTCTCCGGCCTCAGTAGTTCGCATGACTTTTGACACTAACTGGATACCAGTATTCACTAATACTGCCCTTGGATTAAATGGTTAACATTTTACTAAACCTAATAGTAAATGTTTTCAACCGTTGTGCAAAGGACTCTGTGCAATAAAGAAATATTCAGGCTAATATGCAATGGATGGCAAATATCACAATTAATGCAAAAAAAAGAAGGCTTTAAAATATTTTATATTTTTACTAAGTTGGAATAAAATTATTCTAACGACTTAAAAGTATTTACCTATCACTAGAATAAGACATTCGTAATTAAGGAGGTATTTAAATACATCAGCTTTAGGACTGAAAGGTTAAGATAGAAACAATCCATAGTAGATGTTTTTGGAGTGAGGAAAAAGAGTTTGGTTCACCGGTCTGAGGGGACATCGCCTGTTCACCTGTTGGTGACATAGAAAAATAAACAAACATCAAACCAGAGCAGTACTTAATAGATAAGTACCAATGAACAGGATTTATATCACAAAAGATATGAATATTTGTAAACAAGGTTAATTTATATGAAATCATACCTGAGTAGGAAGAAGACCCCAGGCATTTCTGTTTCTAATAGCTTGGTCCACAATATCTCCTTGTGCGATGCTTAGAGACGCTCTGGCAAATAATCGCATCAGACCAATTTTCGATTTCCTGAGGAATTTCAAAATGATACATTACAAGAAAAAATTAAATCTATTTTAAAATACTATATTTTATAAAATACATAAAGTACTTAAAAAAACTATTTCGTGCATTAAAATACCATAAAATATTAATAGCCCAAAAAATATATCATTGGTTTACTCTTCTAAATTGGGGAAAAAATATATTACTTCACTTCGATGAAATTCATAAACTTAAAGGTAATTTGCTAAAGAGAAAAATATTAAAATAGCATTCAATGACAATCACTATTGATAATTCAGTCAGAGTAATATATGCACTAGAAATAGTACTATACTCGCATAGTCAGTGTATTATATCTAAAGAAATATGTGAGTCAATTACCATCTCCATATCAGTCGAGTATTTAAAGTGCACTTGTGTTTAAACCAGGCGTGGGGAACCTGCGGCCTAAAGGCCCCATGAGGGCCTTTGAACTAGGAAATGTGGCCTTCTGCAGTTTGTTGAAAAAAATGCTTTAAAACATAAAGAATTGCAATTATGGTAATAAAGAAAAAAAAATCTGGTATTTAGGAAGAAGACTATTCACCAATCATTACTTGAAAACTCTAAGCTTTCAGAAAATCATTTTTCTGAAGTTAATAAACGAAGGCATTGAGGACACTGCTGAATCTTTTGAAGGATGCGAAACAGTTTTAGATGCACTGAGCGAGTAATATAATGATAGATTCAAGAACTATAAAATATAACTATTATATAAGAATTTACTTATCCATTCGTGCTGGCTTTTTTGGGAAGTGGACGATGCTAAAATGGCCTTTACTCCAGAAAAGGTTCCCCACTCTGGTTTAAACACTGTTCATAAGATCCTTCTAACTTACCCTTTGCCGCGGATTGATTTAGGTTGCATAGGTTGCACTAGATGAAATGACACCAAGACAGAATCCGATCTACCGCCCAGGAAGACGAGCGAGGGATGTTGAATATGAGCATTTAGGTATTAGGGAATTGATGTACTCCCCTTATGTTATAATCCTCTGAACTCTTGTGACCTTATTGAAGCAAAATATTCCAACTACCTGGTAGTTTTCGAACTATCTTATGAATTGAACTTTATGTCTTCTACAAGACTGTGTTCCGTTACCTCGTGCCCAAAGCTCAGAGGAAATTATAAATATAGTTAACAAAGATGAACGGGAAGGAGAACAACACATTTAACGAACTAGGTTAGGTTAGATTGCAGTGGCATTCCCATAAGGGAGCGCTCAGGACAATGTCGGCCCATTGTGATACCACGCAATGAAGTTTGATTCTACATTGAGAGTCCTACATTTGGCTAACTCAAGTGTATTTCGAGTAGGGATCTTTAACAAGTACTTGACATTGTAAAGGCTTGGGCCAGACGGCTAAACGTTCTCTTCGAAGGACGACGTACTCAGATTTATTCACGTCTCACGTGAATAAATCGAGCATCAGAGTGGGTATTGAACCCCCGACCTACCAGTCCAGAGTCGAGCACATTGTCATTGGGTTAACCTGGCCTCCTTTAACAAGCTAATATTTCAAAAACAGAGGATATTTTATTACTCCCATGTTTATATACACATAAAACAATGGCAATCTCGATTATCATTCCAAGCTAAATAAAGTAGAAATTTTTTTATTAATATCAACAGGTAAAATAACAATAGTAGTATTTATGCTTATAAAATCACCTTCTTATACACATATCAATAACAAGTTGACAACAAATATAAGAAATACTGTTACCCTTTTTCAGAATGAGGAACGACGGATAAATAATTCTCCTGCACAAATAGAGGAATGATACTATAATCATTAAAGAATAAATCACTTTTATCATGAATTGACATTTTCTTGTGTTCTTCTTCACTAAAAATTTTCTTCAGTACATCCCAAGGACCCTAATTAAAGAATAACAGTTATCAATTTTTGGTTTAACTGATAAAAGTAAGGTACAGTGATGATTAAGTTACCAGTTTGATGTCTTTTTGAGAAGTTTTCATATTGTCGTTACTGTCTACAGCCAGCATCGATAAGTGATTAAGAGATAGTCGAATGTCATTGTTAGAATTAGTTATAATGTTAGTAACCATTTCAGGTTTTACTTTTACTTTTTCTTTAAAAGCTACTGACATCAAGAAGGCCTGAAACAAGACAACAATTATGAATCACACTCAAAACTGCAGTGGTCTACTAAACGTATGCTCAAACACACAGAAGATCGAATTTATTATTTCATATTTACAATACTTACTACTTTAATTGATTTAATGATTGAATAGCACTAATGATTCGGCTAGTATAACTTTCACAAATATTGTAAAAATGATAAATAGTTTTAGACCTTGAAATAACATCTGCACTTTGTTTCTGGTGTGTTCCATTAGAAGGATCTAAAAAACTTGCCAAGAAGTTGAACTGTTATACATAATCAATTTATGGCCAGAAGCAAACAATCTGTGGTTCAAACTAAGTTTAGTGTTAACTTTTTATTATAAAATACTTTTACGGTATGGATGTTCAATAAAAAAAATCAACCTTCCAGACTGGAAAAGGAGAACAAATTTTGACATTAAACACTATGCAGTATCTTATGCCTTCTTTATTTGTTCAAAAAATTTCATTATAAAATATATTATATAGTTTACCATAAACTATATCGGCTTTCAATGCAGTTTGTAAAGCTGCTCTATAATTCAAGTTTACAATTTTTTCATATGCATCCACAAACTCGCGGATTTAATAAAAAAAAAAGTTAAAAGGTGGATTCAAGTAACTCCACAACCATAAACCGACAAAATCTCTCAGTAGAGTCTTGCAAGACTAATACATTTTACTTAAAATAAATATTTTTCTGTTTGTAAAACCAAGAGATTAATTCGACAAAAAGGGGAATTCTAATACTTCCGCAACATAAAAATAAATAAATTTTTTTACTAGCAAAAATTATAATAATTTTATTGTAAAAATTGTAATAATTTTTTAATAAATTATTTAAGATAATTATAAAAAAAAGTTTTTTAAATTCACAAAATAGATAGTGAGTTTAAAAAATATTTGGTAACTGAAATTATAGTGATATATCGTTAGGGAAGTAATTTTTCAAGGTTCAAAAAAAATTAAAAATTGATCTATTAGCAAAACTCACTTAAGGAATTTAACTTATAACCCCATAATTTAAGGGTTGAGCTATTCTATTCATAACTGATAACATAAAGCTTCTTAAACGTGTAAAGTCATTCTGACAGAGCAAACAGATGATAAGTAAAAAAATTCCAATAATAAAAGGATTAAATAATAAGACTTTAGTAATTAAATTAATTCATCAATAATTTATGGTTCTTCTTTTAACCCAAATGAAAATATGAATTTAATTATAAATATGAATGTGCTCTTACAACCCACTTTGTTGAACAAATAATTATGTAGATAAGACGAAAACAAAATTTATTATCATCGATAATTCTGAACAACAGTTCGTCATCAGGAGGGGATCAAGCAGTAGAGACGTATTTAGTCTGACCAACCTTATGTAAACTTATTTCCTATTTCATCCACTCTTTCCTCATTCATCAGATAACGAACAATTTTTCGACATATCGAACATGGTAAGTATTCGTTGTGTTGTGTATTCTGTGTGTTTTATTCTTTTATAAACTTATTTCCACTATTATCGTATTTTTGAATTCATAGATTTGTAGTATGGGATATATTTTTCAGATATGTATTAATAATGGGATTATGTATTAACGTAACAACGTTAATACATAAGGTTAGCATGTAGTTACACTTAAATATATAAAATTTATATAGTTTTTTGTATTAATACCTTTATTTGATCAACTCTGGGCCTACTAAACCTCAAGTCGAAACAGTGGTTGGCTAGACTTCGGATCTTTGGATGGTTTCTATCGTTACACATGCAAATAATTGGTACCTGGAAACAAAAAAAATTATACTAAAATTATCAGGGTTAGAAACGGACGACTAAAATGTTTAAAAATTAAAAGGTTAAAATCAATCCCCATCGAACTTCTAATGCAAAGAATATAAAACTAACAGTGAATGATAACTAACTTATTTACTTTTGGGATAGACTGGTATTATTAAAAAAAAATTTAAAGTTAAAAGTGAACACAAAGTGTTCGAAACGCGTTGAATAAAACTTCATTTGTGTGGAGACTTTTGTTGGTTTATCCATTTTACCTCAGAATGAGTAAATACCACACAATTACGGATTGCACAACTAATGATTTAAAAAAACTTTATAATTACTATTAATTTTATAACTGTTTATTATTAAGATGAATTAATTATAATGTACACCAGTTGTATCTACAAAACAACGAATATTAATTAATTGAAAACATATAACCTTTTTTTACTGGGATAAATGGATAATACAAAGTCTACATAAAAAAAGTTTTAATTCAAACTATACGTTTCGAACACTTCCTGTTCATCGCCATCATCGTGTTCAGCAGACGATGAATACGAAGTGTTCAAACGCTTAGTTTGAATTAAAGTGTTGAAACACTTATTAAAGTGTGGAAACTTTGTACATCCATTTACCCCTAATTTACCCTAATTATTTAGTATGAGTAAATACCAAACAATTACGGCTTTCAGAACAAATGAGAACTTTTTATTATTTGGTTGATAAAGATTACAATGAAATAGTAAGTAGTATATTGAATAAGTTATTGATGAATAAAGGTAACAAATTCTGCAGGTACTTAAGTACTTTGGTATTTTTGATAAGCAGTATAAGCTCTTGGACACCTCCTCTGTCTTCGTTTCCGGCCATTCCATCAACCTCGTCCATAATTAGCACTCGCTTCTCCGTTGTCTTTATTCCTCCATCTTTACCTAATCATAATTGATTTTTGTGAACATCTAATAAGAATGATGATTCTTCTTTAAAACATAAATCAAATTTTCAAAAGAGTTAAGTAAACTATTTAATAATATTCTATATTTCATAAAGGAATACTGATCATCACGATCAGGACACTACAGCATACCCAAAAAGAGTTAAAATAGTCAGATACAAAGTAAAGAGCCTGTCAACTCCCTTCTTAATATCCAAGAAATAGGGCTCTGTTGGTACGGGGATAGAATAAAATAATTGAGTAATGCAATACTGTCTCCTAAGTCAAAATCTTGGGCTTAGTTCACCTCCAAACAATCTTTAATGTAAGAAATAAAGACATATTAAAACAGATGAGGTCCACATTAAGAGTAAAAAGTTTCTCACCACCTGTAAAGGATTTATTTTTTGTATAAAAACAATTAACTTTCTACTCTTCTTTTCTTTCTACAATCTCTATTAATCAAAATAAATAATTTTTAAATGAAACAATATATTCATAACTAACTTTAAACATTCAATTCATTTCCATATTACTGCTGTCACCTATCTTAAGCAGGAATTTATTAAAGGAATATTTGTTATACAGGTAACTTTCATATCCAATATGTTTCAATTAAAATGTAATTTTAAAAAATAACTAAAGGTTGGTTAAGATTGAGCAAAATAAAAGTAAGAAAACAAAATGGACTATACCTGTAAATTCTGTCGAGAGAGATTTCGTGGTAAGTAATTCACCGACTTGATGATCTAACAATTTCTTACTTCTTGTGTCGGAAGCGTTCATCTCCACGACGTCCATGTTCAGCTCTTTGCATACCAGATGAGCGCTCGTCGTCTTACCTAAAAAATGAGATTCAATTAAAATTAGCTCATCTAGAATCCTAATATAATAAATCTGATAATATACTATTTAAATATTTTTGATGCCAGTTGTATGAAACAGAGGACTAATTAAAATGTCAGCTGATTCAAATAGTGTTGTTTAAAGGCTTGAAAAATTACAACACATGATAATCGATATGGAATGAAAAAAAAGAAGCTCTTATAAATTCGTAAAATACTTCTGCTTTTATTTTACACATTTTATGTTTATGTTTTCACTGATATAAGTTTATATGTGTGCTACAATATGATGTCTAGAGTTTTCTGTTTTGTCTATAGAAATGAAAAACATTCAAAATAAAACCAAATATTTTAACGTTTTTAAAAACCGATAGTTTGTTTTGAACCAGAAGACTGGTCCTGGACAATGAAGCAGTAGTTATTCCTGTATAATAGTCTCGCAGATCCGGATGTTACATGAATACCCATATACAAAATTGGTTTCTTTCGACTCCTTCATATTTCCAAAGTTACTCATTTACCAGATAACTTTGTTAATAAGTTATTAAGACCACACTATCATTAGGCTTAATGCATTTAACATGACATTTTATAATGATTTTATTCGTTCATCAGTTTTAGAAACGAAAAACAGTCCTGTAACAGAAAAAAGTATGTATTTTGACTCTGACAAAGACCACTTCTTACATTTGAAAGATCTAAGCCTTTTTTTTTTATTTGTTATTGTGATTTGGATGTTGATATATACAGAAGGATGCAAAAGTAGGTATACAGTGATAAACTGCGTATTATGCAAACAAATGAATGTACAAAAGCAAGTACAGTCACAACAAGAAGCAAGAAGCATGTGTAACACATGTGAAGATCTAATCCTTAAAGTATTCAAATTACCTGTCTTGAGCTTTAACACACTCTTCTAATCGAGAACGGACACTTCAATATAATGTCATCAATTATACTACTGTATATATATTTTCACACCCCTCTGTATACATAACAGAATAACAGAGATAGAACTAATATAAATCACTACAATATTTTGACATCTGTAAACATCAGAAGTCAACGATGACCTATTAGGATTGAATTCTTCTTCTGATTAAGACAGACGTTGAAATATGCAAGTGAGTCTTTATTCTTGTTTTTTTTTTTAGTATGGCAATATAATATGTTAAATTGTATGAAATACATAAACACTTAAGCTTATATGTATAAAAGTTATATATGAGTTGAATTTAATTATTTACATCAACTAAAAAAAAATTATAATTAAAACCATAAAATTTTCCTTGATAAATATATAATTACTATTTCAAAGAAGACCTTACCCACTCCTGGGGGTCCCGAGAGTAAGGCGGCCTTGAAGTACGCTCCATTGTCATCCTTCGCCCAAGGACCTGGTGAAAACGGTAATCTGGTGTTCAATTTAGACAGAATTAAATTTAATTGAACAATTAAATAGTTCAATTGAGACAGACATTCATCAATAATAGACATATATAATAATAATAATCAATAATGAATATAAAAAATAATTTTTTTTTTGTATTCAACATCCTCACATCTAGGCATAACGTTTGACATGGTATTAAAGGGGTAAAGGCATGGATTGTTTTTGGTTCAGCACCCATTAATCATGGACGAGTTGTACTATTGAGGCACCATAGCCATAGCATAACCTGGCTAGTTATCACTATTTAAGCGGTGCAAGTGATCGTGTACTGCTTGAGAAACAACGAGCTATTGTAGAAATCATTACAAGGCAGTATAAAGCAATATATGTAAAGGGTTATACACTGGCTTTTCATTACTACAGATTTTGAATATTTCACAATCAAATAGTTCAATAAAAAGTTATTACTACGTCAAATGGTTAACAAAACAGTAAATTATAAAGACTTAAAAAAATAAGTGTTTAGAAAAAGCCATACTATTAAAATTGATACTGATATAGCTTCTCGACCACTGATATTTCAAATTCGCAGAAGGGGTTCTTGAGGATTTTGGTCAAAAAATATACAACTCCTGATTATATGCCGACGTTTCGCCAAAAGTTGTTTGGTATTTTCAAGGCATCTGTTATGATGCAGCTAGATAAATGGACCGTTAAATAGTGTTTCCTCTACAACAAGCCTTGAAAATGCCTAACAACTTTTGGCAAAACGTCGGAACATAATCAGGAGTTGTATGTTTATGACCAAAATCCTCAAGAACCCCTTTTGTGAATTTCATACTATTAAAGGTTGTGTAAATATTGACTGATGAAAAAAGCAATCTACAAACTAACCTAAAATTATTGAAAAAGACACCTGAAGCAAAAAAAAAATACGAGTTTAATTTGACTTACTCGGTCTGGGTATTTTCTTATCACTGGATTGGTTACTGTGCCAATTGCTCAACCAGGTTAGCAGTTTATTTACATTACTCTTTGGCCCCATCTGTCCAACAATTTGCTTTATTGATGTTGGTTTGTACTTTTCAACAAACAAAGCCTTTATCGGTGCAACTTCTTTCTTCGCAACATCCACTTCAGCATTTCTGTTACATGTATCTTTCTCTTTCTTTTTATCGTTCGATATTACATCACTTTCAGATCTCTCAATTCTTTTCTTTTCAGGAAGACGTATTTCTTTTATTTTTCCATTTTCAACTTTTTTAGGCGAAATAATCTTAACTGGAGAATTTTCTTTCAACTTTGTAGGAGATATATTCTTATTACTAACTTTTTTACTCTTCTGCTAAAATGAAATCAAACTATAAGAAAATTATCATCTTAAAAAAAAAAATAAAATTTTGTATTTATGTTATTATTTATAAAAGAAAATAAAAAAACTTAATGAAAACTTTTAGATGTGCTAATATATATCCTTGAAACTTTCAATAGCAAAAAAGAAAATGGGAGCTATCAGTCTTTTGAATCGATATAACTTTACAACTAAGTGATAAAAAATATTGAATAAGGAAATGAGAAAGGTATCTCGATAAAGTGAATAGGCCAGATACAGGGTTGCCGATTTAGCAAGAAAGGGGCTAAATTTAGCCCTTTTCAAAATCATTTGGCCCTTAAAATTTTCAATTTAGCCCTAGCGCGTTTTTTAGTCCCTTTCATATCTATTTGTCCCAATTTCTAGCGCGTTTTATTTTACTTTAATTGCCAGTTATTTGAGCCGCTTATTTTGAAAGTGGCCTAATTCCATTTATGTTAAAATCGAGATATTTAAGGGTTTGCGTTTTACAAAATTTAAAAATATTGTCATTTTATTTATCAACTAATTTTTGTTATAAAAAAACTTAGTAATTTTAAATAAATTTTGTACAATTTGCTGCAAAAGGTAAAGATAACGTAAAAATGTAATTATTTAAATAGCTAGCTAAATTTTTTTGGAAAATGGAATTAGGCCACTTTCAAAATAAACGGCTCATTTATTCTCTAATCTTGCTATTTGACAATAGGTATTAGCGTCAGCGGATTCTGAAGATAATGTCTGAACTGAGCACTAGGTCTTGCTTGAATCCAATAAAACCAGATATAATTCCGTTGGCAAAAATGTTTATCTCGGTAATTACAGCTTTAAGTAAAATAGATTTTCAGTGGAAGCAATTACATACAGGTTCGTGGAAGACACTATATGTAGAAGAAAAGGCTACAATCAAGTTCTGGGCCGAAGTTTCCAACTACAGAGATGCATCTGAAGAAAACTCCTTCGAAGATCTTTGGGAATTTGCTGTAATGATTTTATGTCTCCCGCATTCTAATGCTGATGTTGAGAGCATTTAGTCAAGTAAGCATCATAAAAAACAAACTTCGAAACAAGATGAGAGATTCCACTATAAATAACATTCTAGCAATACGACATGGTTTGAAACGCTAAAATAAATGCTGTTATAACTTCGACGTGCCACTGGATCTAATCAAACAAATTGGAATGAATGAAATGTATAACTTAAGAAGTCTGAAGATGCTACTGAAAAAGCAAATTTAGTTGCAGCATTGGATGGGGAATGTGAAGCAATTTTTGGTTCACTGGATTAAGGTTTTATCGGTTTCATTTTTATAATTAATAGATGCTCATTTACCAATAATTTTTTTGGCCCATTTTTCAGCACATTCGAAATCATTTCAGCTCTTTTTTAGCACTTTTTCTGTACTATTTTAACCCCAACTTGCTAATAGCAGTTGGCAACACTGGCCAGATATATTTAAGTACACAAATGAAATTAAATAACTTTAATATTAAAAAACAAAAAATAGTTTGGTCTATACCTTCAGATTCTCAAGAGGTAATATACGAGATTAACTGAATCTTCTTTTTATCTAAAAGGAAGGTTTTCTTTTGAGATAAGATATAAAATGCGACTAAATTAGCCATATCCTTTTCGTTTCCATTTTCAATTATTTTATGTATACATTGTGCATTTGAGGCCTTGAAATGAAATTGTTTTATATAAAAACAATATTTAACTTTCATGAAGTTTGATCTTATATGAAACAATTCTCAAAACATTTTAAGCCAAAGTTCCCGATTGATCTGATCGATCATATGTTGAAACAAAGCTCTGGATGGATTCATCCGTATTTCAAGTTTTTCCAAAAATATTATAAATCCTTGAAAATGGGTTCTGGTAATATCAAAACATTTGAACCTATCAAAATTTCGAAATCTTCTTCTTCACGACTTGGCTTAATTTAAAATGGGGTTGAAAAAAAAAGAAACACTTACACATAACAATAGCGAATTGAAATGAAATTGTACAACTCACTCGTGGACTTGCAAGTTCCATAGGAGTCGGAGACGCCTTTTTCTTATTACTCTCCACCCCACTTGAAGGTTCAATACTTTCTTCAACTTTTTCTGTCGAGTTAGATTTTTCTGGTTCCTTCTTATCGTTATTTTTTTTATTTTTATCCTTTTCACTGGTGTCAATAAATACATCTGTTTCATCACCTTGAGATTTCATAAATTCTTCAAATACATCTTCGTCATCAAAATCATCAAATGTGGATTCCTTAAAACAAGTGCCAACAAACAATTATATTATTAAGAAAAAAAAAAATAACAATAAAAATGAGTAGTATTTTATTTCTTCGAAATAATTGGACTTGCTGAATGCAACATCAACTGAAATTATGATTTGAAATTTGTGCAAATAAATAAGAGAAAGAGAACACTATACTGTTATAAACGATTTTACAGAAAGTATTTGATTATAAGACATGCTTTATCAAAGCATAAAAGAGAAGAAAAACAAGTAAAAACGAAGAAATTCAAGGATATTATATTTGTCTATTATGTGATCCTTTAAAATCACTAGGTATAATTGATCTTACAGAAAGTATTTGATAATAAGACATGCCTTGGCAAAGCATAAATGGGGAAAAAAAAGTAAAAACGAAGATAGTCAAAGATATTATATTCAATTGTTAATTAAGAGATCCTTTAAAAGCACAAGTATGATAAAAAAAAAATTACTTTGAAATATTATTATTAAAAATTTTTAAAAAGAGAGAAGGGACAAAAACACTTAAGATCTGACAGTAGGATATACTTAATTCGTTATACATCAACAATAAAGTCACTAAAAAACCTGTCCAATCACATTCGGATACAAATGGCAGTTTTTATCATTAACAAAAGGGATTGCAATCAATTTACATATAAGTTTACAACACTAATTCACTTAAAACTATTAAAAATATTTATCTACTTACAATTTTCCTTTCAGGTTGGTTTATTCTATGAATTTTTTCACCAAATATATCTTGTAAACTATCTCTTTTAACTTCAACATATTTCTTTTTTTTCTGTTCTTCATTTTTTTTCTTTTTTGGAGTTGCGGTTTTTTTGTCTAAAATAAATTATTATAAATAATTTCGCAATATTCTAGATAATACAATACGCTTATTATTACAACCTAGTTTTAAAAGACATCAGTTCTGATGTGTTTGTCTTCACTAATAACCAATTTTGGATCACATCGTTCTTCAGGAGTATATCAAAGATGTATATGTCCTAAACCTGTGCAGAGAACAGTCAAACGCAGCTGATACGATGGTTGATCACTCTAAGAATAATGTAACATGATCTACAGCCATACAACCGACAGGTTCAGCAAGTCAAACAACTCTTTTCGCAAATCAAATTCAACCGTTGAGAAATGTTTGAAAATTCAGTACATCTTAATATATTTTTAATTTAAAAAAGCAACAAATAATAATTACTTATATTTCACAAAAAAAGTTTTTACAAAAAACTATGTAAGGATTAAATTTCTGTTTTCTATTTAGAAATTATATAATGATTAATGTATACATTATTTTTATATTAAAAAAAAGAAGAAGTGGTTATTGAAAATAAATATGTAATATTTTGTAATAGAATATTTCATATTGTACTAATTGATTTCTTTCATGATTCTCTAAGTAAATTATATATTCAGATGTATTTGACTTTAAGAAAACTCTTTACAGTTACATTATATTTACAAAAGGATTCATTAGGTTTACAAAAATATAAATTTGATTTACAAGAGTGAGAACTTGACTAGCCAAAAGGTAAAATTGAGTTAAAAAGGGTAATAATGAGTTGCAAAATAATAAATGTCAAACAGTCCAGTTAGGTGTTTAATTGAATGAAGAACCAATCAAATGTAAAAGCCGAAGATTCTCTATCCGAGGATATTGAAACCATAACTGGTTCTTCAAGCATTTCAGCTCAATTAAATTCTTCTTTTAGACGTCAAAGGCCAATACAAAATGTAGACCTTCTTGGGTCCTCCAAATTTACAGAGAGTTTCATTCCAACACTTATATGTATGGGCCATAAATGTCTGAAGAACATGAGAAGTTCAATGCCACATCGTCCAGGAATACGTGTACATTAAAAAGGAACAGATGCCGTCATACTGGAGTAGAGGCTTTGCGGATGAAGATTCTACCCGACGAGGGTGATTTGTTTCTTCTTTTCACATTTTCATCTTATATTTGTCTATTCCCTATCATGCCCATGAGGAATTACTAGTATCAAAGGTCGTAACGTTTCCGAATGTTCAAAAACTCCTACTGCGGATTCACTCTGGGTTCACCACAGTTCCAGTTCATTTCGTTATACTGGAAATAAGGTTTATAACATGGTGAGAAAACAACTTCATGAAGAAAAGATCAACCCGATATGCTTTATAAGATATCCAAAAGGCTGATTGATGACAAAACAAAACAGGATAAAATAGTCAACACTGTTTACGTATAAGGGGCATGATAGCTACAACTAAGTAGAGAAATTATTATAATCTATGGAAAAGAGAAATAAAAGAATATGTATCAGACGAGAACAACGAAATTGTATGGACTGCGAAGCGAAAATCCGAATAACGCAGAAGTTACGAGAGGAATCATAAGGAGTAGATCTCCTTGTTCTGTGTCACTTAAATTAACCAAATTGTTAGAATGGCCCAGAACAGCATGTTCCTAAAGACCACGGCAGGCCCACCAGAATTCGACAATATATCCTCCGCAAAGAACATGTTATATGATGTTAGTAATAAGAATACTTAATTATTGATTTTGTTTGGTGAGAAGGTCAATTTACTGACGAACTGCATTGAGACATTATTTATATATTGCTTGATATTCACACAATGAATGAGCTTTGCAAATTAAGTTAATTGACCTATGTGTATGGAAACAAATTTAAATTAAAGAATTTCAAAATACTCTTACCTTTGATACTCTTCTTTTTTGGAGGTGATAAATCTTCGTCAGAGTCTGATTCAATGTACCTCCTCTTTTTCTTTGTGACGCTTGATCCCGATTTATCATTCTCACCCTTACCAGGTGTTCTTTGAAAGAATTTTCTAATATCCTGCCATCAAATAAAACATTAAATTTAATTAAACGAAACAATAAAACTTCAAACAGATGTCAATCACTTCTTTGACCTGTGACATTGCTAGTCTCAGTTCGAATTAAAATTTGTTTCCTTGAATTATATTTCATTTAAAGAATTGCACTCAACAATAACATAAAACAGTCACATAACTCAATAGCTCAGTAATGTTCATTGTAACAAAATATTAATTCTATTTACAAAGAAGATTATTTGAAAACAATCATCGGAAGGTTAAAAACTGTTACTTTAGCGCCAACAGGGTTGTTCAAATCACTACAAATGTGACTTATTTGTGTTTTTGATTTTGTAAAATAAAATAAAGGAATTTAAATTAAATTATCTAATGATATACAAAACAATTAAGTCATTAATACAAATTTTGAAGAGTTACTGAAATAATTTTTACAGACAACCCATCATAAACATTACTTATAATAGTAGCTGAAAGAATTAGTCACAACACACTTTAAATGCATACACAAGAATGAAAATAAATCCCGAGAATGTCGGACTCTCAATTCTTCAGGTGTACGTGTTTATTTTTTCTTGAGTGCTGACGAATATATCATAAACACATTCTAAAAAAAATTGTTAGACCTTAATCAAATTACAGAAATTTATTATTCTGTTAATTTTTAACAGTAGGTGATGAGCACAGAAATCGTTTTTAAAATCATAATAAATTAATTGCAAGTTCATTAAACGTTAAATAATTTCTTTCTGTAGTAAAAATCTATTTAGTAGATTCATTGGAATAAATATAGTCATCCATACAGTTATTTATTGATAGAATAAAGAAAAGATTTTCTTTTACTGCAAAGTTCAAACAATTTGGATGATATTAATGTCTAAAAGTTGATATTTTAAATTCAGTTTAGAAGTTAGAAATGTCTTTGAACTGCTAGCATCTATATCATTACTTTTTACCGCAGTATGAATAGTTTGCGTTGGCCGGAAATAAATCAGTCCCCAGAATGACTATTCTTCCCTCATATTTTTTGTTATCTTGATATTAGAATACTTACAGCTCCATAAATGCGTTAGTGTACAAAACATGTGCTATAATAAACAGTACACTTCAAACAAACCAAATATATTCCAATAGGGACTTTGAAGTAATGAAATTGAATAGTAAAATGATAGGGTCAATTGATTTATCAACATTTAATATTTATTTAAAAAAATTCACAATCATAGGAAAATAGAACTCTTCAATCATAGTGACTGCCTCTTCAATCTCTAGTTGCAATGGCAATGCTTTCATTTGGACGTAGCCGATGTTATCCAACTTGGAATTTAATTTCAAGTAGAATGGTATCACTCTCAACCTTGAGTGATTCAGTGATTTCAAATAAAGCCACATTTCGGTGTTATATTTCCAAGTCGTCATCCGGGTCTTCATCATCCCAGTCGTCATTGGCATCTGGTTCGTAGAACACTCTTCCGCTCTGTTTGTTCTCTTCTTTCGGCCTGGAATCATATATTATTTTCAATATTTAATAATTGATAGTTCCGTAATACTTGAAGTATTATCAGTATACACTCTGGTTCTTTTTGACAATGCAATTACAATATAACAACTATTAGGAATTTCAAATGAGCTGTTATTACTACAAATAACCAAAAGTAGCTTAATCGACTGCGAATAGAACACACCAGGTTCATGAACATGTCTCGCTGGGTAGAGGAGTTGTTCACGATGTGAAGGTCTTCGACTGAGGTCATATATTAGATTACTACTCCACTCGAAGGGTACCGTATCATTCCCAAGATACAACTGAACTTAACCATACTACCTTAACTGTACAATCAGCCATTTCGGATAGAGCTTTATAGGAAAATTTAATGAGTGCTATTAAAGTATGCTACCTACCTTCAATTTTGTTATGTACTACTTACGGTATCAGTTCATTGTAAACAACGCAAAAAGCATCACAATAATGCTAAGGAAAAAAATATTCTATAAATGTATTTTGAAAAATCAACATTTACTCTGATTATATATCAGTCGCTACTTTGTACTTTATAAAATACCTTGATATCTGATCTCACATACTGACTGACTCTAGATTAATGTAACCTGGCCTATATTTTACAAATAACAGGAGATTACGATATTATCAATCGTAAATCGTAAAATCCTCCTTTAAAACTTAAAACTGAACTATTAAACTTGTATTGAGCGTTTATAGCTAGATGCAAAGATTAACAAACTAAACAAGAAAAGAGGAGCACCTTAACAGCATTTGTAATCTCATTTCGACCAGTACAGTTGGCAAATTCTGAGAAAACACAATGATATATTTCAAGTTTTCTTAAACAATATAAGATGTTTACATTTTTCAAGACGTAAATGTTTAAAAACAGTAATATAGTACATTTTTGACGGGATATATTGTATATTTTACTTCTTTTAATTTTGTAAACTTTGATTATGTTTTGAATAAATTGTAAAATTTTTCTGTAATAAGGTGTGAATAATTTCGAATAAATGTACCTCTACAAACTGTTTATTATTTACGGTAGACACCATAATGGATTGTAGATAGCCTACTATCGTAGAAAATCGAAGGTTGGTAGCATAGTGTAACAGCACCATAAGGATTATATGAAAAAACTATATATTTTGCTCTATGTACGAGTAAGTCATCAGTCGTACCAATTTCAAGAGACGGCAAACTTTAATTGCCTCAAATTCTATTAAAAATATATATCAGTTATTTTTCTTTTATAAGAAAAGTAATGAAACTACATAATAGTACATAAAAATATATTCCTCTGACAGCTCTAAATAAAAAACGATACACATAGACGTCTTAAACAAGAATCAACCATAAATTAACTCCAAAATTTAAAATTATAAAGTAGCAACTGTATAAGCACTTTTAAATCATTAGTTGTGCAATCCGTAATTGTGTGGTATTTACTCATTCTGAGGTAAAATGGATAAACCAACAAAAGTCTCCACACAAATGAAGTTTTATTCAACGCGTTTCGAACACTTTACCTCAGAATAAGCACTTTTGTTGTTTCTGTAAGAAATGTTCCTCTTAGGAGTGTAAATGTTCTCTCCTAAATTTCAATCTAACGGAAACAAATTAATACTGCTCTCCCACAGACAATTAATAGAGTGAAGACATGGATTTTAATAACATTTGTCTAACTTTGAACACTTCAAAAGTTACCTTTTATACGGTAATACAAGCTTTCTTCTAGATTCTTTTTCCTTTTCTTCAAGAGATAATTTGAATGTTGTTATTTCCATATCACTCTCTTTAGTTTCAACAATATTAGGTGTTTGTTGTTTAATCTCTGAATAAGAGAAGTTCCCGTCACTATTGAGACAGCAATTGTATTTCTAAAAGAAAACAAAACATACAACACATAATAAACACCAAAAAGTTAATGTGCTGTGTTAAGAACAAATACGAAACTAACTTCCTGTATCCTCTTGCCATTGTGTTTCCTATGAAAGACAGATAATAACAAAGTGTTACTTGAGCCAGTGAAGTTTGTAGTTAAAATAGTATCAGCCAAGTGATTAAGATGTTTGACCTCTGTACAATCTTCTTGAAAAGAGTCTTCGTGGAACACCATAATTAGACTAAACCTTGGTAATCCTAGAATGCAAAATATTATATGAAGTGTAACACGACATGATTAAAACTACAACTCATTAGTTTTTATTTCCTTTACGTATTATTAATTATTACTATTATATATTATTATTAAGTAGTATGGTAATTATTTACTAACCCGAATCATTTAGAGCACTTAAAAGTTTTGAGACTGTTAATACGAAGTAATTCAGATCATTAAGCAAAAGAAGTGAATGTACCGAATCAATGACAATTACTTGGTGCTTCTTCTCATCACCTTCTAGAAGAGAACTAGTTACCTGGACAAAATTCTGATCTAAAAAAAGAAAACAGAAGGGAGTTATGATGACGAATTTTAGTTAGTGCTACATTCAAAGTTAAGGGTGTTTCATATGAAAATTACCATTACACTCCAACCAAGATATTTTATTCGTATCAATAAAATTAATTTTATCTTCAGTTCCTTGAGCGATGCATGTCCTTATATGACTTCTATCGTAGGATAAGTAATGTATTTTAGCATTTCTTTTAATGTGCTGATGGACCAATTCTTTCAAAATATATGCACAACTCACTAAGTAGCTGTCTGAAACATACGATATTTGATGATGGAACAAAATAGTTGTTGCTATTGAAAAAACCATAAAAAACTATGAAAACCAAAAACTGTTAACCTTTTAATAATATACAATTTGCAGGTACTGAACCCGATAATATTCTCTTAAACATTTTTTAAAAACTTAACCTCACAGATTGTTACCTTCCCCTTGGTCAACTATCATGTATAATGCTTTAGTTAATTCAAGGAGAACCATTGTTGTTCCTTTTTAGTAAAAAAAAAGATTTTTTGCTTAATTGGTTGCATTCAAGTTTTTAATTTTAATAACGATTGAAATTTTTTATCTGTTTGAAAGATTCATTGCTCTTCATTTTAATGAAAAAAATAGATATATAAATGCATTTGATCTGTATCTAAATATTCAACTGACCAAGTATCCGAAATTAATAAAAAAAATCATTGTGACTTAAAAACAAATAACTCTTTTTTAATTTTATATAGCCAAGGATATATAGTATTTACAATTTTGTCAAATTGGGTAAATAATTTATAAATTAGTAAAGTTTGGCTACGGATTCTTTGATTCTCTATAAAATGAATAATAAGTGTTCTCGTTCAAGGATTTTCCCTAACTCCCCCCAGAAATGTGTAAAGCAGCAAACTAAAGAAACGTTGTATGATGTTGATCTAAAAAGCTGTGACTATCCATTTTTCAATTATTGGTCCAGAAGTTCCTTCCTTAATATACTACAATAGCTTTGTGTTTGCAACGGACATAGATTATTGGTAAAAAGATACTTTAAAAAAGAGTAGTAAAAATTGTATTTTGTTATTGAAATTACATTAATAAGGGTTTTTTTAAAGATTGCTAAACTTAGCATGTTGAAAAAGAATACAGTATTTTGTGAATGTTATAAATTTATTTGTGCAATACGTACAAACCTGTGATTCCACATAATTGTTTTATTCCACTAGAAATGTATTCAATTATATGTGTATTTTAACATGAAATATGAATGCATCATATAGAAAAGGATTTCTCAGCATTTTCATAAAAATCAGCATGTACAAGAATAAATTTGTATCTTTATCAATTATAGCAACTTGTCTATCATTCCTTTTTAAAATTTTCTGATAAAGGGATAATATGTATATCAGCATAATATGTGTGGATTCGTTCTCCAAGGGATCAGTGTATCACAAAGTGAAACTCCTTTTGTCAATATTCTTTATAAGTTGTCTTAGTGGCTAAACAAAATCTGTAGTGACATTATACTTGTTTTGATTTATTATCTTATACTTGTGCCTTACAGCTATACCATATATTAAGAAGACCAGGTCTCTGTTTATTTCTTGAATTCTTTCCCACATCTAAGGTTTTCCCCAATTTTTTTTTACTTTACTATAAGTAAAGTATAGTGATCGTGAAAAAATTCGATCTCGAGATTTTGACGGAATTACATGTGTGTGTGTGGGTGGGTGCGTGGGTGGGTGGGTGGGTGGGTGAATGTGTTAGCATTGCTTGTTACCACGCTACGGTCCAGAATCTTTGATGGATCAAGTTGATATTTTACACAAAAATGGGCCTCATAAAGACGAAGATCCCTATTGTTTGGGAAGAATTATGTATGATGGGAAGTTACTTTTTTTGCCAAATACCGTTTTTTAGAAAACATTTATTTCTCCTAAACCGATAACCCTTCAGTTTTGAAAGTTTGACATTATCTTTGAAGTTACAAATGGAACAAACGAAATATTTTAAAACAACAGGAAATATTTTTTTTTCAATAAAATGTAAAAATTTTGACTTATAATTCAATCTTGAACCTTGTGAGAGCGATACAAGCCATACTGTTAGACGGATCACAATGAAACTATGCCTAAAAATAGAAAATTATGTGGAGAATGAGTTGAGATATTTTTTTTCAAAATTACATTCGCTAATGGGCCGTTACAGTACGATTTCTGTTTTCAGAAAATGTTTTTTTTGACGCTAAACGGCTCATTAAAAAATAATGAAAATTTGACCAAAAATGGAGCAAAAAATTAGCAATTTATAAAAAAAAAATCATGAGGTTTTAATTACGGGAAAGAGCAATAACGCTATAAAAACTGTTTGTTTATCCTAGACTAAGAGATCACCTGCTATACTTGTCGAATTTTTTACATTTTTTTACATTGTTTATATTGACTTAGAACTTTTTTGAGTAAATCCACTGAGATAAAATTGATATTTATAAAGGAGCAATTAAATAGTTTATTGACTTTTATGAGATGTAAGAGGAATAATATTGTGCAGGAAAATGATAACACTCACTCAGAAAAAAATCGTATATATGTTATTTGACAAAGGGGAAGGAAAATAATCTTATTAAATACTTAGAAGCCATAAAATTCCCAGTATCATAATTCTGTAACCAAAACCAAAAATGTAAAAGATAATTCCAAATTGAAATCTTTCGTTTAGAGATTAAAAAATGTAATTATCGTACATCTCTAATTATAAATCACCTTAAAACAACATTTTTTCTTCGCTGTTCATGATGTTTTTCAGAGAAAAAAAGGGTATTTTCCTGTTTTAAATTTGAAAATTTTACTTTAATATTCAATGTAGAAGGATGTCAAGTAAACGATGTAAGAAATCGACTGGCTATTTGAACAAAAGCCATGTTCTCTTGTAGGAGAATATTTCGTATCAAGAAATGTTCACTTTGGTTTTTCAAAAATGTTATTACTGCTGTAGTTATACTAATGAAATTATTTGCATCAGCTGTGTGGTGTACAAAATTAAGCTTATATATTGATATGTCCTTCAATCACTATCTGTACTACCTCAGGAATGAAAGACTAATAATCATATCCTTATATCAGTATCCTTATGTTAATGTGAAAAAAAATCCAGAGTCGAAATAACTGATTTATGAATCAATTCCTTTCTGTTTCTGTACATGTAAAATGTAATGAATAACTAAAATAGTAGTAATAGTAGTGGTAATTGTAAAACAATCATGTTGTAGCCCTGAAGATGACATAAATATATGTCGAAGCGTCGGCAAAAGGACTAGTTTAAAATCATTAGACCTCAACCCTCAAAAAAAAATTACATCATATAAATATTGGGTCAAGAAAACAAATCATGAATATCCATATATATAGTAATATAGTATAGTATATTATAGTACTATAGTATTATATACTATAGTACTATATTTATTTGTGTATTAAAACAATAACACATACCTATATTTACACACAATATGACAAATTAATTTAAAATACAGAATAATGTGCTCGTTATTTATCAAATAGTATATATAATATAGTATAGTATATAATATAGTAATATATATATATATATATAGTAATATAGTCATTCGATATATTTCCTTAAAGAAAACAAGTAAATTGGTGTTTTATTTAAAGAGATTAAATGAACCAATAAATGACGTAATTGAAATGATGTTGCTTGAGTGACGTCATGTGCATGTCATGCACATCATGCACTGTGATTGGTCAGTTCAGAATACGACTTTGTAGTGTTCTAATACATCGGCCATAATGAAATATTATTCTCTGAAAAGAACAATATTCCTGAATATTTAAACAAATCGTAAGTACGACCGTTTCTGCAACTATTTGTAGGTATATTTTTAACATGAAATTAGTTCAATAATAATAATAATAATAAATAAATAATTAGATGACAATTTCTTAGTGATTATGTTTAACCAAATGGCTACTTCAGTTATAGGTTAGCGTCCTTTCTTTAAAAAAAATTATATTAAAATCAATAATACATACCTATATTTATACACAATGTGACAAATTAATTAAAAATACAGAATAATGTGTTCGTTATTTATCAAAATGTCAAACAAATATCCTACCAGAAATAAATTATTGAAATAATTAGAATTTCATTTTAAATTATTAAAGTTTAATGGAATATATTACTTTCTAATATTATGTGTAACTCTTACAGTTTGAATTCAATAATGGTTATCATTGTTTTTATGATTATAGTTGTTTCATGTTTAATACAATTAACTATTTCAATTCAGTTATTAGTATTAATTTTGTTATACAATGTAATGATGTATCATTTAACGTTCATTTTACTAATTACTGGTATATTCTTTTAATTAATAAATAAAAATCATTCTTTATAATCATATAATGGAAAATTACGTTAACTAAAACTGATTTAGAAAAAATATGAGAACACAATACAGGACTAAAACCATTAGTCCATAGAACAAGCTCAGCATTTTACAACTTCCAATATTAATTTAACATCCATTTCTTTTACCTGTATTATAATTGTTTACCAATTGAAATCATTATGAAGCAATGAAAAGAGTTGGGTAACTGTAAATTTACTTTTGGTTCATTCTTTGTTATCATATAGTTGAATAAATTCATTGAAAATTTTTAATATTTTGAAACTGTAGTTTCTATATATAGTCATATTTATAATTTTGACATTATGAATTGTTTATTATTAAAAATTATATCAACACTAAATGATAGGTTGAGCACTTTAAATGTTCATTACTTGTTCAATCTGTTATAATGTCATATTTCTTCCTATTGGTAGATTAATTAAGTTATTTACTAATTTCATACTAATTCCTCTTGCTAAAAACCTCATTAGTTCAATTCAACATTCATATATTGTATTTAAGTTCAACTAATTTACTCTGTTCTTTTCTAACTTCTATTATAAATTTAATATCCATTTGAATTATATTATTATTATATTGTTCACCAATTGAAATCTTTATGTAGCAAAGAAAAGATTTGGGCAATTGTAAACTTACTTTTGGTTCATTCTGCATTATCACATATTTTTTTTTCATACTTTGAAACTGTAGTTTCTATATATGATCAATCATATTAATAATTTTGATATTATGAAATGTTTATTATTAAAAATTATATCAACACAATTATATAAAAACTATTTAACTATCTATGAAATTAGTATTTAAATGTGTTTAAACTAAATTTAATACTATATCATGTTTATTACAGAAGTAATTTGCCAAATTTCTCTAATTTCTAGACTTTTTAACACTTTATTTTGATTATTTGAGCATTTGTTTTAATGAAAATAATGAATTTTTTAAAGTTAATTCAACAAAAAGAAACTTTATTTATGTTAATAATTTCCTTTTAAAATTATTAAAATTGGATTTGTTTTATTTTAGTAATTACCGAATAAACTTCAAGATGTTTAAAACATTTTTCTTAACTTACTTCAGTATATTTGTTTGTGATATATATTTTATATCAAAGAAATATATATCACAAAGAATAGATTAAGATATATGGTTGTGATTTTTGTTTTAGGATTTTCATGTTTGTGATATATTTATAGATCACTGAGTTGTTACCAGTCTTCAGAGTCATTCACATCTATTTTCCTGATGACGAAGCCATCAAAATACAGCAGTGAGTTTCTGTTTCATTTCTGTGTGTTCTTTTGTGTGAATATAGTTTACATATATATATTAATAGTTGGATTTTTATTAAATGTCATTTTTCGTTTTGGTTCTTTTGTTGTTGGCTTTGAAAAAGGTTTAGTTTGAAAAGGAACTTGAAAGGATATGGGGAGAAACATACTTTATTTATTTAAATAAGAAATGAATACCAGATCTGTGTTTTTGTTTGAATACCACATTTAGTTGTGTTTAAGCAAAACTAAAGTTTGTCTACATATGAAAAGGATGAACATTCCATATCAATTGCATTTAATTTTTCAATAAATATTAAATATGGCTCCTGACTTTACTTCACTATTCAATTTTGCCTTACTGAAATTTGAGGTTGACAACCTTCTGTTGTAGAAGAATACATGACGGTTTTCCTATTTCCTAATACAGGCTGTTAAATGTCGTTTTATTATCAATTTTTACTTTACTATAAATAAAGTATAGTGATTATGAAAAATTCGATCTTGAGGTTTTTACAGAATTACATGTTTTGAGGTCCCAGAGGTTGTTTTATGAAGTTTTTTGATGATGTCTTTGTGTGGGTGGGTGGGTGAGTGTGTTAGCATTGCTTATTACCACGCTACGGCCCAGAATCTTTGATGGATCAAGTTGATATTTTACACAAAAATGGGTCCTATCATAGTATAGATGATCCCTATTGTTTGGGAAGAATTATGCATGATGGGAAAGTCACTTTTTTTGCCAAAAACCTGTTTATAGACAACATTTTTTCTCTTAAACTCTTAACTCTAGAGTTTTGAAATGTTGGCACTATCTTTGAGGTTACAAATGCAATAAAAGAAAAAATATTCAAAATTTAAAAAAAACTGCAAATATTTTTTTTCAATATAATGTAAAAATTAGAACTTCAATTCAATCTCAAAGCTTAAGAGAGCCATACAAGCCGTGCCGTATGACCGATCAAAATCAAACAATACCTAAAAATAGATCATTGTATGGAGAATGAAATGAGATATTTGTTTTTAAAATTACATTCGCCAAAGGGGCGTTAAAGTACGATTTCTGTTTTCAGAAAATGTTTTTTTAACGTTAAACGGCTGATTAAGAAACCATGAAAATTTTACCAAAAACGAAACAAAAAATTAGTAATTTAGAAAAAAAATCATGAAAGTTCTATCATGGCAAAGTGCAATAAAGCTATAAAAACTGTTTGTTTATCCCAGACTAAAGGATCACCTGCTATACATGTCGAATTTTTGATATTTGTTTACATTGTTTACGTTGACTTAGAATTTTTTTGAGTGAATTGACCGAAATAATATAATATTTTTAGATATAATGAAAATTTTGAAATGATTTAACGACTTATATGTGATATAAAAAGAATATAATTCTCATATGTAAAAATTCAACGACAATAGAGCATATTAAACATATAATTTCTGATTCTTTTCATGGAATGATGAGTTTGTCTAACAAAATGTTCTAATCGATCTACATGTTGCAACATTCTACAAGGATTAATATCAGATGCTGATTTTTTTATGTTTATGAATGACATTATTTTTGGTTAATACTGAAGTTTGTGGAATGAACTTTTTCATCCTGTAAGAGACCTTCTATGTTTTCGACTAGTATCCATTTTTTTCACTATTCTTGCCTAATAGTTCATACCATTATACTTAAAAATTTCAAGCTTCCAGCATTTAAATTTAAAATTGTACAGAAAAGTCGGCTTCGAACTTGATTTGGGAATACAAAAGTCGCTATTTACCAACATATTTTTTCTCAATATACATTTACAGCAAAGTATAGAGTACAGCACGTGAGAAAAAATAACATTCGCTCAGAGTAAATTGGATTTTTATGATTTTTGACTAAATGAAAGAAAAGTGAGTTTTTAAAAAACTCTAGCATGCCATAAAATTTCCAGTATAATAATTTGATAAAAGACTAAAAATGTAGAACATTATTCAGAATTAAAAAAAAATTCTTTTAATAATAATAAATGAAATTAACCTATGTCTTAAATTAAAAATTATCTTAAAACGACATTTTTGCTTACATATTTTCATGACATTTCAGACAAAAAATTTGTAGTGCTTTTAATATACCTAAATATTTTTAATTTCTAAATGGGAAAATTTGTCTTAAGTATTAAATGTAGAATGAGGTCAGATAAACTATGTAAGAGATCCACTGGCTATTGGAGCAAAAGCCATGCTTTCTTGTAGGAAATTATTTCGTACAAGCAAATTTTTAATTTACTTTTTAGAATGTTATTACTGCTGTAGTTATAATGATTATAATAATAGTAGTTATAATTGATAATAAAACGACATTTAACAGCCTGTATTAGAAAATAGGAAAATCCTCATGTATTCTTCTACAACAGAAGGTTGTCAACCTCAAATTTCAGTAAGGCAAAATTGAATAGTGAAGTAAAGTCAGGAGCCATATTTAATATTTATTGAAAAATTAAATGCAACTGATATGGAATGTTCATCCTTTTCATATGTAAACAAACTTTAGTTTTGCTTAAACACAACTAAATGTGGTATTCAAACAAAAACACAGATCTGGTATTCATTTCTTATTTAAATAAATAAAGTATGTTTCTCCCCATATCCTTTCAAGTTATAATGATTGTATAACTGTTAATTGTGTGACATACAAAAAAAGTGGATCAATCACTACCTGTACTACTTCAGGAATGAAAGAGTAATAAACATCTCCCTTTTAGACGATTATATTATGCTTAAATGAGACATTATATATTATATACCCAAGAAGTTTGATATTAAGTTTACTTATAGTAAAGTTGAGTGTAGGCCACTCCAGATTTTTTATAAAGAAATTAGACATCCTTTTGACCCATCTTGTTTGAAGCTTACGGAAGTGGGATTCTAACTCCTGTGTTTTGTTGCAAAACTAATGACAGACGGGGATTACACCATGATGCATTTATTTAAAAAATTTTCTTCTGAAGGAAGAAGATATATACTGAATGGAATTATACATTCTTATATAGATCTAATGAAAATAAAATCATGGTTGAATGATTTTTAAATAAAAATAATTTCAGCTCACTTTTTAGGCATGAATAAAGAAATTCATATAACTATATATATAGTTTACTCCACTCTGGCGCCACTAGACACATACAATGTTTTGTTCATGGTCTGATGATTTCAGTAAGGAAATAAAATAAAAATAATCTATTAATTAATTAATCTGTCTGGCAACTGCTGAC
Organism: Hermatobates lingyangjiaoensis; assembly: GCA_026182355.1. Taxonomy (NCBI): domain Eukaryota; kingdom Metazoa; phylum Arthropoda; class Insecta; order Hemiptera; family Hermatobatidae; genus Hermatobates; species Hermatobates lingyangjiaoensis. The sequence goes on along the minus strand of JAPFBL010000097.1, from coordinate 307,202 downwards.
TGTTTGGGGGATTTAGCTAACTCTATAAATAAACATATTCTACTTTACTAATTTAATAAATGAACAAAAACATCTGAAATTCTAGGATTTTTTCTATTTTTTAAAAAAAAAAAAATAATGGATTTTTGTTAGGAGACCTATAGCCAGTATACGTTTACATATAGAAAGTAAGATTAATTGTGACTATAACATTATCTTCCATAAAGAAAAACACAGGTATGTTTTGTTTAGGACACTCTACGCTGGGCATTATATAGCACATTCATATTTCGTAACCAAGGGCAATCAGTTTGCCAGACATCGAAGTGCTTAATATATTAGTGGAATTCTTAGAGCAAAGAAATAAAACAATAGTTATTAAGGCTTTTAAGCAATATGCAATGATTTTACGCTTTAAAGGTTTTAAATTTAAGATGTTGGGGTTTAAAGGACAAAAACTCCTTTCAGGATCGGAACTGTTAACTGTTAAGTTAAAAAGTTTCAAACTTGGATTAAATACTTCTGTAAATTTAAGAAAATAACCAGTTAACAGTTTCTATCCTGAGAGGAGTTTAACAGGATTAAAGGACAAAAACTTCTCTGAGGATAGGAACTGTTAACTGGTTATTTTCTTAAATTCACAGAAGTATTTAATCCAAATTTGAAACTTTATAATAGTTTTCTTATGTTTTTAAAACTTAATCTAATAATAATTTTAGTGCTAATAAGCCTGAAATCTGGTAGAACAATAATATTAGCATCCACAAGTATCAACATATCTAAGAATATAATACCTACAGATACGCTGATATGAGATATAAATTTGTAGATAGTAAAATAATGTTAAATTATTTTAAAATACAATAAAGTTTAGCGAATTCAAGTTGTTATAACTAGAACGTGAAATAAAATATTAATTTATTTCGGACGCATTCACGTCTCAACTCCTGAGTTCCTTCTTTTTATCTTCTCCTGGAAATGACAAAACAACCGAAATCATCGAGAATCATGAGTGTTTTGTAATTAATTTATTATTACTTATTAAGTAATTAATATTAAAAATATTAATTTAGTATCAACAAGGTTATTTGTTATATTACTACAAAAATTCGTTTTACTTCTTACTCAAGAAAGTAAACCTTCACGAAAACAACTACGAGTAAAGGTTATATATTGTTCTTACATATTACCATCAACTTATGCTCTAACAGTAATATAATTTTACTTCACCAAAGTCAGAGGTTTTCAACATGCTATGTGTTGATGAAATAATAATAAATTATTCTATTCATGAAATAAATATTTTCACTATCGGTTCATACACTTTACTTTCAAATACTTTTATTATTGTATTCAAGTTAACTTCCTCGTTTATATTTTTCTTATGCAAACATTGGCAATCTTTTTCAGCAAATAACCACCAGTCTTTCATGAATTCTGGGGATTACGTTAATATAGACCTTAAGGGCCTCTACAGTGAAGTCCACTCTCTTTACATCATAGGTAGTGTTTCGTTTTATTCATTCTATATATATATAGTTTACATGAATACCAATTCATTGCTTTATTTATAAGTACAAGTAATTATTTATTTGCTAACTTTTGAAGCACTTATTTAGATTAATCTAGTAGACTTTCACATTTCAAGAATACCTTTGAAAGACCATACAATACCATTTCTAGTCTTCTATAAGAAATGTAAAAACAAATAAATAGCAGTCAATTATTATTAATATGTTTCAGAAAAAGTCAACTTACCGTTGCAAAAAATATCCATTTTGATAAATAATTATAAATTAAACTGTTGAATTATTTATTAGCCATGCAATGAAATAGTCAAAGATTGTAGAATGTAAAAGAGTTGATTTGACTGTTAATCCAAAAAAAGAAACTGGCTTAATACTCATCACAAGGAAAAGGAAGTTAAAGACTTTTATAACTTCTGCATTGCTTGGTGAGGAATGAAAACTTGTGCAGCAGATTAAATATATTAGATATATTTTGGTGAAGCCTTTAGTTTCATGCCATTAAATAGCCAGTGAAGTTAAACAAACAAAACGAAAGCTTAAGTTGATTTCATAACTCAACTTTGTGTTATCCTCTTTTGTTAAAGTTTTTTTTCTCTTTTTCCATTGTTGTGGATTATTGTATATATATATATATATATATATATATATAGTTCAATATAGACAAAGAAACATAGAGAAATCAAAAGAACACTTACAGTCTCTAATTTTCGGTTTTAATCGTCTTCAGGAGAGATAAGAGAGAGAAACCAAGCGCACTGGTTCAGAGACGGTTGGAGACGGTCTCCAATCGTCTCTGAACCAGTGCGCTTGTTTTCCCTCTTTTATCTCTCCTGAAGACGGTTCAAACCAAAAATTAGAGACTGTAAGTGTGTTCTTTTGATTTCTCTATGTTTCTTTGTCTATATTGAACTATATTTGTCCGTTTTGGATCGTATTTCCGACGTAAAAGTATATATATATACGTTTTACGGTGAATCAACCAGCTCAGTAAAGCAACACCTAAGATAGTATATAAGACAAAATGCCGTAGGGAAGAATCAAAATGTAGAACAATAAGCTCTGATGCCTTCTAGACTATCTCGTCAGAGAGCTACTAAAAGTAATACATATATGTATATATATATAAACTTTAATCTCTCTCTCTCTCTCTCTCTCTCTCTCTCTCTCTCTTATATATATATATATATATATATATATATATATATATATATATGCAGAATTTGTGTATTTGTATGTCTATATAACATTAATAGGGAGTATGGTAATCTAAATATTCCTATAATACTTAATTTATGTAATGGAGTTTTAAAAATGAACTTAGCAATATGAGTAGTCAACAAGAAACTGCAGCATTACCGTTTGGTAAGATGGGATCGAAAAAAATTAGAATAATACAGATTTCAAGATTTTAAAAAAACAGGTGGAAAAACGAAAACTTTTTATAAACAAATTAACAAAACAAATTTACTACTCATTTATTTTCAAATGTGTTCATATATTTTAATTAACTTGTAGCATTAATTCAATTAAAATTGGCATATTCATTAGTCAAACTAAGGCATTAAGCATTATTTTTTCAAGTTGATTTGACTATTTATTAAGGAATAATTATAAGAAATAGTTTGAGAGCCTGATGGTAAGGATATTAAGAAATGGAGAAGGCAAAAGAATGGGGTAGGGTGAGAGATGATTCCGGAGAGTGCCTTGTCATTGCGAGGCGGCAGTCATACCAATACCAGGCCTCTGGTATTCCAATTGAGTCTGTGGAATGTCTTGCATTATGAACACCAGCCGGCTTTATTACTCTTTCCAGGGGGAGCCAAATAGTCGGCATATTGAAGGTCCAAGTCTGCAGTGTTATGTGCTTCGCGCCACCACGTCCGGCTTGGACGGAGGCCAACCAACTCCACTCACAGCCTCATAATAAATATCTTTTACATGCTTCAAGCTAATTCAATTTCACTTTCAATATCAAATAACACTTAAATTTCCACAAGTTTTTTTTCCTTTTTTAACGATTAACCAAACTATTAACAAAAATCTATAGAGAGCTTTCAAGGAATTTGGTATTTTCATGTTTACTTAATGATCTCAAATACGTGTGTTTTTGTTTTCTTCATGCTTAAGTGAATTTATATATATATATATATATATATAATATGAGTTTGTATCGGTCAATGGACATATTCACACCACCATCCCTGGGTTCCTTCTTCTTTTCCCTTACCTCTCCTGAAGACGGCAAGACAGCCGAAATGATCGATAATTAGTGAGTGGTAGTCTCTTTATTTTTTTGCTTTGTAGTTATAACTTTAATATTATATATATATATATATATATATATATATAAATATATATATATAATAATTAAATTAAACCGTCCAGCAGATTTATAAATAAAATCAAATTAAAACGAAGGTACCACAGATATAGAGAAAAGAATAACTCACTTCTATATGTCATCAGGACGTCAAGTGTCCCGCAGGAAGGCAAGGCAGCGACTATATACGTATATATATATAAAGATTTCACATAAACACGTGAAATAACAATCAATGATCAAACCACAATTTTTTGACTCTGAAGAAGACCGCTTCTTACGGTTGAAAGGTTTTAGCCTCGTTTTCCCTTTCATATTGTGGTTTGATCATTCATTGTTATTTTACGTATTTATGTGAAATCTTGTATCGTTGTTTTAAAATTTTGAATATGTTTTTCGTTTATTTCATTTGTAAGGCCAAAGATAATGCAAAAATTTTAAAACTCTAACATTAGCAGTTTAGGAGAAAAAAATGTTTTCTAATAACCGGTTTAACTAAAAAGTGACTTTACCGTCATGCATAATTCTTCACAAACAATAGCGACCATCTACACTATGGGGGCTATTTTTGTGTAAAATATCAACTTGATCCATCAAAGATTCTGGACTGTAGCGTGGTAACAAGCAATGCTAACACACTCACCCACCCACCCAACCACACATACACAGACATCATCGAGAAAACATCATAAAACGACTTCTGGGACCTCAAAACATATAATTCCGTTTAAATCTCGAGATCGAATTTTTTCACGATCACTATACTATACTTTACTTATAGAAAAGTAAAAAGAATTAAAAATTAAATTAATTAAATCATGATTTAAAATAATAAATTTCAATTGAATTAAAAAAATTCAATATTTCATCACTTTTGTCTGTAGTATATAGAATCACGAAAAGAAATGATACGGTGAGAAGACGTAAGTCAACTCAACGTACGAGTATATATACGTCTACATACATGAGATTGTGTTTGAGATTTTTTGATTGTTGCATGTTTTTTGAACGCGTTAGTCTTTCTTTAGTCTGAGGTACACTTAAATCATGCTATTTAACAGATCATAATGAAATTTAAAAGAAAAACAAAAAACTTCCAATAGAAGAAACTCTTCAATTTAATGCTGTTTTGTACGAATACAAGATTTATCTTTCAAATATCGAATCTTTTTTCCCAAGAGACGTGAACATATTAAATGAATTTTTAAATTAATTTCATTATTTATTTATATTACCAGAAATTGGTAAAATTAGTTATAAACATTTAAAGAATCAATCAATGAGATGACGCAGATAATTGATTAACAATAAGTTCACTTATATTAAAAAGAAGGGGGGATTATGCTTAGTTTTGTGTAATATAGTTTAAAAAAAATAAGGAAAATTTGATCCTTTCCTATATGTATAAATATCTCTTCATATATCTATCATGATAGACACCATATATCATGATACCATCTCATGATTATCAAGAATTAGTTTCAATTTTATTTAATATAACAATAATGATAATATGTTTTGCTTAGATTTAAATAAATCTACTCCAAATAACATATTATTTGATAAAATATTCAAAACAATCAAAATTTAGCCATTTTTCATAATTGAATATAGAGAGAAAGACTTATTGTTTTTGTAATATCCTTAAGCAAGGATATTATTGGATATTGTTATTTTAAATAAAATTGAAACAGAATGTTGATAATCATGAGATGGTGTCATAATATATGTATCATGGCAGATATATGTATATATACATATAAATAAAATAAATTCAAAACGAAGGAAACATACAGAAAGACATAACTCACATCGATATTTCGTCTTCGCTCTTCACACCTCCTGATGACGACGATGGTCGAAATATCGAAGTGAGTTATGTCTGTGTCTTTCTGTGTGTTTCCTTCGTTTTGAATTTATTTTATTTAAAAAAGTCCGCTGGACCGTTTCTTTTAATTGCGTATATATACATATACATATAGGAAAGGATTCAAATTTTGAATGTAAAACAAGTATTGTTTTACAAATCTTGTTGTTTTTATGTTGTGCTGCTAGAATTTTGTTCATTTAATTGGAATAAATCAAACATTTGTTTGATTTATTGAACAAATATTTGATTTTTTTTTCAAATATTTGAAGCCAGAATTATAGCTGAAATAGAGTAGTACAAGACAATAGTGTAAAGTAAACTGGGAGAGAGTGGTACAAGATGATAAAGTCATTTGGATGACAAGGCACGCAGCGCCAGTAAATCAAGTAGTCTTCAATTATCTTTGGATTATCTGGAGAGCGATTGATTGTTTAAAAGCCGTAGGTGTTAGGCAATTAAGATATGTCTTTCTCAATGGCGAGATTAATTGGAAAAGGAGACCACTAGCAGAATTAGAGACTGCTCTTAAAAGAATTGAAAATCTTCATTCTACTCATTCGTTTATAGTATTTTTGAAACAACTAAAACTTAAAATCCAAGGGTACGGGTTATAATCATTGTAGCTTTTATCTGCTGCTTATATCAAATGTCTTTACTGTGAGCTTAATGTGTAATTCATTATTTTTGTCGCAAAGAAAACAAACAGACATAACTTAAGGTTTGGGTATGTCTGGGAGAACTAACATAGAGAGATGTTGTCTAAGATACAGTTAATTTGCGGATGACACCTGCTTACTATATACGAGTATCAGGCAGGTCAGAAGACCTTGGCATAAAGGTTGCGATATAGAAGAAACGTCTTTTCATGACCACACTTGGAGACCCTCACATTCAGTGTTGTTTAAGTGGTGTAAAGTTCGTCTCAGTTTTTATTTACCTCGTTTAGTTCCCGGTGAGTCACATTACCGAGTTATAACTACATCGCAAGTATTCAATTTTTTTCTCACTTAAATTTGTTAGAATAAAGATTTTTAACGAACCCAACATTTTTTACAACCTTTCCAAGACAGAACATTCAAAATATTTTACATCCCTTACATGAAAAATCTACTGTATTGGCCATATAGTCACTGAAGTTATTAACCTACCAGTCAAACCAAACTTGACTCTGGTGTTGCCTAAAGTAAATATGGTTACACCCATATTATATTTTCTTACCTGGAAGTCGATATTAAAAAAGGTGCCCAAAATCGTGATATCCATGAAAATTTACAAGCCAAAAATTATAGTAGATACAGTTACAAGGTCTCAGGACTAGAATTTATCTCATATTAACTCTATGTAAAGTCCCCCTGATCTTCCACAGCTGCAGAATATGCCACAATAATGATTTGTAGCAAATGAATAAACTAGTATTAATATCAGTTTATTAATTATGCTTACAAATTTAATTATTCGAACTCAATTATTATCTACAAAGTGTTTGTATAGTCCTGTGTTAAAATTTTCTCTACGATCTTGAAGCTACATTTGTCTTGAAGTATTAATTCTACTCTACAGTAGAAGTGATCATTGTGTCTTACTGAAGTTTATAAAATACAATTCTTTTACTACTGTCTAATATCTTATAAGTCAAGATTGTTTTTACAAGAAAGACCTAGGGTCAGAGAAAGCCATATATCTTTATTATTAGAGGCAAGCATGCTAACTACCATACAACTCAAAGCCCAAGCTCTTTATTTAAATCTCTTAAATTGTTTTATATAAAACCTTATGACAGTATTAATTAAATGGAATTTGATTAAATTTCTGTTTTTTTCTTTTTTTTTATTGTTTAAACCGATCACCTAGCGGGTCAAAAAGTAAGCCCTTTAAGGTCTTTTTGTTTTATCGGTAATTCTAGAGTGGGAGTCCTAAATTTTGCCTAACTCAAGTGTATTTAGAGTAGGGATCTTTAACGAGTACCTGACATCGTATAGTCTCAGGACCGACGGTTTAACGTCCTTTTCGAGGGATGACGTGCTGAGATTTATTCGCCTTCCGCGTGAATAAATCGAGGGCTAGGTGGGTATCGAACCCTGGGCCTACAAGTTCAGAGATGAGTACGCTAACCACTGAGCTAGCCTGGCTCCTTTCATTTATATTCTAATAAATAATCTGATTACTATAACTATGTAATCACAGCCTGAAGTCCACTGCCATTTTAATGTGATGACGCATAGCTAAAATTCACATTCACCCCAGATTATTACCCAGTAGTTGTTTCATAGCAGTTGGTAACAATTAGACACCCTCCGCACACGCATTTATGCCAATATAAAACATCTAAAGAGATCACTCCATTTCAAACTCTTTTATATCGCAGGTTTATTAGTTTTAAGCCAGATTTTTTAAACGAAAAAAAAGTTCTTTGATGTTTATATAGCTCAAATATTTGCATTACTCCATTCATTGTTAATTCAGTCACTGGGAATCCAAAAAAAAAACGGCTTCAGTTCCCTCACAAATAAACCAAAACTGATTCTCTGCCTAAAAATTGACTTATTGTAGTACTTTATATAAAAAATATGTGTTACATAAAGGCACTTATGTGATTATTATTAATTTACTATAAAGAATGTACAGTTTACAATAAAAAAAATCGATTTCAAGACTTTGACGTATTTATATGTCTTCATGTCCTAAAGTCCTGATTTTTTATCTCCTTATTTGACATTTTTCCATGGTATCTGTGCATGTTTGAGTGTGTGTGTGTGTGTGTGTGTGTGTGTGTGTGCGTGTGTGTGTATGTCTGGGTGGGTTGACAGGTGTTTGTCCCAAAGAATGTCTGCAGGCTAAAGGCCCCACCGCTTGATGTGCGCTATAGAATTGATTAAAACTCAATTGTGAAATCTAAAGGCCGTCTTCAGGTAGGTGTTGTGCTGAACTTTAAATACTTAAGGTTATGATATAATATGTTATAGTCTCAGTTCATATTTAATATCTAGTTAAACATATAGATCTGGAGTTTCTTTTTCGTTTTGCAGCTTTAGATACTGAGCTCAAATTTTATTTTATTTTAGCCATACTTAATATTTAGTACGCGGGTAGGTAGATAGGGCTCACTTATTTAAAACAAGCAAATTATGATAAACGCAATCGAAATTAAAATCAACTAACAATACCTACTTTCTACAGTAAAAATACCTGTTATTTTTAGCTATGTACCACTATGTGTATATAACTAGCCCACCACAGCTTAAAAATCCATTACTTTCCTTCAACATTAAATTTACAATCTACTCAAATCTTATCTCTTAAGTTAAAAACACACAAATCTACTGTCAATGTTTCAGCTTGCTGTCCATCACTTTTGCTGAGTTTGTATGTGACAAAAATTTTGGACAAACAAGCAGACAGAAATTTGTTTAAGGGCGTATTCAGTTTCTCTAATGTATGAAACTTAAAGATAACTTAAAATCAGTCAGTTCTATGCAATGCATAGACAAAACCTTTCTTTTATTTATATAGATAGTGTTAATTATATATATATATATATATATATATATATATATATTATTAGTAGCAGTTTACTTCTCAACGCGAGTACTTCGCACTTCTTCCCGATGACGACGGATGTCGAAATACCGAAGTGAGTTCTGTAGTGTCTTTCTGTGTTCTTTTCTATGTGTTAAAGTGTATATATATATATATATATATATATATAATATATAATTTAGTTGTTTTAATTTATGAAATTACGATAATTAAAATAAAATTATAATCAAATAAATTCATTAACTAAAAATGCCTAATGAAATTTTACCTAGAAAGTATTTAAAAGAAAGTAGCAAAGCAGGTGATGTTAATTTATGTTGTTCAATTGGTCAGTTCTGTCCTGTAGTCATGTTAGTTAGAATTAAGTTTCGCCGGTATGAATCCAATAGTGGACAATGGTATATTAAGTGATACCATGTGTGATCAGGAAGTCTGTCACATGCACAACTTGAATTTTAAATATTTTTTTTTACTTTAGCAATTATGCCTTCTCTGGTGAACGTTCCGCTGCAGTTCCAAAATGGCTCTCTTTCGCTCATCTTCAGTAAAGTGTTTTTCAGCAAATGCTAATAGTCTGACTGAAAATGTCTTTCAATGTTACATTTTTTGTTGTTCGATCATTTTTCACCACATATCAAGCTCACAGGTATGCCAACATTGTTGGTGGTGAAAGCAAATTAATTGGTCTAAGCAGGATTAAACTCTTTTTTTTCTTTAGGGATTTTTTCATGGCTAAGTGCAAGTGTGACACACTCCAAAAGCAAACCCGAAAATACAGGGGGAAACTATTGACGATGATATGACGCGTGTTTTATTTGAGAGAAAAACTTTTTCAAAATTAGATTTTAATGTATCACCTCAAATTAAAAAATAACTGTCCTACAAATAAATAGAAAAATACTAAAACAAACCAAAAAAAATGGAGAAATAACCTTTATTAATTTTATGTGTTTTTCTGTTCAGGCCAAAGAGTGCCGCTACAAGGAGGTTGAAGAGTCGCAGATTGCCGTCCCCTGTACTAGAGGGAAAGTCAGATAGCAGAATGACTGTCATATGTGATTTCTGGAGGGAAGGTTGCTCACTTGTGGTAACAAGGTAACATTGTTTTGGAAAAAGTTATTCTTTCTGAGAATGAATATAAGAAAAAGACAAAATTGATAATAACTAAAGCGTCTCATAAGTCACCTATATGTTTTTTGAAAGGTCAGTATATAATTTGTTTTAAAATAAATATGATGGAAAAAGAATCACCATGTAGGCAATCATATATTAAACACTGATCAAACCACAATATGAAATAGGAAAACAAGACTAAGATCTTTCAACTGTAACAAACGGTCTTCGTCAGAGTCAAAAACCGAACTGAACGAAGACCACTTTTACGGTTGAAAGATCATAGTCTTGTTTTCCCATTTCTTATTGTGGATTTCATTTTATTGATTGTTATTTCACGTGTTTATGGAAATAATATACGAGCTGTCCGACCAGTTTTTTATGCACTAGTGCACTTTGTCCTACTTGAAGTGTACTACGTATGAAATCAGTCAATCATAATACGATTCAGGAAGTATGACGGATTTGTATAATAATACATATATTAGACTAATTATTGTTGCCAATCAATCATTTTTACTTCAATGCAAAGCAAAAATTGGTGATAATGAAAAAAAGTAGATATTTTGATACTTTTTCATGGTTTAACGTTTCTTAAATCCATTTTTGGAAACAAATTTTAGTGCTGATGTTTAACCACAATTTTGTAAAACTCCAGAAGACAAAACGTATTATAATTTGTTTAACGGATTAATAACTATTAACGGATCGCTAAAAAATTTGATAGATTATAGTTTCACGTATGACAGAGAATCCATCTATTTTTATAATCAATTAATTATAGAAAAAAATAAGTTGGCTATGCAATATGAAATAAGAACTAATGGAGTAGAAAAAGTAAGATATGGTAAAAAGAAATAATCAACAAAATCATATATTCATTACCTAGTAATATTCTCTCTGATCACTTTTAATCCGGCTTAACAGAAAGCTTAATAGATATTAGACTAATCTAATCTAATAGAAGGGGATTATATATATTTGTGAAATAACGATGACAAACAAAACATAAAACTGTAACATAAGATCCTAATACTAAAGGATTTTACAGAACCAAAACTAAAACACAATTTTAATCAACATTTTCTTTGAGTAGTGAAAGTAGTAATGAAAACTGCCTCCGAAATTAAAAAGTACAATCTTTGAGCAAGTCAATATTTAAGCTTTCTAATCCTTATTTGCCAATCCTGGGATATACTTCGTAAATGAAGCAACATTTGTTTACAAAATAACTTAAAATGCATTTTACTCTAAAAATTACTTGAAATTTTACCTTCACTTAAGATATATCATTTAAATATTTAACGGACTAATGTATAACTAGCTGTATTAAAATTAATTTAAAAATTGAGAATGTCTGCTTCGGTTAAATACAACAAATTTTCAGAGTTACGGGGAAAAGTGGTTATATGATAATTGGAAAAAATTGCCGGTAATTGTGCACAATTACTACAATCAGTGGTAAATATAAAAGAAATAGTAATTTTACCTAGATGTTGAAGTTTTGAGCAATTTTACAATTTCCAAAAATCCTTCGGTCAAAGTGAGATATTATTGCATCACAACATCGGAAGTATTGAATTGAGAGGGAAAATAAACTTTATGGTAAGTAAGTTCTTTTCTATTCCTTTTTCCCGTACTCAGTCTTGAAGTAATAGAATTAAGAGAAAATATAAACAGAAATTCAGATAAGCAATACAAGTTGGGAAAATATAAATGATTCAGAGAGAATTCAAGAAAATTTTAAAACATTAAAAAAACACAAACAAAAATAAATAAAATGCAACAAAATATATCTGCATAATCAATAAAAAGTAAGGTTAGATAAAAATATGTAAAAGGAAAACCAGTTAAGAATGAGTGTCTTAAAAAATAAAATAAAATATAATATATAATGTATAGAACAAACTGGAAGTAAGGAATAAAATGGAATAAATAAATACGTACAGAAAAATATGAGAAAGGAAATAAATAAATAAGGTTTAGTCCAGGTGCACTGCGCGCCTCGAGTAACCAGATGTGTGCCTTTTCAGAGGCTGTAAGGGTCACGGTATTGTCATCGGGGGGATCTGTCGCAGAATCTGCACACTGTAGCAATCATTGAAAGGTAGACCGTGGGAGTTGGCGTGGATGGCAACAGGTAAATTGGAAAGGTTGTTAACGGATGCTCTATGACCGTTCATACGAAGGCTGAGCTAGTTAGAGGACAGTCCTACGTAGAACGCATCACAACGAGTACAGTCCAATTTGTTTACAGAGTTTTTGGATGTACAAGAGCAATCCTTAGCAAGAGGGAAGGGCTGGTTACAGGAAGATGGAGTGAAGTGTTCTTTCACTCTTACGACTTGCTCCCCTTATTTTACACCCGTTTTATTGACGACATATTTTTCATCTGGCCCCACGACACCACGGAATACCAACCAACAGAAAAAAAAACAAACCAACAAAAATACAGTAACAAGAAAACTACAAAAGGATTATAAAATACCCAGTGTTATTGTTCATTATTTAAAAACAAACATTTGTTTAGGTTTAAACAACAAATGTTTGCTTTTAAATAATGAATAATAACACTGGGTATTTTATAATCGTTTTGTGGTTTTCTTGTTACTGATTTTTTTTTGTGTCTGTTGGTTGGTATTCCGTGGATGTATTTGTCTTGCTCTACTTAAGTCATTAATAAAGTGTTTTTTAGCCATCAAAATGCCAAACATTTTTTAGCAAAACGTCGGCGTATAATCAGGAGTTGAATTTTCTTTATGACCAAAATCCTCAAGAACTTCTTCTGTGAACTATATATACAACTTTATATTTTATATTATTAGTGATCTTAACACATGAATAAAATGTTGCAACATCATCATACGGTTTTCATGTTAGTTTTAGCAAAAAAAAAAAAAAAAAAAAAAAAACGTAACTTCTGAAGCGTTCGGTATATATATAAAATTAATAGGATAGATAATTAGAAAAAGGTCGACAGAGATAAGTTACGAAGCTATAAAAATCTAGTTTGAGAGTTTAGTCAAAGGGGATGACCAGGACCCAGGGAGTACAAGCAGGTTTGGATAAAGTCCAGATTTGTTCTCCCAGGATAGACTTCACAATGACTCTCTCAACGATTATTACATAAACCCCTGCATTATAGTCACAGGCAGATGAACTTATTTCAAATGTATTCTGATAAATACTAAACAGATAAAAGGTTATTAATAAATGACCACCTAAATTACCAATCTGTATAAGATGAAAATATTTATTAATAGCAAAAAAAAAAAAGCAATGTATTAAACAAGTTGAAGGTACTGAAATAATGTCCTATGGACCCTTTTATTTGATATATATCAATGTTCAAACTACAATAAGAAATGAGAAAAAAGGCTAAGATCTTTCAACCATAACAAGCGGTCTTCGTCAGAGTCAAATCCCAACTGAGCTCAGAAATATATATATATATATATATATATGTTCGTTACAGTGGTGACCAATAGGAGAGTAGAGTTTGTAGGTCCATGCGTGCGGTCCCATTTACCTAATCATATTTCTATCCCCGGACTACTCATAGAAACAATATATATATATATTGGTAGAAGAGCGTGGTTACTTGAATAACAAAGTACATTTTTATATCAGTTTTGTTTTAATAGCACTTGTCACAAGATACAATAATAACCTAGGATACCAAAATAATTGCAACATTTCTTCAACCTCGATCAGCTGTTCCTCCAGGTTACCTAAGTCACAGTGTTGTCCCCACAGACTCCCCTCCCAGTGACAACGCTCAAATATTTCCGTGGAAAATGGATCACTCGGCCACTGCGAGTACGTCTGACATGGTCGGATGAAGCCGGTGATGATGGCAGAGCTGTATCAGGTGGTGGCTGTGTCTTGGCAGGAGAAACTATTGGGTCGGATACCTGAGGCTTTTCTGGAGTGGAGTCATCAGATGTCCAGTTGTATTAAAATTGGGTTATTAGTTAGTAATTCCGAGGAGTTAAGATGTCTTGGGCTTGAATAACCAGGTGTAGAATTACCGTGGTGTTGAAGTTACAAGATTTCAGTTGAAAATTTTAGTTGATTTGTCCTGGATTTGAGTTACCAGTTTGTTGAGTTGTTCTGGAGTTTGAGTTACCAGATGTTGAGTTGTCCTGGATCTGAGTTACCAGTTTGTTGAGTTGTTCTGGAGTTGAGTTACCAGATGTAGAGTTGTCCTGGATTTGAGTTACCAGTTTGTTGAGTTGTTCTGGAGTTGAGTTACCAGATGTTGAGTTGTCCTCAGCCAGATGCTGAATTGGTCTGGCGGTGAATTCCCAGGTGCTTAGTTGTTCTGGAGGTGTATTCCCAGGTGTTGAGTTGTCACAAATAAGTTCCTTGTCTTTTTTACGTCGGATGGATTCAAATTTGTGAGATCATGCCTTAGACTTCTTGAAAGCATTTAAATCCTCATCCAGTTGTTCAAGATCTGCGATGGGATCAAATGAAATAGTAGACGAACTGTTGAGCATTGGATTTTTTTTTTTTTTTTTTTTTTTTTTTAAAAGAATGCTAGAGGTTGAAGAACATTACCGGAAACTTGTTGTAGAGAAGTTCCTACAGCTGTGTATGCTTCAACTATGAATAGGATAGGAAATTGATCACGTCGGGGTCACCAATTTGGTAGAAGAGCGTGGTTAATTGAATAACAAAGTACATTTTTATATCAGTTTTGTTTTAATAGCACTTGTCACAAGATACAATAATAACCTAGGATACCAAAATAATTGCAACATTTCTTCAACCTCGATCAGCTGTTCCTCCAGGTTACCTAAGTCACAGTGTTGTCCCCACAATATATATATATATATAAAAAGATTTCACATAAACACGTGAAACAACAATCAATGATCAAACCACAATAAGAAATGGGAAAACAAGACTAAGATCTTTCAACCGTAACAAGCGGTCTTCGTCAGAGTCAAAAACCCAACTGAACACTAGATGCAGAAAACATCTGGTGAGGAGTTGAGAAGAGTGGGAGGGAAGAGTGGTATTTTAAAAGGGTGAAAGCACAGGAAAGGACTAATGTCCAGAAAGGGATGTTTGGGGAAACAAAGGAGTACAGTAAGAAAAAGTAAAAAAACTATCCGCTAGCTGTCAACCCTCTTTGAAGAGGCTATTGCCCTCGTGACGAAAGTATCAAGTTTGAAGAGACCGTTACTAATGTTTATAATATTAGATCTATTAAATTTAATTAGAGACGATTCAATAATATTTCTTAACAACATTGATTTTTCATAGGTAATAAATTTAGCTCCTGTCCAATCAATATGATGATTTTCATTTTTTATATGCAAGAATAAGGCACTACTGTTTTCCTGTCTACTATTGGTGTTGTTTTACACGTGTTTTTAATGATTTACCAGTTTGACCAATATAAATTTTATGGCAATTTTTGCACGGAATTTTATAAATACCAGCGGACTCCAATTCGCTTGGAGAGTTTTTTATTAACATATTACCCACGTTATTACGATTAGAAAACACTATATTAAAATCAAGTTGTTTGGCTAATCTTGGAAGGGGGTCCAATGATTCGTGGTATGGCAAAACTATAGAATTTGATAATAAAAGGGGCTCTTTTGAAGTATTAGAGAAAGTTTTTTTAGCACCCTTCAAAGCTAAATCGATATAAGAAGAGGGGTATTTTAATGAAAGGGCAATTGACCTAATGTTATTAATCTCTTCATTAAGAAATTCTGGAGAGGAAACTCTTAAGGCTCTCAAAAACATATTTCTAAAAACAGAAATTTTAACATTTTTTGGATGCGATGAATAAAAATGAACGTATGCAAGTACATTCGTAGGTTTTCTATATACACTAAAGCGTAACTCATTAGGTAACCTATGGATCAGGACATCTAAGAAGGGCAAAGTACCACTTATTTCTTCTTCCATTGTGAATTTGATTGTCGGCACTAATGAATTCAATTTTGTTAGGAAATCAACTTTATTTAAAGAATTGGGACAAATGCAAAGAATATCGTCAACATATCTATACCATTTAACATTTTTGGGCAAAATTGAGCTTAACATTTTACTCTCAAAAAACTCCATATATAAATTACTTAGGAGGGGGGATAAACAATTACCCATAGCAAGACCAAATTTTTGTATATAATAATTATTTTCAAATTGAAAATGACAATCTACCACACATAACTTAATTAACTCTATTATAGTGGTAGATGGAAGGGGAAGGGAATAATTAATTAATTCCTCCTGGAGTAAGCTCAACACTCTTGAAAATACCACTCTTCCCTCCCACTCTTCTCAACTCCTCACCAGATGTTTTCTGCATCTAGTGTTCAGTTGGGTTTTTGACTCTGACGAAGACCGCTTGTTACGGTTGAAAGATCTTAGTCTTGTTTTCCCATTTCTTATTGTGGTTTGATCATTGATTATATATATATATATATATATATATATATATATATATATATATATATACTGGTTTACATCGGCCAGTGGACGCATTTACGTCTCCGTTCCTTCATTCTTTCTCCTTTTATTTTCTTTCTTTCTACTCTCCTGAAGACGGCAAGACGCCGAAATTATCGAGATTCGTGAGTGTTCGTCCTTTTTCTTGTGTTCTCTAGCTGTAACTTTAATTATATATATATATATATATATATATATATATATATATATATATATATATATCAATGTTCAAATTGCAATAAGAAATGGGAAAACAAGACAAAGGTTTTTTAACAGTAACAAGCGGTCTTCGTCAGAGTCAACTGACAGTTGGGTTTTTGACTCTGAGGAAGACCGCTTGTTACGGATAAAAAATCTTAGTCTTGTTTTCCCATTTCTTATTGCGGTTTGATCATTGATTGTTATTTCACGTCATTATGTGAAATCTTTTTATATATATCTAATGTTATATTTAAAACCTTTTTGACAGGTTTATAAAGCATAGGAAATCAAACATTATGCATCTATCACAAATATACACATAAACATTGGATTACTCCAATGTGTGAAGTGTTACAAGCAATACTAATTTAATTTAACAGTATAAAACTTTAGATATAAGTTTTTACATTACTAGTGTAATGTGTGTAGTTATGTTAGCCCTACAAAATATTCAAGTGGACTAATGTTAATTCAATACAATTATTAACTACAACACTAATGTATAGTAGTCTAGCGGAAGTAACAATCAAACATGGAAATGAATTTTTAGGTTTTAAAAACTATGTATTTAACAAATTGTACTTAGGAAATATGGTTGATTTTCAAATATATTTCAGTTAGGTTATATAGAATGAATTTTCAATGAACCTAATATACCTGACTATATCACTGCGGTAATTAATTGGTATTTAATTCTTTTTTAGGAAAAAATTCCTTTGTTCTTCTCTTTTGTTCATTTACCTCTTAATCTGCAATAATCGTGTTCAACAAGTCATGGAGGACCTGTCTGTTAATGCGTGGGATACAAGGGCTGTTGCATTAGCCGGTGTGTTTGTCCTTTCTCATTCTACTCTTTGTAAATGTGGGAATAGATTAGGTTATGTTTGGTACCACATCCGTCCCATCAAGAGAACACAAATGGAACGAAAATGGTCCTTTGTGAAACCACAGATAAAACAATCTACATTGGGAGTCCTAAGTTTTGCCTAACTCAAGTTTATTTAGAGTAGAGGTCTTTAACGAGTACTTGACATCGTACAGGCTCGGGACCGACGGCTTAACGTTCTCTCCGAGGGACAACATACTCAGATTTGTTCACCTCCCACGTGAGTAAATCGAAGGCTAGAATGAATATTAAGCCTGGATCTATCAGTCCAAAGGTGAATACATTGTCACTAGACTAACCTGGCCCTGTATTTGGGAGTAAAATAACTCAAAATTCCCTCTGTGTTGCAGATATAAATCAAACTATAAATGTTTTAATTTTATTTAAAATTCTTATATTGGCATCTTCATTATATATTATTCCTATAACGTCATTAAAGCCATATTTACTATCTTCTTTATTCTAATTATATAACTAAAATATATTGAACACAAAAGACATCAATGTACTCATTATGATTGATATTCCCAGGAAAAATTAATTGTCAGAAGAGGATCAAAAGAGAAAAAGAAACAGGAGGGATATGATGAGACAGACAGTATGAAGTAGTAAATTTTTTATCCATAGTCATGAACATGGACATCATGGCAACTCAAACATGATGTACAACATCATGATCAAAGAAGTAAATTAAAACAGTATAAAAATGAATATAACAGGAGTCAAAGAATCTTGTAACAAAATAAATATGTTTACACTTTTGATTTAAATTGGATTTAGAGTGAGCTTCAAATAACCAAGTTTAGACTTTCTTAAATACTCTCAAAGTTAAACTCCTGTCATAAAAAAAATTTTTTTTTCATTAATTTTGTAGTTTGAAGCAGTAATATATAGGGGAACTACTGATGTAATATAGATAACAAAAGGTATGTTACTACGCTGAGTGGCTCACGGTCTGTAATAATTCATAGGAGTGCTGAGCATGACTGAGAGAGACTAATATATATGACACAGTCAGTAAACACAGTTTTTGAAAGTACAAGAACTGTTAAAGATGATGAGTAGCTGTTACGAGTGTCCGAGAAGTTAGGTTCGAAATGATAGTAGAACAAGTAAGGCAAAGACGTCGGCCACCCCGGTCTGAGAGTATAGACAATATTATAGGTCAAAGACTTTCCAAATTTGAATGAATCAGTTCGTATAGTTTGTTTATTTTAACTCCCGTTCCGGCTGCTCAGCCAATCAGCTTTGAGTGACCCAGTATTGACCTACGTCTACTCTTGAAGGAGTTATGAGTACGGGTCATGCCTCAATGCGCCAACTGTCCATTCGTTTGATCTTAATAAAGAACGGAAGTCGACGTTGGTCGTTCGATGCGTTATAGGTGGGTTTCAAGGCAGTCGTGTCAGTTAACAATTCAAAACCGAACAACAGTAGCAAATCTGTTTATCTTACTTGAGATAGATCCGACAGATGCTAAACGCTCTTACTTTTTCCCCGCACTCTGTTCCTTCAAGTATGTTTTTGTGTGATTGCTGATAGTCTGCTGAAGTAAAGTTTGGAGCTGCCCTTGAAGTTTTAATGTCACACTGGTTGCAAGGTTGCCTGCAATTACATTATATGTTACCAACATGGTTTGAAACCGGTTATGGTCTCAGTGTCCATATGAACACTGTCCATGCCAACCAGCAGTTATGAGTTCTGATAGTTTGTTATGGCATAAAAGAGTGCTTACATGCTCTAAAATAATACTACATTGCCTGAATAGCCCGTATATATTTTAACGTATATATTCAGTATAACTACGTTATCTGAATAGTATATATTTTGTGTGAATAGTATGTATGTTGTCTGAATAGCACGTACGTTGTCTGAATAATACATACGTTGTTTGAATAGTACATATGCTGTCTGAACAGTACGTATGTTGTCTGAATAGTGTGTACGTTGTTTGAGTAGTACGTGCATTGTATGAAGAGTACATGTGTTGTGTGAATAGTACGTGCGTTGTCTGAACAGTACGTATTTTGTCTGAGTAGTACGTATGTTTTCTAAATAGTATGTACGTTATCTAAACAGTACGTATGTTGTCTGAGTAGTACGTATGTGGTATGCGTAGTAGTGCGTACGTTGTCTGAATAGTACATGTGTTGTCTGAGTAGCACGTGTACATTATATGAACAATACATTTGTGTTCTGAATAGTACGTATGTTGTCTGAATAGTATGTGCGTTTTCTGAATAGTACGTGCGTTGTCTGAAAGTACGTGCGTTGTCTAAATAGTACGTATGTTGTCTGACTATAACGTCTGTTGTCTGAACAGTACGTATAGGACAAGGAGGAAAGAAATGGGAAAAGTTCTTTGATAGTAAATCTTAACTTATAAACACAAAGAAAAAGTTGGTGAAAATTCAAGCAAAATATATTAGGATCAGTTATAGATAGCATAAGACGCTTGTCTGCAACCTCTGGGCTCAACTTACAAACTAATGTTTTTCAAACCATGTATATACACTTTTAAAATCCTATATTTTTCCTTATATATCATGATATCTTATTATTTCTGTTTTTCTTACTCATGGAGTTATTTACAAGGCAAAGCCTTGATAGCTTTGTTGTAAATTTACCTGCTTTTAATTGAACCCAGATATTTCCCCTACATCTTCCCTCTAACTCACTCCCCACATTAAGCACTCCTCTCTCATTAAACTCCAACTTCTCCAACAACTGATGTGAAAATCATTAAATTTCTATTAATTCTGTAAATTTGTAACTTTTTTATTTGTAACTGGTTTATTTTTATTTTAAAAGTGACCTAAACAAAGAACAATTTTTATAAGACGCTTGTATAGGCATACCTTTTCTAATATTTTTCTAAACTCAATTATTAATGATATAATTGCTATTTTGCTGTGATTACAAATGCCTTGTTGTTCTTCAGATCGGCATTAGTCATAACTGTTGACTTTACCTGAATGTTGTTGGAAGCACGTCGGTGGCGCTGTCAGCCACTTTTTCCTGGAAGGGTTGTCTTAAGGGAAGGCTCTCGAAGACTTGGCGCGTAGTTCCCAAGTCGACCGCTTGGCCGAACCCCTCGCGCCAACATGGTTTCGTCCAGTGCACTAGAGCACCTCGAATCCATCTGACTATGCTTGCAGGTAACACCACTAACCATTGTTTTTTTTTCTAGAATCTTTTATTTTATATTTAAATATTGGGTATTAATTTAAATTTAATTTCAAACATTAATATGTTTTCCTGCGAAAGAATTCTAAAATGATAAAATTTCTAAAACACTTGTAAAAATCTATTTATCAACTAAATTTATTTTTTCAATATCTATAAAAAAAAACTATTAGTTGTAGTTCCTTCATATATCTTATATTGTTTATAACAGTACTCTCAATGTTTACATTTCATAGTTAAACATATAAATATAAGTAGTTATAGTAATTCATTTATAGTCATCGAAAAAAGAAGATTATCACAATAAGAAATTTCCGTAGAAGATTATTTTGTAGGAACAAAACTTATATCAACTTACGTAATGTATAAAAGAAGAAAAAAAAATAGGTTTTTTCTGTAACTCGTATAGAAAAAGAAATTGGCGGCAATATGTTCCATAATATGCCATTGGAGACTGAAGGGGTAACAACCCAAGGAAAACAAATAGTCAAGCATTTCTTCCTTCCTATTAAGACTTGTGTTTTCGCTTCTTATATTAGTTATTGCAGCTGAAAGAATACAATTTAATGTCAAGACTACTTCACTTGTGATCAAATAATACATTTTAGAAAAAATAGACGACAAATTTTTTGAGTTCTAAATATTTATGCAATAAATTTTAGTTAAATGATTATAAGGAAATTTATTACATATATGATTTTTTTTTAACATTTTGAGAGATTGATTCTTTATTTTCTGCATTAACAAACATATTCCTACACATATATATGCACATACATAATCCACATGCACACACACATATATATACATATAAAATTAAAAAACAAGAAACATAGAATAATGAATCAAATAATGAACAGAAAAGAACATGAGAAGAAACAATTCGAGAAGCTTATCGCAAACTTGAAGAAAAACAAACCCCTATTGTCTTCACATTGCATATATAAAAACGCGCAAATTCACCCAAGAAGTTATTCACATCCTGATGATGAATGTTGATCATTCGGAACATGTCGACTATAGAAAATGTATTTTATAGTGTAGATGAAATAACGAGAGTATTATTTAGAAAAAATGAGAAACTTGTTAAGAAACAGGTATCTACTAAGTTTGGTGTCATTTTCAATAATATATATATATATATATATATATATATATATATATATATACATATATATAGTATGGGTTACTTGCCGATGCGTCACAACATGCTTGGTCTCCCTTTCTCTTTTCTGCTGAAGACGGATTACCAAAAATTTTAGTCTGTAAGTGTGTTTCCTTACTCTGTGTGTTACTCTTCTTGAATTTTGAACTCGTTATATATATATATATATATATATATATATATATATATTTATATACATTCGTTACAATGATGACCAATAAGAGAGTAGAGTTTGTAGGTCCATGCCTGCGGTTCCAGTTACCCGCTGCCCAGCGAAGCCTCCGTTATTCCGCCAATGGGTATAGAGGTCCTTTCCCCGGACAATCATATTCCTTTTCCCAGACTACTCAAAGAAAATATATATATCCATATATATATTACAACCGTTGAAGACGGTCTCCAACCGTTACTTCGCAAGTTCGCTTGGTGTCCCTATCTCTATCCTCCTTATGACGGTTCAACAGACAATTAGAGACTGTAAGTGCGTTTGTCCCTTTACTCTGTATCTATAGTTTACTGTGAAACATGTATATATATATATATAAATATTGATAAAAGTATCTACCGTGAAGTAGAAACAAAATAAAGTTTATCCGGACTTGGTTAGTTTTTCAGATCCAAATTAAACTGTCATTGCCAACATTTTAAAACGTTCATTTTAAAACCTTTTTCATATGCAGCAGTATGAAATTTTGAAACAGAAAAACTAAGTATTACATTGGAGATTAATTAACAAATAAAACACTGTGGATTTTAGCAACAACTGTCTAGTTTAAATGAACACGTGAAACTAGACAGTGTCTAGTGTTTGAAAGTGTCCCGTGTTCATTCAAACTAGACAGTTGTTGCTGAAATCTTCAGACTCTTTTCTTGTAAAATAATCTCTAATGTAATACTTAGTTTTTCTGTTTCAAAATTTTATACTAATATCTATGAAAAAGGTTGGTAATGAGAGATAATTAGAAGCTGAAGAACTGACCGAGTTCTGATAAACTTTTATTATTTATTGTTTTATATATATATATATATAACCAGATCTCGCAATAAATACGTGAACTAACAATAAAAAATTAAACCACAATAAGAAATGAGAAAAATGACTAAGATCTTTCCACCGTAACAAGCGTTCTTCGTCAGAGTTGGGATTTAACTTTCGTGATTTGGACCTTGATATACATAATACTTGATTGATATATATATATATATATATAATTTGTTGCGATGTTGACCAATGGGAGTAGAGTTACAGGTCCATGCGTAAGGTCCCAGTTGCCCGCTGCTCAGCAAAAAGCCTTTGCGTTCTGCCTATAGGTATAGAGGTTGCACAGTCCCTCTGTGTTAAATGATGTTTGGCAGAAAACACAGAGGGACTGTGCAACCTCTATACCTATAGGCAGAACGCAAAGACTTTTTGCTGAGCAGCGGGCAACTGGGACCTTACGCATGGACCTGTAACTCTACTCCCATTGGTCAACATCGCAACAAATCATATTCCTTTCCCCGGACAACTCATAGAAAACTATATATATATATATATATATATATATATATATATATATAGTAAATAAAAACATACTCTTACTTTCTCTAATTCTGGGTTTAAATATCATGAGGAAAGAAGAGATAGAGATGCCAAGCGCACTTGTGAAGCAAATCTCCAACCGTCGCATTGCAAGTGCGCTTGGTATCCCTGTTTCTTCTCTCCTGTTGACTAATAAGCCGAAAATTAGAGACTGTGACTGTATTTTGCTATTTACTGTGAAACTACCGTTTACACTTATATGTTTGTTGTTCTTTGTGGATCGTTTTCTTGATAACAGCATCAATATATATCAATTGTATATATCAATATATATATATATATATATATTATATATATATATATATATATATATATATATATATGTATATATATATATAATGATCAAACGACAATAAGAAATGGAAAAACAAGACTAAGATCTTTCAACCGTAACAAGCGGTCTTCGTCAGAGTCAAAAACCCAACTGACTCTGACGAAGATCGCTTGTTACGGTTGAAAGATCTTAGTCTTGTTTTCCCATTTCTTATTGTCGTTTGATCATTGATTGTTATTTCACGTGTTTATGTGAAATCTTTATATATAATATATATGTTCAAACTACAAAACGTTTTTGGCTCTGACGAAGTCCGGTTGTTACGGTTGAAAGGTTCTAGTCTTTTTTCCCATTTCTTATTGTGGTTTGATCAACGAATGTTATTTCACAATAAACACTTGAAACAAAATTCAATGTCAAAGAGGAATAAGAAATGGGAATAAAAGACCAGTATCCTTCCACCGTAACAACCGGACTTCTTCAGAATCAAAAACCCATCTATGTCTTTTTTTCCCATCCTTATTGTGGGTTATCACTGATATATAATTTTATGATGGCAGCTAACAAAACTAGAAAACCTAATCAAGAATGTAGCCAAAGGAGAAGATGGTGCTAACTTTAACACTCTATATATATATAAAAAAAATTCACATAAACACGTGAAATAACAATCAATGATCAGACTACAATAAAAAATGGGAAAACAAGACCAAGATCTTTCAACCATAACAAGCGGTCTTCGTCAGAGTCAAAAACCCAACTGAAATCCTTATTGTGGTTTGATCATATATATATATATATATATTGAAATCCACGTAAGTGGTCTGAATCTGATATATGATTGGTTGTTTTATGACCAAGTGATTTGATTGTTTTTCTTGTGTGAAGGTTGCCGGCTCTAATTAAAGCCACATGCTTTGAGCATCTGTTCTATGGAGTCACTTCATCAGGCAACAGCTTACCAACTGTTTATTTTCTGGGGGTTGTGAACCCCCTTATACTCGTAATTTCGTAATGTTGATATATTTGACTCCATAGAAGAGATGCTCAAAGCACGTGGCTTTAATTAGAGCCGACAACTTAAAACTTTAAGAACCTCTACTTCACACAAGGAAAACAATAAAATCATTTGGTCATAAATCAGCTAGTCATATATATACATCAATGATCAAACCACAGTATGAAATGGGAAAACAAGACTAAGATCTTTCTTAGCCCCATATGATACTTCAAAAAGGCCTTGACAAAAGGGCCATTACTGACTAAACCTTCAACTACAACCCCTTCTTCTCTATATAAACTCAGTGATCCATAAATATGACCATTAATGTCCTGATGATGGTTGTAGTTTAAAATATATTGTTTGAAGCAAGAG
This sequence comes from Hermatobates lingyangjiaoensis, assembly GCA_026182355.1. Lineage (NCBI taxonomy): Eukaryota > Metazoa > Arthropoda > Insecta > Hemiptera > Hermatobatidae > Hermatobates > Hermatobates lingyangjiaoensis. The sequence goes on along the minus strand of JAPFBL010000097.1, from coordinate 281,711 downwards.
ACGAAAAAAAAACTTTAAAAAATGAAAGTGACTATGTAAAAAGGAGATACAAGCCAAACATGGGGTCGTTATTGAAGGTTTGTTACCAAATTTTAAATATATGTATATATAGAATATATATATAATGATCAAACCACAATATGAAAGGGAAAAATAGACTAAGATCTTTCAACCGTAAGAAGCGGTCTTCGTCAGACTCAAAAACCCTACTGATGACGTTTTTGACTAACAAAGACCACTTGTTACGGTTGAAAGGTCTTAGTCTTGTTTTCCCATTTTATATTGTGGTTGATCATTGATTGTTATTTTACGTGTTTATGTGAAATCTTTATATATATATATATATATATATATATATATATATATATATATATATTTCTAAAACGTGTGTACTAATTTTATGCTTGGTTACCTTTTTGGAGAGTTTCTCTAATGTCCTACAGGCTATATATAATATACATAATAAACAAAGCTGGAGTTCACGAGGGTAACACATTAATTTAACCACAAATACAGATAAAAAAACTTATACAACTGACTTCTATTTTTTGAGTTTTACTATCAGCAAATATAAGAGCAAGCCTGGGCGTCAGACAGGGCCTTACTCTTTTTGAGTCTTCGCCAGAAACACTCAGTGTTTGCCTGACGTTCAGCAGGGCCACTACTATTCTCTATTGACGATGAGAGTCAACATGTAAAAGTGACTTGTGCTAGTTCTTCCTGCATATTTCTTATGTATAATCCAAGAAATCATTACAATGACAAAGAAGAAAGTATATGATCTAAGGTATTGTATTTGTTCATTAACAATTATACTCGAAAAGTATTTACATTTTCTAATTTTTCTATTAACTTAAAGTAATTTTATTTGAAATATATATATATGCTTGCGTGTATATGCCGTGCAGATGAAAAGTCTAAATTATAGATTGTATATATATTCATATATATAATTGTATGTTTTCTTATCTGGCCACATATATGTAACTCTATTTTGTAACTTCTTTTTATCTTATTTTTTCGAGGTTTGATCTCGATAAAAAAGAGAAATAGCGTCAAATATTTTCATATATAAATATTTCTAGTATATTATATATATATATATATATATACATACCAGAAACAGAAATAGTTATATATGAAAATATTTGACTTTATTTCTCTTTTTATCGAGATTAAACCTTGAAAAAATAAGATAAAAAGAATTTATAAAATAGAGTTACATATATATGGCCAGATAAGAAAACATACAATTATATATTAATATGTATACAATCTATAATTTAGACTTTTCATCTGCATGGCATATACACGCAAGCATATATATAATATATATATATATATATATATATACATTCAAAGTTTTATTATCTTGACCACATTATTCTACATTATTTTTCATAATAGGTAGATCAAACTTCGATATATATATATATATATATATATATATATATATATATATATATATATAGTTCAGTTAACTTCTATAATTAGTGTTATAAAAATTTCATAATTAATTTATTGATAATTAAATATGAATCGGCACACGAGAACAATACGTTAAATTATAGGAAAGAAACACTTATAATGAAACTCACAGAGAAAGAATTCTCTTCAAATATACGGATGGTGAAATTCAATAAACAATTAAAAGTAACTCAAAATTCTAACAACGCGTTCAAAGGAATAATAGAATAAATAACAGATAAGAAGAAAAAAGTATTTTAAAAGCCATCAAAAAAGGGAAGGAGGAAGGAATTTAAGAGAATTGCATGACTTAATTATCAAAATAATGTTAAATGCATGAATATTGTTAATACCTATTTCTAATATAAATAAAAGTAATGACTACAATACTTAAGAAAAAAAAGAACACTAAAAAGGTTCCACCTCAAAAGGCTTAAGAAGTTTTCTCTTACAACATATTGGATATTTAAAAATATATATATATATTAAAATATTTCATTGAACAACTGACCGTATTTCACTGATGTCATTTTCTTCACCAGTTTTTCAAGGTTTCTGAATACCTTCTTCTTTCCTTCATCCAAACATTGGAGAATATTAATTAAGTGGGAACCGACATTCTAAATAAAATTAATTTTATCACTGAAGAAAATGACATCAGTGAAATATGGTCAGTTGTTGAATGAAATATACTTGAATGAAGGACTGCTTCCAAATTTTAAAATATATTATATATAAATTCACTGTGAAATCGGAAAGACGATACAGACTGGACATACACTGGTTCAAACTCGAAGAGTAACCTACACTCAGAGTTAAGACACACATTTACTAATTTAAATTTTCAGAAAATCTGTCTTTATGAATACGCACTTGCCAGTGCGTCCCCAGCGTGCTTAGTCACCCTGTCACTTTTCTCCTGAAGACGGAGTTTCTGAAAATGTAAGTAAGAGTGTCTTTACTGTTTGTGTGTGTGTTATTCATTTTTGATTTTCAACTTATATGTATGTATATTAAAATTTAATTATAAAATAATGATACACGGATATGAAAAAACTTAAAAGTTTCTAATTGTTGTATAAGGGTTATTATTAGTAAAAGAAGGGAGAAGACTCAGTCCTTTGCCGAATATTTTTTTAATTTTTTAGTGAAAATAGTCAAACAATTTTCTTGGTATTTATCTGTGTGCTTCAGTAATGTTTGATCGATTAATATTGCTTATGGATCATTCTATTTTTATAATATATACAAATTATATAGAAATTTTTCGTTTGATTTGTATTATGAAATGTTTTTAAATATATTGTAAAATCAGTTAAAACCAAATAATAATTTAATTCTATACACTTCACAAAACAAATTTGTTAGAAAATGGCTTTGATTTTTTTTTTTCAATGAAAACTCTTCAGTATAAGAACACAATACTCCCTTTAAAGAAACTATATTTGAAACATTCCTGGAAAAAAAGTAGGTTAAATGGACGAGACGGGCATTTTACGATCAGTTATCTAACTGTGCTTAGGTCACGCACGTTTTTATTGCCAAATGAACTCCATACATATTTGATGATCTAAAATAGAGATACAAAATATTTATCACAACCGCTGTATTATGATATTTTGTGTTATATACAAGATGCTGTGACTCCAACTATTAAAATGCTTGCAGTAGTTTATTTCTGGGGCTCCGGAAAAACTATGATTTTCGAATTTTGAATCTTGCACTTCCTCTATTTTACTATTTTAGATGACTCATATATCTCACATTGGACATGCATGTATGAATATCACTCTTAGTGTATAAAGTGTATTACTATAAGGAAATTATAGTAATTAAGGAAAAAATCGGTTCCGATTGTTTAAAGGATTTCCACGTTTGGCATTCCCTTAGTCAATTTCTGAAGTGCTTTGATACCGTCTTTTTCCGAAAATAAGACACTATCTTACTTTATTTTTAGATCAAAATCCATGCCAGGGCTTATTCTTGGGGGAGGGCTTCAAGTACATTAAGTAGATTTAAATATTTTTGTTTAATAGTTATTTTTATAGAGAAATTTAAATTTATTCGATTACAGTCGTGTCATCTTCTGGAACATCGTCATAAATTATCAAAATTTTGAATTCCGTTCTGGTTTTCCTTTAAATAAATTTCCTGTAGAATCATTGGTCTAAACCTCCCATGTCTTGCAATATAGCTGAGGTTAAATAAATACTTCTTGTCTGAGTAGACTCCTTAAAACGAACTTTAGAGATGAACAAGAAATTTCTCGGAATATTTTTTCCAAAGAATTCTATGAAACATTACAACTAAAGACACCTACTACATTCAACAGCAATTTTTTTAACGAATTATATTTTTCACATTATCTTAACTAGAGCCTATTTTCAGGGGAGGGCTTATAGTCCAAAACGTCAAGAAAATCACGCTAGGACTTATTTTCGGAAAAAGACGGTATACTCGTATCTGTCTGTAGACAGGGCAGTGTGTGTAATGTAATTTGAAAGCACTACAGGTTAAATTTATGTTTAACAATATAAATCAAATTGATATTTTATCCAAAGTCAAGGTTATGGTGAAGATAGTAAAGCATGACTCTGGGAAAACTACATTATTACCCATTATGTAAATTTAGATAACATTTATTTTATCTTAATTAATTAATTCTAGAGTATTGCCTTGTTTTAATTAGTACTGAACTGATATTAGCACTAACTGGAAGAAATATATCAATTTTTTATAACAAAAGAGGTCCGTTTTGTAAAATGTACAAATTTTAACTTAATATTGAATCTTTTAACTTATACTAAAATAACTATGTTAGATAAAAATTTGAAAAATATTGCACGATTGAAAGAGTAAATATAGCCCTAAAACAATAACTTACAATAACCACATCAATTGTCTATTATAGAATTTGTTTTTATGCTGACATAAACAAAATCTATTGTAAACACTTTTGAAATCATTCTAAGTTTATTGAAAAAATGACGTCCTGAAAACTTGGGTAGAAGAGCTATTATTGTTACTGTTATTTCCAATTAAAGTATTGTTAATTGTTGTAGAAGATTTATATCTATATTACGTCTTAATTTTATTTTAAACTTTACTTGTATACATTTAGTCTGACAAAAAGTTATGTCTGTGTACAATGGTACCTCGATATACGATTTTAATTTGTTCTAACAAAGTTTCTAGGTAGAATTACTGGTTAGTCGAAACAATTTATCCTATATAAAATAGTATAAAACCCAGTAATACGTTCCAACTATCCAAAAATAATCAAATAATCCTTAACTCTAGAAAAATATGTGTATAATTGACGATAACAAACGAAATGATTAAGTAAAACTAAATTCAACATAATAAATTATAATGAATAAATAAAAATGGTGTTTCACCATATCATTTTATCTTGGAAAGTGGCAAATTTAGCGATCGGAAACAATATGACATCAGATGTAATAAAATCAAGAGATTAAGTTTATGGGCTACATACAATATAATCTCATTGCCAAAGAAAAAGATTGTGGGATTCAAAAGTTTCTAATGATTATTCTAAAAGTAATTAAATAAATTCAATTTTCAATTAATTGTGCATGCATACACTAATGTAAAACATTATAAATAACAAATAACTTCACTTTTTTTGTAATCACTCTTAACAGTACTTTCTTGACAGTTTTACAATTCTATTTCATTACATTCCAACTTATATATTTTAGGTAAAAATTAATGAATGACGCAAAACTACTGTATTTAACAATATATTGACCGTTTGATGACAGAATTAAAAGAATTGGCATTCGTTCAGTTTCACCAAGTTCCAATTAAACTCTCAATGAGGACGATTCAATTTTCATTTCAAATCCTTTTCATTGGCCTTTTGATTTTATTCAAAAATGGATCACATAGTGACTATGTGCTGTATTGTTTTGAGAAATATTGCGTCATAAAAGTCGCTTTTTTTGGCTACTATATCATATAAATCAAGCTTGTTTTTCTATTCTAAACTACTTAATCTAAAAAACGTTTAATTTTGCAATAATAATGTAATTAATAGTAATAATATTTTTTCAATAACCGAATTGGTCAGTTTATTTTTATATGTAAAAATTTGAAGCTTATCGATTCGACTGGCGCTGTATGAGCTCAAAGCATGAGCTGTATATCTTTTTATTGAAATTATTTTCATGAAAAGGGGCAATATGTTACATGCCATGAATTAACGAAATATTTTTTTTCCACTTTTACTTCTAACTATAGAAAATGAACTTTTGTGAAGAATATGTGTTTGAAATTAATAAACTAAAAAAATTTTTAATAATTTTCAAATTGAATTTTTGAAAAATTTTCAAATAATTCTGATTTGTGCTAAACAACTAATAGTTCTTAAAATCATGAAAACAATCCATCGAGATTTTGACAGATTTACATGTTATAATGTCCCTGAAGTTCTTTTTTTAACGTTTTTTGACAGTGTGTTTATGTGTGTAGGTGTGTGTGTATCCAAAAGTCTATAGGCACGCTACAGACTACACGGTTAGATAGATCAAACTCTTATTTTAAACAGAAATGAGCATCATAGCGTAGACTGCTCTATTTTTTTTAGGAATTATTGTAGTATAGGAGAGTAATTTATTTTATCAATAAGTGTCTTAAGAAAAAACGGTTTTCCTCCAAACTACTAGTTCTAAGACTGTCAAAACTTAGGAATTACTAAAAAACTAAGAGTAGCATTAATAGAAAAAATAACTTATAATTTTTCAAACATTGAAAAGGTCAGTTTTGCAATTAAATGTAAAATTTTTGACTGATGCAGATTCTGACATTACGGATGGTGATGAAATTATACCAAAGAATAGAATATTTTAAGAGGATGGGCTAAATATCTTTCTATTCAAATTACATGAAGGGTTATGGTAGTTGTGATACATTTATTGATTTCAGAAAATTTTTTTTTAATTCTAAAGAGCTATAGAAAAACTTACGAGCTATTTAAGATGTTAGTGTGTGGCTGGCTATTGAAAAATTAAATCCTTATGGTGAATACTTAATAGATTTTTTCTCACTAATACAGAAAAACAATATTTTATCAAAAAAAACAAAAACTGCCGAATACAAAACATACTAGGACATTAGAGTTATAACAACTGAATACAGAACTTGACGATGAACTACTTGCTCTGATTTCTTTCTGTTACTTAGAATTCTTTTATCACAATATAGAAGAGCTAAAGTTTTAGTTAAATGTGAATAAAAGAAGTCTGAAGATATACTGGTGGATAAAATGATTTGTAGGAAGATTAATTCATAAAGATATGGAGGAAAACCGAATCAATCTTATATAAGTGTATTGTAAGTAAATATAACAATGAAAAAAAATTGATCTTCAAATTATGATGGATTTACGTCTTTTTAAGACCCTAACGTTGTTTTATGATTTTTTTATGTCTGTGTATCCAGATATTTTTATTTTTTATTTGTTTTAATGATTATTATTTCATAAATTTATACTTCCATTATTTTTGACATGCTTGAATGGTTTTTTTTTCAGTCTTGAGACTCAGAAAGCCATGCTATATATACAGTACAGTTAGAAGTTTAAATAATATGTCAGCCTGACATTGATTTGTTGAGCATGGTTTAAATAAGCAGAGATTAGGCTTAATTCATGGACTGATATCATACAAAATCTCTGCTTTGGCAGCGCAGGTGATGCGGGGCAAATACCTATGACATTATGGTCCGATATAGAGTGGAGATATTTAGATTGAGGAGCGGACTCCCTCCACTATGGATGAATTTTTAGGGTGCAAACGATCAAGAAATAGGGAGTTGGTATTGAAGGTCACCGTTACCCCCTATTTCCTAGATTAGCCATAAGTCTGTCCTGGGGGGAATATCCATGTACCCCCAGGAACCCTAGCCTGTAGTTATTGTTACCTATTTATTTATTTAATGTTATTTATCTTTTTCTTTTTATTAGTTTTAAGTCTTTGTCTCAGGGGGAATATACAAGTACCCCTTGGATCTATAGCTTTATGTATGTTCTAGTGTTATTTGTCTGTTGTCTTTATCCGTTGTCTGATGTCTGTTATTTGTCCTTAGCGTGATGTCTGTCGTGGTAGCCCGCCTCCGCGAGGTCCACCTTGGGCGCGCTGGGATGAGGCCTCTGTTCCCTTGGGAACAGTTATCTCTGCTCAGTGCGGCTAAAGGGCTCCACGTAAAAAACATCGGCCTAGTCTGCTTTATTGCGTGGTGTGGTCGAAAGACCGAGGTACATGCCAATAAATCAAACAAGTTGGTATTGAAGCGATCAGTTTTGTTGACCAAATGAAATGAGCGCTGGACCAGGGGATTAACTGGTAGATGGACTTAACGTTTTTCCCTGATATGCTGCGGTTCAAGTTTTAAAGTAAATCATTGGATTTGCCAGATACTCACAGATCATGGTGACTTTAAGAAGTACCTCCAGCGTTTTAAACTCATTAATGACCGAATGTGCCACTGTGGTATAGGCCCTGAATATATCCAACACCTTTTGAGAGAGTGCCCTGCTTATGATGTGAGAGGTATCAGCTGGTACTAGAATCAGGGTGTTTTGTTGACCAAATATCAAAATTCATCAGACTTTTTCGCAGCTGAAATCTGATGAATTTTGTGTATTTCATTGAAAAACGCAAATAGGCTTATGGTGTTATTTCGAATGAATGAGCTTGTTTGGTTTATGTTTGTAGTGTTTTTCTTTTGGTTTGATGTGTGTGAAGTGGTGTTTGGGCACCTGCCTCCGCGAGGTCCACCTTGGGCACATCCAGGGCTCGACGCAGCTCTCCTAAAGGAGGGTGTTGTGGGCTTCCAGATGTGGCTAAAGGGTCTCACGTAAAAAAAGAGCATCAATCCTTTGTGCTTTGCTCATTGAACGACCGAGAAGGTTTGTTAAACACGATTACAAATCAAAACAGGTTGAAAATATAATAATTGTGGGAAAATAAGCGTATCAAAAACAGTGATTTGAAGAACACATTCAAGATTATGAAATAGTAAACACCAGTCCTAAATAACAAAAAAAAAACGACAAAACAAACATGGATTTTAGAACATTACTCCTAAAAAAAAAAAAAAATTCAAGAACCATTTAAATTTAAAAATACAAATAATTTAATATCATTATATCAAACTACACTAATACGAATGAAAAAATGAAAACGATTTGAAACTTAAGTTGGAAAATATAATAAAAGAATTGCATTAAAAAAATAATGCATTAAATTAAATAAAACTGTATAATAATACTGAAAAAATAACTAAATATTGGTCTTATATAATTAGGCGTAATTTACTAAAGAGTTATTTAAAGCGTTAATTGAAAATCACATGGATTAGTTGTTTCCTTGAAGATGGACACGCTCTGAGTGTTTTGTAGAACAAGTCAACCGAGATTTAGTCACCTGGAAAAGTAAAGGTTTTCTCCACAAGGCTTCGCCAGACAGATGAAGTTTGTGGAGAAAATGTTGACAACTTCTTAGATATACTCAGAACATTTGTTCCTTTAATTCAATTTACTAAAGAACTAGAAAAGAATTATAAACTTTCTTTTGTAAAATGTATCTTTTTTACATAGAAAGAATTAAATTATTAGTGTTTATAGTAAATTTACATTCAATTTCTTTTCCATTCATTTCTTTTCCCAACGCTCACTCAATGTTAAAAAAATCTATTTTTGAATGATTTAAGATCATATAAGACTGTGGAGAAGAGAAATGTTTAAATGGAAAAAATAAACATATTTACCAGATTATATCGTTCCTAATGCATTAAAGAAGGCTCAATAAATTATTATGCGAAAAAACAAACAATTATTAATTTTTGAAAATAAAGAATATTCTTCATGAAGGAATTTGTTGATTGTTCAGTACAGTCACTGTTTAAGAAACTATCTTCATTTATGAATAAGTTAGATGTTACAGTTGTCTTTAGTCGTGGTAGTAATTTACTGATAGGTTGGTCAACATGTGGTAGAGAGGACTGTTGTCTGTACCGAAAAGCCTGCGATTATTGTGGGTTAGCTTACATTCGACAGTCTGGACAGGGTCTTCTTATACCGAATAAAACAGCAGAAGTATTCTTTTTAAAAAAAAAGAAAGAAAAAAACCGTTTTAAATCACATTTAGAACACTTATAATTCAACTAACTGAGAGAAAGCTAAAGATACATATATACATGAAGGAAATTAAAAGGTCCAACAGGACTACAAACTCAATAACGAAAAGTGAAAAACATAAACAGGGTCATAAAATAATCACTACTATATTTCGACAGGCGTCATTATCAGGTAGTAAAGGTAGAAGCGGTATCAACCGCTACTCCTCAAGAGGGTTACTTTTATCTCATGACGACGTCTGTCGAAATATAGTACTGTCTTTGTATGCCTTGATTAATATTTTTCTCTTTTCCTTATTGAGCTTTATATATATATACAGTTCAATATAGACAAAGAAACATAGAGAAATCAACAGAACACACTTACAGTCTCTAATTTACAGTCTCCAATCGTCTCTGAACCAGTGCGCTTGGTTTCCCTCTCTTATGTCTCCTGAAGACAGTTCAAACCAAATATTAGAGACTGTAAGTGTGTTCTTTTGATTTCTCTATGTTTCTTTGTCTATATTGAACTATATTTGTCCGTTTTTGATCGTATTTCCAACGAAAAAGTGTATTAAAATTTCATTGACAAGGTTTCGGTTTTTTTTTTATTTTAAAACCTTCTTTACAGACAGAGGTATACAATTTGGAAACGGAAAAACTAAGTATTACATTGGAGATTATTTTATAAATAAAACAGTCTATGGATTTCAGCAACAACTACCTAGTTTGAAAGAACACGTGACACTAGAGAGCGTCTAGTGTTTGAAAGTGTCACGTGTTCATTCAAACTAGATAGCTTTTGCTGAAATCTACAGACTATTTTATTTGTAAGATAATCTGTAATGTAATACTTAGTTTTTCTGTTTTAAAATTGCATACTTCTGTCTGTGAAAAAGTTTTTAAAATAAAAGCTGAAACGTTAACAATGAGTGTTTAATTTGAACCAGAAGAACTCACCGAGTTCTCATAAACTTTTGTTTTCTTTCTAATCACGGTCGATACTTTTATCAATATTTATGTACATTTATATATAAATAGGCAGTCAGCAGTGGGCACGCGTGTTTGTCGCATTCGACAGTTCGCCAGTCAGCCGCGGCTGCTCGCAGGAGTACTTCTACTTGATGACGACGCCAGTCGAAATATAGGAGTGAATGTTGTATGCATTTATTTATGTTTTTCTCTTTTTGTATTGAGTTAATAGTTCTGTTGGACCTTTGAATTTTCTTGATGTATATACATTTAGTGAGACAGTGATCTGGAGAGCAGGGTGGGTTGATGGGACTGTTGGTCGATTCAAGGTATAATTACTAAATTTATTACTGAGTCTGTATACGTTGTGTGAAAGCTTTAAGAAGAAAGGAGTAAGTAAGTGCTTGATGCACTAAATATTGAAGGACACTAAGTGCTTGATAAGACCTTTTCAGAGCCTGTCTGACACCTGATTCAGCCGAATTGTCAAATAAGTTTGAAACAGTCACTAGCTGAAGGGAAGTGGCAAGACTTCGTGTCTCCCCCTTCCTCTCAAACAGAACGAGAAACTTTCCATTTAATTTCAATAAGCAATTAGTATTTAGAATTTATTTATTACTTCTTTACATTTCTATTAATAATTTAGCTAAATTTTGATTAAATTGTCTTTGACTTCTGAAATCAATAAATCAAACAGATTTAAAGGGTAGGTTCTTGTACAAGAGTGGAATATACAAGTTATTCCAGTAAGACAATGCCAAACAAAAAAAAAATCATTTCCTTCAAAGAAGGATGTAATCTTAAATGGAAGCCGTTATGCTTTCAAAAGTAGTTATTAGATTTATATATATCATATTAATAATTTTGTTTAATATTATTCCTATTAAAGGGATAATTTAGTTTGTGATTTGCTCTAATACATGAAACCAAATATTAACAACGAACTTAAAAGTAACGATTTTTAGAATAATTCTTGTGCTCCGATAATACTCAGGGTGTTGTTGTGGTTAGCGCGGTGTTGCTATTTTTTGAAGCATAAATTAGCAACTCGTTCAGACCGTATGTTTAGTTCATATAGTGAACACAAAATGTTTTACCCCTGATTTTTAATTATAACATGATATAAGAGAGATCAATGTTTTAACGTGGAGCTCTTTTGACACGTCGTAGGTACTAGCATATCCTATCTCGTTATTATAACGGGAAGAAGAAAAGCACCTATGGCAAGTCCAAGGTGTCAGAGATCTATGAAAGACATAAAACAATAAGATCTCTTCCACATGTCAGGTACTCAATTATATTATTAATAAACTTGAATTTGATATAATTTACGACTGTAAATATCCCTGGATGTTCGATATCTGAAAACTCTTAAGACCTGCGTTTCCTCTCCTTACGAGGAACAGCCATCCTATTCCAACTAAACAAAAACAGTTATTCGATTTCGTAAAATTCTTCAAAATTGAAGGCTAATTACCTCAAAGGTGAACCTTTTTTCAGCTGTTATATAGATTTAAAAAATCAGCAAATGTTTTCTTAAAAAAAAAATTTGGGAGTTTAGATATAAAATCATTTGTATCATATCAAGAGAAATAAAAACTATATTTTGAAAAGTTTCCTTCTCACATTTAACATATGTGGTGACAAACTTAAGTTTTCTAATAGCTAGTTATTTCGCATGTTTGATAACCACTCCGTGAGAAAAGTACTGACTTTCATAATATTTCAAATTTGTGAGGGATCAAAACAGTAGGTAAACTGTACTTACATGATAAAGCATACTATGATACAACAATTTAAATGTTAATTAAATAATTATAATCATTTATTTTAATTATCAATTCCATTAATTCACCATTTTTCTTCTTAATAATTCAATAAAATTTGAATAATGATCATGTAAGTTACATAAAGTGTCAATTATTACTTTTTCAAGAACTTACTCCAAAAATTGAATCATTACCCGTTTCGGAGATAGTGTCACCCCTACATATACTATTTATTACATTGAAGTATTCTAAACCTTTTTAATTATTATTTTTACTGTATAACTATGTTAGCAGTTACTGTTTGTTTTTAGAAGGGTTGTCTTCTTTCTATATGTCTGTTCCTCCTTACACTTCCACTAAAAATATTTTTTGCTGGTAAATTCCGAGTTTGTCACTTTATGGTCAACTTCAGGAAATTAAATGAAGGAACATTGATTTTTTTATAATAAAAATAATATTTTTCATTAACAGATATAAAATTCATGTTGTTTTTTTTTTGATATAACGAATTATTTGTAACATTTGTTTTAATCTTTTCGACTTTGTGAAAGATATTGAAAACAGTATACCCTTCAAAACAAGTCTATCCAAATATTGAAGACTGGCAATATGGTTGTTTCACTTGAAGCTTCATTTCCTTGTGATTAAACATGACTTGTTCCCCCATCTATTCTGTTATTTGGCCTTTAGATCTCTTTGATGTGATTTTTTTTTATCGTTTCAAATCATTTATTGCCAATCCAGTCTATAATCTGCTTTTTTATTCCCTCATGAAATTGTTTAAAAAAACAAATATATTATAAAAGCTTATATGAAAATAAATATTATTAAATAAATAAAATTTTATTTATTCGTCAACTGACAGAATTAGTAGAAGATAAAGTTCAATTGTCTAAGTCGTCACCGTACTTTAGATTAAAGCTTTAATATTTCACAAGAAAGTTAAACCTATACTGGTCAGGTTCTGGACCACGACAAGATTTTATGAATTCGATCGTCCCCCTCCGGAGAGGACAATGCCCGTTAACCCAGGACCAGAGCTTGCAACTGATAGTACAACCTTAGTGAACGACTCATAGAGAGATTACAAATTTATTTATTTTTATTTTAAAAGTGTAGGTACTCCCTGTGTTTTTTTTTACTTCTTTCTTTAGTTTTGTATGAAAGTTGTATCAAATACAAATATGTGATGAATTAATGAAAAAAAAATACAAGATTTATGATAACACATAAAGATAATTACAATTTTTGTTATACTAATATTAGAATTTAGGCTTTTGTTTCCTGTTGTTGACCTGTCCAGATGAACGCAATAATGTGTTTAGGAGTCGTTCACTTATTGGAGAGATACCATCACATTCTCAAAATCCAATAAAAAAGATACCAAATTCTTGGATAACATTATCTTGAGGCAATGGTTTAATGATATTATCCAGCAAATTGAGCAGGCTAGTGCAGGGCTCTTATGTGTCGACCGGTTTTCATTTCTCCTGCCCTTTTTTTTTTTAGCATCAAGCGGGAGACAAAATCTTGGTCTTTAACAGTGGACAGGGATTTCCCGTTACTGTGAAAAAATCTTGACCAGTACAGTTATTCTAAAAATAACTTCTGCTTTTGGTCCAAAAAAATTGATATTGTTCACACCACCTTGTGCTGGACAATGCAAGTCCTAAGAACAATATTATTTTCTTCAAACTGATAAAATTTTAGTATGAACTCATATGTAAAGAAATATTTTTGGGAAACAAAAATTTAACTGATTACCAAGACATCTAAAGAAATAAAAATTTGAAATGTGAATAAATAATAAAACAAGAGTTATCATAGTTAACGTATGAGCAAAAATTTAATTTTTGGTTGCATAAAAGTAATGTTACTGACTTACTAGTTTATATAGAACATTAAAATTGTATATTAAATTGTAAGAGACACTTGAATTATTTTATAAAAAAAAAATATATGAACTACATAAAGACAATGAATTGTTTCAAAGGAAATCCTTTTAAATAAATAAATCGAAGAGTTCATTTAGATCTCAAACTTTCACTTCATTTTAGTTAATTTCTTAAAGAACGAGATTAACAGATATTACCTTCTTATCACTTCTCCTATATATCAACATCGATTGCTCCACTTCAATCCCTTTATTTTGCCCAATGCTTAATTAAATTCCTGAAAAGTATTTAATTGCATTTTATTTGAGACAATTCTTTACAAATGAATACAGCGAATAAATATATTACAAATTTATAGCCAATTACAATGAATGATAACCAAGTCTTTAAAAAGAAACATGTCAGGTAATAGAAGAATATTTCCTTTTAGAAAATCTATGTTATTCAATCAAAAATTGTATTTAATAAAATAATAATAATATTTTTTTGTAAACACATAACAATTTGAGGAAGAACATATTAAAAAGTTAAAAAAAACGTATAGCCTTAATAAAAATATTATTTTATTAAGTTAATAGTTTGTCAATTTTTAGGTTATAGCATTCAAAATTTACACAAAATGCATTTATTTGAAGCCAGAAAAGGTGAAATTAATATTTTGCTATTCTAACTAGTCAAAAGATGAATCAATTTTCAATCAAGAAATGAGGACGAGTATTATGAATCCACTTCGATTTGTTCAATTTGTCTTTATCAAGTTTACACTTTTTATCTAAAATGTGAATGTTATATCTGGGACACATCGCCAAGTAAATGACGATTGATAGAACTAACTATTTAGTATTTTTTTAAAAATATTTTGCAAAATATTTCATAAAGTGTGCAATTGGTGGAAGAGATTACAGAATATCAGAAATCCTTGTCATGAGCATTAAATCTACTTTCAAGTCTAAAAGAAATTTACAACTTCATATCCTGATATGTCCGAGGTGTTGAAAAGAGACCTCATAGTAATAAGAAGTAATATTAGCATAGAATATATATAACATTTCTAGAAATTGGATATAATGAAATTTATTATTAATGTTTGTCTTAACAAAATTAATTGTAGCATTGATCTAAATTCTCATGAAAACAAAAAAAAACTGTTTTGAAAAATCTTCCAATTTTTATTACAATAAAAATGCAGCAATGAAATCAATATTTAAACTTTTGAACGTTTTAAAATTAATTAATATTAATATTAGTAAAATTCTGAGAATAAATTAGACTTTTTGAAACTATTTTAACAATATAGTTACAAAATTATAGAAGTTATTTTATATTTCTGTTACATTAATGAAAAATATCAGAAGTTTTCAGGAGAATTGTTGAAAGAACGCTAAAGATTAAGGGATAGAATTTTGATGAAAGAATTTCATGTAGGGCTTTATTGCTAGTAAATTAATAAAACAACTCAGAAATATATCTTAAATTATTGAAACAATATGATATTTTAATGTGTTTCAATGTTTTACCCTTCCAATGTTTTTTTAGCAAATGGAGCAATTTTAGGCAACTTGGGTAAAGTTTTTATTTTTTAAATTAGCTAATTTGTACTGAGTTATTAAAAAGTTAAACAACACTTTTAAATTAACTTTTATGAAAACATCTCTACGGATTCAAACAAAATTAGTCGTGAAATTAATATAAACAACTACTGTTTTTGGCACAGAATGAAAAAAAATCCCTCTCATTTTGCTTTTTTTAAGAACTTTGTTTACTTTAAAGAACATCTTCTTTTTAATAAGATCATAGGCATTGTTGCTATAAGTTTTCAACCCAACGCTGCTGGATATTGGTATATACACGTTTCTTTTTTTATTCGCAGAGTGATTTACTGTACACTGTATCATGAAATGTCACAATGTGAAGTGATAAGGTGTTGAGTCTGGAAGGGGTTGCATCTCCTACTCAATGTCAGGACCCTTTGCCAGTGCGCTTGTGATAAGAGAAGCAGCGAACAGCTTTAGCATAAGATTAAAGAACCCTTATCTTATTAGAAAAAAATAACTCACTACATGTTCGAGTTCAGAAAAAACAACTTTTATACAGCTGGATGTTTAATGCCTGCCATATGAATTCATTATACACAATTCATGATATAGGACAACACACTATACAAGAACTTCTTAGCAAAGAGAATAGAAAAACACAACGCAATACTGGTATTCTTTCGTCTCTAATTTTCTGTTGACCCGTCATCAGGAGAGTTGAGAAAGGGACACCAAGTGAACTTGTGAAGCGACGGTTGGAGACGTTGGGTCTCCAACCGTCGCTTCACAAGTGCACTTGGTGTCCCTTTCTCAACTCTCCTGATGACGGTTCAACCGAAAATTAGAGACAGTAAGTGTGTTTGTGATTTATCGTGAAACGTTTGTTGTCCTTCTGGATCGTTTTCCTGTTTACAATCTATCTATATATATATATATATATAATATATATATATAAAACAAGACTTCAGAATAATCAGTTGGGTTTTGACTCTGACGAAGACCGCATTTCACGGTTGAAAAATCTTAGTCTTTTTTCCCCTATTTCAAATCGTTGTTTGATGGTGAGTATATTGTTGGCACAGAGGGAGGCTGAGCGCCCGAGGCAGGATGGAAGTCGGGGGCGGGAGGGTGAGGTCTGACTGGTCCAGCCCTTACTGCAAGCACGAGGAGGCCATAGTGCTCGTCACCCTCTACGATGACGGCTACAGCAGTTCCAACAGCTCTCCCCACAGCACAGGTACCATTTTCACTTAAAATTAACTCAACTAGCATGTCCTACTATAAAAACCAAACTTTTCAATCGAAAACAACATTCTTTTTTAAATGAAACCAAAAAGATCTATTTACCATGAATTTTAAAATTAATATTATGAATGATCAAAATATGTAATGGTAGGACAGAAATGTTTTTCAATCTCATTTAAACTTAAATACTCAACAACATTATTGAATTTGTAAAACTGCCGCCAATATTTTGTAAAAATATGAAACTTTGCTTGAAAACAAAGTTTAGAAAAATAACTAGAATAACTAGTATTATAACACTATAATATACAACATTATGAATGCATATTATATATGAACTTGGATATATATATATATATATATATATATATTGATAAAATTATCGACCGTGGAATAGAAACAAAACTAAAGTTTATCGGGACTCGGTCATTTCTTCAGGTTCAAATGAAACTCTCATTGCCAACGTTTCGGTCTTTATTTAAAACCTTTTTCATAGGCAGAAGTATAAATTTTGAAACAGAAAAACTAAGTATTACATTCCAAATTATTTTTCTTTGTAAAATAATTTGTAATGTAATACTTAGTTTTTCTGTTTCAAAATAAAAAAAAAGGTTTTAAATAAAGACCGAAACGTTGGCAATGAGAGTTTAATTTGAACCTGAAAAACTGACCG
Organism: Hermatobates lingyangjiaoensis; assembly: GCA_026182355.1. Lineage (NCBI taxonomy): Eukaryota > Metazoa > Arthropoda > Insecta > Hemiptera > Hermatobatidae > Hermatobates > Hermatobates lingyangjiaoensis. The sequence goes on along the minus strand of JAPFBL010000097.1, from coordinate 264,013 downwards.
AGTCCCGATAAACTTTAGTTTTATATATATATATATATATATATAAAAACGATCATCTGGATCCTTAAAAATTTAAAACCTACAATGGTGTAACTTGGTTTTTACCAACTATTTGTATTTTGATATTCAACTGTAAGCAAGAAATCTATATATGTTCATTCATGGATTGCTTAAACGAATATACATTAATGAAATATAAATCAATGAAAACTATTTAAATGGGAAAAATCATTAGCGTATGGATAAATAAATGAATTTATTTTTTTTTAATTCCACCCGTGGAATAAAATCTGTTTTATAAAATATGATAGGATAACTAAATATTACTTATTAAACTGAAATATATTTACAGTAAATACTAATTAAACTATAATACTCTTCACAGGGAATATTAACTACTCAACGAAAACGCTATTAAACTGAATTATCCTTGACAGTAAATTAGACAACAAATCTTCACAGAGAATAATATTTAAACTCAACTACTCTTCACCAAAAATGATAATTAAACTGAACGGTCCTTTACATTTATCAGAGTTTAACTAATATACCCTTCACAGAGAACATTAACTTAACCACTCTTCAACGAAAACACTAATTATACCGAATTATCCCTTATAGTAAATTAAACTATAATTCTCTTCACAGAAAATATTAACTTAACTACTATTAAGTTACATTCCTGTGTGAAATATATATATATGATTAAACCACAATATGAAATGAGAAAAAAAAGACCGAGTTCTTTCAACCATAACAAGCGGTCTTCATCAGAGTCAAAAACCCACTTGGACTTTTGACTCTGACGAAGACCGCGTGTTACGACTGAAAGATTTTAGTCTTCTTTTTCATTTCATATTGTTTTTTGATAATTGATTTGTTATTTCACGTGTTTATGTGAAATCTTGTATATGTATTTAACACTATACCATAAGTATATATATATATATATATAAAAAGATTTCACATAAACACGTGAAACAACAATCAATGATCAAACCACAATAAGAAATGGGAAAACAAGACTAAGATCTTTCAACCGTAACAAGCGGTCTTCGTCAGAGTCAAAAACCCAACTGAACACTAGATGCAGAAAACATCTGGTGAGGAGTTGAGAAGAGTGGGAGGGAAGAGTGGTATTTTAAAAGGGTGAAAGCACAGGAAAGGACTAATGTCCAGAAAGGGATGTTTGGGGAAACAAAGGAGTACAGTAAGAAAAAGTAAAAAACTATCCGCTAGCTGTCAACCCTCTTTGAAGAGGCTATTGCCCTCGTGACGAAAGTATCAAGTTTGAAGAGACCGTTACTAATGTTTATAATATTAGATCTATTAAATTTAATTAGAGACGATTCAATAATATTTCTTAACAACATTGATTTTTCATAGGTAATAAATTTAGCTCCTGTCCAATCAATATGATGATTTTCATTTTTTATATGCAAGAATAAGGCACTACTGTTTTCCTGTCTACTTACGTTATATTGGTGTTGTTTTACACGTGTCTTTAATGATTTACCAGTTTGACCAATATAAATTTTATGGCAATTTTTGCACGGAATTTTATAAATACCAGCGGACTCCAATTCGCTTGGAGAGATTTTTATTAACATATTACCCACGTTATTACGATTAGAAAACACTATATTAAAATCAAGTTGTTTGGCTAATCTTGGAAGGGGGTCCAATGATTCGTGGTATTGCAAAACTATAGAATTTGATAATAAAAGGGGCTCTTTTGAAGTATTAGAGAAAGTTTTTTTAGCACCCTTCAAAGCTAAATCGATATAAGAAGAGGGGTATTTTAATGAAAGGGCAATTGACCTAATGTTATTAATCTCTTCATTAAGAAATTCAGGAGAGGAAACTCTTAAAGCTCTCAAAAACATATTTCTAAAAACAGAAATTTTAACATTTTTTGGATGCGAAGAATAAAAATGAACGTATGCAAGTACATTCGTAGGTTTTCTATATACACTAAAGCGTAACTCATTAGGTAACCTATGGATCAGGACATCTAAGAAGGGCAAATTACCACTTATTTCTTCTTCCATTGTGAATTTGATTGTCGGCACTAATGAATTCAATTTTGTTAGGAAATCAACTTTATTTAAAGATTTGGGACAAATGCAAAGAATATCGTCAACATATCTATACCATTTAACATTTTTGGGCAAAATTGAGCTTAACATTTTACTCTCAAAAAACTCCATATATAAATAACTTAGGAGGGGGGATAAAACAGTTACCCATAGCAGGACCAAATTTTGTGGTTTGATCATTCATATATATATATATATATATATATATATATATATATATATATCAAAACCCAAATGATTATTGATAAATTTTGTATATATATATATATATATATATATATATAACAAAATTTCACAATAATCAGTTGGGTTTTGATACTGACGAAGACCGCTTGTTACGGTTGAAAGATCTTAACAATGAAAGATCCGGTTGAAAGATCCCATTTGAAATTGTGGTTTGATCATTGATAAATATATATATATCACCCTAAATGCAAATTATGTAAGCACTCTTACAGGGACATTATGAATGGCAATTACGTATGAAGTATAACATACAACAACCAGAATTGCTAATTATATAATAAAGACTATAAAATATATGTTTCTGCGGTTTGAAATCGGTTTTCTGTGGCATTTACTCTCACCCGGGAACTATACTCAAACCCCTAAGACAAGATAAGTAAGTTTTATTATCAAACAAATGATAATAAAGCAAAGATTGATTTATAAATAAATATAAATTTAAGTTTTGATTGATAAAATTTGTTTGAACTATACTTGGGCTATCTTTGAGATCAAGGAAGAAGACTTTGTGTTTAAAACTTGACACGTAATGAAGTCTTTTACATAATAAATCTTTGTTGATGTACAATACCCCTTAAAGATTTTGTGTAAAAGTCCCTAGTTTTTTTTATTTGTTTTCAATTCCTACAATTATATACTATAAACTTCACTTCTGTTCTAGATTTGGAAGGGTTCTTTGTATGTAAATTGTTAACTATTTCATTTAATACTCGTATGTCAACCAGATTAGCGGAGAGTCCTCCGCTATTAACAGATTATGTAAGGAGAATCTTTTACTTTGTCTTTCGTCGGTTTATTGCAGTATGAATTTCAATGAGTGCCGTATATCGTACAGGTAGTTTCAGAACAACAATTTTCAAAGGTTTTTATTAGCACAATGTGATTAAATTTACAATAAAAAAATCCAAGGTTTTGACTAAGATTGGGCTGACTGTCAAGCCGGCTAACACTGTTATCAAATACAGTGTTATTAAGGAACTATGCTTGTTTGGTTTTACAACACATATTATTAATAAAAATATTCCTTCATTCTTATTTACAGCTATTATTTTTACTTTTGTATCTTCTAAAAATATCTCCTAACTCCAGAAGTGCTTGTATTTCTGGTTAAGAATGACTGATAAGTATTTCAGGGTTAGTTATTTAACAACCATTACTCTGTGTTTCATAGCAGACAGTAATAAGTTCAACCACTATTCTTACCTCTTATCTGCAGTAATAAAGTGTACTGTTTTTAAGTCAGGTATGTCAGTAAAATTGAAACAAGATGCTATAAATAAGCTAGAAAGCTTTGAAAATATACCGGCCTTCACCGATATAGTTCAATTTCTCCACGTTTGCCGTTCTCCCAAATTAGTAGTTCTGTTCTAGCATAGCCTTTGAGTTTGTGTGATGGGTCTCAAACATTGAATGGATTATAACAAATCTGGATTGCTCTGGACTTTATTCCGTACGTTTATTTATTTATACAAATTCAAAGACTATCAATTTTAATGCATGCATCTCTATATTTCAAATTGTAACGAAGACGTAATCATTGTTAATCCATAAATATATGTAATTAAGATTAGAATAATTAAGTATTAATAAATAATAAGCAATGTAAACGACTGCATTATCAAAGAGTTTGATAACGTATAAATTATATGTCCGGTTTCTTTTCATTATCACTTGACAGAGTTTATTAACACAATAAGTAAGTAATAAAATTAACAATAAGATGATTGTTTTGAATTGTATTTAGATTAATATTTTGTACATTTTACGCCCACTGAAAATATCTCCAACCCCAAAAGATAGGGGTGCAATCCTTAATTGTGTAGTATTGACTCTTACTGGGGTAAATGGATAACTATGTTTGTTGTATAGAACTCTTGATGACACAATAAAGTATGGTCCTCTTAACTGTATACATTGTATAGAACATTTGATGTTAGAATAAAGTATAGACCTTCAACCTATATACACTGTATACAACACTTGATTCTTAAATAAAGTATAGTCTTCCTAACTGTTTAGATTGTATAGAACACTTAACACCAGAATAAAGTCTAGTCCTCCTAACGGTATACATTGTATAGAACACTTGACACCGGAATAAAGTAGAGTCCTTCTAATTGCATACATTGTATAGAACACTTGACACCGAAATAAAGTAGAGTCCTCCTAACTGTATACATTGTATAGAACACTTGACGCCAGAATAAAGTAGAGTCCTCCTAACTATATATATTAGTTGTTAGAATAAAGTAGAGTCCTCCTAACTGCATACATTGTATAGAACGCTTGACGACAGAATAAAGTATAGACCTCCTAACTGTATACATTGTATAGATAACTTGACGCCAGAATAAAGTATAGTCCTCCTAACGGTATACATTGTATAGAACACTTAACGCCAGAATAAAGTATAGTCCTCCTAACGGTATACATTGTATAGAACACTTAACGCCAGAATAAAGTATAGTCCTCCTAACGGCATACATTGTGTAGAACACTTGACACCGAAATAAAGTAGAGTCCTCCTAACTGCATACATTGTATAGAACACTTGACGCCAGAATAAAGTAGAGTCCTCCTAACTGTATACATTGTGTAGAACACTTAACACCAGAATAAAGTATAGTCCTCCTAACGGTATACATTGTATAGAACACTTAACGCCAGAATAAAGTATAGTCCTCCTAACGGTATACATTGTATAGAACGCTTGACGACAGAATAAAGTATAGACCTCCTAACTGTATACATTGTATAGATAACTTGACGCCAGAATAAAGTATAGTCCTCCTAACGGTATACATTGTGTAGAACACTTAACACCAGAATAAAGTATAGTCCTCCTAACGGTATACATTGTATAGAACACTTAACGCCAGAATAAAGTATAGTCCTCCTAACGGTATACATTGTATAGAACACTTAACGCCAGAAAAAAGTAGAGTCTTTCTAACTGTATATATTAGTTGTTCGAATAAAGTGTAGTCCTCTTAACTGTATATATTAGTTGTTAGAATAAAGTATAGTCCTCCTAACTGTATAGATTGTATAAAACACTTGACTCCAGAATAAAATACAGTCCTTCTAACTGTATATGTTAGTTGTTAGAATAAAATATAGTCCTCCTAAACTGTACACATTGTATAGAACACTTGATGCTAGAATAAAACATAGTCCTTCTAATATGAAGAGGTTGAAACAATGGAAATACCAATGATTTTTCCGGTTAAGTTGAAAAGGTCTAACCAAAACAATTGGCAAGCTTAGTGGAGCTGACGCTAATCTAGCGCAGCGCCTGTCCCTGTGAGCATTGGCAAACATGTATTCAGCAGGGCGCTTTGTGCCATCTCTCATTTCACTTCGAAATAGACTCCCTTCACCCCAAAACAAACACCTTCGCCCACTCATCTCTCTGCCCTTTAACAACGGCTCTTCTTCTTACCCTTATTTTGAATATTGTAATTCTTTAAATCATTCAGATTAATAACTTTATTCCAACTGTAAAACATATTCAATTTGAAAGCTATCAACAAGTATAGTTCATCATAAAATAAATTGTATAGCAGAAAATTTGTTTAAAAAATTATGAGCAGTTGTTTAACTTAAAAAAATAAATACTAATAGATACATTATTTATATCATATTAGCAAATATAAATCACAGAATAATTCTGCTATTATTATTATGATATCATATTCGTTATTCCTTTGTTTCTTTTATATTTTTTTTTATTGCTTTATAAAGCTGTTCTCATCAATATAAATGTATCTATAAAGCTTATAAGATCTCACATAAACAGGTTTTTGACTCTAACAGCTTGTAACGGTTCAAAGATCATAGTATTTTTTCCCTTTTCATATTGTGGTTTGGTCATTGATTTATATATAAAAGTATTGTTTTCTTGACCAGAATCGCTAATAAATACTTTCTTCTTCTCGGAATTTGGTCATAGTTACTTATTTGAAACTTTTTTTTTGTCCATTGCTTTTGGGTTTCTAGCCCTGAGGATGTCGTAAAATAAAGACAAAACGTTGGCAAAAAGATCATTTCAAATAATTAACCCTAACCAAATTCCGCGAATATATATATATATATATATATATATATATATATTATATATATAATCTTTAACACATAGGAATAAACACAGAAAGTCACTACAGAACTCACTACGATATTTCGACATTTGTCATCATCGGGATGAAGTGCAAAGTACTCGCGTTGAGAAGCAAACTGCTACTCAACTATATATATATACTACTACTACTAATGCTACTATCTATATATATATATATGTTCGAACCACAATATGAAAAGGGAAAACAAGACTAAGATTAAGTTAAGTTTAATAAGTTAATCTTAATCTTAGCTAAGATTAAGACTAAGTTTCAGTTGGGTTTTTGACTCTGACGAAGACAGCTTGATACGGTTGAAAGATCTTAGTCTTGTTTTCCCATTTCATATTGTGGTTTGATCATTGATTGCTATTTCACGTGTTTATGTGAAATCTTTATATATATATATATATACGCGAGATCAGTATATATATACGCGAGATCAGTATATATATACGCGAGACGGTCTCCAACCGTCTCCGTACCAGTGCCCTCTCTGAACTCTCCTGAAGACGGTTCAACTGAAAATTAGAGTCTGTAAGTTTGTGTTTTTAATTTCTCTATGTTTTTTTATGTACATTGAACTGTATATATATATATATATATATATATATATATATATATATATATGAATTAAACACCACAATAAAGAAATATATATTAATTACAATGCTCTAAGACCTTTCGTTACAACATCATCAGAGAGCTAAATGAACCAAACGAAAAATATAATAACAAGTTAACCTGGTTGATTGAAGTCTTCAGGATTGCTGGCATCCCTGTCTGAATTTAACGTTCCTAAAATTGAAGGAGTCTTGATCTGCTTACTTGCTTCTTTTATTAATATTAATATTATTAATAATTATGAATAAAAGAAATAAGTAAGCAGATCAAGGCTCCTTCAATTTTAGGAACATTAAATTCAGACAGGGATGCCAGCAATCCTGAAGACTTCAATCAACCAGGTTAAGTTGTTATTTTATTTTATGTTTGGTTGATTTAGCTCTCTGATGATGTTGTAACGTGTGTGTGTGTGTGTGTGTGTGTGTCTGCCTGACAGAGAGATAGTGAGAGAGAAAAAAGAATGAGTCCTGAGCGTGTTTGAGTGAGTGTGTTATGTGTATGTGTGTTAGACGGAGAGAGTGGTACATGTAAGAGTGAGTGAGATAGGAAGTGAAAGACCGAGTGATGTTCTGCCCTGGTGTCTCTTCGTGTAAAAGATATTAATTAAGTGAGAGAGGGTGAGTTAGTTTGTTATTTGTGTATGTGTGTGTTTATTTTTAGTTATGTGTATGTTATTGTAAAAAATGAGATTTTATCAAATTTGAATCAGAAGAAGAAGGTATAATATGTGTTTATATTTTACATCAAAGGTAAATTTGATTATTCATGTTAAATGTTATAAATAATCTACGACTGGAGAATGATGAGTGGTATCAGGTGTCGAAGGTTTTAGACAATGCAGATTGTTCCGCTCGAAAGAGCTGTTTGAATACGGCAGTAAAGGATCAATAGAGACACCAAAATAGCAGGATAAAAAATATTACTAACCACTTTTTTTTTTTAGTATCTAGCTATCTGAATACTTCAAACTATGTAACACAATTGTAGTAACTTTGTTATATATGAAAAATTTATTTTGTATATTTAGAGTTAAATAAAAAAAAAATGATATTACAGATATATCATTCAACAGTTTTTATAATTTTGCCGTTCTTAGTGTTGCCGTCCCAACAGGAATTACTCTGTCCACGAATCGATTACAACGGAGAAACAAGAAGGAGTAAAACTGTAAGAGTTTTATATCAACTATCATTAGAAATGTTATTTAAGAACTAGCAAACGTACCCGTCTTTAACGGAATCAAAAATTCTATTATACTTGCTATTCCAAAATATCAATTATAGTATTATATATACTAATACTATAATTAAAAATTATAGAATAGTAGAAAATACCATTATTAGTACAGTGTTAAACAAATGCCTCTGTATACACCACATTAGCTGTCTGTCCTTCAGGTTCACGGAAGAACAAACAGTTGGAACCTCTGACTCTTGAGCAAGTAAACTATAGTTGACCATGTGAGAAAAACTTGGTCTCGCTAACTTGAATTCCTGCGTTAGATAAAGTCTCCCTTTGCGACTTAGTTAACGTCATTGCGAAATAGACTCTGACAGGACATTGCAATCATTTCAACGGAAACAGACAGTGGCTCAGAATCAATGGTATGTGTGGTATACACACAGACTCCCCAATACCACATACAGTCATTATGTCCGCCTCTATGGCATATCTGTGTAGAGCACGAACTCAGAGTCGTGTCCCGTTGCACAGTTTTGGGGCACTCATGTTTCGTAACATGAAATTTGTTACTGCTACTAAATTGCAACATGATTGGTGCTCCTACTTTAAGTTTTTACTCATGAGCAGGTAGTCCAGGAGAAATAAATTCAGAGTCAAGAAATTGAATTAGATAATAAACTGCTTCTTCATCACTAATCAAATCTCTTTACTGACTTGTAAGTTCTTTCCTCGGTAGAACTTGTTTGTTGATTTTTCCTGCCTGTTCGTATTAAGAGTTGGGAATTGCTCGTTTACAAAACTATTTATTCGTAATAGATAGTACATCCTCAACTCTGGGAAACACCTTTTCAAAGATGTCAAATACGCAATATGCTCAAATGAAATTAAAATCAACTAACAATACCTACTTGCCACACCTGTGTATTTTCAAAACAAACTTGTCTGTGAAGATAGGAAAATACGCTTAAAGCCCTATAACTTCGTTTCTGTACTGAATTATGAATATATTTAGAGCCCGTATTTTAAGTTAGTCATACACAAATCCAGTGTCAAAGTTTCAGCTCACCATGTCTTATGGTGGCTGAGTTTACTTGTGACAAACGTTTTTGCTTTAAACGTCCATAACTTCACTTCTACGTTGAATTTCCAATCAAGTCAGAATCTATATTTTAAGTTAGACCTACTCAAATCTACTGTAAAAGTTTCAGCTTTATATGTCTTATGGTAGCTGAGTTTACTTGTGACAAAGTTTTGCGGACAAAAAGACAAACCGACAGAAATTTTTCTAAGGGTGGATTCGGTTTCTCCAATGTATGAAACGTAATGAAAACTTGAAATGAGTCAGTTCTAAGCAATGTACAGACAAAATCATTATTTTATTTATATAGATTGCAATTAAGAATTATATTATGAAAGTATTTAAGATATAATCAACTGCTATATGAAAACGAATAATGATAAAAGTGGCATCTATAACAGCGCGAGAAGTTTTAAAGAAAGAAGTACCGTCGTAAGGGACAACATATCTATTACAAGAACAAATATGTTGCTTAACATATGAATAAAAAATCAACATATTCAATAAGTGACATATCAACATATGTTAATAAAAACCTGTAGCCTATTCTCAAATATAATTAAACATAAAATCAAAAAAGTCTCAAATTATCCTAAACTTTTGGGATATAGGAAGAGCTTTTGATAGCACATCCATACCACCCATTGAATCAGTAGGAATATATAGTTGCATTAATCCAGAAACTTTAAAATGGATGCCAGCGTAAAGAATAATTAGTGCGACTATAGGATTTTACAGGAAGCGATAAAGTATTACTAATATCACCTGGATTGAAAGCTTCCTGACTTCAATAAATTCGTTTCAGTTTGGTATACTGAGGAGTCAGGAATTAATAAAGAAAGTAAGAATAATATTAACTCTCATGTCGGTGTCTAGAAACAAAAAAAAAATGGATGAATTAGACATAGACTGTTTGTAAAAGGTTTTTAGCAATTGATGAATGGATGAAAAAGAAACCAGATACAAGGTGGGTACAACAACTGAGTTTAATTTATTTTAAAAACTTATTCCAACTAAACTTGCATTTCCAATAAAATCAACAGAGTAATTTATGAATATATTTAGAAAATCTAACCGAGTTTTGTTTTTTAACTACTATTCATGCAAGATACAATTAAAATCATCCGAATAATGCAGATTCTGTCTGGAAGTAGAGAAAACCTTTGATCACATTCTATTCGGCTCTATTTGATTTGATTCTATTTGAAAAGGAAATAATCTCCTTAAAAAGAATTGTAGCATTTTTAAAATTTCTAGTAAACCATACTTATAATCAGCAGAAGTGAAAGAATATTTTTTAATGATAATTTTGAAGTTGTAAAGAAATTAAAATCTAAAGCTCATTTTAAACACGACAAAGGGAAGATGTTGTAGGGCTGCGTACCAGTTCGATGAGTCTCATTACCGTAAGAAGTTTAATCCTAATAATAATAAGAAGTCTTTATAATAATAATAATAAATAATATTATTATTAATAATAATAATAAGGGGTCAAAGTTTTTTAAATCATTATTACCTACAAAATGGTAAAATCAACAGCTAAAGAAATAAATACATGCATATTATTATTGCCACTGAGATTAGAATGATATATATTATTAATATGGCAAACCGTCATACCTCGTAAGATGATCTTGGGGTCGTTGGAGCGTCTCCGGACGTTGTTCATCTTCGATCGCAACTAACGTTATCAAGATTAAGCTGTTATCAAGAGGGTTAGTAATCAGTCAAGTCCACTGCTATCCTGATATTATTATTTTGATTTCATTTAGTTATTTTTGATTTTAGTTTTTAGCTATTATCTAGTTTTGATTTTTTTATATTTTTTACTTTACTATAAGTAAAGTATAGTGATCGTGAAAAAATTCGATCTCGAGATTTTGACGGAATTACATGTTTTGAGGTCCCAGAAGTCGTTTTATGACGTTTTTACGATGATGTCTGTGTGTGTGTGGGTGGGTGGGTGAGTGAGTGTGTTAGCATTGCTTGTTACCACGCTACGGTCCAGAATCTTTGATGGATCAAGTTGATATTTTACACAAAAATGGGCCTCATAGGGAAAAAGATCCCTATTGTTTGGGAAGAATTATGCATGATGGGAAAGTCACTTTTTTTGCCAAAAACCGTTTTTTTTTAAACATTTATTTCTCCTAAACTACTAACCCTAGAGTTTTGAGATTTTGACATTATCTTTGAGGTTACAAATGGAACAAACGAAAAATATATTCAGAATTTTAAAACAACAAGAAATATTTTTTTTTCAATAAAATGTACAAATTTTGACTTATAAATCAATCTCAAACCTTGTGAGAGCGATACAAGCCATACTGTTTGAGGGACAAGAATGAAACTATGCCTATAAATAGAACATTATATGGACAATGAGTTGAGATATTTTTTTCTAAAATTACATTCGCTAAAGGGGCGTTAGAGTACGATTTGTGTTTTCAGAAAATGTTTTTTTTGACGCTAAACGGCTCGTTAAAAAATTATGAAAATTTGACCAAAAATGGAACAAAAAATTAGCAATTCATAAAAAAAAATCATGAAGTTTCAATTACGGAAAAGAGCAATAACGATATAAAAACTCTTTGTTTATCCTAGACTAAGAGATCACCTGCTATACTTGTCAAATTTTTTGTATTTTTTTACATTGTTTACATTGACTTAGAAATTTTTTGAGCGAATCCACTGAGATAAAATTGATGTTTCTAATGGAAAAATGAAAATATATTATTGACTTATAAGAGATGTAAGAGGAATAATATTGTGCAGGTAAATGATAACACTCATTAAAAAAAAAATCGCATATATGTTATTTGACAAAGGGGAAGGAAAATGATCTTATTAAATAATAAGAAGCCATAAAATTCCCAGTATAATAATTCTGTTAAAAACCAAAAATGTAAAAGATAATTCAAAATATAAATCTTTCGTTTAGAGATTAATAACTGTAATTATCGTACATCTTTAATTAACAAATCAGCTTAAAACAACATTTTCTTCGCTGTTTAAGATGTTTTTCAGAGAAAAAAAGGGTATTTTACTGTTTTAAATTTGAAAATTTTACATTAATATTCAATGTAGAAGGATGTTAAGTAAACGATGTAAGAAATCTACTGGCTATTTGAACAATAGCCATGTTCTCTTGTAGGATAATATTTCGTTTCAAGAAATGTTCACATTGGTTTTTCAAAAATGATATTACTGGTGTAGTTATACTAATGAAATTGTTTGCAAATAATAAATTATTTGTGATGTACAAAAATAAGCTTATAAATTGATATGTCCTTCAATCACTATCTGTACTACCTCACGAATGCAATGCTAATAATTATATCCCATTTAGATATTTATGTTATGCTTAAATGATACGTTATGTTTTATATACTCAAGAAATTTGACATTGAGTTACTTATAGTAAAGTAGAGTGTAGGCCACTCCAGATTTTTAACTTCGTCATACTGTCTGTCTGTCCAGTCGTCTTTATAACAGCTGAGTATGTTAGTTGCAATCGAAGATGGACAACATCCGAAAGCGCTCCAACGACCCCAAGATCATCTTACGAGGTATGACGGTTTGCCATATTAATAATATAAAACAAATAAAATCATTCAATTGATTATCTGTAAGTTTAATAATATTACCATAGTGTTTAATATACTTTTATCACAACAACTAAAATAAAAGAAAACAAAAACTCAATTGATCGTAAACGAGTTGATGTTATGTTTACTTATAGTTTTTTTTAACTTTATTTTACATAGTCACAAAAACGTAAATGTAACATTACCAGTAACAATGTTGAAAGAAAAATTGCACATGGAAGTAGAAGGGAAGAAATAATTCAGCGATTATACTTCTTGGTGTGAAAGAATATTAGAAATTTTGTGTGAATTGAACCCACGCCCTTGCCATTGGAAGAGGTCCAGCGCGCTATCGTCTGAGCCCCGGGGACTTTTTTTGTTTACTTATATTAAAGTTGAGATACTACCAGAAAAATTTTTACCAAACGTAAAGATTTTCCAGATTTTATTAATTGGGTAAAATTTAAAGTAGTAAAAATAACAGTTCTTCATTTGTACATTGGCCGAAGATAGAAAAGTAGTTATTGCAAAATTACTCTCTAGAAAGACGTTTTTAACTAATTTGTTGTAACTTCGACATTATAATGGTCAGAATATCCGTGTATGTATCAGATTATTTCTTATTCATAAATATTTTTTTAGTTGATTTTAAAAAGAAAAATATGGAGAACGCCTAGAAAATTTAGTATAATATTTTCTGAATCATCATAAAGATAAAGTCTAGCAGAACTAGACAGTCTAGTCGAAGGTTTTGTCCGGTTAACATTGTTGTTCCTTTAAATAATGCATATTTCATTTTCTTAGTTACAAAATTCTTACTTCTGCCCATGAAAAAGGTTTTAAATAAAACCGAAACCTTGGCAAGGAGAGTTTGATTTTTTATCCTGGAAAATTGACCAAACCCCGATTAGAGAACGCACCTCTATATATACGTATATATATATATATATATATATATATATATATAGAGAGAGAGAGAGAGAGAGAGAGAGAGAGACAGAAAGATAATATACTTACTATAACAATTGAGATGAACAATATGCTAATCAAATAGGGTATTTAAAGTATTTTGTTGAGTTATTTAGGTTGTTTTAAAATTTAGGTTTTAAGTACCAGTCATACCTCAAATTTCTTAAAAATGTAATATGCAGTAATTAAAAACTCGAATGTATTTTGTTGGAAGTATTTTAGTTTAATGGTGGTATTGTAAGACGATGTGAACATGGGTGTGTGTGAGACAGGTGGGTCTGATTGACTAGTCATAGTGGAGGGATTCACGAGATCAAAGCACATACGACTCGGAAATATCTCTTGTACTACTGATATATGTGATTTAGTGAAATATTACTTCTCTATATCTCTCGTATAACTTCCTCAGAAACTTCTGGAAAATGTCATCTTTATTTTTTAAATAGGTGATTAAGTTTTAAATAGATTTAATTATTTTTTTAATGTTACATTAGACTAAATTAAATTTAACGATAAAATATTAATTTTAAAAGTTTTTTAAAGTCTATGAGGTTGACGAATTTTTTAAAGTTTTGAAAGAGTTCACTATTTTGCACTGTGGTGCTATTAGCTGGAAGCCAGTCATATCCAGTTGTTATTGTCAATACCATAAAACTTTGTCACTCTTGGTCTAGAATTTGGCAGCTGAAGAATATATGGGACCATGTCTGTGGTGATACAACATTGCAAGAACACCTATCATTGTCAATGATATTGAAACTATTGAGGTAGGATTAGTTCCACCAAGGTCAGAAAGACCCTGTGTTATCTTGTATGAAAGATCTATGTTGCACTTTGTCCTTTCTTTAATCGTGGGAAAGAACGACTTCGTATGCGATCCGATTTTATAACAAGTATTCCTTAGTTTAATATCCAAACATCGTTTTAGTATATACTAAAAAGTTTTAGTATATACACTAAAATATTCTTTTCTTTATTTTCTAACTAACTATACCTTCCCTATTAATTCTTACTCTCTTTCAACTCTTTATGTAATATATCTTTTCTAGTTTACTATTAATCTTAAATATTATTATTATTAATTATTATTAACATTATTATTATTATTATTATTATTATTAATTTTCTTAATCTATTTATTCTCTATTAGTCCAGTTATACCGTTGACCTTTCAACTGTTTTATTCTAACTGCTTGTTTCTTGTTCATTTTTGACCTTTGACCTTCTCTTTATATTAACCTGTACTATCCTTTTAATCTATTTATAGCAATGACTAAGCATGAGTCATCGATTTTAATTTAACCTTTCACTTGGCTAACTCCTTTTCCAGTTGAACCCTGTTAGCAGGAGGTTAGTTCGTAGGATCGAATCTCTCAGTCTTAAGATCGTGAATGCTGAGACTGCGGTTAATTTTAATGATACTTGTTTAAAAGAGGTTCTGCTGCCTATTTATACCAATATATATGTATATATATATTCAAGTTGAAAAACAAAGGAAAGCAACACACACAGAGAAAGAGACGCACTTTCAAACTCAAATTTTCGTATGATCCGTCTTCAGGAGAAGGGAGTTTTGGGTTTCTTGCCGTTGTGGTCTGTAATGTGTCTATGAATTTTTAGAGAAATTCCCATCCACCCACCTACATAGAGACAGAGACATACTCGAAAAAACGTCAAAAAAATAAGTAAAATCAAAACTTTTGAATAATTTCAAAATTTTGTGGTAAAATTTTTTCATTATTAATCAAATTACTTTCTCAAGTAGCCTACATTCAACTGTAATATAAGTAATCACAAAAATTTACACTAGTCCACAATTGGAAGAGTTTTGCTTTTATTTTAATATATCCGCCATATAGACGTAATATCAAACTCTAAGATAACTTATGAAGTTCATAGATAACCAATTTAATGATTTATTTTTTTTATTTCTTGGTGCTATATCCATTTTATTAGTTCTAACAAACTCGAAATCTTTGATGCAGAACAATTGAGATATTATTGTTATTATTAAACTAAGAATATCAGCCAATATATCTGGCACATGGCTTTTCCAGTTTGGTCTATCATTTGAGGAAACTCGAAGGTATGTGCAAACCCTGAGAGTTCTAGTTTAGCTTTCTGTAATAATCAGGTCAGAATAAAAAAAGTTCATTTTTTTTTAAAACAGATTCTGTTGATTTGTCCTTGTTAAAGGTAAGTTGTTCCTTGTGCATAGTCTTATTTGACCAAAATTTTCATATTAGTACAGGTAGAAAATTTATCATTTACATATAATTCAATATATAATTAAATAATTTACTGAATATATGTAGTTACATATTGTAAGGTTATGAAATATTCGCAGTAATATAATACCGAATACGATATTTATGTTTGTACACTCATCGTAGATTTGGTATAAATGAGAGTTGATAGGTGGAGTTCATATTTTACAAAGCAATGAATTTTTTAGTTTAAATGCGGGCTTTTCTTTTTGGGCAATATTAGATTATGGAAAACTAATTGCCAATAATGGAAATTAGAGTCTGTGGTCTGTAACGCGTCTATGAATTTTTTGACTCCCATCCACCCACCTATATAGGTACTCACAGACGCTAAATGATTTGCAAAATTTTGAAAATTTTGATTCACAAAGCAAAATCAAAACTTTTGAAGAATTTCAAAATCTTGAGATCAAATTTTTTGTCATTATTACTCTAATTTACTTTCAGTAAAGTTAAAACACACAAAGAACATGTGATTTTTTTATCGTTTTTTATTTAACCTACTTTTTAATTTTTATTTTGAATGACGATATGAAGCATAAAGACGGTAATTTTGGTGAATTTTTATTTACCTACATATATGTTAAAAGTTAAATGAAGTTTAATCTTGTGTCATTTGGGTTTCAAATTAGCAAATAAATTAGCCAACTGAGTGCTCATGCATATGAAAATTTTAAAGACAAAGTAAATAGAGCCCTTCGAAGTTATATAAGGTAAAACTAAATGAGAAAGAAAGGTGTCTGATTTTAAATGAGCAGAGTATGTTGAAAATAGTATTATATATATTATAAAATAATATATATATATATTTATTATAATATAATATATATATATATATATATATATATATATATATATATAGTTCAATATAGAAAAAGAAACAGAGAAATCAAAAGCATACACTTACAGTCTCTAATTTTCGGTTTGAACCGTCTTCAGGAGGGATAAGAGAGGGAAACCAAGCTGGTTCAAGAGACGCTTGGTCTCCAACCGTGTCTGAGCCAGTGCGCTTGGTTTCCCTCTCTTATCTCTCCTCAAGACGGTTCAAACCAAAAATTAGAGACTGTAAGTGTGTGCTTTTGATTTCTCTATGTTTCTTTTTCTACTTTGAACTATATTTGTCCGTTTCGGATCGTATTTCCAACGAAAAAGTGTATATATATTATATATATATATATATTGGAAAACCATTTCTTCATTCAATGAATTTAAGAAGAATAATAAACTGTAATAAATATTTTAAACTACTTTGAAAAAGATTTCATTTAATCAGAGGTAAGGTCAATTTCTTGAAAATATACAATTCCTATTCCAATTTATTATATTGAAAACTTTAATTATATCAGTAATTAAATGTAAATCACTTTTAAAAAATTGTAACATTAACTATTTTAAATAAATTTAGTTTAACCTTACTATTACTGTAATGATGTAGTGGTTATTTAAATTCTTTCTTGTTAATACGAAATAGCATTTCAATGTTTACTTTCCTAAAATAATAATTTCATTTCGAAGAATTATAATTATTTTTATGATAATTTAGAAGACTAGTACTAGTACTAGTAAACTAAACAAAATAATATCCATTATTTTGTTTAAAATAAATGATATTTATTTTTATGTGAAATCTCAAATTCACAAATATCAAACCACATATAAAAAAGTATAACATATACTTTTTTGTTATTCATTATATATCATTAATATCAATACAAAACATTAAAGAAAAATTGTTCTTTGCAAAGTATTTTCGATTTAATTTATTTTAGGGCTAATTTTAAAGTAGATGTCACTCTGCTCACGATTTCGGGTTTTCTTCCTCTACTGTAGCTAGTCTATACCCTGAAAGAACTAAAGTTGAATTTGAAAAAAATCAGCTTTTTTAAACATTTAACCGTACTGATTTAGATTTGTTTTTTTAGATCAATAATTTAATTTAATAATTGCATTATGTATTACTCAATATGTGTGCTGGATTATCACTGGTAATAACAATAAATAGTCATATGTAGGCAATTGATTTGCTAGGATTAGAAGAATTATTAAGAATAAAAAAAAAGTTAATTATGACTAGATTTCATAATCAGAAGTATACTCTCAGATGATTACTATACAGTAATATGAGCTGTTATTTTTGAAAGTGGTATAAGTTCATTTTTTTAAGTATCGAAATAATTACAGGTTTGCATTTGAGTTAATTTAAAAATATTGGCAAACGTTAATCTATTCGAGTGATGTTTTTAATACTACACATCTTTAAAATTTATTATGAAAAAATAATAATTTTTTTAAAACATAAACGATTCCCATAGCTCAAAATGGACTTATACCATTTACAAAACTAACGTATTACATAAAATACTAGTAAAAATTACCTACTAGTTTTAGTAGTAATACTGGTTTTTACGAGTAATGCTAGTAAAAACTAGAATAAATTTAAGTCCATGTTTTTATAGAACATTAGCTTTACTAAAATGGATTTTTAATGTAAAGAGTAATAATAAAGCCATTTAAATACTCGAGTAATCAAATTCATTAAGAGTTAATATAAGTTATATTGAAAAAGCAATATGAATAAACAAGTGTATAATATTAATTATACAAAAGACGTTAAGATAACAAAAACAAAAACTTATAATTTTGAAATTATTTGCCTTTTACTACTAGTTTAGTGAAGTATTCATGGCAAATACAGTGCACAGTGCAGTCAAAATAATCAATAATAATTGCAATAAGAAAGTTGTTTCAATTATAACTATTAGGAATGGACTTATTCCACTTTGAAAAAAAATATTTTTGCGGTAACATTTTATAGGAAAACGTTTTTCTTTTACTTTATGGCAAAATCGTGCTCTATTGAATGTATAATTAAAAATATGAAGAGTGATGTCTATATCTTACTAAAATTACAGTTAACTTATTTTTTTTATAAATTGGATTTATACTAATTTAAAAAAGTAACAGTTCATATCTGAAATAAATAAACCAATAAATCAATGAAATGTAAAAAATTGATAAAATGATTGGTAATTATTTCTGATGATGGGTTTGCTTACAGTAGAGGTTACCGTAGGCAGCTCTACTGTAAACTCTGTACTGTAAACTGTAAAATCTGTTTCAACAGATTTTTTTTGGTGAAACTTTAGATTTCAGCTTTATTGAATATCATTTCTGAATTAGGCGGAAATGATATTGGAAGGACAAGGTTATTTGTGGTGATATAAATAGTCGAAAGTAATGACAATATAGCACCGACTTCACAAGGGGGGAAAAAAAGTCCATTTACTGAGCAAGAGCAGGGACAAAAAGTTCCCTTATCTTCGCAAGACACAAAGGACTCTCTCAAACATGCTCTCTATTGTCTAATGAGGTTTTCTCGTTTCCATTTTTGATGAGCGTTTAGTTCTATTTTTTTTTTGTTTCTATAGAATAATTGAAGTATAAAAAAAAGAACATTGACTTATTTTTGTTATGTTGAAAAATAAAAACGTGCAAAACTTTAAAAGGTTATTTGATTCATATTAGTGCTTATTTCTAGAAAAAGCAAATTTAATAGAGTCAACAACAAAGAATAAATATGAAAATTAAAATGAAAGATATTAATAGGTATCCATCTAGAATATTTACTGTCAAACAAATTTTTGAGCTAAACCCCGAGCTCCAAAATATAATATCAAGAATGACCGTTAGCATACCTAAATAATAATACCCAAAGATCCTCTAATTCCAGTAATAAAATAAGTCAAATACAAAAAAATAGATTTAAACTGAAACAAAAATGAATGTATTGAAACAAAAGTTACTTGAATAAGAGTACTGGAAAAAGTTAAATTAAGAAAATATTGAAAAGGTATTTCCATTGTTAACAAAAAACTTTAGTTAACAGCTAATTTTAGTTAAAATACTTGAGAAAATTTGTTTATAAGTACCTTACTAATAACTTAAATACGAAAGGACTGAAAAGTAAAACAAAAGAATCAGATGTGAGACCTTGACTTTTATCTATCCAATTTTCAACTATTAGCCCGGCTTCACAAGGGAGAACAGAAAGGAAATATTATTATTAGTTTCAAAGGTAATTTTTTTTTTAAATTAAGAAATTAATTTTTTTTTTGAAAATTGGAACTTCTTCATGATCTCTATACTTTCTAACGTCGTGCAATCAGTTGTTTTGTGGTATTTACTCATTTTAGGGTAAAAAGCTAATGAAATGGTCTCCACATATAAAAAATATAATGGTATAAACTACACTGTGGTACAATTGTACCACAGACACTCACCCTTGGTTAATGCCTGAGGAAGAACACTATGTGTTCGAAACGCATTGTTTATACCATTAAATTTTTATATGTGGAGACCACTTCATTAGCTTTTTACCATACAATCACTACACTTTACTTATAGTAAAGTAAAAAAAAACATTTAAAAGAACAGAACTAAATTTAAAATAGAGGTAGATAATCATTTAAAACTGAATTAAAAAATATTAAGAAAAGTGAAATAACGTTTGAGATTTGTCCCTGGTCATTCTAGCACCAGAAAGACTGATATCTGACTCTTTAATGCTCTCAAGGTGGCCATGGTGTTGTAATAAGGGATGTGTTTAAGAATTTGTACTCGAAAACAATCATTAAATTTAAATTCGTGAGAGTTAGACAGAAAGGCGTCTTTGCAGACCGAAGGAAGCTCTATGATTGTTCAGATGCAGGGTCAGCTTCATAGAATCCATACCTACATAAAAACCATCACACTGGATACAGTTCAGCTGGTAGTGTTGTTTAGAAATATAGGAAGTTTTGAAAATATATATATTCGCTCAGTCAGCTGCAGCTACTCGCAGGAGTACTTCTACCTGACGACGATGCTAGTTAAAATATTGTAGTGAGTGTTGTATGTCTTTATCTATGTTTTTTCTCCTTTTGTATTGAGTTATATATATATATATATATATATATATATATATATATATATATAAATATAACAGATTCAATAATATATCGACCGTTTGATAGTAAAGGTGTGTTCTCTAATCGGGGTGCGGTCAATTTTCCAGGATAAAAAATCAAACTCTCGTTGCCAATGTTTCAGTTTTATTTAACGAGAGTTTGATTTTTTTATCCTGGAAAATTGACCGAACCCCGATTAGAAAACACACCTATAAATATATATATATATTCACTTAATAAACGGAGAGGCAATCCAAACTGGACACACATTTCGTATATATTTATATATATATATTGGTATAAATAGGCAGCAGATCCTCTTTTAAACAGGTATCATTAAAATTAACCGCAGTCTCGGCATTCACGATCTTAAGACTGAGAGATTCGATCCTACGAACTAACCTCCTGCTAACAGGGTTCAACTGGAAAAGGAGTTGGCCAAGTGAAAGGTTAAATTAAAATCGATGACTCATGCTTAGTCATTGCTATAAATAGATTAAAAGGATAGTACAGGTTAATACATGGAGAGAAGGTCAAAGGTCAATAATGAACAAGAAACAAGCGGTTAGAATAAAAGAGTTCAAAGGTCAAAGGTCAATATACAGTAAAGTATAATAACGGTAAAGTCCATACAGAAAAATCATTATAACAAGATATGCATAAACGAAGGTCTGCTCCCGAAATATACGAATATATATATATATTATATATATAAACTAGATTCACCAAAGGAACACACAGAAAAGAAATCACAGAAACTCACTACTGTATTTCGATGGCCCCGTCATCAGGAAGATAGATATAAGTTGCTCCGAAGACAGGTAACGACTGGCTGATATTATTGAAGGAGCGCTCAAAACAGTAGTAACCAACTTACGAAGGGAGGGAAGACAATGACAGTTAAAAGTAAATGTATATATACATATATTTAAGACATTAACAAGTGTTCTATAAATATCTTACAATCTTGAATATATCAGTTTATTCTATTTTGGTTTATTATTTTTAGTGCAATGGATTAAAAATAATTACATATTATGCTTAAAAGCCCTACTCAGGACACTTAATTAAGCTAAGTCGTTGCGTGCTAAGCATCCGGGTTATCTATTAAAAGAATCACCTAGTTTTTAGAGGAACCAAATTGAAAAGGAAGTAAAATTGAATAATATCATAATAATCTTTTAGGGAAACCCACCAGGAGATAAATAATTTTCAAATTATATAATATATTAAACTTAATTATATATTTCATTATAATTATATTAAATTATTATTCTATGTTATATAGAGTGCTATAATGTACTCTGTAGGGACAATAAACCCAGTCAAATACGAAAACACTCTCCCCTATATTTTAGCAGTTGACTTAAAGAGAACAAATACTCTGAGAAGTACAAAGCAACTCAATCTTACAGGTATTAAAAACAGAACTAAAATAAATTTAAAAAATCATTAATAGAGATATATATATATATAGAAGAATATTGTATCTAGGTGTCAAAACATCTCTAGTCTCAATTATAAATAGTCATTACTTTTAGTTTATTTCTATTTATTTTCTATAGGAATGGAAGTATCTTGATCTCTATCTAGTTTTTCATAAAAATTTACATTAGGGTCCCATGGTTCAATAAAATATTTTAATCGAAGCACTCCACAATCTTAAATAAGGCGGTTGATTATTCGTTCAACTATGACTAACAGATATTCTGTTCAATACTGTGAATATGAACAACATTATGCATGCAATTTGTCTAGAATAAATGTGCGCACCCTGAAGCTAGTGTTTTTAATATCCAAGAATGTGGTTATCAAACATGATTTGAGATGGTAGTACATTGATTACTACATCACCACTGAAAACAAACCATACCTGCTCATCCAAATGTCCATCTCTAGATACTTAATCCAAGCGTCAATCTTTTCCTTCAAAGAAGCTCTTAAATTTTCAACCCTAAAAATTCTTATCTTTCCTAACGGCCTGCTTTTGTGATATCTATATGTACTATGAACAGTGACATGTAACATGTAACATGTAACTTGGAGACCATATAACCTCAAAACCAAATCTTTCAAATGACAGGCTAATATACTAATTGGAAATGCTTTCAAACATCACAATAGTTAAACAGTACTAGATCTGTGATCTGAAACTGCCAATTATACCATTTACTATAGTGAATATACCATTCGCAGAGAAATGTTCGTTAAGCGTCGGTCACCATAGTATCGAAAAGACAAACTACTAATACAATTTATAACCAGTAAAGTTAAGCATTCCTACGTTATCTTATTTAGCTCTCTGTGAAGAAAGTTTTACAGATGCTTAACCCAAAGAGAACATGCGTTATTCTCTAACTTTGACATTTTACTATATTTAATAAATATTTCCCCAAAACCCTATTTTGTACTGGAATATTAAGGTTACTTATAGGAAAGTTGAGAGTAGGCCACTCTAAATTTTGTTGTATTAATTTAGCGTATTCAGTAAGGGAGGTAAATTGTGATACTAAATATATATATATAAATGATCAAACAACAATATTGGGTTTTTGACTCTGACTCTGACCGCTTGTTACGGTTGAAAAATCTTAGTCTTGTTCTCCTATTTCTTACTGTGGTTTGATCATTGATTGTTATTTCACGTGTTTATGTGAAATCTTTATATATATATATATATACAATTAAAAGAAACGGTCCAGCGGTCTTTTTTTAAATAAAATAAATTCAAAACGAAGAAAACACACAGAAAGACACAGACATAACTCACATCGATATTTCGACCATAGTCGTCATCAGGAGGTGTGAAGAGCGAAGAGTCCCGCAGGAAGACAGGGCAGTCGCTGCCCTGTCTTCCTGCGGGACTCTTCGCTCTTCACACTTCCTGATGACGATGATGGTCGAAATATCGATGTGAGTTATGTCTGTGTCTTTCTGTGTGTTTTCTTCGTTTTGAATTTATTTTATATTTATATATATATATAAATGTTTTAAGTAATTAAATAACAACGTAGCCAAATATGATTCTAATTTGATATGAAAACAAAACAGTTTATCGCATAATTGGAGATAGAGTTGTAAAGACTGTTTGATATCAGAAGAAACCAGTTCTATTGTATTGAATATTTGAAGGGGGGGGGGGGGGGGAGAGCTTATAAAGAAAATCATGAATGAGATTAAAATGTATAGATTTTGAAAAGAATATTAAAATCGAATTTGTTTAAGAAAGAAACTTGGAAAGGAGACATACTGAGCTAAAAATAATGTTGTTTAATAAATTTTAAAAGAAAAGGAAGTAATTATAATTGGAATATTAATTCCAGAATAAATTTAGTTCTTTTGATTTAGCTTTTGTTCATTCTTTGGCTTCTCATTCTAATGGTTTTTAGAGAATTTTTGATTAGCTTCTTTGCATGACTATGAAAAGAAAGAAATATTAACGATCTTATATATGAAATATTAATGAAATATTATGGCATTTTGTGTAACTTATATAAAATTTTGAATATCAATGCTTCTAAATAAGCATTCTCACTAAGATGATCTGACAATTTTTATCTGCTCAAAGTTAAGTGATTCCTGTAAGAATATCAATATTAACTTATTACAGCTACATCATAATGAAATGCGACGTTGGTATCACAGAGAATGTTAGTAAAATCATTGTAAAAATATATTGTCTGACTTCGTATCTTTTCCTTAACCAGTTTCGGTTGACAATGGAAGAGTTGCAAAAACAGTCAAGACGTCAAGTATACGGTGTATGAAAATAATAATTTAATCAAAAGAAAAAAAAAATTAGAAAAGATTTAAACAGAGTAATAACAAATAGATTTATAATGGAATGTAAAGCTTCTAAAGGCATGTGGAAGTCTTATAAGCAATGTTATAAAATATTCAAAAAAAAAAAAAATTAAGGAAGAAGATATAAACCTCCAATGTTCAATACTAAGGATATCTTATTCACATAAAAGAGTTAGCCAGATTTTAAATCGTCCTAAAACTAGCTTTGTAGTACCCAGTAAAAGATTTTAGATATTTCTTTCAAATCATTAACAACTGTATTCTCATTGCTAGTCATTTCAATAAACAGGAAGATGGTCAGCAAGTCGTCTGCCTGTAATAAAGTTGAGCATAGACTACTCGAAATATTTTTTCAATTAATTGAATATTTCAATGTTATAACTTAAAATGAGTTGTAAATAATTGTAAATTTTCACAGAGTAGTTAGTAAAAAAGTAATATTAAAATTAATTTAAAAATTTAGGCTTACTGGTTTCTAAAGAGCATTGGTTTCATGTATAGGAGGGCTCCTAGTGATATATTACAGTAAAATGTAGAATACTTCTAATAAGCATTTTCACTAACATAATCTGACAATTTTTTCTGCTCAAAGTTAAATGATTTTTTAATGTTATTAAAAAATGTGTATCTGTATTTTTGTAATGTAAAATAAAAATTCCAACATTTTAAGAAAACTCTGACTTTAAATAACAGTTTATTTCACTGTAAATTGAAAAACAAATTGAATTAAACATGATGTTGAGATCAGAATCCAAAAAATCTCATATATCTTCTTACCTTAAATTTATAAAAATACAGTTTATAAAGGTTCTGGTCTTTATTGTCGGTTAGACGTGTGATATAATTTTTGATTAACTCTATTCTTCGACCATATTAAATATTGCAATTTGTATAAATAGCTATTTTTTAAAATTTTACCCGCGAGTAATACATTTAAAGACATAAATGGGTTTTACGTTGATGGCTCTCGAATTCTACTCAGTCATCTTTTGGTAAAGATAGAGTTGCTTTGTTAATCAGCTTGAAAGTTTAGATTAAGGGATAGAATAATAAATAGGGAGCAGTTTGTGACTGGCCGACTCTTTTGTTGCGCTCAACACTGGGCAAGAGCGAGATTGTGGTAGACTGATTAAGCTTCTTTTTGAGCTATATTTCACCATGCTTCAGTGCTCAATCTAAAAAAAAAACTGTTTAATAAAAGAGTACATTGATTGCACCTATTTCTCTTCCAGTATCATTTAGAAATTTCTTCTTGTAGATTAAGAACTCTTACTTTTTAAAATGACTATTCTGAAAAGTTCACATTTATGAAATAGTTGATTAAAAACTGGTGACAACCGGTGTCTTGTTTTTCTTTCTTAATCCAATGAAAGGGGGACAGGTTAGCTCAGTGGTTAACGAACTCGCTTCTGAACTGTTAGGACCAGGGTTCGATTTCCCCCCCCCCCCCCCCCCCTGGCACACGATTTATTCAAGCCGGAGGTGAATAAATCTGAGTACGTCGTCACTCGGAGAAGGACGTTAAATCGTCGGTCCCGTGCCTCTACAATGTCAGGTACTCGTTAAAGATCCCTACTCAAACTGCTCTTGAGTTAGGCAAAGTTTAGTACTCCCACTGTAGAATCAATCTTCATTCTTCATTCTTTGTGTATGGTATCACAAAGGGCCAATACTCGGCATACGTATGTTCTCTAGTGGGACTACCACTGCAACCTGACCTAACCTAATCCAATGTATGAGCATACAAAGTGAAATATCTTCAGTTTATACATGTACGACTGAAGATAGAATCCAATTCTACCATTTCAGGAAAACTCTGACTTTAAATAACAGTTTATTTCACTGCACATTGAAAAACAAATTGAATTAGACATTATGTTGAGATCAGAATCCAAAAAATCTCAACAGAGTAATTCCGGCGTTAGTGAATACGCATTCTACTTGGTTATACCTTTAGGTGGTTAAGCCTATGAAAAAGGTTTTCAGTAACAACCGAAAAGTTGGCAATGATAGTTTAATTTGGACCTGAAGAACTGACTGAGTCCTGATAAACTTTTATTTTATATGTTTAAGGACATTTAGTTTCGTTTATCTTCCCAGTATGTAGTTCAAGGAATATTCTGAAATTGAATAAAGAAAAATTAAAACCCGTTTAAAAAACACATTTAAAAAACCCGTTGCAGTTTACACTCAACTTTATTGAAAGTATTTACCAATGTTAACTATCAATGGATGAAACACAGTTTAGTTAGTAGTTATATTTACTAACTAACCTGTATTTAATTCTAAGGTGGTGCAATCGGTTATGATGTGGTATTTACTCATTGTAAGGTAAAAAGCTAATGAAATAGTCTCCACATAGAATATAAAAATATAAATTATAAATATAAAAATTGAAGTTGTACCACAGACACTCACCCTTAGTTAATGCCTGAAGTAGAACACTACAGTGTTCGACACGCGTTGTTTATACGATTAAATTCTTATATTTGGAGACTATTTCATTACGTTTTTACCCTACAATAACTAAACTGTACTTCTTTCATTGAAGTAGAGTTTAATAGAGAACTAGAGAGGGATAATAATAAATTAATGAACCACAATTCATGAAATTCTTACAGAGATTATTAACGTGAAGACAATTACAATGAAAAATTTCAAGTCCTTAGAAAGGAATAGCGATAGTCATATGAGAATAAGAAGTTAGTTATGGTTTTCTTTTTTTTGAAGTACGATAAAGTACCTTTGCCATGTAGAAATATTGCTCAAAAAGAAAGTTATTGGTATCAGAATATAATATTAGACAAAGGAATATAATATTAGATCAATTTCATAAACTTTGGTGAAAAAGTGAAACTTTTAGAATAATTAGAAAAGTTGGATAGAAATCAACCAATCCAGCCACCCAAAAAAGGAGACAATAAATATTATCATAATGATATCAATGATCCTTGAAACGTATAAATCTGTCAAATTAAATCCAGTTTTTTTTTATTATCAATATATTTTGTTGACAATTACGTGAAGTAACACTGTTGATATATATCAGATTACCAGAGATCAAACAAGCCTTCTGTTTCATAAAAATTAAATATTTACTGAATGTACATTTCATTCTCTGAGTTTTTATATGAATGAACTGTTTAAATTACGAGGACATAAAAAAAAAACGTTTAAAATTTATTCGAAAATAATAAATTAATTATAACTTTGCTTTAAAGAAATTCTAGTGAAATTTTATTTTTTCTGCAATTTGAAGTTTTTTACTTGCTTTGATTTTGTCCTCTATTATCTTTAAACAAGTTGAGTGGTTATTATTGAACAACCTAAAATCTAATCAATAATATACATTTTATTTCTTTTAAAGTAGTACAAGAAATCTGGAATGAACTACACACAACTTTACTATAAGTGAACATCATATCTAAGTCATTGTCAATCAATTGAGTTGTTGTTTTATTTTAATTTGTCTTTTGTATGAAGATGATCATCACCGTCTTGAAGAATTTATCAAAATTTTAGGTAACTCATTTTTTTTTGTTTTGTTATCGACATAACCATTTCAAGAGTTATAATAAAAATGAAATAATTGATCTAGAACAATCAAACATATTATCATTATTAAGATTAAGCTAAGTACTTGAGGTTCATCAGACTCCTGCGCAGCTCGTCAACATCCCACGTATCCAGCAACCATTTTTCCTTTTTTAAAATCAGCTGTTGATTTTAATTACTTTACTGAATTTTATATATGCAGCTAAGCAATTATTTTTCACTTCATTTGGTCATATTTATGGTTTACCAAATATCTTTATCCTCTTCAAGGCGGTTGCCTTGCATTCAGATTGAATGTTAAGACAGGATTCCGCCTTTTTCAGACAGATTGATTATTCATATGATGCTAACTTTACATTGAATATGTAGCAGTATAGAAGATTAATTGCTTTCATATATTCTACTTATATTAATAAATCCTATCTCTTAAGATATGATATTTTCTTATAAATATAAACGTAGTCGCAATGAGTTTTGAAATTAAATTAGACAGGGTTGTTGTACCCTGTTTTGATTCACCGGCGTTCCCAAGCCTTCCGGCTACCACACCGTAAAAAGAAAACCAGGCCGACACTTGATACGTGCTACCCTTTCGTCACCCCATGCTTACCCACAAAGCATGGGGCGTCCGAGGTGGACCTCGCGGAGGCGAGCAGCACGATACTACATCACGCAACAGACATGAAACCGCGCAACAGTGCCAAAGTCAACCGTATTATAACTTAAAGAGATTAAACCATGACACTTGAAAGACAGATGGGTAGTTAATTGATTAAGACTACAATTCCTAGGGGTTCAGGGATATTCCCCCTAGAGCGAACTTACTGACTAGAGTTGTTGTACCCCCCTTATATCTTATTCTTTCTTCTTTTTTCATCCATTCGATTAAATTCGTATGTCTACAACACTTTCTAAAGTTAGCATTTCCCTCTAGTTTCCTTGTTTCCAGGTAACCACATGAGAGTTAACTTATTTTTAATGGACTCATTTAATTCATGATCCGTCACTATACGAGACTGGAACCATTTTTACTTTACTATCAGTAAAGTATAGTGATCAGGAAAAAATTTGATCTCGAGATTTTGACAGATTTAGATGTTTTGAGGTCCCCAAATTTCTTCTATGACTTTTTTTCGAAGATGTCTGGATGCGGTGTATAATGTTTGTGGAGACGCTACAGTCGACTATGTCCATTCGACTATATTAATATTTTACACAAAAATAGGTCTCATAGTTTAGATGAACCCTATTTTTTGGGAGCAATTATGCATGATGAAGACACTTTTTTGTCAAAATGTGTTTTTAGACAAGTTTTTTTAACTCTAAAATCTTGAAATTTTGGCATTATCTAGGAAGTGACATAGGCAATAACTGAAAAAAACTCAAATTTTTAAAACAACTGAAAATTTTTTTTCAATAATATATAAAAATTTTGACTTATGATTGATTCAATCTGAAAGCTTATGATGAGGATACAAGCCAGTCTGTTTGACGGGTCTAAATGAAATAATACTCAAAAATAGAGTATTATGTGGGAATTGATAAGTATTTAGAGTATACTTTCCATGATATTATGGATTTGTCTTAGAAAATGCTCTGATCAATCTATGTAGGTCACTCTGGGAGAAAACTTTATCAGATGTAGATTTCCGTTCTATATTACAAAACGGATACCAAGTGTAAGCTAATTCTTCAAGTTGTCACGAAGTTTGACGTTATGTTTACTTATAGTAAAGTTGAGTGTAGGCCATTCTTGATTTTTATTGAGCAATCATATCTTGATGGTGGAAGTGTTATCAATCCTTACCCACCACTCAGCAACCTGCCACCAGCCAATAAGCCAGACAAATCTGAAAGGTTGTTGGTTCAGAAATCTATTGCCTTATGGTGAAATAAGTTCAAATCAATTATATGAAAGACATGTCACAATTAATAATTAGGCTATCCAATCATGATTTAATTCAATTTCGTTACACAAATCAATACTGTTTGTCAAACTGTATGCAACTGTAATAGGCAATAAGACTGTCCATCACTTACAAATATAAACAAATTCGACAAGTATAGCAAGTGATCCATTATTCTAAGATGAATTTTCAGTTTTTATAGATATCCTTTGCTGTAATAAGAATTTCATGAAATTTTATTCCTTAATTTCTAATTTTATGTTTAGTTATTTTATAAAATTTCATTGCTCTATATCAGCGGTTCTCAACGTGGTCCACATGGACCCCCAAGGGTCCACAGAGGATTACTGGGGGTCCATGAGGAAAGTAGTATTCTGAAGGTTCATGACACGTGGTTAGAGCTCTATGTTAAGTTTAAATGAATTCATCAGCAAACCAAAAATAAATCAAAGCGTAGTAAGCTTTGGCCGTACAATATTCAAACATAATTAAAATATAAGGCCTAATATCCTCGTCAGTTTGTTAAAATGTTCCAATGTTTTAAAATTTTCTATTGCTCTTCTCTTTATGGTACATTCAAAATTGATTCTGTTACTATTTATTTCAGGATACTTTATAAAATGTTATTGAAGAAATATTTTATTATTGTTTTAAAAACATTTCTGTATTTTCGCATGCGTTGTAGATGTAATGAAATTATTTCATAAATAACGATATTCATTTACCTATAAACAAATATTGATTTATAAATTCGTATAATTATGTTTTTTAAGTATCCAAGGGAGTGGGGGTCCACAAGTAGCTTCTAGGGGGTCCAAAAGTAGATTTTAGGGGGTCCACAAGCAAACAAAGGTTGAGAACTTCTGCTCTATATTAACCAATTTTGGGTTAAGGAATCATTTTCTGAAAACATAGAATGTACCATGCCCCCTCTTCGGTTAATATAATTTTGAAAAAAGTTATCTCATGCCGCTCATAAAGCTCTATTTTTAGGTATAATTTAAATTTGATCCATCAAAGAGTATGATTTGTTCAATTGAAAATAAAGCAGTAACATTTACATTAATTAACATTAATTAACACTTTCTATTCAAAACGAATACTTTTCTTTCATGAAGCTGATTTGTGTGGATATGAATTTCTTTAATTTTCCGTTACGAGTAGTCATCACACAATAATTGATTGAACAACTAATTAAATTAAACAAAGAGTTAACTGATCCTGCCAGTATGTTTCATAGAAATCGCGGTTGCTAACCCAATCTGTATTATTCAGCGTTTCGTTCTGTTTGGATAAGCGTTTATCCATATTACTCAATATTCCTAGATTAAAGTCAACTTGTACCAATGATTACTCTTGTATAATTCTCTCAGTGGTTGCTTGTACTCATTAAAAACGAATTTTTAATTAATGTGAAATCAATTTCCCTTACTTTTCCCTTTTTAAAATATGAAATATAAAATATCTTAGATGCATGAAGTAGTCAACAGAAATATTCATAGATATACACCATCAGGGTTTTAAATAATTTAATTTGTCAACATCTCTTAAAGTAACAACCATTTATAACCATAAGATATAAGTTATAAATTTGTATTCATCCAATAATTCTGTCATTATTTAATTTCAAATCTCTAGATTTAGTACTTAAGAAGAAAAATTTGATGTAAACTGAAGTTAATCGTATTTACCATTTTTAAAAAACTGTTAGCTTATTTTTAAGATTGTTAGCTTATGTTTTCAGTAGGGTTTTATTATGTTTTGTAGGGTTTATTTTGTACAATAAATATTGTTGAATTAAATTTATGCATTATAGTGTGTCCACAACTTTTTGAACACAGTGTGAATGTGTTTTGAATCTTTAGCATGCTCTATAATAATATTAGGATTATTGAGAGCACAAGAGAGAACACATAGGCCACATACTACAAGTAGAAAAAGGGCTATTCTCATTGTCACTGGTCACTCAAACTATCTCGAAAGAACAATGAATTTATTTAGATCCCTGATATCAGTGGATGCTAAGTTTTCAAGATTGTCAAAAAAGTATTCTCCTAGTGTGGCTTTCCTTCTTTGAGTCAGACCAGGGCATTGGCAAAGAAAGTGAGGAACCGACTTCACCTCTTCCTCGCTTTGACAAACTCTGCAAATATTGCTTGCCTCCAGACCCAATCTGGTGGCATCCTTTCCTATTAATCAATGTCCAGTGCAAATAACAACCGCATTGGCTACAATATTCCTACTAGAAAATTCCCCAAGGCTGGCCTTGTATTCATTCCATTGGCTTTGTTGAATAAGCGATACTCCTTCCTTAATGCCCTAATTTCAGATGTCCACCACGGAGGTCTAAGCTTCCCTCTGACTCTGCGCATAGGACAGGAATCTTTGGACGTTTGATTGAAGGCAGTTGTCAACCGCTCCACAATGGTGTCCATCTCCACTGCGTCATTAGGGTTGGAACAGGATTCACTAAGACACTAGCTAGGGTTTCTCTATAGACCTATGCTATTTTCTATTCCAATATGTAGAATACTCCGGTCTACTAATCTTCAGACCAAACTCCATATGTTGATGATCTGAGTATTAATGATCAGTCACCTTCCAATGCTTCATCACTGTGACAGCAGGTTCATTAACTAATGTTATATCTAGAACCTCCCGTCTATTAACAGTAATACAAGTGTGGGAGTGGCCCCGATCACAAATCTTCATGTTATTACATATGAGATAATCAAAAAGCGTAATAATCAAAAGCGATAATCAAAAAATCACCTCGTGCAGTGATGATGCTGCTACCCCATGCCGTATGATGAGTATTAGCGTCTGCTCCAATAACCACTTGAACTCCGGGCCTATACGCCTTCTCGACTACTCTACATACAGCTGTAGGATGAAACGACTCGTTGTCATCATGAGTCATATAACCAGCTACCAGCCAGATCGTCTGGTCTTGTACCTCTACCGCAACTGTAACAGTGCCTTGATTGTAAAATTCAGATATATATTTTAAACGAATCAAATAGGTTTCTAATCAAAATTCATGTTCTGACCTCACTATATATTTAAGCTATAGACTACTAACCTAGTTCTTAATGATCCATGGCTCCTGTATTAAGACAAAATCTTCCTTTCTGTTACCCAGAAGAAGCATCAGAGCAGACATAGCTGGATTTAAATGATAAAGGTTTATTTATAAACCATTATAAATTTTATTTACAAACCATCAAGCCATCTAAGGGAGTACGCCAATGTTTAGCTTGAATCTTCAATACCGTCTAACGATTCACTGGGTAGTTTCTCGACACCGAAAGTGCTCAGTCTTCTGAAAACCTGAACGCTGATTAGAATTCACCCTCTCATTCCAGGTAAGGTAAAAGTGGAAAGGAAACAAGGATAAGGATTTCCAAACTTATGAAAAGAAAACCAACAACAAGACAAGGAAATATTAGGATAAGATAGGATTAAGGCCGCTTTACTCTCGTCTGTCAGAGTGAGGCAGTACACACCACCTCACACCGTCCAGGGGTCACCACAAGGAGGTGAGAGTAGCGTAGAGTCAGAGAGGCTTTAAGAGACGCTTCATGACCCCTAGACCCCCTCACAATAATATTACGTTTCTTTTACCATATAGTTCTTCTAACAACCGTTGTTCTTATCAAAGTAATTTACGATAAGTGATTAAATAAAATGACATAATAATTGTTTAAGATTTACGCAAACTCACACGCACACTGGAAGACGTCATAAAAAAAAATCAAAAATAAACTCAGGAATCTCGAATCTAGAAATCCATAAATATATATATATATAGTTTTCTATGAGTTGTCCGGGGAAAGGAATAGGTGGTATTTGCGACATGTTTCAACCATTCTCTGGTTATCTTCAGGCAAGGAAATGGCCCAGAGTAAAGTGAGGCTAATGTTTTCTGCCAAACATCATTTAACACGGAGGGACTGTGCAACCTCTATACCTATTGGCAGAACGCAAAGGCTTTTTGCTGAGCAGCGGGCAACTGGGACCTTACGTATGGACCTGTAACTCTACTTTCATTGGTCAACATCGCAACGAATATTATATATATATATATATATATATATATATATACCACTTTAAGATTCAAAATAATACCGACTTACCTGACAGACCTGCACAGTTAGAGCAGTACTAATAGACAAGCAGGTGAAAGCCTCTGGCTTGGAACTGCCTGACTCCAACGTGCAGCATTGCACGGAAACTCTCGTTGGTCGTTGGATTCAAAATATAATATATAATTTTTTTTTAAATTTTATAAAATTTAAATTGTTTTCATAAAAGGGTGATTTAATTTTTGCACAGCAATGTAAAACTCAATCCAAAATCATATTAACATGATGCTGTTTTAACCCTCAAGAATGGATCATCAAGAAATTGAACAACAAAATGGCTCCTTACAGAAGAAACACCAGTATTTTTTTCAAAAATTGGTTTACAGTATAGATCTATTAAACTACTTTTGTTAATTTACAATTTTTTTGTTTATAAACTCCTCCAATAGAATACTAAAAATTTATATATAACATTTACTACAATAAAAATGTCAGGAATATTGAACCCCTGAAAAAAATCAGCGTGATATAACAACACGAAATTCAATTGAAAATAATCACCAACTCTATATCTGAGATTTGTAAACATTAATTTAGGAAAATGTTTTAAAAGAATAAAAGTAAACAAATTATTAAAGTTTAACAGTTGGTGAAAAAAATTGTAAAGTTCTTTCACCGAGTTGATTTGCTGTGAGGAAATTATTACTAGCAATACTATGCGAACTCATTCATTTTTGCGTGCTCCGATATATGACCTGTGCTCTTTGGGCTGGATGCTCAATATAGCTTACAAATGAGGTTAAATATTTATAGAATAATTAGAAAACTTGCGTCATACTTATGGTTATTACTTGTCAACAAAACATATGTTAAGAGCATGGTATAATATATGATAATTCGAAATAAAACATATTATGAACAAATGATGAGTAGTTTTTGAGGAACCAAAAATAATTTTTTTGTTTTCAAGTTTTCAAGCACAGATTTCAAGTTACAGACTTTTACTTGCTTTTTTTTATTTCTGCTGCACCAATTTTTAATATCTATAGTGTAATTTAAGGAAATTGATTTGAAAATAAAAAAAATTAAAAACAGTTTTCAAAAAACCAATGCTGCATACTGGTAATTAAGCTTACTGCTTAATTTGTCGCTAAGTGTGGGATGGAATGTAAAGGAAACGTTTGTCTTCATTGTTGGTCAGACATGTGATGTAATTTTTAATTAACTCTATTCTTAGACCATGTTAGATATTAGAAGTTTTAGTGTAGAACAGCCTAACAATCTGCAGATACTCTTGTTAGACTTTGCTAAAGTCGGTATTTGATAGAATGAAATAAGACATAGTTTCTCAATATTATTTTTACATTCAACATTACTTGTAATTATGCGTTTTGGCATTATTTCATGAGACTAGAATCGCTCAAAAAACTGGTCTCTGTAAAAACAATTTTTGAATAATACATGGTGTTTTTTAATAGCGTCACGTTTTTGTGCATAATCATAAATGTATAAACAGTAAAAAGAGTAAAAACAAACATAAGATAGAACAGTGGTGAGTTTCTTAAACTGCTAATACACCTCGATGATATATGAATGAGGAAGCCAATTTACAAATTATTTTTTCTTCCATTGTAAAGTAGATTTTTGCAAGAAAGTGTTTTTTTTTTCAATGATTCCGAGATGTAACTTGAAATTTTATTTTTGAAAATACAATAACTGCGGAAAGTACACAAGCAATTAGCTTGTCGAAATACCACATTTTTGCTTATAACATTTATTTTAAAACCTAAATTAACAAACAATAACGTATAATTAATCAGCTTATAGGGCAGAATAATATATCAGCTTATTCATATATATCATCGAGGTGTATTAGCATTTTAAGAAACTCACCACTGTCCTATCTTATGTCTGTTTTTACTCTTTTTACTGTTTTTGCAGAATTTTATGAAAGTTGACTACAACATCCATTGTTAATAAATAACTGTTATATTTTATCGACGACACTGTCAAATATCTCCTACTTTGAAACACTTATGATTTTCTAATTAAAACTCGAGTTGGTTCTCGAGATTTTTGTTCTTTATGACTCTAAAAGAGACAATAATAAGAGTAGTATCATTTGCGGAGTTGGCTCTGCTCACATGTCAACATTCTTGGAGGGTTCACACTCTCTCAGATTAATTAAGCCTGACACGCAACATTAGATAGACCACTCTGTGACTCCGTCAGTCATTCTTGCTTGTTATCCTCTTTCTGTAGTTCGGCTAAGTGCTTCTTCTAAACAGGGAAGTCACTGCCATCTTTCGCAAGTAAGTTAAGAACCCACACTTCCTTAGTAAATAATAATAAATTTGGAAATAGATTTAGCCTACACCCCTCACCCTCATTTGTAGAATAGAATTTCAATTTTAAATCGCATTTTACTAATGTTCCAGTACTTTCACATAGGTACTAAATAACTTAAGATTACTTCAGAAAGAAATGGTTATACTACCTTCTTTTGTCTACCTCAATTAATACAATCTACTTATTCTGCCCTATATGCTGATTAATTATTTGTTATTGTGTTGCTAATTTAGGTCTGAAAATTAATGTTATAAGCAAAAATGTGGTCTTTGACAGCTAATTGCTTCTGTACTCTCCATATTCATTGTATTTTCAAAACTAAAATTTGAAGTTACATCTCGGAATCATTGAAAAAAAAAACACTTTCTGGCAAAAATAAATTTAAAAGTACAAAAAATTAATTTAAAATGGAATAAAAAGTAATTGGTAAATTGCCTTCCTTATTCATGTATCATCGAGGTGTATTAGCAGTTTAAGAAACCCACTACTGTTCTATCTTATGTCTGTTTTATTCTACCTCAGAAATGCTAAACCATCAGTATTACGCATATATATATATATATATGTTTTGTTGAACGACCTTTGTACTGTGGCATGAATCAATTTCATAGTCGATCTTTCAAGTTTTCTCACCTTTGATTTAAACCTTTCTGGTATTAAATACATTAGTTCTCCAAATGATTTATTCGTTATAACTGACATGTTTCGGTCTCCTTGACCATCTTCAGAGTTAATCATATTTATAAAAACTTATTCCTACTAATTACAACTATATTACACTATACATTTCTTAAATTAACACAATAATTTTCAAAAACATCAAGAAATAATTCTATCACCAAAATAAACAAAATAAAAATAATTGGGAGACGTTTCACCAAACCATACGAAATACAAAACAAGTACTGATTAACAATGGCTATAGCAACAGGAAATTTGATGATATTCTACAGTTCTACATCAATCGAGTGAATAATGAGCAACAAGAAAATTCAAAAGCAACCAAAAATGGTATAACTCATAGCATCTACAAAAACCAATATTCAAATGCTTACAAAATAGATGAAAGAATATTGAAGAACATAATCAAGGACAATACAGAATGCATCAAGGCAGAAGACCAGCTCAAAATCAACATATATTACAAGAGTATTTGTACATCCAATATGATAATAAAAAACAACCTGCACATAAAACCACAACTTCAGAGAACCAATGTAGTTTATCAATATAATTGTTTAATAGGAAACTGCGAGATCCTAAAATCAAAATACATTGGTTCAACAACAACAACAATTTCAAGAAGACTCACAATGCATCTGTCAGCAGGAGCCCCAAAAGAACATACCTTAAATGAACATAAAATCAAATTGACTCGAGAAATGTTGGTGAAAAACACAGAAGTTTTATACCATGAAAATGATCATATTAGACTACAAATTGCTGAAGCCCTTAAGATAATAGAACTGAAACCAAATATGAACAACCAAACCACAGGATTCAACAGGACGTTAAAACTATATTCTAAAACGACGCAAGAACACGAATCAAGATTGAAGGCCCAACAGATGGAACCTAGAGGCATTTCATGAAGTTAAGTGGTACACCTGATTATGACAGGTGGCTAAAACTGCTTCAAGCAAATGTTTATTTTGGTGATAGAATTATTTCTTGATGTTTTTGAAAATTATTGTGTTAATTTAAGAAATGTATAGTGTAATATAGTTGTAATTAGTAGGAATAAGTTTTTATAAATATGATTAACTCTGAAGATGGTCAAGGAGACCGAAACATGTCAGTTATAACGAATAAATCATTTGGAGAACTAGTGTATTTAATACCAGAAAGGTTTAAATCAAAGGTGAGAAAACTTGAAAGATCGACTATGAAATTGATTCATGCCACAGTACAAAGGTCGTTCAACAAAACATGCATAAAAGAAGGATTGCTCCCTAAATTTACAAATATATATATATATATATATATATATATATATATTCTCAAATTGTTCTTGACCTCTTAGTTGAACGCAGTATTTGATCTGTTTTTTTGAGAACTAGGTCTTGGAAATTAACTTTTTTTTCTTTCGCTACCCTTTTGATGAATTTATACATCTTTATCAGGGTTACAAAACATGATAAGGTAATAATATTTTCAACAACAAACAACAAATTCAATGTAGACTACTATGTTAACAGTAATAATTTAAAAATACGTAATTACTAACAGAATGAGTACACCAAAATGAGTATATTATATACTCAAGAAGTATGATATTATGTTTATTTATAGTATAGTTGAGTGTATGCCACTCCAGATTTTTTTTTAATGAACTCACACGATTTGTTCTGAAATGAGAGTAAAACTGCTTCTTTTCTGAATAGTTAACATAACAAGCTAATCGTAGAACAATAAAATTACCTGTAAAGTTCATACAGTTTTGTTTTCAACATAAAAATAAAACCTAATCAGATGAATTATTGTAATTTGTAGTAATACATGAAATAACCGTATGTAAATCTGGGAGTTTCTGAACTGATTTCGGACACTGTCAAAAATCAAGCACAATTATTGCAGTATCATCAGGTATCCTACTTCTAGTACAACGAACACATTTTTCATTTTTTTTTTAAAAAAAAGTTTGCTTTTTAATGATCTAAACAATTAACATAGAACTGATATTTCTACGTCTTAAAGTAATTTTTTCAACTTCCTTTTTCTATCAAGTTGTTTAACATTATTGTCGGTGCTATCAAAGCAGTAATTTATTTTACTGTCTACCGGCAATGATTTGCTACTAAAAACGACAATTACATGGACATCCTCAACACTGAAGGTTTCCTCATGTGCTACGCTTCTCTAAAGCGATAGTAAATAAACCATTAAATAAATAAAAAGGATGTAAGTTAAGAAATAAAAGAGAAATGCAATGTCTTTATTGTTTATAGACAAGTGATATTTCTTCTAATAACTTCATAAAATACACTTCTGAACAAAAGATACATTAGGATTATATTTCTGAGATAAATTACAAGATATTTTCAAAGAAAAACAAAAACAAATCCAGTTTTATATTAATGTTTTCTTCCTAATATCTTGTTACTTTACCTTTTTTGACGTTAAAAAAGTCCTTTTTTGACGTTTTTCAGATGATGTCTGTGTGTGTCTGGATGGGTAATGTGTGTGTGTAAAAGATGATGTGCAGGCTGAAGTCTATAATCTTTGATGACTCAAATTCATATTTTACACAAAAAATGGTCTTATAGTGCAGATGTGTCCTATTGTTTGAGAGTAATATGCAAAATATTTGTTAGACCTTTTGTTTTCTCAAACTACTCACTCCAGATTCTTGATATTTTGTCATAATCATGAAAGTAATGCTAGCAATAACTCAAAAAATCCTCAGATTTTTATATCTACTGGATATACTTTTTTTTTTTGTAATATAATGTACAAATTTTGACTTATGATTCAATCTGAAAAGCTTTTTTGAAGAGGATACTAGTCATACCAATCAGAAGAAAATTAAACGTAAAATAGCAAGTTATATAAGTATGAGTTGATAATTTTATTTTCAAAATTACATTAATAAGAAGGGGTGTTAGAGTACATTTTATGATTTCAACAAAAAAAAAAAAGCACTAAACGAATAGCATTTTTAATAAACGAGCAATGTGAATTCTTACGAAAATAATGAACATAAAAAAAATTATTATAACCTGACCACAAAGATTGAAAAACTGAAAAGTCATCTTGGTATAATGAATCACTTCCTGTACTTGTCAGATTTGTTTACATTTGGGTATATTGCTTAGAAATATTTTAGTAAATCAAGTGAAATAAAACTGCTAATTAGAGGTTTAATAAAAAAATTTGTATTTTTTAATCAGTTCATATATGTAAAATGAAAAAAATTTCTGAAAGTAAAAAATGAATGCCAATCAATCAATCATTTTCAGACACCTTCCATGATATGATGTAAGGTTTCTAACTAGTACGCACAATCAAACTACATTTTACGCCCTTGAACAAACTTAATATGATATATAGTTCACGGCTTTACTGAACGGATTCTAATTTTAAGCTACTTCTTCGGTGATTCTATGAACCTGAAATTTTTCTTACACTTTTCTGATAAAATATAATTTTATTTGATTCGTAAGTGTACAAGGTTATCAGTGCATTACAGTAGTATTGTAAAAAGATAAATAGTATATATATTAGATTAACTATAGTTGTTAACTATTAAAATTGTTCTGAGAGAGGTGTGCTGTCAATCCTAATTTCGTGATCGGTGATATGTCTGCAGATACGGTAGAATTAAGAAACTCATTTAGTATATACAGTTAAAATTACTGAAGTTAACAGAGTAAAAAACAATATAATAAGATGTAAGATATTCAGTTATGAATATATTAGAGCTATAATTGACAGTCAGTTAGGTGCTCTTGAAGATGGGATCCAGACGGACCCGAAACCGGTCGAGCTTTTCTGAAACTTTACGAGGTATGACGGATTGTATTATTACTAATTCTATAATATAATGTTGGACTATACCTTATGGTAAAACTAAAATAACTATTTTTAACAACATGTCAATAAAAACAGAAAATATAGTATATTTATTGTTATTAAAAATTAAACGAACTGTTAAATTCCTTTGAAATAATTTATGAGAGAGATTTAAATGAGCATTGTTTTGCTTACAGGTATTAATTAATTGAAGTCGGCGCTCTCTGTGTACACAGGGGCCTAATGTGATGTTTTCATCGCAGCTTTGCCTAGTTGTCTGCTTGATTGCTTCTGTTACAATAGGTTCCGGTGTTTGACAAATGAACTCTTTCATTCATAGCCTCTCAAACGACTGTTTGCATATTTTCATGCTTACAACTTTAAGTGAACACATTGTGTCAACAAATTTAAAATTCAAACGATTCTGAACATATTTTTGTTTTCATATATACACAATTTTAGAATGTATGAACCTTTGGAGGTGAAAAAAGAGTGGATTATTTTTGATTAGGCCCTGCTAACCATGGGAAAGCAACTGTTTGTATGGTCACCCAGCCAAGTATTAGCTGAACCCAATATTCCTTCACTTCAGTGATTTTGTGGTATCCGATGCATTCAACATGTCTACGGCTGTTGCCACAATAACCATTAGAATTAAATTAAAGTACGGAAGAAATCTAATAGAGCCAGGTTAGCTGAGTGGTTAACGTACTCACTTTTCGCCTGGTAGTCCGGGGTTCGATCCCCACCTGGCCCTTGATTCATTCACTTGGGAGGTGAATAAATCTGAGTACCTCGTCCCTCGGAGAGGACGTTCAGCTGTCGGTTCCGAGCCTGTACGATGTTAGGTACTCGTTAAAGATCACTACTCGAAATGCACTTTTAAGTTAGGCAAAATTTAAGACCTCCAATGTAAAATCTCTAGAATCACCGATCAAACAAAAAGCTGGTAAACGGCTGACGTTATCACCCGATAAGGGATCGGTTTAAACAATAAAAAAAAGAGAAAAAACGGAAGAAATATACTCTCTCTTTAGGTCTATTCTATTCTACCCTAGCAAGTCTACTTTCTCAATTTTCAACAAACAAAAATTTCTCAAAAATTAACAACAAACAAACAAAAAACGATGAAGGTGATTGTAACACAGTTTAAAGAAGTACAATTATAATGCTTATTTGTATTGCATATATTTAATTTACTTTTCTACTTATTTC
The DNA here is from genome assembly GCA_026182355.1 of Hermatobates lingyangjiaoensis. Lineage (NCBI taxonomy): Eukaryota > Metazoa > Arthropoda > Insecta > Hemiptera > Hermatobatidae > Hermatobates > Hermatobates lingyangjiaoensis. The sequence continues at coordinate 221,473 of JAPFBL010000097.1, read as the reverse complement.
AATCATCTGACTGACCATAACTTCTGAGCGCAGATGGCTTTGTGACGTGTTTGGTCATGAATGTGTATTATCTTACACATAATAAGAGAACCTAGTCCTAGAGGTATCATGAGCTCTGCGGCTTCCAGTGGCAGAAATGCCACAAGCAAGCATGGGCTAATGCAAAGTAACTAAAGTACTAATTCTACAAAATAAAAACTTCTAAATTTAAAATTATTTCAGATTATGCAGAATTACGTATTCAGAAATTAACGTTTACAGAATTATATTTGTTCTTGATTCACATTTAATATAAATAGAGTTTTTTTTTAACATCTTTATTAGCAAATATACAACTGCGCATATTCTGCGTAACAGCCTTATGTAGTAATAGATTAAGCGATAACATCGATGCACATGAACAAAGAATGGAACCCACTGGTTCAAAATAAATAGAGTAAATAATAAATGAATTAATAGAGTAAAAACAAATATTGTGTTTTTTATTATTAACCAATGCTAGTATAAAATGTAGCCTAAATTCTATTTTCCATTACAACGTAATTATTATTTTTAAATAATTTGTATAAATTTTAAAATAAAGTAAGATAAAATTTCATAAATATATATTTCAATATAATGATCAAACCACAATATGAAATGGGAAAAGAAGACTAAGATCTTTCAACCGTAATAAGCGGTCTTCGTCAGAGTCAAAAACCTAACTGAGTTTTTGAAAAACCCCTTTCAGTTAGGCTTTTGACTCTGGCGAAGACAACTTGTTACGGTTGAAAGGTCTTAGTCTTTTTTTTTTTCATTTCATATATTGTGATTTGATCATTGATTGTTATTTCAGTTGTTTACGTGAAATATTGTGTATATTTCAATATATACAAAATCTTTGTAATGCATATATTACTCCTTAGTCGAGTTATAGGTGATAAACAGAACTGTATGCTGAAATATTTATAGTAGCGTGCATGATGTACTAGAAATTTAGTATAAACCGCAAGGAACACAATAACTGGAAAATATTTTATGTATATTTAGAAAAAGTAATGTAAAAAAACTTTAGCAACCCCCGCTATGGATTCTATTCAGGCAGTATACTGTTAAAAATCGAAATTATAGGTGTACTGAACATTGAATAGCAAAACAGTCTCCTTATTGTAAAATATGTCATTATTTCTACCAAAACTGTACTCGTACCCGCAGGAAGTCTGTAAGAGTTAAATAAATATAAGTAGGTAATCATTTTTAATCGTTATAACACTTTTTCTTTTTAGCTAAAAAGAGAGCTGATTAGGCAAGCTGAGGAGGAGGATGTTTTAATTTTTAAATGAGTTTGTCTCATAGTTTTTGAATTTTAAAAGTAATTTTTAATCTCCAAAAGTCGAATGTTTAAGAGAAAACATTAACTCAGAAAACTGTAACTCAAGAGTTACTGTTTTACGAGTGTTATCAACTTTCTAAGGAAGACTTTAGTAGCAACTAGGAATTATTATAATTAAACATTAAAATCGCGCAATTGTCATTGGTAGGGGGGGCTGTTAATTAGTTAATAGCTGTTAGTTAATACTGAGCTAAGTATCCAAGGTTGTTAGAGAAACGTTTTCGATGAAATGATGAAGTTTTGACATAGGAATGGATAAGGGAAAAGTGGTAAACATAAACGGTTAGGTAATGGAAGAAGATTAATTACTAAGAAGGAGTGGGGAGCGCCGTGGGAGAGTCAAGTCGGGTAAGTTCACCTTTGGGCCGGCATGAACAAGCCGCTTTCCTCTGCACCCCCAGGTAACAAGTCTTGCACACTCATACACCCCTTAGGAAGGACCAGTCCACCCCTACATCACCCCTTAACTCATACTCACTTCATTATCCTATTGCTTTATTGTTCTAACACATAAAAAAACAAACCCCACAGTGTAATTTTTTTTTATTTGTTTCATTCTTTTATTTTCAGTTCAACATAGCTATGTTCTCAAGAAACTAACATTAAAATGGACATTCCTCTAGCATCAATTTCAACAATCTCCAACAATTTGTCTGATATAACAGGTAGTTTTTCATTAATTAACAACAAGTTTTATTAAAATTTACAAACCACTGAAGTTTGAATACATGTAAATTGAATTAATATCATTTTGAGATATGATATTAATTTTTCTCTAAGCAACCAGAGAAAGGACGCTAAAAATTAAAAATAATGGCAAATTCTGGTTTTTATTATAGCTGTTATACTTTCATAGTCCAAAAAAGAGAGGTATGGTTACCATACTTGAATTCAACCCTCTTGTAAATACGTCTGTATAAATTCAATTGATTAAATTTTCCTAGTAGGACTTCAATAGTATGATTTTTTTTCAAATAAATTTAAAGCAGATTTCATCAAGTAAATTTTCATTAAGACGTTTTTCCAGACATACATTTTCTTTTAATATTTTATTGTTGCAATTTCATATGTTTGTTATTCTTTCAACATGCGATATCAACAGCTTTGTGTACTGATTTCTTTAAGAAAAGCAAAATATATTTTTTCAACTTTTCTTCCTTACAATATACAATTCTAGGATTTTGTCTCATTTTTGAATTTATTACTGGATTTAAGTAACAAGTTATTTACAAGTTCCGAACAACTGACTAGGTTTAAACGTTGAAATACTATTCATTCTTAATTATTTTTTCCTAATTCTTCGATTTCTGGAACGTGGCCATTACTAAGAGTCCACTGGATGTGGATTGATATGTTACAAACAACATCTAACAAGTAATCCAACAAAGAAGTTCATAACTAACAAATTCTTTAAAAACTTAAAAAAAAATTTAACTAAAAGTGGAAATTTTTAGAAATTATAAAATAAAAATTTAATTACTAACTAAAGCTAATTAAAATAACTTTTAATTAAAATAAGTCTAAAAAAAATAACTTTTGCTTATTTGTGTTTCAACGATTGATTGTAGAGATTAGTAAAAATAACTTTAATAATCGTAGTTGTTGATACGTAAATTACGTTTATTAAAAAGGAAAGTTCTTGAAATGTAAACACATCCAGTAAGTTCTTTATAATAAAGTTAGTCAAAACCTGGTCTAATAGAGAAAGCAATAAGAAATGTTATAATAATAATTATATATATATATATATATATATATATATATATATAAAGATTTCACAGAAACACGTTAAATAACAATCGATAATCAAACCACAATATGAAATGGGAAAACATGATTAAGATTTTTCAACTGTAACAAGCGGTCTTCATCAGAGTCAAAAACCCAACTCAGACGTATTTGACTCTGACGAAGACCGCTTGTTACGGCTGAAAGATCCTAGTCTTGTTTTCCCATTTCATATTCTGGTTTAATCATTGATATATAGTATTAGATATAAATAGTGTTGGAATGTGTATTTATGAAAAGAAAAGTTTGTGCCAGTTGATTTTTTTTATTCCCCGAGGAACTGAAAAGAGCCTGTAGGACATTAGAGAAATTCTCTAAAAAGGTAACCAAGCATGAAATTGGTATAATATTTTTGGAAACATGTTTTCAAAATAATGATATTATTCTATGTATTATTATTACAGCTTATAAAATTATTCCCTCTTTTTATGAAATATTTTATTTACTAGTGGATTTTGTTAAATTATTGTTGAATTTTAATCAATAACATATCAGAAACGCACGATTTGAATATTTAATAAATGGTGAATCACAGGATTATGGATGGCTCTTCTGTGGCTTAGACGGGGAGTTCCTTATCTGAGCCACAATATGGTTGATTTCAACCTAGTTCATTAGACCCTTAACTTTCGGTTAAAATAGCGTACATCTGACTTCAAGAAAATCAAATAATCAATAGAGTATGTGCTATTCTCAATGATTGAAACGTTTTATCCAAAATAAGCATATTTCTTGAATATTTAGGCAACTATTTCAGTAAACGGATGTATTTATTCAGTTTTAATTTTAGAATAATGTAATTTTATAATGAATAAATACTCGAGGTCTATAATTTTTTTTTATTATTAGAGAAAAAAATTTCGAGAAGTATAATTAGCTTCTCGCACATTGACCTATTGAAGAAAACATTTGTAACTCATCAACTTAGTTCATATTAGAGGAAACCCCAGCAAACCAGAGGTTAACGCCGATTACTGTATCCTAGAAGTGCATTACAACTCTTGTTTCTGCAGCTGATAAAACTGATTTTTTTTTTATTTATTTTTTTTTTTTGTAAGTTCGTTGTGAATGGAACGTATTTACTACAAAAATCATGTAATAATTATAATTGTGATTAAAAGGATTGTTGATTCATTAATTTAAGAAAAATTTATATTATAAAGAAGAATGAAATAATTTTCTTCTTATTTAAATTTGTTATATATTTTAGTTAAATATATGGCTACTTAGAAGCTGTAAATTTTGGTTTCCCTTATGAGGGTTTAATAACATAAAAATAAGTCAATCTGCAAAACTTCCATAATTTTTATGCAGACTGTTAAAAGTTTTTAGCTAACAGGTGGATTCCACAAAATAGCTTTAAATATATATTAAATTTTATTTAGATAGTATAATCTTTATAATCCGAGGAAATACCTCTCCTAACAGCAAAAGCTTCTATGCCCAAAATAGTAAAGGGGCTTATTATGGATTTATTATGGATGAAATAAGACAAATTTTCTTTAAAGAAAATATTAATAAATATATCGCTTATTTACGACTCGGACAATTGATTGCATGGAGGAGCTCTGACTCACCGTACAAGAAATCTTAGTCGCTTTCCATCCAATAATCTCACAATCCACTCTTCTGGCAATAATTCATTCTTAATTATTATTTACTAAAGCATTTAATTACAATAACTAAGATTACGTGAAAAAAAGTTAATTCTCAAAAAAAAATTAGTGATAATTTTAATTAGAATCTTAATATATAATTATAATCTTAACATTAGAATATATTAATCAAATTGTTTCTACGCTTACGAACTCTCCTAACAATTATAGTAGCTATAGAAATTAATATCTATTCAAACGTTAAAATGACTTAAGTTGAAATATTTTTTTATTTTTTTTAATAAGATTAATTGTAATATTGGAATCGAATATTTATTAAATGATAAAGAAGTTGAATATAGTTCTAGAAAACACTCCCACTAGTTTCAAGCTCTCCTATTTGTAACACTCCCACTAGTTTCAAGCTCTCCTATTTGTAACACTTCCACTAGTTTCAAGCTCTCCTATTTGTAACACTTCCACTAGTTTCAAGCTCTCCTATTTGTAACACTCCCGCTAGTTTCAACCTCTCCTATTTGTAACACACCCACTAGTTTCAAGCTCTCCTATTTGTAACACTTCCACTAGTTTCAAGCTCTCCTACGTATTTGTATCATTTTTTTCTTTCTTAATCCTTTGTTGATCTTTTTGAAAATGAGAAACCTTATAACTACAAAGTTTCTTTTCATTACGGTGTTTATTTTAATTTAAATGTGTATAAGTTGCAGAATATTTAGTACAGAATATATATATATGTCCCGTTAAACACAATTAAGTCTTTCCTGACCAGGAACTTTTACCCTATCCTCTCAAGTCTGCAAAAAAATAAGTTTTTTCTTTGTTACAAGAACGGTTTAGAATAGTCGTTGAGTTTTGACTGTTGTCAACAGCAATCAATATCAAAACTTAAGGAGATATTAGGGCATGCTGCATAATCACACTAATATATATTATACAGTTTCAACTACAGTAAGTAAGAAACTCAGAAATGTTACGAAGACCTTGTTCTTCTGAGAGTCACATTATCAATAACTCTTTCAAAGCAATATTTACCTTGAGATATACATACATACACATTTATATCAATTACTGTTCAAACCATAATAAAAGATGAGAAAAAAAGACTAAAATCTTTCAACCGTAACAAGCGGTCTTCATCAGTGTCAATTCGACCGGAGATATCTCTGTTCAGTTGAGATTTGACTCTCACAATACGGCTTGTTATGGTTGAAAAATCTAAGTCATTTTTTCCATTCCTCATTGTGATTTGAACATTGATTGTTATTTCACATGTTTATTGCGAATTCTTGTAATATATATATATATATATAAACAACAATAAATTATCGACCGTAGGAAAGATATATAACTAAAAAAGGTAAATCGGGATGCGGTGAACATTTCGATTTTATTCAAAATCTTTTTCAAAGGCAAAAGTAGAAATATTTGAAAATGATCGAACTATTACAAAATACATATTGTTTTAGTAATGTGATTTGTAATAGTTCGTTCATTTTCAAATATTTCTACTTTTTCCTTGGAACTGGAAGAAATTCACCGCATCCCGATTTACCTGTTTTAGTTATATATATTCATATATATATATATATATATATATACGTAATAATACATATATATATATATACCTATATATAGGTAATAATAGGTATTTGTGTATATATAATAAACCTATATATATATCAAAAAACAAGACTAAAGTCTTTAACCGTTTTTCCATTTCATATTGAGGCTTGATCAATCATTATTGTATATATATATATACTCGTATATTATTGAAAATGACACCAAACTTAGCTGACTACTGCTTCTTAACAAATTTCTCAATTTTTCTAAATAACACACTCATTTTTTCGTCTACACAATAAAGTACATTTCCTACAGTTGACATGTTTTGAATGATCAACATTCATCATCAGGACGTGAATAACTTCTTGCGTGGATTTTCTGGTTTATTATATATACACAAATACCTATTATTACCTATACACAAACTGTAGAGGTTCTTTACAATGTACAAATATATATACATATATGATCAAACCACTATATCAAATGGGAAAAAAGGACATAGATCTTTCAACCACAAATGGCAGTTTTCGTCATAGTCAAAAACCCAACTGAGACTTTGGCTCTGACGAAGACCGCTTGTTGTGGTTGAAAGATCTTTGGCTTTTTTTCCTATTTCATTTTGTGGTTTGATCATTGATTGTAATTTCACGTGTTTATGTTAAATCTTGTTATATATATAAATGAAGCATAAGAAAAACGCATAGAAAAAAACCGACTCACGGCGATATTCAGACACCCATCGTCATCAAGAAGATCGTTTGATTATAGTCGAAAGGTAAACAAGATAAAGTTATTGATGATTATAATCAAATTAAATGAAACACGCGTAATAACAATATAATGTTATTAATAACTAGCATAACTCAATTTCCATTACTTGTGCAATACACTCATTAATATACTCATATTGTGCAATATTGTACTCATTTACAGTGAAATATTTACGCCTATTGGGAGGTTTGAAGTATTATACCTCCGCACAAAAAAAAGTTTTTTTTGTTATATTTATTTTGTTGTGGAGACGTAATCTTTGAAATTCCCCAATATAATTCAATTTTGTATCTGTAATAATATTTTTAATATTCCGCGGTGGTTGGCCAATGGAAATTTGAAACATATCAACTAATTTTCAATTCTACTTTGGTGAGTATTCATTAATTATTGTCCAAACCACAAATGTTTGGAATCAATACTTGTTGTCAAGAATGCAAAGCTTGATTAACTTCCAAAATCAGTACAGTGCGGGAATATTTCAATAATCTCTTTCACTAATAACAGTGAAAGGTAAAATATTAGAAATTTGATATCATTATTTAATGCACACGTAATAAATAAAAAAAATTGGAAAGAAAATAGAATCTTGGAATAGAATCTAGGGTGTGTTAAAGCTAAAGCAGAGGTAACTTATTACATTGAATAAGTTTTCAATTCAATATATATATATATATATATATATATATATAAAAAGATTTCACATAAACACGTGAAACAACAATCAATGATCAAACCACAATAAGAAATGGGAAAACAAGACTAAGATCTTTCAACCGTAACAAGCGGTCTTCGTCAGAGTCAAAAACCCAACTGAACACTAGATGCAGAAAACATCTGGTGAGGAGTTGAGATTTCCCTCCCACTCTTCTCAACTCCTCACCAGATGTTTTCTGCATCTAGTGTTCAGTTGGGTTTTTGACTCTGACGAAGACCGCTTGTTACGGTTGAAAGATCTTAGTCTTGTTCTCCCATTTCTTTTTGTGGTTTGATCATATATATATATTAGTATAGATTGGCAGCAAATCTTCTTGGAGGCATACTTTGTTGAAATGTACCGCAGCTTCGGTATTAACGACTTTTAAACTAAGCTGTTCCAATCTCCTGACAGTCTTACGAATATAAGGTGGTAATTCCCAAATGAGTTGTCCAAAGGACATTGACACACTTATATATATATATATATATATATGTGGTTCAATATAGACAAAGAAACATAGAGAAATCAAAAGAACACACTTACAGTCTCTAATTTTCAGTTTGAACCATCTTCAGGAGAGATAAGAGAGGAAAACCAAGCGCACTGGTTCAGAGACTGTTGGAGACCGTCTCATATATATATATGTATGTATAACAGTTCAAAATTGAAGATAGGTCGCACACAAAGTTAAGAAACACACTTACAAACTCAAATTTTCGGGTAATCTGTCTTCAGGAGAAAAGAGAAAGGAAGACCAAGCACTTGTAGACTCAACGGCTAGTAACCCAGGAGAAAAGAGAAAGGGAGACCAAGCACGTTGTAGACGCAACGGCTAGTAACCCAAAACATATATAATATATATATATATATATATATATATATATATATATATATATATATATATAGTTCACAAATAAAAGAGAAAAACAGATAAAAACACGCACAAAAAAGACTTACAACGATATTTCGACATTCGTTGTTATAGGATAGAAGTAGTTCCTTTGCGTAGCTGAAGCTAACTCATATATATATATATATATATATATATATATAAAATTCAAAACGAAGGAAACACACAGAAAGACACAGACATAACTCACATCGATATTTCGACCATCGTCGTCATCAGGAGGTGTGAAGAGCTAAGAGCGAAGAGTCCCGCAGGAAGACAGGGCGGAACTATCTTCTGAGTACCGCCCTGTCTTCCTGCGGGACTCTTCGCTCTTCGCTCTTCACACCTCCTGATGACGACGATGGTCGAAATATCGATGTGAGTTATGTCTGTGTCTTTCTGTGTGTTTCCTTCGTTTTGAATTTATTTTATTTTAAAAAAGTCCGCTGGACCGTTTCTTTTAATTGTATATATATATATAAATTAATATGTTTATACTAATTCGGTCATATTAATTTTTTGAAAATTAGTTCATAATTTCCTATTCCTAGATTAGTGTGAATATTTCCTGTTTCACAAAACATACTTATAGTGACTAATCATTGACTTTACACAATAACTAGATAACTGATAAACCATGTAAATATTTTAATAATGTTCATATTATTTAAGAACTAAAATGTAGAGTACTCAATTTGACTGAATATACAGTACTCTTGCAATAGAAGTATTGTTAAATAACTCCTATTTAATTGTAAGGCTATTTTCAAAGCAGAGAGAATTTTTGTGACGTTTTAATTGATGGAGTTTTTAGAAGAGACAGATAAATCACTTTAGGTACAAATTGAAGGGGTTTCAATAGCGAAGCTGGCATACACCTCTATTCCAGCAACTTCTTTTTTTTTTTTTTCAATAAATTAAGTAAATATTTAGAACAGAAAGTTCTGTCTATGTGTCAACTTGATAACAAATACTTTTTTTTTCTTTACTATAAGTATAGCATATTTATCATGAAAAAAAAAACGATAAAGATTTAAAATGTCAACAGATTTAGATGTTTTGGCGTACCTAGCTCCACTTTGAATTTTTCGGATATTATTTGGATATGTTTATATATTAAAAATGTATACCCGTTTTAATAGTCACACTGTTTGAAAATTTTCAGACATGTAGTACATTACGCTGAAATGAGATAAGTGGCTTTGGGAAATAATCTATTATGGTGGTAAAGTAAATGTTATAACCAGTATTCTGGTAATTCTTGACATTTAGAACACTACATACTTAGTATTCTCTTAAAGTGTATAGTCTACGATAAAAATGCTATAAATTCTGTATCATTTGAAGGGCAAAAAACACATAAAAAGTATGTGTTATAGTTAAAGTGGTATCTATTAGCTAATATGTTCCACGGATTCCTACTTTATTGTATATTAGTTTAATACTAACGATGAGTAATTTTAATTTGCTATGATTATACTAATAATTTTATACATGCAAATTGTTAGTACCACAGAGGTTAGTAAACATCATATTATTATAAAAGTTCGTCATACCAAAGTGAATGGGTGTTATTGCCACCCGACCGGCTCCGCACCTCCTAAATTTTCAAGTGAGACTGGCAACTGTCAATGAATGCCTATGAAACAAGTAGTGTCAAAATATGCTTAAATGTCCTATTATCAATTTTAGACTTCTTTTATTTGTTATATGATTTTATTCTTTTAAAATTTAAATGAACATTGTCCAGTTCGTTCAGTTGTCTTTTCCGTTTTATGAATCATCAAATATATATAATGTTTAAACTAATAATTAAACAAACTTGATAATGATAATTAAAATTTCAAAAGAATAAAATCAGATAATAAATAAAATAAGTCTAAAATTAATAATAGGAAATGTATGTATATAATTTAGGCACTACTTGTTCAATAGGTCTTTATTCCCAATCGCATTGGACATATCAGTCCCAGGTTTAAATGCTCTTCTGCTGAACCGGTGGGCGACTACAACACAGATTCACGACATAAGACGCACTTCTATAATAATATGATAATAATTTTATATTGACTATAAAAGTGAAATGAATTTGCACAGAGCTACACTGGACTTTATTTTAGGCACTGGCAGACTCATTAATAATCAAACAGCATTACAGATTGACTCTTAATTGGCTGGAAACATTACAACAATTATGGCTTTTACTGTTGAAATAATACCCAAATGTCGGCACCGTATACCATCTCTCAGAAAATATCATGAGATATGTAATAATTTCTAGCAATATATATTCAAACATAATGAGAATAAAAAAGAAAAAAATGTAAGAAAAAAATTGTAAGCAACAAGTCTTACATGATTAATCAATGAAGCCTAAACAGTTTTAGGCTATATCAAAATACAAGCTACTACAGATAAATATTTTACAGACATGTTGGTTATTTTTTGTATTTGTTTTATGGAGCCTACGATATTCCAATAGTGTTGAAACATTTCTAGGTATATAAAATTCATGGTTAAAATTAAATTACAATCGTAAACCTGTTGAAGTGTTCTTCCTAGTGGAGTCTGTCATCTATAACGATTATATTATGGCAAGTGTGATTCATTCCTCTAGTATGCAGTTTGTTTATTTCTGCATTTAATAATCACTTACTATTCACTATACTTCTGATATAACTATAATAAAATGTAAATTTTTTGTAGAAGTAGCGCAAACAGCTGTTTTAAGTTTTACTTTATGACTTGTGTTTCTTTCTGGAATTAAAAAAAAAGAATATATTCTTTGCAATATTTTAACAACATCAAGCAAAAATTTTTAATTCTTTATTAACCATATATGAAAGAAAAAAACAAGTTTTTAGAGACTACTTTTTCCATTTTACCCAAAACGTATACATTTTTTCCTCTAATTTATATTATTGCACGCAATAAAGCAGTAGAGCATTTAAACGTGTGACTGATATGTCCAATACGATTGGGAATAAAGACCGATTGAACAAGTAGTGCCTAAATTATATACATACATTTCCTATTATTAATTTTAGACATAGTTTATTTGTTATCTGATTTTATTCTTTTGAAATTTTAATTATCATTATCAAGTTTGTTTAATTATTAGTTTAAACATTATATATATTTGATGATTCATAAAACAGAAAAGAGAACTGAACGAACTGGACAATGTTAAGGTAGATTTGAATCTCTGTTCCTTTGGAAAATTTTATTATAATCCAAAGGCTGCTATTTTAGAGTATTCATGAGAATTCGTGGACTAAGAACTGGTCCAAACATTTTTTTGGGCAACATTTTGTCGTGCTGAGACTTCGTAAATCTGCTGTGATGAATGAGTACTAACGGGTTATTATCAAAAGAGTGACAAATCAAAAGAGGAACGAAAAATACTAATATTAGTGATGGCGATGTTACTAATGATAAAAATTAAAGATTAAACATTATTTTCCCCTTCTTAATTAATGCCTATCTTCAATTAATAAAAGTTTCAAGTGTTTTAAAAATATTTTGTTTTTAATGTTATTACAGTTACTGATTTTTTTTTTATGGCATGTTCAATAAATAAAATGTTGCCTTATTTGAAGTACTCGTTCGTATTGTGACTCTTTTGATTTTTACTTCATTGTGTCACTCTTTTGGTTTGTCACTCCTTTTGAACGGCTCCCTTTCTAACAGCTTTATATCTGAGTTTAGAGATTTCTAATTTTTAACCTGCACAATCACGTAAAATTTGTTATTTCACTTTCGAGATCTAGTTTTCTATAGTAATCGTGTAGAAATAAGAAATGTGTTTTCAGTTCATCTTATAAAGGTGACTTCAATAAAAATAGAGAATAACTTGTAAATATGATACAGATATAAATTAAAAAAAAAACTTGCGTCTTCTACAATCATTTCATTATGAGTAAACCAATATTATCTGGAATAGAAAAGTAATTCAATTATTAATTGATTTATCGAGGCTATTGCAAACTGCTAATTATTACAAAAAATGTAATTGACAGGTTGATTGTTGACAAACTTCAACAAAGCTACATGAATGATAGGTAACGGCTAACACTGGGAATGATTTATATAACATGAATAGCAATTTGAAAATTCCGATCATGAAGTCAGATAAGAATTCATAACTAAAAAGTTAAATCAGTAACATTTGTTGAAATATAATGTACTCAATGTATAAGTGTATTCAGTTCAATGTACCATTAAAAGAAATAAATACAACCACGCAGATGATTTATATATTTATAGATTAAGCTAAATACATACGAAAGCGAATACAAGTGGGACTTAATAACTCGCCTCTTTAGTGTTATATTGCTGCCAGCAGTTATTGAAATTTCATGATATTGTTATTAAATTATTAGGTGAATTATTGTTATTAAAAAAAATGGAAAAAATATTAAATAAAAAATGTCATCATTTTATAATGATCAGAAAAGTGGAGAAAAGTAGTGCTTGTTTTAATATAAGAAATGATAAGTAATTTTCTCATCGTGGAAAAGTCCTTCAAAATAAATGTCTTATTTCCTCTATGACGTCATATATGACAAATGTTATCAACATAATGTGAAAGAGGGCAACTTATAGAACGATTAAAAATTGTAGGGTCAAAAGCTAATCAAATAGTCTCCACATATAAAATTTTATAAAAAGATTTCACATAAACACGTGAAATAACAATCAATGATCAAACCACAATAAGAAACGGGAAAACAAGTCTAAGATCTTTCAACCGTAACAAGTGGTCTTCGTCAGAGTCAAAAACCCAACTAAACACTAGATACAGAAAACTAGTGCTTCTGAACTTCTCAACTCCTCACCAGATGGTTTCCGCATCTAGTGTTTAGTTGGGTTTTTGACTCTGACGAAGACCGCTTGTTACGGTTGAAAGATCTTAGTCTTGTTTTCCCGTTTCTTACTGTGGTTTGATCATTCATATAAAAATTTAATGGTATAAACAACGCGTTTCGAACACGTAGTGTTCTTCCTCAGGCTTTAACTAAAAAATACAATGACACCAGAGAGTTATCTATAGTACAAAGTAAGTATAGTAGAAAATAAAAATAAAATAAAATGAGGAAGAGAGTACGACTGATTTTTTTTTATTTTGTAGTATATTTACTTTGTACTATACATAACTCTCTGGTGTCATTGTATTTTTTAGTTAAAGTCTGAGCAAAAACACTACGTGTTCGAAACGCGTTGTTTATACCATTAAATTTTTATATGTGGAGACTATTTCATTAGCTTTTTACCCTACAATGAGTAAATACCACATAATAACTTATTGCACTACGTTAGAATATAATTAAAAATTTTGAATACAGACTCATTTAGCTTTATACACTAGATATGAGACAAAGAAAACAAAAAAAATTGAAATTGTACTCAGAGGGAGTTTAAAAAGTGTAAATACGAGGAAATGTAAAAATATTTTTTTCTTATGATCACTGTACTTACAGAAATGTAAGACTTTATTAACTATTATAAGATTATGGGGTGTACATTGCTGCTATGATACAGTGCCCGAAGGGGTTGACGAAGGGCCAGTGCAGTGATTAGGGCAGTGAGAAGGCAGGTAAGTTTTAATTAGACAGGCAGATTGGGCAAGATGGCATTCAGCCCAGATGTCGAATTAAACCTACTCTTATAATTGTCTTCTGCTCCTTCAGAATTAACCTCAATTATGAACCACTCTCCTACTACTGCTCCTCCCTCCCTCTCCCTCCCTCTCTCTCTCTCTTCATTCTCCATCCAATTCAATGATGCACTAGTTTACTATTTCCCCATGGATTGTCATGCGTTCTTAACAGTGGCAGTACTATGAAATCAAACCTCTTTCAAGATATGTTCAACTCAAGTGAACTCCACATCATCTTGTTTCTTCTCAAAGAATAGGTTCAACATTTTTTATCTAGCCAAAACACACATATGATTTAACAAATAAAAGTTGAAGCTATATTTACATTTTACTAAAAAACGCATCCTCCAGGCATTAAAACTTAAAAAAAATTTATTCTAACAAATACATATAGAACTTTGCCCAACCTCCAGTATCACAACCAACACTATAATCTCAATAATTGGAAGTAACCTTTTATATTTTTGCGCATATTCTACGATATCTAAAACTAAACCACTAACACTTATCCATGTTTTTTTCAAAATATTACCATTCTTTTTTTAATTTTATAAATATCCAATCGATGTTTATTTTTCACCGTATAAATTAATACATAAGTGTATGAAATTTAAATAACTGATTATATATTACTGCATGCCCAATATATGCATGATCGAAAAATCATTTATCTATGTATTTCACAGACATGGACATGTTTGTATTTCTTAAAAAATAAATAAAAAGAGACTATTGCGAAGTTCAGTTCTATGCTATTATTTCCTCAAATGACTTGATTCATAAAGCTCTCTGTAGATTCTTTTCTTTTGCTTTTAGATACAATATAAATTCACTAATAATTTTGTAATGGTTCCTGTGTTTAACTTAGTTTTGAATTATTAAGCACAATTAAATTTTATATAAATTAGGAAAGTGTTTATCCTGTTATAGTTACATGACTGGATAAAATATACCACCCAATTAGATTCTTAATTAAATTAGATCTTTAGCAACTAAAGTGTCCTTCCTTATCTTCTTAATATGAAGTCACCGAAATAAAATTAATCTATTATTATAAACTTATCGAAACAAGGAAAGTTGCAACATTTGTGAATAGATTGTAGATAATTAGTTTGAAAGTCCAGGGGAGGTTATTCCACTGGAAAGGTGCAATAGCTTCATTACTAACTTATTATATCAAATAAGTGCTTATAAGAGTCCTGTAAAAACAAAAATTCAAGTACAATACAAGTAAAAGAAAATTCAGAAGATATTTAAAATTTTGTTTAGATGTATATTTTTTTTGTTTTTATTTTATTTATTTTGTTGAGATATTTTTTAATTGTTATAAAATTAGTTTACGTTTTGTTATTAAACAATCACAATAAATAATTAATAAAGTTATAATTAGTTCCTTGTTATGCATATTTCATATTTTAATAATCTTTTTTTGGTCGCCCATCTTAGTATAGTTATGTCATCTTACAATACAAAGTGCAAGGGGACCAGTTGTATATCATTTTGGGTTAAGAACTCATTTAATTAAGCCACATTACCTTAAGGAAGCCGAAGGTACTTATTGTCACCCATCCAAAATATAGTAAGACTATGTTGCTTCACTTTAAGATAAGGAGTCTTAAAGGGAATTCGTGTTTTATATATTGCTTCTGTCGACCGCTTATTTTACTACAATTGTGTTCTTGAGTTTCATCAATTCACAATATTGTACCTAAAATGATGACTTACCTTATAGATCAGGGGTGCTCACACTTTTTCAGTATGGGAGCTACTTATAAAATGACCAAGCCAAAATGATCTACCGACCCATAAAAGCGAATGATATTTTAAAATTTATTGAAGATTCTTACCTTACATTACCACTTGAGCCAATATTGCTACAAAATAAGCTCTGATCATGTTATTGTAATTACCAAATAATAATAATATTGATAATAATAACAATACATTGACAATGTATAATAATAATAATAATAATTAATTAAAAATAAGGACTGACTGTGACCCTGGAACTTTTTTTTATAAACCTTGTTTGCGATCTACCACTATTGGCCTCGCGATCGACTGGTAGATCGCGATCGACGTATTGGACACCCCTGTTATAGATGATGCTTCCAGAATTATATAAAATTTAAAAGTTGAAAAAGGTAAATTTTTTATAATAATTAAATACAAAAAGAGAATATTTTTTATGAAGCCTATTCCATCCTAGTTATCGTTAGTTGTATCAGAGTTATTCAGACATCCACATCCAAGTATTAAAGCACACAAAATCAATCGAACCGCAGTAATCTGCACTTAGCTTTGAATATTCTTAAAAAGATCAGAAGGTTAATGAGTAAATGTGTTCTCTATCGTATTACACGCAGGTATCACATACAAAATATTAAGCTTCATAATATATACTCAAAAAAATTGCTATAAAATAAAAGAAAACAAAAGTTCTAATTTGTCACAGTTTTTTCAACACTAAGTTTTAGAATGATATTAAGTTAATAACAAGCTTTGGAATTTTTTTTAGATCATTCGTTCAGGTTTTTTTTTATTTCAGTCGTTCATAAGAAGGCATGAAATCAGTATTTAAAAAGTTCATCCTTATGTAGTTAGAAAACTGGCAAGTATAGAGCAGTCAAGTGTATATATCAGACTTCCATAATCTATAATATCTTTTGAAAATGGATAGGTCTAGTTAAAATAAATTATATGTCTAAATCAATAAATATTAAAAATAGTTTTGATAAATCTGCTTCCAACTGTCAGAAGATAATAATATCATTAAAAAAAAAGTGATTTTAAAACAGAGCTAACATAACTATTGGATTATAAATACATCAAACAGGATTAAATTCAACTGTATTTGGTTGCCCAATAAGTTTTAAATCACATTCATCTATAAGCAAAACTATTCGAACCATTGTTATTGTTCCTTTTATATGCAGCAAGATCTCACCGTAAATCACAATAAGAAAATGAAAAATGGGATTAATATCTTGCAACAAAGACAACTGATCGTTATCAGAGTCACTCTTGAACTGGAAGACCAGAAGTTTTGATTGAAAGATATTAGTGCCATTTCAGATTTACTTACTGTGATTTAGTTGATTTTATTTAAAGTTTTATTGCAAAATCTTCTTATGTATATTAACATCACAAATAATCTAAATAATAAATTTATTTATCTATCTTTGTTTGTTTACAACGAGTACACATGGAGGCTTCACCTTTAGTGCTGTACTATTCCAGAAAGACAAACTCATTTGTTACTTGTCACCCATTTCAGTTTAGTATTTAGTACTTCCTAACAACATTAAATTGCTTCGCTATGTTGACGATATCTTATACATTTTTAATTGTTTAAACCGATCCCCTAGCGAGTGATAACATCAGCCGTTTACCGGCTTTTTGTTTGACCGGTGATTCTACAGATTCTACATTGGAAGTCCTAAATTTTACCTAACTCAAGTGCATTTTGAGTAGGACCTTTAACAAGTACTTGACATCGTACAGGCTCGGGACCGACGGCTTAACTTCCTCTCCGAGGAACGACATGCTCAGATGTATTCACTTACCGCGTAAATAAATCGAGGGTCAGGTGGGGATCAAACCCCGGTCTATAACATATATTCTATAAATAAATTATTTATTAAGGCACAAAAATAGGTATTTAAATTAAGAGTAGTATGAAAAAATATTTATTAGACACTTACAAGTACCAAGTTTGGTAAAAAGGTATCGATTTTGGCAGTACTACTTCCAGGCTATTGGCAAAACATGCCCACCTGTCTCTGAATACTGGCCGAAATACAATGTGAACATTACTCTTTCATTGATTTACCATAGTCTGAAATGTTTTATTTTCCAAATATGGCTCAATTTTCTCCCATTACTTTTCTTTGTTTTTTTTTAAGTATGTGGCAATTACAATAATAAGAGCCAAAAAGATTGGGGAAAAATGTGTTACGTTCTTTATATTAATAATTATTTTAGATTTCCCCCGTCCCAAAAAAATATTAAAACCGCAGTCAAAAAATACCTTTGATATTTCATATTTATTAAATTTTTATTTTACATATTTAGTAAGTGCTATCTTCATCGCTTTCTTAGTTATTATGCTTCTTATAGATGTCATATATATCAGTCATAACCTGTCTTAACGTAAAGTCAAAGTCTTTTTTTTTTCAGATTGCAAATTAATTTTTCAAAGGATCAATTTTAATTTTATATAATGTTTCATTTAATATTGCTTTTAATTTTTTACTAATTTTTTGCTTACGAGTTAAGCTAGCTTGTTTTGTCACGTTCTTTGGAATTTTTTAATAAACCAAGTTATTCGTATCTTATGCTTTTAAAATAATGAAGAATTAATTTTTAATTAATTTTTCAAATGATTAGAATAAGAACTAACTTACCGTTTTCATTTTTGAGGTGTTCAGAGAAAGTTTAATTTGTTAGAAACCGTTATATGACGCACAAAAAGCTTTATTCTACTCCAATAAAATATACTGGTGAAGGTCTTACAAATTTTGAACTAATTCATATAAGAAAAAAAGAAATATTATGGACGAATTTATCTGCTAAAGTACTCTTAAGAAATGTACTAGCAATCTCAGATTATACTTGTTATATGTCTCGGGGTTATTATTAACCAAGAAATAATTAAAAGCACGAGAAGAAGGGCAAGGTCAGTGACATCAGGCAATCTTCACTGCCGTCTGTCCTATGTCCTCATTGTCGAAATTAACTTGACCTTGTCATCCATGGGAAGCAAGTTGCAAACGGCAGCTGTCTAAACGATAGCTTCTCCCACATGTACTTGGCTCCATAACAAACCATTGTTTGAACTTGAAATACGATTCTGTTTTAAAAGAATGTCATAATTGTTTGTTTATAAAATAAAGTATCAAAAAAATGTTATTGATGTAATCGGAACAAGGAATATATATATATATATATATATATATATATATATATAATACGATTCCACGAACTAAATAAACTATATTGACACAAAGAACACTCAGAAATGAAACAGAAACTCACTACTATATTTCGATGTCCTCGTCATCAGGAAGATAGTAGTGAGTTTCTGTTTCATTTCTGAGTGTTCTTTGTGTCAATATAGCTTACATATATATATATATATATATATATATATATCAACGTCCAAACCACGATAAAAAATAGAAAAAAGACTAATATCTTTCAACCGAAACAAGTAGTCTTCATCAGGGACAAATTCTAACAATAAAATTATTGTAAAATCATGTGATATATATATATAAATAATGAATGATCAAACCACAATAAGAAAAATATATTTATATATATATATATGAATATTGATAAAAGTATCGACCGTGGAATAGAAACGAAACTATAGTTTATCGGGACTCGGTCAGTTCTTCAGGTTCAAATTAAACTCTCATGCCAACGTTTCAACGTTTATTTAAAACCTTTTTCATAGACAGAAGTATAAATTTTGAAACAGAAAAACTAAGTATTACATTACAAATTATTTTACAAAGAAAAATTATTACTAATTGTATCATTACGTTAAGGTAATTGCCATTGTTGTCATTTGAACGAGAGGAAGGGGATAGAACCTTTTACTGTCATCATGTATTCATTGGCAGAATAACCATTACGAAACTTTGTCAGGAAATAATAAATCACTCATGAACTATGACCAGCCCTGTGGTCAATAAATTTATAATGACTCCTTGTAAAAGTAACTTGTAATTTCCAATATATCAATAATTTTGCATCTTCATTGATTTTGACCATTGACAACTCGCTTTGTCAGTATATTAAATAAATCACTTTTGATACTAGTGAAACTCAAACAGCAATATTAGAAATCATTCAGATTTGTTTTTATGTTTTTTTTTATGTTCTTTGAAGGTAACTAACTATAGCACTGCATTTTAAAAAAAAACTATTGTACTTCCCCCCCCCCCCCCCCAGCAGTTAGTTAAAATACCCCAGCAGTTAGCTTCAACGCCTCCAAGAAGCTCAACAGTTTTGGTGGGTCCAGTGGTAAAATTTTTTCTATAGTTTTATTGAGTGCCCCGAAGCACCTACCTCTGTGCAGCAAAGTTGCCTACCAGAAAGCCAGCAGGTGCAACGGTGTTTTTAAGGCGCATAATCACTACATTACTACCCCCTTCATGTTTGTTTACTATAGTAATAACAATAATGTATCTAAATATATACTGAACTATCAGAAAATGCTCACGTTTACAATTAAAGTAATAACCGCAAAATTAATATAAAAATGAAGTTTTATGGCCTTTTGGAATAGCTTTTCTTCAAATTTCTTAGATAATGAGCTCATTCAAAAGGCTTTATTTATTTTCTGTTGATTTTTGGTGGTTCCATTTATCTTTATATAAGAAAATTTACATTGTTCAAAGATGGTTTCTAGAAGATTTTTGATCTAAAGAAATAACACTCCTGTTTATATGCCGACGTTTCGCCAAAAATTGTTTTGGCATTTTCAAGGATTGTTTTTGAAAAAAAACTATTTACGTTCCATGTCTTTATCTACCAACATCATATCAGATACAAAGATATGAAGGTCTTTGTATCTGAAATGATGCTTGTAGATAAAGGCATGGAACGTAAATAATTTTTCCTCAAAAACTAGCCTTGAAAATGCTAAAACAATTTTTGGCGAAACGTCAGCATATAAACAGGAGTGTTATTTCTAAAGAAATAACACAAAAATCCTCAAGAAACCCATCTTTGAACTTTAAGAATCAGTGTTTGAGAAACTGTATCAATAACCATAGAAAATTTGTATTTATATTTTTTTATAAGAAAATCAAAATGAGATAAGATGATCAAGATAAGATGACTTCTTGATGATACTTATGACTATGATATGGTATTGTTATGATGCAGCATGATTTGAGTGGTTTTTATTATTCGTGTAATTGGATAAACTCGTCTTGGTTTGTGTCCGGTTGATTGCTGTCATATGTGCTGTATTTTCATATGGGACTATTCGTGGTCAAAGAATCAAGGGTTGAATACGTATGAAACAAGAAGTGTTAACATATGCCCTAATTTCTTATCATTAATATTCTCTTCATTCTGCTTATTATTTATCTAATTTTTATTACTTTAATACAGTAATTCTACTTTACTTAATTACTAACTTCTATAATTAATGCCTAATTGCATCTCAATACACAGCAAAAGCTCTCTGGAGAGACTTGCAGCTGCTTGCATAGGCACTACATACGCACATTGTGACCGATTGATTAAGTAAAAAGCAGTGACTGAAGGGTGGACAATTAGGTGCCCTCAGAGGACAGATTGGAAGAGGTTGAGAGGTAATGGTCTGCGAGAAAGAGGAGGTAACTGTGTGTGTCGAACAAGCTTCTTGTGTGGAGAGATGGGGCTTCAAAGTGCCTGATTGATTTCCTATTGCCTTTAGGTGAACTGTGACACCTACTCTAGACACAACTAATCGTCTATCACTTTAGAACAACCACAATCGCTAAATTGATATCATTAGACTTAAAAACGCCCATTTTAGCTAAAAAAGGAGCCACTAAAGATAGAACCTTATTTGATTTTACTAGATTTATTAGAATTTATTCTTAATGAAGAGCCCACATTTATAAGGACTAAATTATTTCAGGTAGTTAACACGAGCTAACAATTTTTACTATCAGATCAGTAGTTAATGTAATTATTCAGCAGTTTATTATTACATTTATTATTACATCAGCAGTTTATGTAATTGATACAGATTTGAGTGTAGCCCGCGTTCTCACAGCATTAGTCTCCAGATCCTTATTGTCCATTCTATTATCAAGCTATCACCAACCTAGTTCAACAACATATTACAGTGCATGTATAAGACTAACCGAATTATACAAATAGTCAGGAGATAGATTTAAACTAAGTGAACTTTAAGGATGCACTGTTACTGATCTATTGTTGTTGAAAAAAAAAACAGTTTAGAAAAAGAATAACAGACTTTTTTATAATAATTCTTTATATAAAGCATGCAAGTCAGTCCCTATTTGTATAAAATCTTCGAATGTTTCCTACTAAGAAATCAGGTTGTATTATTGGCATTTCTCAGAAGTTATGTTGTTTATTTTTTTACTCTTGTGCTATCATTCTTTTTTATAATATGTAATATTTATTTACTTATGAACAAAAGTCTTTTTACAGGGTCATATTTACATGATATAATGTTAAAATATTAATTCATGTAAAATAAATTACTAAAGCACCAGTTAAACATATTAACATTAAAATTAATAACAGCAACAGGGGTAATTGTAGAGAATTATAATAAAAGTTGAATTATTTTTTAAATTTGTTTAAATCATAATTGAAAAAGTCTACATAACTATCGAGACCATTGCACTTAATCATCATCCAATTCATCGTATGCTATATTAAACGCATAAAGAACCTTTGCCACTGGTTATACTTGTGCAGGTATACAAGAAACTATTATTATTCTTTCTTGGAGGAACCGTTTCAGCAAACCTACGGCTGGATATGCCAATACACTAAGCTGTAGCACCGCTGCAGAATTTTTAGTCAGAAATAAGGTATTAGACTTTGCATTGCTTTTCATTAGTGTTTCAATAAGACAGGCTACTTTGCTTGGGTATTTTACAAATTCTAGGTTTTGAATGAAATGTTTATGAAGATATAGACTGTTATGATGACTCGGTAATTATGACTTCTCATCCGCTGCCTCTCCAGTTTGATTTGTCTCTGTCAACTTATGATAATCTTTGTCGCAAATAAGCAATAATGAAAAAGAAAAATTACTTAAGTATCAAATCTGTATCTTTTGAATAATTCAGAACACTTAGTGTAATATTAGAAGGGCCAGGTTAGCTTAGTTGTTAACTCACTCCGGGGTTCGATCCCCACCTGGCTGGCCATCGATTTATTCAAGCGGTAGGTGAAAAAATCTGAGTACGTCGTCCCTCAGAGAGGATGTTAATCCGTCGGTTCTGAGACTGTACGATATCAGGTACTTGTTAAAGATCCTTACTCCAAATGCACTTTAGTTAGGCAAAATTTAGGACTCTCAATGTTGAATCTGTAGAATCACCGATCAAAAAAAAAAGCCGGTAAACGGCTGGCGGTATCACTCGCTAGGGGATCGGTTTAAACAAAAAAAAAAAAAATAAAAATAGTGGGATATTATACAATGTTTTGATGTTCTTTTAGAAGCAAAACAGCCCACGTCAGGCTTTCTAACTATCTCTAATTGCGTAGTCAGTTATTATATGGTGCTTACACGTAAATGGATATTAACGTGGTTTTATTAAGAAAGCACATTTTGCGCACGTTGAATTGTTTTCCAAGATTATCTGTTTGTACTGAGATAATAAAAACAAGATTTCTTATTCTAAAATTAAAATAACCACATTAGTTTCACTATAGAAAATTTTAAAATTTTTGAATCAGCACATTTATCTTTCTATAAATGCTCTACAACAAAATAAGCCTTAAAAGATACATTTGTGCTCAAGAGGCCTTGTTTTCTTAATAGAGTTTATTTAATTGAAAACTTTTCTATAACTTTCAGGTATTACGAAAATTTAAGCATATGTAAGCAATGACAATATATTTCAAAAATATTATTGTCTACTTATAAAATGTTCCTGAAATATAAATTTACAAACAGTAAACCCTGTAATTGCAAACATTATAATTTTAGTAAGTCAGCATTCTTTTGTTTGTAATTCATTCTTAATCTATAGTTTCACTCGTGCATTGTATTAGGTATTTTGAGTACTAATGAATAAAAACATCCTTAATATCTTAACTTAGCAATAGTCTAAACAATAGCTTCACTTAACTCTGAAGAAAAGGAAAAAAGATAAAATAACCGAAAATTAAAAAACAAGTTAACAGATTAAAAATGATGTTTTGGAAAGGATGTTGTTTATCTTTCACCTTGGAAGCTAGTGTTGAAGAGGCTTTCACGATACAGTGCTCTACAAGTCAAAAGGTGGAATAGATAACTTTGCCTAACCAGCATGGCCGTGATATATCGCTTTATAATAATTAGTTTACTAATTAATGTCACATTAGTTTATTCAAAATAAACTAATTAGTTCATTAGTATATTCAAGAAAATACTTTTAATAATCTTGAGAAGGAATGAAATAAATTTATATATCAATATTTCTAAACAATTCAAATTGAATACAACAATAAAAAAAACTAATAATTCTTGTAATAAGATCAAAGATTATAATTTAATTTTAAACTAGAAGGAACTCTGGTAGGTTGAAATATAAAAGTTCTTGTTTGGTCAAAAAGGCGTGGTTCAAATGGCAAAATATTAATCCATAAACTGCTTGAATACTCAAACAGTTTAATGGTGTTTCCAAAATTATCTAACTAATAACAAATTTTGGGGTCGATTTTTTACTCTAAGTACTAAAAAAATACTGTAATTTCACTACGTAAATACTCAAAATTAAAAAATAATAAAAAAATCTGGAGGGGCCTACACTCAACTTTACTATAAGTAAATATAAAATCAAACTTCTTGGGTATATAATATGTAATGTCCCATTTAGCCATAGTATAAATATCTATAAATGGGAGATGTTTATTAGTCTAAAATTCCTGGAGGTACTATACAGAGTGATTGACCCCCTTTTCAATATATATGCTTATCTTTGTATATCACATCACTAATGCATTTAATATCCTTAGCATAACTACTGTAGTAATAACCTTTTTGAAAAGCGAAAGTATAGATTTCGTGTTACGAAATGAACGTCTTACAGGAGAACATGGCTTTTGTTTCAATAGTCAATGGATCTCTTACATAGTTTATCTGACCTATTTTATGGTTTAGCGTCAACAAAAACATTATCTAAAAACAGAAAATGTACTGTAACGCCGTTTTGGTGAATATAATTTTGAAAAAATATCTCAACTCATTCTTCTCGGAATGTTTTATTTTTAGGTATAGTGTCATTTTGATCCGTTTACCGGTATGTTTTGCGTTGCTCTCACAAGATTCAGATTGAATTATTAGTCAAAATTTTTACATTTATTGAAAAAAAAAAAATATTTTTCGTTGTTTTAAAAATTTGAACATATTTTTTGTGTTTGTATTTGTAACCTCAAAGATAATGCCAAAAATTTCAAAACTCAGGAATCGGTAGTTTAGGAGAAAAAAATGTTGTCTAAAAACTTGTTTTGAAAGTGACTTTTCTTCAAACATAATTCCTCCCAAACAATAGTGCTCATCTACACTATGGGGCCCATTTTTGTGTAAAATATCAACTTGATCCATCAAAGATCTTGAATGTAGCGTGCTAAAAATCTCTGATACATACTAACTCTCCCACGTACTTCAATAAAATGAACAAAAAACAACCCATTGCTATAAATTAAAGTAAAATACTACTTAAGGGAGTGAAATTTAATTATTTATTTAAAATTGAAGCCCCAAGTTCTCATGAATGAATTATAGTTCTCATGAACAGAAAAATCAAGTTTTTAGTTTCCTGCAATTTATTTCATTTTTAGGAAATCGTAACCAAGTGTGTGTGTGTGTGTGTGTGTGTGTGTGTGTGTGTGTGTGTGTATGTATCCATGTGTATGTATGTATGATGCATGTTTGCATCCTAAATGAACCGCATTCAATTTTTTTTTTCTTCTACTTCTACTAAATGGAGCCTCTTATGCTAAAACTGCTAAAGGATTAAAATCATCTTGATCAAGTGTTTGCTAATTATGCATTTTACTTAATTTATAGTAATTAGCAGATAAATTGTAGCACATATTATTGATAAAATAATTATGTATAAATAGTTTATTAATCAAAATTGCAATGTATTACGAATAGTGTCACCCGGGTAGTATTAAATAGATGTCTGATTTTATTGCAGTTATCAGCATTTCTCAACTTGTTTAGTATTGCTGATTCATGAAAGGTTTTCTGAGTTGGTCAACAGTTTAAAAAATCATTTAACTTTCTTTTTTGATCAATACTTGTCGGCTGGTGTTCTGATTGGCTAAACAAGTGCTGCTTGGACGTGTAGTAGAAATTTAATCTGAGCTCTATGAAACTCATTTTAAAGATAGCCATTTGTACCCCTCACGTAATTCAACAATTTTAATATATTTGTAATCTCTATACGTTAAATAATCCGAGGAATACATTGGATATGTATTAAATAAAATAACTATAGTTCAAAGATGGGTTTCTTGAGGATTTTTGGTCTAAAGAAATAACACTCCGTTTTATACAACGACGTTGTGCCAAAAAGTC
Organism: Hermatobates lingyangjiaoensis; assembly: GCA_026182355.1. Classification (NCBI taxonomy): domain Eukaryota; kingdom Metazoa; phylum Arthropoda; class Insecta; order Hemiptera; family Hermatobatidae; genus Hermatobates; species Hermatobates lingyangjiaoensis. The sequence goes on along the minus strand of JAPFBL010000097.1, from coordinate 194,823 downwards.
GTTTGGAATTTTTAAAGCTAAAAACAATTTATTGACGACATAAGTAGTGAAAACAAATACATCCATGAAATATAAACCAACAGAAAACAAAAAACACAAAAAACCAACCATAAACACCACATAAAAAAAAAGATAGCCACAATATAGATAGTATTATAATTTTTTTTTAATTTAAAACAGGAGTGTTATTTCTTTAAACAAAAAATGCTCAAGAAACCCATCTTTGAACTCTAAGACAGTGGTCGAGAAGCTATATTAATGAAATAATTATGATTTGAACAAAATATTCATTGCATTCAAAATCTGATTCACAACTCATTCACAGCCAGGTAATGAGTAAATTAAGAAACAGTTCGTAAAAATATTCTTATTCGTAATGAGAATAGTTTTATAAAGTAATATATATGAGTAATTATTATCAATAACAAGAAATAATAATTTTGATTACAGTTATATGGAACTGAAGCTATATTTATAATCACTACAGTAACTAAGAGCTTTCGTACAAAGTGCTTCTCAAGTCTTCCAACATGACAGTTGATATATCAAATATGGGGTGGAAATTGGATACGATTCGGTCAGCCCTCGTGTTCGAATTAGCACCTGACAACCAGGCTACAAACTTAAACGGCTCTGATGCCGTTATTGTATGACACCCCGCTGACTTTCACTTTTGCCGTGTACTTGCCCAATTCATTGCCTATTCTTCGTTGCCATATTGAATATAAATGCGTCCCATAATGCCAACTCTTTTAAAACTTTATAACTTTAAAAATGAGGAAATAAATGAAATGATGAAATTAAACACCAATAATGAACTTATAAATTTACAGTATTCGCACTTCTGTTCTGAATAGCTAATGTGCCATTCTCATTTAAGTAGTGGAAAAAAATGTCAAATTCTCTCTACCTATTCCTTATACATATGTGGTATATGACGAACTTTTACTTAATTTTCTTAACCTTAATTTATGCTTGCATTTATGTACATAGTAACCACTCCATTTCTTTCACTGTTTGCATACTAGGAGATACACTTGCACAAAATTGTATGAACCATGTAACTAATTTGTTCATAATTATTCTTTCAAATTTTGTATTTTTTTAATTCATTAGAGGTTTTACTATTATTTTTACTTTGAATTGGAAGATTATTCTGGAAAAATTACATCAAGACATGATAAAAAAATGCCAATTTGTACACTAAACTCACAGCCACGTATAATTTGGTGTATTGATATATGCACTACACACACACACACACACACACACATATATATATATATATATATATATATATATATATATATATAACGAGTTCAACATCGAAGAAAAATAACACACAGAACAAAGAAACACACTTATAAAGTCAAATTTTTGGGCAATCCGTCTTCAGGAGAAAAGAGAGAGGAATACCAAGCTCGTTGGAGGTGAAACGGCAACTAACCCGTGAATATATCATTTTATATATTTTACATTATATCCTATATATTTGTTAATTCCACAAACAGTAGAAGATTAATACTATGAAAGTTTACATATACAGTTCGTCAAAGAGCAAGTGAATTCATAAAGTAAATAAAGGAGGGTTATGTAATTTGGTTGAAAGTATTATAAAAATTCGCAGCATTGACTGTGTTTTCTGCTATTAAATTAGAACTAGTTTTACCCTGTTTGATAATTCCATCAATTACAATTTCATCATAAAATTGAAAAAGGTCTGGGCTATTGTTGACTAAACTCTTATAATAGCTCTTTATGAGAGCGCATTCAGCAATCTGACGATATAAATACCAATTCTTGTTACCACTTCTATGCAGAAGTATATTTAGAAAAGGGAGTCTATTATTATTTTTCATTTCAATTGTGAATTGAATAGAGGAAAGAAACATGTTGAGAGTATCCAAAAAAGGTGCAATCATTCTCACCACCTGGCCAAATGCATAAGACCGGGCCAGCTTAGATCAGTGGTTAACGTCTCGCCTTGGGGGCGGTAGTAAATTCGAAAATTTTAAAATTTCTTATAGTGAAACTAAAGTGGCAATTTTAATTTTAGAATAAGAAATCTCGTTTTTATTATCTCAGTGCAAACAGATAATCCTGCAAATCAATTCAACGTGCTCAAAACATGCTTTCTTAATAAAACAACGATAATTTCCATTTACGTGTAAGCACCATACAGTAACAGATTCCACAACTAGTGATTGTTAGAAAGCCTGACGTTGGCTGGTTTTGTTACTAAAATAACATCAAGACGTAATATTGCACTAAATATTCTGAAGTTCAGAGTCGATCCCGAGTCTGTACGATGTCACATACTCGTTAAAGATCCCTACTATTATGCAAAATTTAGGACTCCTAATGTAAAATCTGTAGAATCACCGGTCAAACAAAAGGTCTGTAAACGGCTGACGTTATCACTCGCTAGGGGATCGGTTTAAACAATAAAAAATGTATAAGACATCGTCAACATAGCGAAGCAATTTAATGTTGTTAGGTAGTGCTTTAGGTAGATATGTGATCTCAAAATATTCCATATAAGTATTTCTTAAAACGTGAGAGATGGAATTTCCAAATACCGAGCCAAACTTTTGCTTATATAATTTCCCTTCAATTGAAAAACAACAATCATGTGTACACAAACGTATCGAGTCTATTAGAACTGTTCGAGAAACAAGTAAAGTTTGTGTACGTTGTTTTAGTTCTGATTCTACGAAAACTAATAAACCTTCAACATTAACATTTGTAAAAAGTGACTTAACATCAAAGCTGAACAACCCAGTAGTCTGAATAGAAGAATTTAGCTTGAAAACAAGTTCAATGGATTCTTGATCTGCCTTAGGGAAATAGTACCTGCGAATTGCGATAAAACACGGACAAACTATTTTGATAACCTACTGATACAATTGAGGTAACAATCTGTCTAACTTGAAACTAATCTAAATAATCTAACTTACTATTGAATAGATTATAACTTTAACATTGTTTATAATCCATTTTAAGTGCTCTTCGTTTACATGTTATCATTTTTAATATCAAATTAACTATTAGTCTAAAAAAAATTGATTAAGATATTTCATTATATTAACTGTTTTAATACATTCCGGCTAGTGTCAGTGTTAAGAGCCGTTCGATGCCGTCAGTCAACCACCAGTAGCAGCTCTTGTATTACACTACATTTCAAATTGAGTTTTACGTATGTAAAAAACACAAACTCTTTAATGCAACTAGTATGGGAAGAATAAAAATATTTCATGTATTTCTTGATGATAACAAAGAAGACATGAAAATTACTTAACTCATGAAAAATTAATATATATATATATATATATATATATATATATATATATATATTAAATTGTCCAGTACAGAAATTTTTTTATAAAAAAAATTTTGAAACAGTTCAAATGTTGATGATAACATATTAGTATATTATTTTAAAATTGATCCTTATAAGGATGATATGTTGATAAGAATTGACTGTTATAAAAGCAAATATAATTACTAAAAAAAATTGACGTTTTTAATACACATGTTTAGTTTCATGCTTTCCAAAGTTGTGATTGTAAAATTCTAATATAGGACACGACACTATTTTTAACCTATTATATACCCCACGATTGAGATCTTTATATTAAATGTAAGAAAGATATACCTTTGTTAACTAGAGTTAACAACTGACTAAACTTAACAACTTAAATAAAGGCAACCAAACTCTTATAATAAATAAAATACATTTGTAACTTATTACAGTTAAAAACTGTATTAAATATTGTTATTCACTGTGATTTATGACCGATCAAAAAGTAGATGAACAGTAAGTTTTGTATTAAGGTTATTTTAGATCTATATTAAATGTAATAACGTAAAATTATTTTAATTTAAGCTCTATTTTTTTCAAATAATAATATAGGATTTAGAATAATCATTAGTTTCGAGGACCATTAAGGAAATGAAGTATCAAAACAAAGCACTTCTTTAAACCAAACTTAGTACTCCTTGAACAACCACTTCCTTCCATGTTGTTTAAATAATTTTTTATTAAAGTTTCTCTGAAAACTATCAAATTAAATTTAATTCAATGGTTGCACAATCAGTTGCTATTTTTCTTGTCTTTGTTTTAATAAATACAACTAGTTTAAAACTTATAATGTTCTCCCAAAAACCAAATAGCAAAAAATTTAAATTAATATAAAAAAGAACAAAATTAAAACAAATATTTAAATAATACACATTAGCTGTTAATATAAAGAGACAAGGAAGTAATAAAGAAGTCTTGAAACGCTAGTGTGTAATTCATTCACTTTCTTTGTATCACTTTAGAATTCTAATTTACTTTTTCTAAATGTTATTTAGATTTGCATTTAGATGAGTATTCAAAATTTGTTTTTTTTTTTATTCAAAAATTGCTTGACATAAGCTATTATTTTATTAACCTAGAATAATTAGATGTCTAATAAAAACTGATGTGGTATAATGCAATGAACATAGACGTAGTTAATACTCGTAGCATTAAAAGAAAATCTGGTGGACTCGTATTACGGAATATAACTGCTTTTAAAGCGGGCTAAATATATGTTGATATAAGTTTTTTCAAAACAATTTAGTCCTTTTTAACAAGAACTACTTCCGGAAACCTTAAAATAAACATCATTACTTCTTTTGTTTTGTTGTAGATATGTTTGAAGTTTTGCTTTTGAAGGGAAAAACATATATATATATTAGAATTGATATAACTTCTCGACCACTGATTTATCAAGTTCACAGAAGTGGTTCTTGAGGATTTTGGTCATAAAGAAAATTCAACTTCTGATTATACGTCGTCGTTTCGTCAAAAATTGTTTGGCATTTTCAAGGCTAAAAAACAATTTATTAACGACATAAGTAGAGCAAGACAAATACATCCACGGAATACCAACCAACAGAAAACAAAAAACAAACAAACAAAAATACAGTAACAAAAAATCCTCCCAGAATTATTTTGTAATATTGTGCTTATCTGTTTGAAAATTGAGTTTTGTGGTCTTAATAATTAATAATAAGTAGTAAGATTTAAACAACAAATAATAAACAATAACACTAGGTATTTTATGATCCTTTTGTGGTTTTCTTGTTACTGTATTTTTGTTTTCTGTTGGTTGGTATTCCGTGGATGTCTTGCTCTTCTTAAGTCGTTAATAAATTGTTTTTTTAGCCTTGAAAATGCCAAACAATTTTTGGCGAAACGTCAGCGTAGGTATAGTCAGGAGTTGAATTTTCTTTATGACCAAAATCCTCAAAAAGCCCTTTTATATGTATTAACAAAATGCCTTTTTTACCATAATTTTTGTGTCTCTTAATGAAGTTTCGTTTAACGTAAATTTTGTTGAAGTATCCAGTCCATTAAACGACTCATGAATAATTAATGTAAATCATATGTTCATTTGTTACTTAGAAATATTGATTGTAGTTAATATTACAGTATCAATTTATCTATGTATACTTGGAAATGCAGTTCATGGCGTGGAATGTCGCTCGTGACACAGTGCCAGACAGGTCACCACTCATTCCGGCTACGATTGGTAATGGCTTTTTTATTATTTCTCGACCTTCCTTCCACCTACACCATATGCAATTTTTATGCATTTGTAATCCTGATAATATCATTGAATCTAATTAATAACAGGGCTATTTATATTATGGCTTCTTAAAAACAGATAACCATCTGATTTTATTAATTTTTATTTAAAAGATTTTATATAATGCTATAGTTGTAGAACTAAAAAGAACGAAAGAGAACTAAAGCTTGTAAATTATTACACGGATTGTGTGTCCTCTAAAAATTTCAATTACTGGAACGCTTGGCTGATTTTGGGTCTCTGAGTTCAAATAGTCGTTTTTAATCTTTTGTTTTGTAGAGTCAAATTTAATCATTTTTCGAAAGTTGAGTTGGTATCTTGTATCATCTCATTAGATTTGGTCTTACTGTCTTGTGTGTGGATTCAAAGTTAGTTTTTTTTTGTACGTTTTTAGATATCTCGCCATGTATGTATAAGATTGGGAGATTTTAAAAAAAAGAAATATCATATAATACCGTTTGGTTATTCATTTTTATAGCACTCTTTCTTCTAAATCTTCAAAACGTGGCTTGAGAAAGATACTGTTAATATCATTAGATGAAGTCAATATGAACTAAGATGTGACTTTACCAATTCTCGTATATTTTTAAAGATTTATATTCATAAATTCAGTTCTTTTTAAACTTATTTCATATGAATAATTTTTGCTATTACAGTATTAAAAGAAATGGTCTGGTTGAAACACAAATATTTTTAGTGCAGGAAATTAATGCATTGAAATCTGTTGTGACTTACCATCACGCTTATGAAAAGTCTAGAGTTATGCTCAAGATTTGAACCTCTAATCTTCGGTACTAAAAGTAACATGATAACTGTTAGACAACAGCTGATAAAGATGTGATGTGTGGTTTTAAATATACAAATTGGTATTAACTTGCATATTTTATGGTGTATTTAGCAAGTTTCAGGCTCCTTCTATTTCAAAAAAGAACTCCACGTTATATTTCTACTTTCCCAAGACATAAAAAAAATTCTAACAAAAATGAAACAGTTTAAACTATCCAAACACCGTCTAACAAACATTCAAGACCAGAAAACATAGAAAACTGAGTGGAATTAAGACAAGACAAAGGGACAAACAGTACATTTTCGAATTACAATTTGCATACATGATATTGAAAAAATTATAACATAAACAAAAATAGAAATGTGGAAAAGCATTTAAAGATCGCTAAACTCATATCACTTTAAAGATATAATAAGAAAATTAAAAGACATCATATAAAATAAAGTAACAACAAAAACTTAAACAAAATAATTGAAATTAATAAGCTAATATTAAAAAAACTGAATCATATTGAAGAATGGGATACGGATAAAGGAAAATGCTTTTTCGATTATTCTTCTCATTCAGCTCAATTAACTTCAATATTCAGGTAACTTTAAGTTAATGAGAAGAAATATATTGACAGAAGAAATTCAGTCGTGCTAAATAAAACATATATATATCAATGATCAAACCACAATAATAAATGAGAAAACAAGACTTAAGACCTTTCAACCGTAACAAGCGGTCTTCGTCAGAGTCAAAAACCCAACTGTTGGGTTTTTGACGCTGACGAAGACCACTTGTTACGGTTGAAAGATCTTAGTCGTGTTTTCCCATTTCTTATTGTGGTTTGATCATTGATTGTTATTTCACACTGTTTATGTGAAATCTTTTTATATATATATATATTAATATTCTACATAAAAATGGGCCCTATCAAATAAATTTTCTGAAATTTAATTCAGAAATCAATAATTAATTAAACTGATTAAAATAATGCTGATAATAATTTAATTTTAATAAAGAATTTAGCAAAGCATTCCAATTTTTTTTTACTTTATTTGCAATAAAAAATGTATTAAATATACAAGGGTGATATTTCATTTAAAATTAATATCTCTATTTCATACATTGTCAATATTTTCTATTAAACCAAGTTCTATGAAAATCGATGATACATTAATTTGATTATAAAGAAAATGTTTGACTTTGTAGTTGCCATAAAACGATTGTTGCTACAGCCTATAGTGAGGTGAACAATGGCTTTGACGATAGCCGGCCTTATCCGACCTTCAATACTGTCTCACGTTCAAGAAAAAGGTTTTTTTATTAATACGATTACCTTTTGCTTTTAGTCAAATCAATATTTTTATCGATGCTGTTTAAATTTAAATATTTTTCGTGGCAGTTATAATTTAAAATAAAACCATGGATTTTAATAATATATTAAAACACAATAAACACACTCAATAAACACAATAAACCACAAACATATTAATATATTTCAATGGATTCTTATAAAAAAAATAATTCTATGCCTATTATATATTTATAAAATTGACTCAATGGAGATTTATAATTTTTTAACGATTCATTCTTATCAATACTGTTAGTATTGTTCTTTATAATAATAAATCATTATATGTTATACATAATAATTATATATATATATATATATGTAAAATATGGAGTTGGGTTTTTGACTCTGACGAAGACCGCTTGTTACGGTTGAAAGATCTTAGTCTTGTTTTCCCATTTCATATTGTGGTTTGAACATTGATATATATATATATATATATATATTTTATTAAAGTAGACGGCAGCTTCCGCATTTACGACTTTTTTGCTAGTTTTTATCTCGTTTTCTTAATAGTTTTTTCTGGTAGGGAGTGATTTCATGGAGGAGTTGTCCCAGAAATGAAATGAAATCACTCTCTACCAGAAAAAACTAGTAAGAAAACTAGAAAAAACTAGCAAAAAAGTCGTAAATGCGGAAGCTGCCGTCTACTTTAATAAAATATGTTTACAAGAGAATCTGCTGCCAATATACACTTATATATATATATATATATATATATATATATATATATATGTGTGTGTGTGTGTGTGTGTGTGTCTGTGTGTGTGTGTGTGTGTGTGTGTGTGGTGTGTGTGTGTGTGTGTGTGTTGTGTGTGTGTGTGTGTGTGTGTGTGTGTGTGCGTGTGTGCGTATGTATAGATAGGCAGCAGATCTTCCAGTGTACATGATATATATATATATATATATATATATGTTTGTATAGGTATTTTCGGAACACTGACATCATTAATAAGTAATTTTTTAATCCATTTGGTGAATCTGTCAGTCAACCTGCTGTCTCTTTTACGAATCATTTATCAATTTTCTAGTTTGTAGTTACATCTACATTGCAATTATTATAAGTTCATGTTTTATATATATTATGATTAATAAATTATTTTAATTTTTATTGTTACAATTCTATTAATCTACGTTGCATGTTATCTTCATTCCCGAAAAATCTATACCTTGTTAGTTTGATAAGGTTCTTTCCAGGTCAATAAAGCTTTCAAGTTCATTTGCTTATGTGTCTGCTGTTCATTATGACTATTTTAAGTGTTTTTTTTACTGTTATTGAAGCATGAACCACAAATATGTATATTACTTACTTTTAAGTGCGACACTTTGAAATATCAAAATGTAGAAACTCATCTTTAAGAAAATAGCAACATAAAAAATATGCATAACATAAGATCAATTTCAAATTGATTAATGAAGAACAAAATTTAAACTAATTTATCGTAAAATTGTATGATACTCGTATATATTGACATCGTATCTGTCCCAAGATCAAGTTACAATCAATTAAAAATAATTCCAACTTAATATAGAATTGATTCCTTTAATATCAAATGTATACAAATATATTACCTTCTTATGATGTAATAATACAAAAAAATATGCACCTCGTCCTTTTTCTACAAGCTATTTTTATTTCATACTGATATAAAACACTTTATCAATTAAAGACTATTATTAATTAAAGAATTAATTATTATTTAATAACTATTATTTGTTAAAGAACAACAAATGCTTACCTCTAGAAAAAAATCTGATCCCGTTGTACCACGAGTTTACAGTTTTCACTCTGTCTCTATATATAAAGTTCGTGAGTTTGTTTGTTTGTTCACCCATTTTCCGTGGAGATATAGACCTGAAAATAAATATATATTTTCAAAAATAAAAGAAAATTATTAATATATTCTCAAAATTGGAGACAGGGTAGCAAGTATCTTGCGGGCTCGCCGATGGCAGTAGTGCAAATGTATTATATATAAATGTAACAAAAAAATTTTTTTAATTCAAAATTTGCGAAATATAAACTGGTAACAAAATAAAGGCATGGAGCCACAGTTGCACAGAGGCTTGCGTGCTCGCAGATGACAGTACTGCAAATTATAAATAAATGTAACAAATATATAATAAACTACTACATTAGAGGTTAAAAATGAATAATTTTAGAAATGAACTTGAACACAAATGTCAGATAAAATACGAGTGTTCTAAGGTAATATTATAAAGACACATTCCTTTCATTAATGTTATTTTATATTAGGTAAATAAGTTGAATACTTCAATTTACAAGTTTTGTTTGTTTTAAATATATTTCATTGTGCATATGACTTGAATTGATGTTTTATTTATTTATATGATAAAATAAATGATTTTTTTTTACTTGTAAATGATTTTTATTTTGCTAAATATACTTACTGTGTATATATCTTGAATCATGTTAAGAATACTATATCAAAAGTTTGGGCCATATAAGAATCTGTTTCCTTGCCTTAATAACAAGAAACAATTAAAATTATCCCTGTCAATCATGTTCAATGAATTAATATCAATATCTATAGTTATATTTTCTGAGTGACACAAAGGGTCACGGGCAGTCTAGTATTGTAAGAAAGTTTGACCATATAAAACATAACACAGTTATATTTTAATTATTTCATACACTAACTACAATAATGAACACGTGTCCATTATTGTGTTCATAATCTTTCAGATTCTATCCTAAGCAAAATTTCTATATTGATTGATTGTTAAAGTATACTGTTACAAAATCATGTTAGATCTTTTAATTTTTGAAATATCGTATCTATATTCGTTACATAATTTTGAATCATTAAAGTTCATATTTCAGGAGAAGAAATACAGAACACAAATTATATAATGGGTAATTAATGTGTCTTTTCATGATTCAATATTCCCAAAACCTGATTTTTACATATTTACATTGTAAACGTGACATGTTACATTGTAAATTTGTTTACACCAAAATGTTGATTTTGGTTGTAATACTAATTTATCAAGGAAAAATTGTAGTCTGTCCTCAAACTTTCAGATGCATATAAAGAAACGTCCACACAAAAAAAGACTATATCAACTCAAAAAATGATTAAGCTCTTTAAATTAACAACATAATTTTCTATATTACAATGTTTGACTTATAATAAAGTAATGCAAAGTAAGATTTTGGTTTAAACAGTAGATGTTTTTTACGAAGAAGAACGCTTACCTGTAAACAAAATCTGATTAAGTTGTTCCACGAATATACAGTTTTAACTTCTATATTCTAATAAAGTTTGACCATACACAAAGAAGAACACAGATATATTCTACTTATTTTATAAATCATGACTAAAGGAACTCCCAGTTTGTATACTTATTGATTATAATTTTGAACCTTGTGCAAGCCACGCGTGAAATTGAAAGCCATAGACCATGCAAACCTTATTCAAAATGAATTGGATTCAAAGTAGAGTATTTTAATTAATAGTATCATTCAAACAAATTCTCACCATTCAATAATTTTAGAGAAAGGATACAATTATGAAGACCACAATCCCTCTTTATGAGATGGCTTTCTTACGGTTACCTTTAGAAATATGATAAAATGAGATATATTTTACAACTTTCAGTCCTTTAATAAACAACTTTATCGTTTGTGATTAAATAAACTAATATTATATATAATATTTTCTGTGATTGTTATCTCAAAAAAATATCTAAAGTAACATAAAAAATAAGAACATTTGTCAGTAAATATGTATCTTTAAAAGAGAACCAGTAACTATTAACAAGCAACTTTTCATAGCATTCCTACGAATCCTATGAATCAGAACTAATATATAAATGTATAATATAGGAACTATAAAATGGATTACTAAAAACTAATGCAAGAATAATTGGTGTTGTTATTATTATTATTTGAAGGTGACTATAGCACTGTGTCTTAAAAGCTAAACTAAAATACCCCAGCAGTTAGCTTCAAAACCTCCAAGAAGCTCAGCACTTTTGCTGGGTCCAGTGGTAAAATTTTTTCTATGGGTTAGTGCTGCTTTTGGTCCCTTTGCGCTTCCGGAGGCTGGTCTCCGGACTTCCTTCTACTTGGTAACATACAGTGGAAAATCCCTGAAGCTCTATCGGTGGTATTTTGTCCACTCCAGCAGAGCACCGCATACCGGAGTAAGGATATTTGCTGAAGAGGGTCACCTGGTATCCATCCTTCGGCACGAATCGCATAACACCTTAGACTGGGGCTGGGATAAGAGGAGAGGATTTGGAAAGTTGGAAGGACGTGAAATAAAGGTGGTCAGGCCCAGCCCCTGATCACCTTCTCCTCCTCTTTCGTTTGTCCCTGCATATAGCAGTTTAACAGGGTAACCTCGCAAAGGCCGAAAGTTCGAGTTGAGTTCAGAGGCTATTAGAGGCGTTCAATCACTCCATTAGTACCCTATAATTGATGTTAACTATGGGATCAAACATAACTGAAATCATTACCACTAAATGGGGTGTTCTATTATGGTGATTCGTTACGGATGACCAACTGAAAACCCTAAATGATCAAAATTACAAGAAAGAAGCTTATTCGGGAGGTACTCTGTAACAAAAATTATGAAGTTTATTAAAAAACTGAAAATCTGCAGTTGATGTAAGAAAGAAGAAAGAGAAGCACAATAGAACAGACATTACTGCCGTACAATCGAGTCCGATGATACGTATGCCAACTGTTTAATAACAATATTAGATTGTCCTGCATCAATGATTTCAAATTTTTTATAAATTATAATATAAATATAGCTACATTAGAAGGAATTAGTTGAACTGATTATAATAAGATTGATAACGCTTTGTCAGAGAATTTATTCTTACTTTTACATAATAGTGACATAAAAATAGAATAAAAATTCAGTTAATTTTCAGTGTGTTCGATACTATGTTTAGAAAAGTTGAGTGCAAGCCACTCTAAATTCTTTTTAATAAATAAACCTTCTCATCAGAGTCAAATTAGGCAATTTTAATAATACAGTAGAATTAATCACAATTTTTATTATTTCTATTTAATCTCAACGACATATTTCTTAATTTTGAGCCCAAAAACCATTCTAAGGCAATGTTGTGTTATAGCGCAATAATATTTGAAAAGAATATGAGTATCAATACGTTTTTTATAGTTATAAACACTTGTTCAACCAAATTTAAACCTAGAAACAATTATAGGAGAAATTAAAAATTTAAATAAAATTGTCACCTTTTATTTTTTGCCATTTGTGCATAGGAATATGCACAAATATACGCTTTATTTATAAGTTTTATTAAGTTTAAGAAAGGGAAAATAAAACTCATGTCAATAGACAGAGCAGTCTAAAGAAAAAGAAGTGGAGAAAGGATTACTTTGAGGGACTGGACTGGGAGGTCCAGGGAAATAGATTTGCCGGCAACTTGTCCATTGACTTGTCTCTAACTCCATGCTACTCGCGTGTTCTTTCATTTCTCTTTCCTTTTATAATACATAGTATTGAAAAATATTGAAATAATCCACCGAAATAGAAGAAAAAAACCTTTTTCATGTAATAATCATTGCGTCAAAATAAAATATATTGACTGTAAATAGTAATTTAGTCAGATATGTATTGCTACATTTGTCGTGAAATTTCATTTTTGTTTTCTGTTCTGTATAAAATTTGGTTATATATATATATACAATTAAATAATGTATCGACCGTCTGATAGAATAAAAGTAAATGTAAATCGGGGGGGGGGGGGGGGGGGGGGGGGGGGGGGGGGGGTTTGAAACTAAAAGACCAAAAAACGCGATTTGCATTTACTTTTATCATATATTTACTTATTATATATATATATATATATAAAGATTTCACATAAACACGTGAAATAACAATCAATGGTCAAACCACAATAAGAAAATGGGAAAACAAGACTAAGATCTTTCAAACGCAACAAGCGGTCTTCTTAAGAGTCAAAAACCCAACTAGTGATCATTTATATATATATATATATAATATAAGAAGCATTATAACAAATGTTTACTGATTTTCTGAGGTATTCTAATGTTTAACATTCTGGCAGTGGTTATCTGAAATTTGAAACTGTAAATCTGTTCGTCTGGTGTTTCTGTCTTTTGATTTACTTCTAATCTTTTTTGCTGCCACATTTGGGTCAATATTTAATTTTAGTGCAATTATTTAGTAGGGATATTTGAATAGATCAAAACTGTGATTCAATATAATTGAAATAGTTGTATAGAATCAAACACTTATTACGATCTATATTTTCAACAGGTCACCATCACAGGGAAATTAGAGAACAAGGTAACTGAGATGGATGTTTCCTTTTAGCATTCTCTAGAAGACTGTTTAAAATATCAATCGTATTAAATCTTATTTTTGTTTGTTTTTGGTAAATATATTAATATAGGAGTCTTTACTTATTGTAAGGTAAAAATCTAATGAAATAGTCTCCACATGTAGAATTTTAATACTATAAACAAAGCGTATCGAACACGTAGTGTTCTTCAGACATTAACGAAGGTTGAGTGTTTATGGTACAAATATGGTACAGACTCAACTTTCGTTGATGCCTGAAGAAGAACACTATGAGTTCGATACGAGTGGTTTATAGTATTAAATTTCTACATGTGGAGACTATTTCATTAGCTTTTTACCCTACAATGAGTAAATACCATGTAATAACTGATTGTACTACCTTAGAATTAGCCTTCATTTATTTTTGAAGCGGTTTACATCTTTCTACCTGATTACGATGAAGTCATCAAATAGTAATTTATGTAGTTAAATGTTTGGAAGAAGACATCTCATGCTGAAAGGACAACGGTAAAAAGGTAGATCTGAAAAGTATAATAAAGAAGAGTGTCAAAAGTGAAAATATTTTCTGTCATGAGACTACAGGATGAGAAAGTGGATAATCACTGATGAAAAATGACCAGTATTTAGTGTCTTGCTTTTATGAGCACCTTAACTAATTCAGTTGATTGACCTGTTTCATTCGCACTAGACCAGACGGAATTCGAATTCATATAAAAAAAAAGTGGAAAACGTTGATAACCATTGATTCAAAACAATATTTTATTGATGTAACAACCTTGAAAAAAGAATGTCTTAGAAGATACCTAAATGAAGATAAGAAATTTAAATAAATGTAAATTACGTGAAACAACAAGATGTTATATAACTCAATAATAACTTGAAGAGAGAACATTTGAAAAGACTGACCAGCTAGTGATAACAAACATATACAAAACTAATAAAATATCTGCATGATTATACTACACACTACTAAAGTCAGAAATGAAATAAAACAACAATCCTTGAAGTTTATGAGATGAGCAACTAGCAAATGAAAACCATAAAGGGTTTTATATTCAATTCACGCTAGCTACTAAAGACCAATTAGCATTATCCAAATGAAATCATATTTATATTCCTATTTTTATACTTCACTTTCTACTTTAAAGTCACAATTTTGCAAATATTCTTATTCCTATTTATTCAATTATGATATATGATTACAACATTCTATATAACTTGTCCTACCATTAACAGTTAGAAGAGTTATAAGATATCAGAAAACTTATAAGTATCATAAATTATAATAAAACTAAAATATAATTCATAAATATAAAAAAATCTAAGTATCATTTTCACTTAGCACATTCACCTCCGTAGCACGTTCATTACCCCTCAAAATTTCTAATTTACCCCTGTTCTCCGACCATTGTTCTATAGTATCTCATTTAAAAAAAAAATCTGGAGTGGCCTACACTCAACTTTACTATAAGTAAACATAATAACAAACACATTAAGCACCAACTGATGTTTTGTGCTCTTTACGTTTAATCAATATGTGTCATTTGTTTAGATTTGAGTGTAATCGCTTTATTAGTTATTATAATGGTGACATTTGATAATAATGATTAAACTGAGGACCTGAACTCATCGGGCTCGTAGGCTCTACAGTCATACTGTTGTAATAGTATGTGACATACTGCTGTCATGCCATTGTTGTCACTCAATTTAACGTCAGATTTTATGTTCATTAATGACCTTCATAAATTTAAATGGAGAAGTATTCCTCACTTCTATAGTTTTAGGTATGAGTTGACAGAAATCTTTGCCCATTCTGAGATGATTGCTTCGAATACAGATATAATGTGATCAAGGGTTTCTAGATACAGAGTTTAAATTCTTTGTATGATGTCAAATACAGTTTCCATTCATAGTAATAAAGTAAATAATTTAAAAACAACAATACAGAAAAAGAGAAAAAAATAAAATATAACATTATTTAAGGCCAGAAATTACTAAGGCAAATTATGAAAAAGAGATATAACTAATACACTAAATAACTGTTTACAAAGATATTAAAATATGATTCTTGAATGTTCTTATAGAAATAATCATATTGATTCAGTTTGACAAATTCGTTGAACCCAAAAACTCACAAGGTGAACTTTTGCATTATATACATGGTGGTTATAAAGTATTCTATTTTCCTGGTGAAGTGAAAATAAATATAAATTGTATAGAACTATATAAGAATTATCAAAATAAGAATGATATAAAAATAATATAAATGATGTTCAAAATACATATTACTAGATAAGCGTAGAGAGTCTAAAGAACAAGTAATGTTCTTGTGATATTGAAAAGAAAATTAATAAAATATTTCCACTGACTTTAATAATGATGTTCAACAGCTTCTCTATTCTTGCATTGTCATTTAATCAATGTAAACTCATATTTAAAACATATATTAAACTAAATTTTTCAATTAATGTAATCTTTTAAACACCGATATTAAACTAAATTTCTCAATAAGGCCACATTTGAATTAATTTCAAACTGTTACAAATAAAACAAGCAATGCTAACACACTCACCCACCCACACAAACACACAGACATCATCGAAAAAACTTCATAAAACGACTTCTGGGACCTCAAATATGTAATTCCGTCAAAATCTCAAATCAGTGTCTAGAACTGTTGCCCGAGTTCCCTCTCCTTCACCAATTCATTAAGGTATGCAGTGGGGTCAACGAGCTGTTCGGAGTCGGCGGCTTTCTAGCGCAATGCAGTCTCCTGCTATGTGGATTGGAGTTTCTTCTGCCTCCCCACATAGTCTACATTCTGTCTGTCCTCTTAGAAGACCGATCTTTTTTAAGTAACTTCTAAAGTACATGTTTGCTGTCAGTAGACATAGTTCATTATTAACCTCATCTGACTCCCTGAATCCCTATTTTCAGTCTCAGTAGGGTACGTGCGACTCGTCGGTTCTTCTCTGGTAGTAACCACTTACAGTGAAAGCCACCACTGTACGATCTCCAACGACTCCACTGTTCATTCCTAACCCATCCCGTCACCTCACCTTTAGTCCTACCATAGAGTATGGGTAACACAAGTTGCAGTTCTATAAAAGGGTTTATTGTCTGCTTTTTTGGCAAGCTTTTCCCTGTAATACTTCCCTTTCATTACATATTCAGCCTTTATCTTTGTTATAATAAAATGAGCCAAAAATTTCTCTAACGTACAGTTTATATGTACTAATCATCCAAAGAAAAAACAATTACTATCTGAGATTAAGACCCTAAACTCTCAGAATGGTCGGTAAGTGCACCAATAACAATGCCACAACGGACCAATCAAGTAGTCTAAAACTGACTTTCAAAAACCACCCTGCTTAGTAATGTAAACAATGTATTTTTCACCACTTTTATTCATAACATTGAAAAGATATAATTTTCATAGATAAATATCTTTTCTTGCAAGTTAATGCAATTATTAATGACTGTAATTTATACAACTAGTTAATCAGTATGTATTATTTTATCGATAAGAAAATCAATCGTTCCTTAGGTTTCCAAGGTCTTCTGGTGTGATTTATAGTAAAATAGTTTTTCCGCAATAACTTACAGTATACTAAAGAATGCAGTGCTATTAAAAATGGCACTATCTCGTTTTAGAATCAAACTATCTAAGTTATGAGAAAACCTGAATCGTTAAAGCCATTCTGAAAGAATGATACATCTGAGTGTGTTCCCTTTGACACTGACATCGTGGTAACTAGTTTATACAAATCTTAACCATTTATTTATCTAAAAGATTAAATAATCTTATACATTCTTTTCTTATGTGCATATAATTACAACAAAGTTGAAAGTTGAGTGTGGCATTGTCAAGGGTAAAAACAATTGATTAACGATATAAGTAGTGTAAACAGATACATCCATGGAATATAACCAACAGAAAACAAAAAACCGCAATAAACCAAACTATAAAACAACAAATAAATTAAAAAGAAAGCCATAAAAGAACCACAAAATAGACAGTGTTGTTGGTGTTTTTTAAATAAACCATGAGTTGTTTAAAGACTGAGTCAAATTTGAAAAGCCTGTTACCAATGTTTTAAATATTTTATCTATTAAATTTAATCAGAGAGGATTTTATAACCCCTTCTATTTAATGGTTCTACAAATGATTAAAATAAACATAAGATAGCTTGTACTACTGAGTTTTTGAATGTCTTAAACGTTAAATAACGCACTGAATCTACTATGTAAGATTGTTTTCCACGCTGGCTTTTGAAGCACATTCGTTAAGAGCATGCAGATTAGATGATATTTAACTAGTATATTTTGACTATTGAAGGACGACAAAAATTTGAAGTATGATTGTTTGGATACATCTTTTTTTAAAAAAAATCCTAATAAAAAATTTGTTAGAAAAACTGTAGTATATCTGAATGTATTGTTTTTTTTTTTCTGTTACAGGCTTCCATGGGCAGCCTAATTGCAGTCATGGCAAATCGACCACTAGGCCTACTAAGTCGGACCAACCACCTGCCCCAGAAAAGAGTAAACATTTATTATTTTTACATTTCTAAAAAAGTCTCATAAAACACAAATATAAAAATTAATTTCTTATATTTAAAATCTCTATTCTTCTTTTGTTCAAATATTTATAACAGCATCAATAATGAAAAAACATGACACGGATTCTCACCGCCAAGTTTTCCTATATAACTTCCTATATTTTTATGCACTTCATTATGTAAATTGTGCTAAAACGAATTTTATATAAGCTGTCATTTATTAGACATTTTGTGTTTAATATTTTTAATCTCAGTATACTGATTTCGGTTCCATAAATTTGTTATAGTAATTTATTCTATACATGAAAATACCTACAAATTTGTAAGCAACGTGTCTAGAAATACTGTAAAACATGGTATTATTGGTAAGTGATAATATGGTAAACCTCGTCTACTGTTTTCTAATCCATGGTGTACATAAGAGGTATTATGAAATGTTTCATTTGCGATAACAATAGATAATGGTAGACTAAGAAGAATATATATTCTTAAAAAAAATATATATACAAAATATAAATAATAATTATTTCAAAAAAATTATTGAAATGTACAACCATATTTGACAACAAAGTTATTCAAAAGATTCACACAGTACCCATAGTTTTAGATCAGTCTTTCTCAAAGTGGGCGATAACCTAGGGTATAAGTGGAGGTATAAACACTTGAGGTATGATTGTTGGATTTCAAATATTGATAAACCCTTATTACTATTTAGAATTTTTTATTTATTTTTTTTTTCTTTGTGAATATGGCTATTCACAATACCTTCCACATAAAAACATCAGTATTTAGATATTTATGTATAACTTGCTTAAATCACCCTTGTTTAATATGGGCAAAAATAAATATTAAAAAAAATTTAAAAAAGATGATCTGATAAAAAATGGATTCAAAAACATTTTAAACAATAGAGGACAAAAAATCAAAGACAACAATCAAAACAAAGTAACCTGAGAAAAAAAATGGATACCGTTTATAATTAAACTAATATTAATGAAATTACTATTTAATGAATAGTATTTTGTAATATTTTAGAATGGAACAGTAATTATTTTGGACGTTGATTTAAACTTATTCACGACCCCTTGGTCCGTGCATTGCTGGACTAGTCGCCATTCATGCATACTTCCTTGGACCTCTTTAATGAATACTCTCATGTTCTAAAGAGGCTCGTCCCTATTGATATGCTTTTCCTTCATGAACTTTTCTGAACAAGCCAACAATTGACTTTAGGCTCTTTTTCTAATCCAGATTGTAATTTAAATTTCATTTTGTCAATGTTATGTATTTTTTTTTTTAAATAATTCATTACTTTTCATTTGGTCAATTAATTTTGTGCTCTCTTTGGAAGATGTAATCTTAATTATAAGTAACAAATTTAACTAAACAAATTCTATAAAAAACATTCAATTCACTACTCATTAGGGCAAAATTTGTTATAGCTTCAAAAAGTTCATAATCTAAATTACTTAGAAATTACTAGAAAACGATGATATAAACTTGATTTCAAAATATACAGAAAGCCGCCAACACAACCACTGGCATAGCTATTCACAATATCTTCCACATAAAAGCATCAGCATTTAGATATATTATGTATAAATTGCTTAAATTTCCCTTATTTAATATGGGCTACAATATATTTATTAAAAAAAGATTTGATAAAAAATGGATAAAAAAAGGGAATGAACAAAATTTAAGCAACAGAAGACAAACAATCGAAATAAACCAACTTGAAAAAAAAAAATAATCAACGGTTACCGTTCACCTATTTAAGAAACCAGATAAATAAAACAGAAATATATTTGAAAAAGAAGAACCAAACAGTTGAATAAAGCAGGATTTCCTTCTGAAGTGGATTTGAACAAAGCGGACCTTAGGTAATCCAATGTAAAGATTATGGATTGTTTTTTTAGTATTAACAAGATGAATTGTAATATTGATAAAGAACATACTGATTCTTTAAAATATGATAAAACAAACTCTTATTATCAAACCAACAAACAAATGACTCATGGAGATGGACTTGGACGTCTTAGAATAACGTATGAAGGACAGAGAGTGGCATTGGATGTATTTAAACATAAAACAATCCTCACAACTATGACTAAAAAACATTAACCGATATAGGCTCTATTTAGAACATTAGCAGATCCAATATTTTCAAAAAGAGGTAATGACAGACTAGAAACAGAAAATAAATATAGGATTAAAACACAATTAAAATTTAATATATATAATCGTACTTAGAGATTATAAATTTGAAATAAAGTAATGTTGACTGGTTTAGATCAAACATGAAGGCAATAGTCGAAGCAGATAAGACCAATTATTGTCTTTCTTTAACCAAAATTGTACAGATAACTTTCAGTTTGCTGTTGAAAATGGAGAAGGTTATCCGAGGTAGCAGGAGAGAGTGACTTATATGAGACCACTGTTCTTAAGCAGTGAACTAATAGATGTCCACACTTGTCCCATATAGGCGGGAAAACGTACTAGTGTCAGCTTCCGAAAGAACATTATATGTTTATATATTTGATGTATGCCAGGCATATGCTTATTGTACGATGTTATTAACTCTGAAGTTCATAGGTAACAGAATATCAACAGATTTATGGTAATTCAAAATTACATTAATAAAGCTCTGCTGTATTTGTGATCGTTAATTTAGCCTGAAGTCTGACAATAATAGGGAAAATTATGTCAATCTCATAATAATATCAAGTAAACATGGCTATTCTGTGCCAGTCGGTTTGAATTCAAATGCAGAAACTATCAGGAATGTAATTAATAGCTACAAGGGATAACAGGTCTGTAGGTCGGGATATTAGTTGGACACTAATGCTTTTTGAGGTCCTAGAATAGACTCATTTCCTCTCCTGGGAGCTGAGAGCCTCTAACAAGGGGATAAGGGCTTAATGTACTTGAGGTTTCCTCCGACAGTCTTACTCAACCTGTCAGACCTATAAACCCCTTTAAACACACTTCATCTTATTCACATTTGTTTATCATATTCATAAATAATTTTTTTTTTTGACAACGTTACTGATTATACTCATATTTTATGAATGAATACATAACTTTTATTCGCCCTTTTAATTACTACATCACAAATATTAGGAAATCACTCAAAACGTAAATACGCTCTCAGGATGATAGGATCTGTCCAGACTGTGATATCATAAAAATCAATTGTTGAAAGATGTTCGTAATATTTTTAATTACTTACAATGGTTTAGACGTTTATACTAGTATAATAATATACTTTGAAAAACGAATAAAACACAAATAAGAACTAGGCTCTAGGATACACATCTAATATTTTGACCCTTTTAACGTCGGCCAATACTTTTTCTTTACGTAAATTTAATCTACATCTATATAACAAATTCAATAATATATCAACCGTTTTATAGAATATGTATTCAATTTTACAAATTTCGACTTTCAAAATCAAACTCTCAATGCCGACATTTCAGTTTTAATGCCGAGTTTGATTTTGAACCTAGAAAATTGACCGAATTCCAATTTCATATACATACATACATATATATTCACTGATAAAACGAAATACGATCCAAACTGGACACGAACTCGTACATATATATATATATATATATATATATAACTAAAATTATCGGGACTCAATCAGTTCTTCAGGTCAAATTAAACTCTCAATGCCAAAGTTTCAGTTTTTATTTAAAACCTTTTTCATAGGCATAAGTATAAATTTTGAAACAGAAAAACTATGTATTACATTACAAATTATTTTACAAAGAAAAATAGTCTGTGAATTTCAACAACTACCTAGACTGAACGAACACGTGCCGCTGTTCATAAGTTCATATATCAATGATACAAAATGAAATTGTAAAAAAGACTAAGATCCTTCAATTTTTTCCCATTTTCTTATTGTGGTTTGATCATTGATTGTTATTTCACGTGTTTATGTGAAATCTTTATATATATATATATATATAATAAAAATAACGCTTGATGTAATGGATGGATTAGTTTACTACAGTGAAAATAATTTGGAAACAGTGCTCTAAGGCCTTTCTTCAACACATTGTCAAAGAGCAAGTGAACTAAAAAATAATAAATACTTGTTAACCTGGATGATTGAAATATCTAGAATTGTTGGTAATCCTGAATGTGTTTAATGATCTTATGATTGAAGAAGTTTTCATTTGTTTAATTATTCCACTAATGAATACTTCATCTAATTTATAAAGTCCTTCCTAGGCTATTGTTAATTATTAATTAATTTCTCATAAAAGTTCTTCATGAGTGCACTTTCCACAATATTTCTTCTTCTTTCTGAAGACACAAATACCAATTCATTTGTTTCATTCCAATTAAGCACATGATTATTGTTTCTTGCATGCATGAACATGTTAGAAAATAAACCATTATTTGTATCTAAAAAAGGAATTAAAATCATTATTTTATTTATTTATAGACTAAATATTTTATTAATAGTGAATACAATATTTTGTGAATAATTGGTAGATATAAAGTTAAATAAAGTAAATCTGAAGTGGGCTGCACTCAGTTTTACTATAAGTGAATATATTATCAACCTTGTTGAAAATCAAATAAACTTTTAATTTATTTTAATATGGCAATCATGCAGCCAATCAATTTAGAGGCTTCATAAATATATAACTCATAATTTTAATAGGGAAAGTAAAGAGTTCTGAAAGGAAGTTTTCCAATCATAGTAATGTGACCGAATTAGTTAATTAATTAATTATTAATTTAAAGGAAAGCACACGGGGATAGGCTTGATTACCAATATGTTTGTAAAGGGGTTTGTTTGCAGAAGGTGGGGCTTAGACTTCATAGTATCAATATAATAGAGCCTTTAACTACACAATTAATCCAATGTTGGTACATAGTGTTAACTTAATCTTTTGTTCAAAGGACTAAATTGCTTAATTTCCAATTAAAGGAGAACAGACAGTTAAATCAGAGAGAATAAGATATTCCGTCAGAAGATAAACTGTTTGCGAAGTACATAATTGAAATGCGGTACGTAAAATATGATATATATATATATATATATATATATACAAATTCAAAATTGAAGAAGAGTAACAGACAGAGTAAATAAACACACTTACAAACTTGTGTTTATTTTCGAGCAATCCTTCTTCTAGAGAAAAGAGAAAGGAAGACCAAGCACGTTGTAGACGCAACAGCAAATATATATAAATATATATATATATATATATATACAAGATTTCACATAAACACGTGAAATAACAATCAATGATCAAACCATAATATGAAATGGGAAAAAAACACTAAGATCTTTTAACCGTAACAAGCAATTTTCGTCTACTAAAAGAGTCAGTTGGGTTTTGACGGAAACCGCTTGTTACGGTTGAAAGATCTTAATATTTTTTCACCATTTAATATTGTTTGATCATATATATATATATATATATATATAACATATAAACTAGAATTTTCAAAAGAACATACAGTAAAGAAATCACTGAACTCATTACTATATTTCGATGTCCTCGTCGTCAGGAATATATGTGAATCGCTCTAAAGGCTGACAACGACTCATATATATATATATATATATATATATATATATATATATATATATATACATAATCAAAAAATGATCCAAAAAAGAAAACAAACGTTTCAAAGTAAACTATAGGTAGACAGTAAATAGAAAAACTTTCAGTCTCTAATTTTAGTTTAACCATAACTCCTGATTACGGATAAATCGAAAATTAAAGTCTGTAAGTCTGTTTTTCTATTTACTGTGTATCTATAATTAACTTTGAAATGTATATATCTATATATATAGGTTTTATATCTGTATATATAAAATACTATTATCAGACTTCATAGTATCAATATAATAGAGATGATATTAATAGTGAATAAAATATTATGTGAATAATTGGTAGATATAAAGTTAAATAAAGTAAATCTGAAGTGGGCTAATAAAAAGAAATCAAACTCTCGTTTTTTTATATCTTCGTTTTTATCCTAGAAAATTGACCAAATCCCGATTAGAGAACACACCTATTCTATCAAACGGTCGATATATTATTGAATCTGTTATAAAATATATATATATATATATATATATATATATATATAGGTTTTATATCTGTATATATAAAATACTATTATCAGACTACATAGTATCAATATAATAAGGATGATATTAATAGTGAATAAAATATTATGTGAATACTTGGTAGATATAAAGTTAAATAAAGTAAATCTGAAGTGGGCTGATAAAAAGAAATCAAACTCTCGTTTTTTTATATCTTCGTTTTTATCCTAGAAAATTGACCAAATCCCGATTAGAGAAAACACCTATTCTATCAAACGGTCGATATATTATTGAATCTGCTATATATATATATTGAAAGTAAATGAGACTAGTTTTTGAAGAAGAAGCGCATTCAAAACAATGATGATTCTAAATGCATTGTTTTTTCCCACAATAAAATGCATTTATTAATTCCCATAATACAGTGCGCTTAAGTCATTTATGTCACTGGAAGGAGAATGTTAAAGAGAAACATTTTACGACACAAGAAACAAATTAAGGCCCTAAATATTATTGATTAATGATTTCCAAAGTATCAATATCTCAGATAACAATATTAATACGAATTTAAAACTATTGAAAACTGCAATATAATATTCATGATTCAGAATATTCATTTACGACATGCAACCAAAAGTTTACGATTTGTAAACAACAAACATTTACAAATATTTAAACACTTAAATATTGTTTTTATTATAAATATTTAAAAAGTTTACAATTTGTTACAACATTTACAATGTCCAAGTACATTAGTAGAGGATATTATAAAGACAAGCAGGCTTGTCGAATAAATGAAATGAACGAACATGTTACTTTAAGAGTTAAAATGTTTATTACCTGGATAGTAATAAATGCTGCGGTAGTGTGTCAGTACATGACCAAGTGCTTCGAGGCATCATTAGAAACTATATCTATTAATAAATGACTTGTATCAGAGATGTAATTTACTCATTTTAGCTTCCCTTTACCAAGCGCAGAGAAGGCCCAAGACATCTGAAACCATAGATAAGTCACGCGTCTCCTACCTGTGCATATGTTACTCAAGAAATGCGATAGGGCTTCAAAGTCTCACTGGGACTGTTTTAACAAACTTCCCCATGCCCTAGAGCAGAAATATTCATACTGATTGTCTGTCTACTTGGAAAGGCGTGTCTGACATAACATAACATAACATATATTACTGAAGGCCACCAAGAACCTGTAGAACTCTGGTTCGAGACATCTTTTACTTAGATACTAATTAAGTATTTTCTAATACAATATCAATTACATTCGTTTTTATTTAATACTTTTATTTTAAAAAAAATTTGAAGTATTTAAAAATGTCCACTGATACTGCACAATACAGAAATGTCAAACACGTACACCAGTATTTTAATCGTAAAGGAATAAAATTAAGTATTATTATTACTATTACAGTGCCGTGAGATGCTAGACTATAAAGTACAATAAAGTTACAGCGTCTGATCGTTTATTTTCAAACACATCCTAAAGTTTGAGTAACAGATCCACACAACGAAATATATTCCGAAGCTACAGCGACCAAGCAACGTGGAGATGTCTTTCGTTCATTACACGTGTCCCATTGCAAATGACGTGACACATACGACTGTTATACAATAATCCCCATTCATAGCACTGTTCTTTATCACTTTAGCAATTAATTAGCTTACACTTCCTCTATGTACTCTACTAATAAACTAAATTGTTATTGTTAATTACCTGAAGAAGAGCTCTTTGTGTCTGACTTATCGATCGTATTCATGTCTAAATCTGTAAAACTTTTTAGCGATGAAAAGTATAAAAATTGATAAACAAATATTCTGATTAAGATATTATAGAAACCTAATTACTCTGAAAACACTTAGCAGATTACAAATTTTAACCACTAAAGACATTTTTCTCTGTGTTTCATCATCAAAGTTTCTAAAAACCAAAAATTGTAAATCTGTAAAATTGGTTGTTTACTTTGTTTACATTTTGACATTTACTTCAATTCATTGGTAAAATTCATAACTAGAAATTCATTGATAATCATATATCTGTTAATAAGAACTACTATTAGTATGATGACAATGCTTAAAAGTTTGATTCATTTAAAATTACTGTCGATAATTTACAATAAAGAAATGATAAAACTTGTATTTATGATAATAAGTATTAAGATATTTTTACGTTATAAAAAAAAAACAATATAATTTTTTTAACCCTACGAAGGCTGTTACTATGTCTACACATCAACAACACATTAATCTGATCAGGAGTGAAATGTTGCGTGATCATCCGTTGTTAATAACATGTCAATGACTAAATATATGTAGTAAATAATACACATGATAATAATTCTAATGAAAAAGCATGAATAAACAAGTAAAAAAAAATAGAAACAATATACTATAATAAATTTGAATATGGAATAGTAATTTTCAATATCCACCCCAGTTACTGCAACACCTCCTTAGCTTCGCCACCGCCGCATGAAAATTAATGAGAAGAAAAGTTCTCAAATAACTTATACTCTTCGTCAAAACTATTGCCCCCCAGTATCCCTAGATAATGAGATCATACCTCCAGCAACCACAGTACGCTACCTTGGACTGCACTTTGACACACGCGTGACATGGAACCCATACACAAGACTGAAACGGACAGAGACCAACCGACGTTACAAACGCCTTATAAGACTCTCAGACTGAAAATCAAAACTCACACTAACAGACAGACTCCACATATACAACACAATCTTGAAGCCTTCTTGGGTTTATGCCATAGAACTTTGGGGTTTTGCCCAAACCTTCAAATATTTGTCCTTTACAAGCCATTCAATAAAAAATACTTAGAAAACTCTCACATCTCTCATTTTACGTACCAAACATTATCATTCTCCGAGATCTTAAAGTCCCTTCGTTTTCCACGGTAAACTCTCAACTCATACAAACCCACTTGCTAAAAATATTTCCTCATTAGTAATCCCCACAAACCCCAAAATACTACTAAAACGGCAATGGCACGTGACCTTCTGTTGTCATTAAGATTAAATATAGTTACGGAGTGCCACCAATGTATGTCCACCCGATTTCTACAAAATTAAAACTAAAGCTAAAGGACAAACTCTGAAACAAATTACTTTTAAATACATGAAATTATAGTCGAAGTAACCAAAAATACAAAAAAAGAAAAAAAAGTTTAACTCTTACAAGTTCTCTTTATAATTAGACTGATTGTGGAACTCGTCTATCGTCAAGTGCTCTTCTTCAACAATAGAAGATTTTTACGAATTTAATCGGCGCATATTTGGTTTTTTATTAGAAAAAAAATCTTGTTTATTTTTGAATAATCAAGCAAGTACTCCTCGTTAAAAGCTACTCCGAGGTACCAATTAGTCATGATCACTGTACCAATGTCAAAAACTAAACCTATATTAAAAACTATTGCAGCCTAAGTCAGTGAGCTTGTCTGCTAAGTCAAAACCTAAGTCAAGGTTTTGTCTGCTTGACCCTCCAAGACAAACTGTCTTTTACAGGTTAGTCCGAACCAGGGGTAGTCATTAACAAGTATTGAAAAAGAAAGAAGGTCAAAAAGGAGAATAAGGCAAAAAATACACCTCTATATTCCTATTCGGTACTCTATTACAACTGTATCGCGCTAATAGATAACGGTATCAGGACCTCAGATAACCCTCAATTCCTACAGAATAATAAATCTCTAGTTACTCAAATATAATGGTGGAATAAAAGTTTCAAAAGAAATTAACTTTATAAGAAATTAGTTTTATAAATATTGATTGGTAAACTTTGTTGTTTTACATTGAATTAATTCGATAAATTTCCAATGTAATCATCTTTTTCGAGACTATTAACAAATATTCTTACCGGAATTCATTTCTTAAATATTTTCTCAAATATTAAATAGCTTTAAATACTTTATCGTTTCACTAAACTATATCTTAACATTTAATTGAAACTTATTTTTTGCAATTTCTGTAAATAGAAAATGTATGTGAAAATATTTTGTTTAAATGATTTATTTGAAATAATATTATAATTTGAAATATATTATTTGAAATAATATTGTATTATATTTGAAATAATTTTTCAAATTTTTTAAAATTAAAACATTTAATTAATTCAATTAAAAACAAGAACTAGTTGTTCAACAATGTTTGCATCGTACATGTAAAAATATAATTAATTTTATTAACTATAAAAAGTGTCTTCTTATTCAAAAACTTATTCTTTTTTAAGACGAACGCTATATTTGACGGATTTCAACCTTGGTAATAAAAAAAAAAGTTTTAACTCAAACAGGTTTCTTATAATTAAACTAATTGTGGAACTCGTCTATTGTCGAGTGCTCTTCTTCAGCAATACAAGATTTTTATGAATTCGAATTTAATTAGAGCATATTTGATTTTTTATTGGAAAAAAATTTGTTTATCTTTGAGTAATCAAGCAAGTACTTCTTGTTAAAAGCTTGGTAATATCCTTTATGACCTCGATAAGAATTTATTCAGACCATGAGACCAATTTACATCAGACCCATTACTGTAGTAGTTGTAAAATCTTTGTTATATCATAAGAATTAAGTAACTTAACTGTTTCATGGCTCTAAGAGAACGTTAAGTCTGTTTTTATTTATTCATGATCCGTGATCTTTCGGCTATAACATGATGTTTTTAATGTGAAGCCCTTTCGCCACGTCACGAGAAACCAACCGGTCTCTCACGAATGAGATAATAAGAGACAGTCCTTCTGAGGTGCTCAAGGTGGACCTCACGGAGGCAGGCTTCTACGACCCACGTCATCGAAAGCAACAAAACTTATGCCTGGTATTCTCTAGAAGATTGATAGTTACTTGATGAAAAAGATCATTAAACTTTACAGGGGAAAACATGATAAGGGGACAACATAAGTAACAGTTAATAGGAGTTGTGATATAACAAATAATACGTAAGTAAAGGAAGGAGTCAGAGATTACAAGAAAATGTATAGGGTGAAAGAAGGAGAAGAGACCGATAAACATATCTCGACAGGCCAAGTAAACCTATGTACACCACAACCATCCGAAATTAAGCTTGTCGGAATAAATCTTAAGCAATGTTGCCAGACATCACTGGGGACGGAAAAAATGCCTTAAAAAAGACAGGCGCAAGGCGGGAGAAGAAAAGAAGACTTGGAATCCAGCTGCCAAACCAGTGGGCAGCTGAAGAGACTTTCCACCCGCGGTTAGAAGCCCAAGACCTAGAACCCTAAGGTAGCAGCTAAAGCTACTGTTGTGCCAATAAGGGCGGACTGCCATCAAAACCAGCGCCCGAACGAGGAGACTTTCTACCCTCGGACGCTGGCCCAGGCTAGCATTCCGCCAAAGTTGTGCCTTTCTTAGTTCACGCCACCGAGGCGTGTTAAGCCCCCCCACCACGACAAGGTGAAGGCACATCGGGGGGGAAAGGTCGTTAAGCAGTCGACCCCGAGACTGTCAGGTACAGACATCCAGGCGTTAAGCCGTCGATGTCAGGTACTAGTTCAAGATTTTTACTGGAAATACACTTGAATTGAGGCAAAATTTAGGACTCTTAATGTAGAATGTTTATTGTTTGATATGACAAAAAGCCAATCTTTAGCCTATGTGTGTCTTCTCGTGGGACTGTCACCGCTACCTAACCGAACTTTAACTGTTCAAATTATTAACAAATGCAAGCTACTTTGTTTTCATTTTTTAGAAATATATATCATCCTGGTTTAGGATATATATTATCCTATAAGATATATAGGATATATATGTTATTTATTATCATCCTGATATATCAAACCTGGATGTCTTTCATGAATAAATTGAAACTTGGAATAGAGCAAAATGACGTTTAATATTAAAACCTGTACTATATGTATGGTATAACTCAAAAAATAAAATTTACTTGGTCAAATTGAAAACTTCAAATAGTTACGACTTATAATTTTTGATTTTTTATCATTTGGACAAAAATATAAATCACCTAAAAGGGCGCCACCTAGAGAAGTCTACTCAGCCCTTAGCTAGGACACTGTGTGAAATGCAATAAGCCTACATTTAGTAGGTTGCACATTATATTTTGTGTCATATAGTAGTAAAACATGTAATCATACATACGACTTATATAAATAAGTATATAATATATAAACTATATTTACAAAAAGAAGATACAGAAATGAAACAGAACCACTACTACA
The DNA here is from genome assembly GCA_026182355.1 of Hermatobates lingyangjiaoensis. Classification (NCBI taxonomy): domain Eukaryota; kingdom Metazoa; phylum Arthropoda; class Insecta; order Hemiptera; family Hermatobatidae; genus Hermatobates; species Hermatobates lingyangjiaoensis. The sequence goes on along the minus strand of JAPFBL010000097.1, from coordinate 163,888 downwards.
TTTCACTCAGTACTATATTAGGTTACTTGCCGTTGCGTCTACAACGTGCTTGGTATCCCTTTCTCTTTTCTCCTGAAGACGGATTGCCCAAAAAATTGAGTTTATAATGTGTTTCTTTATTTTGTGTGTTACACTTCTTCGACTTTGACCTCGTATATATATATATATGAATTATCAAACCACAATAAGAAATGGGAAAACAAGACTGAGATCATTCAACCGTAACAAGGGGTCTTCGTCAGAGTCAAAAACCCAACTGAACACTAGATGCAGAAACATCTGGTGAGGAGTTGAGAAGAGTGGGAGGGAAGAGTGGTATTTTAAAAGGGTGAAAGCGCAGGAAAGGACTAATGTCCAGAAAGGGATGTTTGGGGAAACAAAGGAGTACAGTAAAACTATTCGCTAGCTGTCAACCCTCTTTGAAGAGGCTATTGCCCTCGTGACGAAAGTACTCCTCACCAGATGTTTTCTGCATCTAATGTTCAGTTGAGTTTTTGACTGACGAAGACCGCTTGTTACGGTTGAAAGATCTTAGTCTTGTTTTCCCATTTCTTATTGTGGTTTGATCATTGATTGTTATTTCTCGTGTTTATGTGAAATCTTTATATATATATATATATATATAATATATAGTTCAATGTAGAAAAAAACATAGTGAAATGAAATGCACACACTTACAGTCTCTAATGTTCGGTTTGAACCGTCTTCAGAAGAGATAAGAGAAGGAAACCAAGCGCACTGGTTCAGAGAATGTTGGACCAGTAATTTAATGAACTTTAGTTGAATCATAGAGATGTTTTAATTTCTCTATATTTCCTTTTCAACATTGAACTATATTTGTCTGTTTTTGAATGTATTTCTAACGAAAAATTGTTTATATATTGTATGGTAATTTAACAAAGTTTACAATGTGAAAAAACTGTGAATACACCTATATCCAATTAAAATTTAAAGTTCTAAAAAGCATAACATTTAACAACTAGTTTGATTTGTTGTTTAATCTAGTCAGAGGAGAATTGAAGTTATTTCCGCCCGACTCATCTGTATGATCGAACTAATTGTCAAAGAGCAGCTACAGTCGCCACAAGAACAGCAGATTGTTTTATCTAAACTAAAGATGTTACCATCGCTGCTGTAAAAATATCTCTATTATATCCATCATCTAAGCACGCAGGCTTTATATTTTTTTCTGTTCTATTTAAGAGGCGAAAATGTAGATGATTTATGATTCAGTAAAATTAATCGCAGCAGCAAAACGCCAACCACATTGCTAAAAGCGCTAACAGCTTGTGATGTCTAGAAAGCTTTGTTGTAAACCCCTCTCAAACTGTCCAAAAAAAAAAATAAAAAATAAAAACAAAAAAAAAAAGCAATGAATACTATAACAATGAAATACAAATATTGTGTTTGTCCGCTCTAAGTGATCTGTGTGACCATATCCTACCTATAAGTGATTAAAGTGTAAATCTATCAACAATCATTAAGAAAGGAACAAACCAATGACAATTAAACCAAAGATGATCAAGAAATGCTTGTTAAAACAAAACAGTTACCATGAATTACGATCTACAGGGAGCGTAGACAATGTGACTAGTATGAGCAATGCATTTATTTATATCTTTTAAAAGTTATTTCTTTTTAAATAATATCAACAGTTGGGTAGTTTATTATATTTATTACCCTAAGGAATGAATTAATTCAATTTATAATGAATTATTGATTATTTACCTAATTTTAACATTGTTAATTTTTGAGAATTTACTCCTTATGAATTACTTATTTTGAACTACTAAAATTTTACTAAGATTGAAATAAGTAATTATGAATTAATGATTAATTAATTTAATAGTAATTTAACTATTGTCCTTTTCATTATTATGAATACAATTTATTCATAAGAATATTATGAATTTTTAATTATAAAATTCATAATTCGTTTTAATAATAAAAAAATTCTGAAATTCTGTTGATTCTATACAAATCTTAAGGCACAAGTAAATCATATAAACCAATTTTCTAGAATGATTACAACAGTGGGAAAACTAGAAGCAATTTTGATGTAGCATATTATACAGCACCTGTCCCCTGTATGTATAATTATTGGAAAACTATATTTACCTTAGGTGAGCCTAATTATCGTGGTTGTCACCCAAGGCAAATACGTGGTGTCACCCATCCAAAGGTAACTGCGCAACAGTAAAGGGAAAAAACTAATAAAAAAATTACGTTAATTTAGAGTGTTAATGTGTATGGAATTGTTGTGTTCGATATGAATGGTGTATAAGTTGATGAATCATCGTCTATATGATGGGAAGCTGCGGAGTAGAGAGGCCTCCGCAAATTGAAATCGATAATTATGTCCTGGTTAAAAAATAAGGGTTCAGATAAGATAATTACTTTTATCAGCTTTTGCTTAGTTATATATTATACTCATAAATTTTTTTTGGGGGGGGGGGGGGTAAACCATTTTCAAACAGCTTTTTTTTTCCATATATCCACTCCATATAATGAAAAAGTAATTTAAAAGTTAAAAAACTGCAATTTATTTTTGGTGCCAGCAGACGACAGTTGCTTGTGACTGGTGTGTTGTAGAGGAAGTGGAGGTGGAAGTGGAGGGGGACAGTGTGCGGACTCTGGTGGTGACGCCGATCAAGCCGGGTGTCGCTTCCGATGGCCGCGAGACCTGGCGTTCTAACGCTGACTTCCTCCTCTCCATCATCGGCTTCGCTGTTGACCTGGCTAACGTCTGGAGGTTCCCCTATCTTTGCTACAGAAATGGCGGAGGTCTGTTATAACACTTTTTTTTAAACTCTATTATAATTTACCTCTCACTTTACCAATTTACAATTACATTTTATTTACTAACATTTTAGTTCATCTATTAATCTATCTTACCATTGTTCTCCATTTTTTATATACTAAACTTTTGAATCATCAATTATTAAGGTATACAATATTTTAAAAACAAAGTTATCACGATAATAAATATTACCTGTTAGTATGTTATCAAAGTCCTCCAAGGATTTTAAAGATATGCTATATTAATATACTGTATGTGTGTATTACCTAAAGACAACATGTACACAATTTCTTCCACAGTTTCAATTTTCGTCATTATTATTATTATTATTATTATTATTATTATTCTATTGGCTAATAATTTTAGATCACTTAAACGGGTTGTGCACTCCTGGGAAAGGTACTAATGAACAAAAAAAGGGTATTCTTTATTACATTTTAATCAGCTCTAGTTGGAAGATTTTTCAGATCGTGTCTACATCTAAATCTGAAAAAGTGATAAAATGCATAAAAACTATTATGGCAACATATTCAGGTTAGATCATTTTAAATACAAATGACTTTCACAAGAAAATTTGAAAGCACAGTAAATTACAAATGTTATTCTATACTTCTACTTCAAGCTTATCTCTCTCTCTCTCTCTCTCTCTCTCTCTCTCTCTCTCTCTCTCTCTCTCTCTGTCTCCCTCTCTCTCTCCCTCTTACTCTATCCTTTCCCTCTTACCTCCTCGTTCTCTCTCTCCCTCCCCCTTACTCTCTCCTTTCCCTCTCTCCCCCTTGTTCTCTCTCCCCCCTCGCTCTCTCTCCTTTCCCTCTCTTCCCCCTCGCTCTCTCTCCTTTCCCTCTCTCCCCCTTGTTCTCTCTCCCCCTCGCTTTCTCTCCTCTCCCTCTCTTCCCCTTTCTCTTTCTCCTTTCCGTCTCTCCCCTTCGTTCCCTCTCCCCTTCGCTCTTTATCTTCTCCCTCTCTCTCCCTCTCCCTCTCTCCTCTCCCCCCAAGCTTTCTCTCACTCTCTCTCCCTTTCTCCACTCTTCCCCTCGTTCTCCCCCTCTCCTCTCTCCCCTCCTTAGTCTCTTTCCCCCTTCTCTCTCTCACTCTCTCTTTCACTCCCACATGTCAATGATGGTTTTCTAAGTAGTATACTACTCATTTTAAGATTGTTTCCTCTTCATTCCATTGATGAAATTAAGAGCTATAAATACATTAATGCCAATTGTTTTGTAATTATTCTTTTCTATATTCATATTTTTCTCCATACGCTGATGCAATACTTTCCCATTAAACTGATATTATCAACAATTTGAGCCATCATTGAGAACAATATTCTTGTTTCAAGGTGCTTTCCTCATACCCTACACTCTGATGCTCATCTTTGGTGCCATGCCTCTCTTCTACATGGAGCTTATTCTTGGTCAGTACAACAGACTCGGACCCATATCGGTTTGGAAGATTTGTCCCATATTTAAAGGTACCTCATTATTATTAATTTTTATTTTTATTAATACCAACAAAGAAAAGTTTAATTCTTTTCTGTGCTTTACGTTAAATAAAATAGACTAAAAGATAATAGGCAGCAAAAAAGAAAATCGTTTAAAATACCACTATGTTTTAAGAAAAAAAGGAAAATAAATATTTGGCTTTTGAAATAAAAAATTTTTATAGTATTTCAGTAAAAAAATTTACCGTTGAAGCTTGTATAATTACTTGTACTGTCAATGTGTCTCTGTGATTACAATCGATGTTGTACTTTTTTTTAATAAGATTATTTTAAGATATTAATAATAGTTTTGTTTTTCCAGGAGTCGGAATGTGTGCTGTAATAGTAGCTTTTTTTGTTTCTTTCTACTACAACGTCATTATCGGTAAGAACCGCTCTTCTCATTACCAAGAACTTATATTAAAAATTACACATGCAGTAAGAATATTCTATGATTAATTTATTTAATACTTAAATTAAATATATTTGGATAAGAAAAAGAACAAATGAAACAAAGAAAAGAGCCCTTATTCTGAAGAGACGTTTAACTGATTACAACTGCAAATAAAAACTTAATCCCCAATTCTTGTTTAAGTACTTCAAGAAACAAAAACAGTATGAGGTAGTTGAGTTTTCAAACAAAGGAAACTTTTTAAAAATTCAACATACATATAAGTTATGTTTTCCATTTAGCAATCGAAATAGAATGGACTAAGTTACCCGTTTTATTTTTAAATATTGTTGAATATTTTATTGTTGTTAATTATTTTCCTTCGCATAGCTATTAATTTTAATATTTTTATTGGAAAAATGTATAATGGTCAAGTCAGGCCAGGTTGCAGGAGCTGCTAATATACGTAGGCATTTGTGATACCACACAATGAAGATTCTACATTGGGTGTCCTACATTTTTCTTAACTCGAGTATATTTAGTGTAGGGATCTTAACGAGTAACTGACACAGTAAAGGCTTGGCGCTGACGGCTTAATGTACTTTTCAAGGGACGGCATGCTCAAAATTTTTTGTTTACCTCCCACGTGAATAAATCGAAGGCTAGAGTGGGTAGTCAACCCCAGAGCTACCAGCCACTGGGCTACCCTGCCGCCTCCCTCCCCCAAAGCATACACTTGACTATAACATTAAAGTGAAAGTAGTCTTGGCATTCACGATCTTCCTACTGAGAAATTGGATTCTACGAATAAACTTCCTGATAACAGGATTTAACTGGAAAAGGAGCTGGCCAAGTAACATATTATACAAAATCAAAGAGATAGTCAACAAGATGATTTTTTTTTAATATAAATAAATTAATAAAGGACAAGAAAAGGTAAATTAATTTATAAAAATATACAACGCATTAACTTAAAATAAAAATATTAAATGAAAGTAAGGATTAATAAAGAGAATATAACTATACGGTTATATTCATGACAATTTTTTTTCTTGACTCAATATTCTATGATATATATATATATATATATATATTTTGTTGAGGGTTGAGGTCTTATGATTGAAACTACTCCTTTTTCCGACGTTTCCACATATATTTATATCATTTCAGGGCGACAACAAGTTTTTTTTTTCTAATCAATATTTCTAACCAGAATTATAGAAATAGTAGTGCTAATTGTAAAAAAACAGGTTGTAGCACTGAAGATGACATAAATATATGTCGAAACGTCGGTGAAAGGAGTAGTTTTAATCATAAAACCTCAACCTTCAACAACAACAAAAATTATATAGTTATAGTTAATTTACTATAACCGTATTACATATCCCATGAAGAATCAATGATGATAATCTGCCTGATTTCAATAATTAACTTGTACCAGTTTACAACAACTAAAAACATTGAACTTCCAAAGATTAGGTCCAATGAACCGGCATGATCTTACTGTAATTATTGGGCAGGTTGGAGTGTGTACTACTTGTCAGCAAGCGTGAGCAGTACTTTACCCTGGGTGAACTGCAACAACTCTTGGAACACGGAGAACTGCCGAGACCTGCCGACCAGCATTATCGTCTCCAACTTGACCACCTCTAATTCATCAAACATCTCTTGGATAGACCAAGGCGATGGACCTCTCTCTCCAGCCTCACCAGCCTCCGAATACTTCAGGTAAGAACATCCAGTTACACATTCAAGAGTTTCAGATTATCAATGTAATTCAGAAGTCCCTAAATTTCTCATCGAATTTTTTAATGAAATATTAAAAACACCAAATCATGTTTGCCAATTTTAATATATATATATATATATATATATATATATATATATATCAATGATCAAACCGCAATAAGAAATGGGAAAACAAGACTAAGATCTTTCAACCGTAACAAGCGGTCTTCGTCAGAGTCAAAAACCCAACTGTTTGGGTTTTGGGGTTTTTGACTCTGACGAAGACCGCTTGTTACGGTTGAAAGATCTTAGTCTTGTTTTCCCATTTCTTATTTTGGTTTGATCATTGATTGTTGTTTCACGTGTTTATGTGAAATCTTTATGTATATATATATACTTTTTCGTTGGAAATACGATCAAAAGCGATAATGTTTAAAAGTTCCTTGTCTTTTCATATTTTATCATCAATTTTCCTTTATTATTTAATTACTTGTTCTTTGTTATTTAATTATTTAATTTTTTATGATTTAATTACTTTATTTCTTTAATATTATTATTTGTATTCTCATTTTTATTTTATTTTATCATAGCTTAGTCCGTACTTTCATTTATGTATCAATTTCTCTGTTCAACCCTCGATTTTTTATTTTATTTATTTATTGTATTCATATTCCACTAATTTAATTTAATTGTAAATTGATTCCTGTCTACCTTATTCTCTGTGACCGGGCGCGCATGCGGCAACATTGTTGGTCTGCAACCGTCTCTGAGCCAGTGCGCTTGGTTTCCCACTCTTATCTCTCCTCAAGACGGTTCAAACCAAAAATTAGAGACTGTAAGTGTGTGCTTTTGATTTCTCTATGTTTATTTTTCTACATTGAACTATATATATACAGTTTATATAAATTATATGCATATATATACATTTAAAATTACTATATACATACATTTTTCAAAAATTAAACTGATCGAAATTGGGAGTGTTTTCCAAATGAGTCCTTATATCGAATAAGCAAAGTTTTATATGTATTTTGTAAAAGATACATTCATTCAAAATTTAAAAATACAGCTTCACACAGTTGTGTTTTTACAATTTTTTTTAGGAACCCATAAATACAGTTAATTTTTTGATAATTTACTAACAGATTGATAGATTTTTCAATAAAAGACCAAACACTGATAGATGCCTAAAACTAAATCTGAAGTACCTATGAATAATTGTTTCATTAAATTAACGATCTAAAAACTTAAAAAGTTTGGGGAAATGAAAATAAAATTAGCTTGTTTTATTTGTTGACAATTATTATCCAAACTATATTGAATAAATGAGATTAAATAGTTTTCAAGAACAGTATAAGGTAAAAGAATTTATAAAATTGCTTTTATTTTTAAGACAAATGGAATTGAATAGTTGAAAAATTTTTCCAAAGTTGACTCTATCAAGTCAAAGGTGACTGGCGGTCTTCAATAGCTAGTAAAAGTCAGCTTTGAATAAATCAATTAACTGAGTTACATAGACATAAAAAGGGACTGTTCAGATATGCTTGTCATAATGCAGTTAAATTAAAAAGATAGGCAATTGTTTGGACTGTGCTTGACGATTGTTTGGGTGTAGCCGTGGAGTGCTGGGCATGCAGTTCAGCGAGGGTTTCCACGACCTTGGCCTCCCCAAGTGGCAGCTGGTCATCTGCCTCTTCACAGTCTACTTCACCCTGTACTTATCCCTTTTCAAAGGAGTCAAGTCATCCGGTGAGCCAAAACTCCCATTATAATCGGCTATAAGATCACCGATCTTGTTTGTTTGTTTTCTTGCCACCGTACATTTTCTGAACTGAATAAATAATAAATGTATGAAAATTTGAAGGGATTGAGTCCCACGACCTTAACATTCGAGGTCCAACACGCTATGCTCTAAACCAGTGTTTCCCAAAGTGGGCGGTGCTTCGATATCGGGGGGTGATAATGCAAAAAGGAGTTGGGGATTCTATTTCCATAAATTGAAAATGTTCATGCAATATAATTTCTAAATTTAAGTCAAAACACCACATGTAAACTTGTAGGAAAAGGTTTCTTAAAATTATTTATTTTGATAATTTATTTTTATGTTAAAAGTATATTCTCATCTAAATTTCTTTTATTGTGTATTAATTCTTTTGCATAAATTTGCTATAAAACAATACACATATTGGATTATAAATAAATATTCGATTATTCATTATATTAATTTAATTATTAAAGTGTTACTCATTTCGTTATTTAGTCTAAGATTCTGATTATTATTGAGGAGTGCAGAGTATAGGTTTACGGACCCAAGGGGACGGTCGCTCGAAAAAATTTGGGAAACACTGCTCTAAACCAAAGACCTGCTTTTACAATAGCCTTCCAAAATCTGATATAAATTTTGTTTGGAAATAATAAATCACCTGCCCTACTGGTCGGATTTGCTTGCATTTATTTACATCGTTTACCTTGACTTAGAAATTATTTAAGTGAAAGAAAATTGTTATTTACAAGTTTATTAAAAGAAATCGTAATCATTCTAATGATTTAAGATAATATATTAGATTGATATCAGGTTGTGATGCTGGCTTATTACATCTCAAAGCCCAACTTTTTGATTTGGTTCTGTAAATTTAATCGATTCGGAGCAAACTTACGATTCATTATCAATATTTTGTCATCTTTTCCATATATATTCTTTTTCAACGGATATTTCCGTTGAATATTCGATATAAATTGTTGACCCAAACGCATTAACTTTATACTTCATATAGCAGGAAAATAAATGAAAAAAGTAAATGAGGTCTGCCATATACTGTTATACTAAGCTATAAATGTTTTATATATCATTCAACAGGGTTCATTTTACATACATAATTCTAAGGTCAAAATTATTCAAGTTTATTAGTTAAAGAAGGTTTATTGAGTATTTGACATGTTATAGGCTCAGCACTGACAGTTTCATGAGTTCTCCCAGAAATGACGTGCCAAAATAATTAAATTAAAAAAGTTATCTAGTAGAATCATTCTAGAAATCTGGGGATCAACCAAGCATTCAAACATCCAAAGAATTCAAGCAGCCCAATCCAAAATCCTTCGCAAAATTGTGCAAGCTCCCTTCTATGTTTCGAACGATACCATACACAAAGATCTTAAAATTCCCTTCATCCACCAAGAAATCCAATCCCGATACCGTAAATTCCATGAATCTTTACCCACCACTATAAATCCTTTCATTCACGAATTATCATCTCTCCAGATTCCTAGCAACCCTATTAGAAGGCTGAAAAGATGTTGGCACCGAGACCTACTCTGAAATGTTAACTGTCAAGACTAGTTGCAAGTGATCCTTACAGTCTATATGGAGTACTACCAATGGGTGGTTTCTCCACTCTTTATTCCACCTTTATGTAGCATGTATCACTATTACTTATTACCCCGATAAGGGTAGTTGTAATACAAAAACAAATAAAAAAAAAAAAAAGTAGAATCATTAGTAGAATTTCAAGCCTTTGGTACAGACTGTTATCACCCTAGCTACTGGATAACACTCGCAAATAATATGATGATATTATTTATTCTATTATACAAATAAGAAATTTGAATTTCTTTATATTTACTTATCCCTCAACGAACATGTTTATGAAAATGTCGATGCTGTTTCAGGGAAGGTGGTTTGGGCGACTGCCACTATGCCCTATGTAGTCTTAGCCATACTTCTGTGCAGAGGCCTCATGTTGCCTGGGGCCATATCAGGCATTAAGTACTACTTAAAACCGGAACTGTCCAAACTCAAAGAAACCAGGGTGAGAGCCTTGCTATACATTATATAACAGCTAGGATATGCACATTTGTACATGAACACTTGTTTGTTATTCATACCTGTGGCGCAGAAAGAGAAGGGAGGGTACTCCAGGAACACGTGCCAGTGGGCGGAATTTTAAGGGTGTAAAAATAAAAAATAGAAAAAAAATAAAATCATAAAAAGATAACCAAAAAAAAATCTGAAATATTATACTAAAATGAATTTTTAAGGTCAAAATTGTTTTTATGTTTTATTTGTGTAATACAGTTTTTAAACGGATTTTTCAACTGTAATATTTGAAAATTAAAAATAAATGTATTTTAAATTTTTTAAAGTGGTTGAAAGTTTATTATATTTGTTTCCAAAGCCATTTAAAATATAATTTAACATTTTTGTATGATTTGAATTATACATTTTTGTTTTCAAAAATCTTTGGTTTTCTTTGATGACGACTGTATATGTATATGAGTACTATAATAAAATGAAAGTCTGAGACTAATAACAGCAGTCTAAAATTAGATCCCTGATTGTAATTCTATGAAAATAAATATTTTGAGATGTTCGAAGTTTTTTTTAAGAATTTTGAAGGTTAAAGGATTATGAAAGGTCAGTGGAGAGAAGGACCGCACCGAATCTTAGTGCGAATCTTAGACCGCACCGTGAGTTACAAAAATGGCTGCTACAGTACTGATTCATGCACAAGGAAGAGTCTGCTGCAGGAGATGTTACATTTTACAAAACAGGCGTGATGGAGATAGGAAAAAATATTTCGAAATAACTACATGTTTAATGAGTTTAAGAAAGGTCGAGAAGGTTATGACTATAATATATAAGGTTATAAATAATCTGGTTTTCTTTTATCTGATTAATTTTGTGAATCGTCTTTCGATGAGATAATATTTAATTTCACTGTACTTTATTCAATTTGTCAATCAATAAGAGTAACCTCTTCAATAGCAACTGAAAAAAAAATTAACTTTGAATTACTAAAAAAAAATTTTTAGTCTACTAATTTATTTAAAATTGTCTACCAATTTGTTGTATTTACAAATTCATTACAAATTTGTTTGATTTACATGATATTTAAAATGCTAATTTTGAGTTTAGTAGTAATTTATACCTTTTCTTTTCCTTGTTAAATCTAATAATTTGTTCATAATTAACTAAATTTAAATTTATGATTATTAATTTTCTACACTTATTGTAAGTGTATGTTTACCGTTTTATATTAGGCGAATATTTTTTATTCATTATTTATTTGGCTTTATAGTTAAACCGTGTAGTATCCTTGATTTAGAGTACTTTTTCCTGTTCATAATTATCAGTAATGAACAGATATTAAAGTATTATTTTGTAGGTCTGGTTGGATGCTGCAGTACAAATTTTCTATTCTGTGGGGGCAGGCTTTGGAGTTCATCTCTCGTATGCTAGTTACAATAACTTTCATAACAACTGTTTAAAGTGAGTTCCTGTTTTCCAATACTTTCATCACAATGTTGTGTATTTTGATTGAGCTTGATTTTGTTATTGTTGTTGTTGTTTTAGAGACTGTCTTATAACAACTGCAGTCAACAGTTTCACCAGTTTCTTCTCGGGATTTGTTATATTCACTTATTTGGGCTTCATGTCCTACAAACAGGGAATACCAATTAGTTCTGTAGCTACTGAAGGTAACTTAAAAAAAAAACTTTCTATTCTAAGCTTACTTACAGGAAATTATAATTATTTAGAAAATCAATTGACATTCTTTAAATTGTTTTTTCATCTTGTTTATCAAATTTGCATTAATGTATATATTTCATTTTAGAATACGTTAACATCTTAAAATAGTATGAGAGGAATAAATAAACATGTGCTGTAAACAGGTAATAATAGTTAAGAGGAGTTAAAAGTTAATAGTTAAAACTATTATTTTTAAATCATTAGTTGTGCAATCCGTAATTGTGTGGTATTTACTCAATCTGAGGTAAAATTTCATTTGTATGGAGACTTTTGTTTGTTTATCCATTTTACTTCAGAACTATTGTTTTTAATACTTAATAATAAAAACATTTAAGACGAGAAGATAGTTACTAAAACTAATATTTCATGAATATTTATTCATATAATTCGAGATAGTTTGAAATTATGAAACCAATAAAATTAAATTTATTCCATTAATCTATTGGCAACAAATTTAATTATATAAATAGGTCTGTAATTAAAGTCTTTTTTTTATAATCTGTACTGCATTTAGTTCATTAATAGTAAAAAAATAAAAAAACATTTTAAAATTAGAATTGTAGTACAATTTAGAACAGCATAAAATAATCAATCAACAAATAATCAAATCAAGTTTGTGCTTTAATAATTTTAATATTTGATCTCTTAAACTGGAATTAAATTAAAAATTGTTGCTAAATCATTGTAAAACAATAAAAACCATATCTTCTTTACTATGGTTGTCCAGATATATTTTTTTTATCTTTAATAAAGAGAAATGGTTAAAAATTAAACAGTTATCGAATTAAAAAAAAGCATTATATATTTTCATCATTTAAAGAAACTAATGAAAGCAATACCTTCTTTTTTTTATCTATTGTAATTCAATAAGCCTTGGACAAGACTCTCTTGTCGTGGAGTTAGTCACTGTGTGGAATTTTATCACCATAACATTAATAAAACTTGCAAATACCTCAATGTCTTCACATAAACAAAGTTTGGTCAACTCGCTTTGAAGAAATGGTCTTCAGATTTATCTGTTTCCAATGTGAAATATTCCCGTTTCTTCCATCTTACTATAAGGAGGTAGATTTGAAAAAGAACTCTACCTCCTTAGAGTTCAAAACGAATTCTACTTTTAATAAAACTTTATTTATTTGAAAACTTTGTATTTTTTAAAAAATGAAAAGATATTTTGTTTTTTATAAATAATAAATAATAATAATAATTTAAATTATTAATAATTTAATAATTAATTTAATATAAATTATTAATAATTTTAATGATGTAATTTTGTTAATAATAATTTCATATAATTATTATTAATTAATTGAATATAATAATAATGTATCCTTAATTAATAATAAACTGGATACAAAGATATGATAAGTATAATAAGAAGACATAGTTTTAAACTAACAAATTATTTAGTGTTTTTTTATGAATATTTCCAGATTGTTATTGCCTTTCTTTTGCTGCGACTGAAGGGTAACCTCTGGTTTGCAGGTCCTGGGCTGGTGTTCCAGGTGTACCCAGAAGCAGTGGCAACACTTCCTGGAAGCCAGTTCTGGTCCCTTCTATTCTTCTTTATGCTCATCATGCTTGGGCTCGACAGTGGTGTATGATTGACAACTTTATTTATAAATATTTAGTATTAATTTATTAAGAAGCGATTTTTCCAAAAAAAAATACTTGATTATTTTAATATTTAATAATATATTTCATATATGTACTTCCAAGCATTAAAAATAATAGATTACCGTATAATTTTTTTAAAAAAGGTTATAATTTTGTTAAAATTAATTTTGGTGATCTGAAGTCCCACTATTTTTTATTATTGAGATGAAAAAATTATTCAAAGGAATTATGAAATCGATTCTGTTGCATGATTGTCTAATTTTGAAAACAGTTCAAGGTGGAACCATAAAAATCAAATTTTCATCAACTGAAAATTTGGTTTAAAGATAATTTTAAACATATTGATATGGCTGAAAAACATTAAAACATTAAATCGTAAAGGAAATATTGAAAAAATTAAATAAAGATTAATTGACTAAATTAGATTAATTATTTGTTAATAATATATTTCATATATGTACTTCCAAGCATTAAAAGACAATAGATTACCGTATAAATTTTTTAAAAAAGGTTATAATTTTGTTAAAATTAATTTTGATGATCTGAAGTCCCATTATTTTTTATTATTCAGATGAAAAAAGAATATTACATATTCAAAGGAACCATGAAATCGATGCAACAGAATCGAATCTTGCATCGATTGTTGAAATCGATTCTGTTGCATCGATCCAACTTTGAAAATATTTGAAGATGGAACCATAAAAATCAAATTTTCATCAACTGAAAATTTTATTTAAAGATAATTTTCAACATATTGACATGGCTGAAAAACTGTGAAAGTTTTCACAGAAATTTTGAAGAAAATAAAGATAGGTTAATTTGACTGATGTGTGAGTGAAAGCAAGTGAAGGTCAATCGGTGAGAACTAGACTAAAACGTATAACGCAAAAAGTGTGAAGAGCTCCTTTAGTAGACATGGTGGAATTTAGAGAGAAGAGAGAGACAGAGAGAGAGAGAGAGAGAGAGAGAGAGCGAGTGAGAGAGAGGAGATTGATTGAAGGGAATACGAAGAATTAAGGGTTCTTCATAAAACAAAGTCATAGAAGTCCTTGGATACAGCTCTCTGATAATCAGTTATAAAAATAGTTATTTAAAATTAAATATTTTATTTTAAAATTTTTTCACTTTACGACTGGAAGAAATAAAAATTATCATTATTGAACCCGACATGTTTAGGTCCACTTGTATCATATGACTATTGAATCAAATAAAATATTTGAGCATAAACTATCAACATTCTGATTTTGATTGAATTATGAATAGCAGTAAATTGAGAGCTTCCATAAGTCAAAAAAATTCAGACAACCCACTAGTTTTAAGACACATTTGATATCAGTAATTGAAGGTTGAAATATGTCAATCAGTTTTTTTTTTTTGAAGATGTAAAACATTATTTTTAAATATTTTAACATTACTTTTGCACTTTTTATAAATAATATTACAGGTTAAAAATTGAAAATTTTAAAGGTAATTTTAAGCATATTGGCATGGCTGAAAAACTTTAAAACTTTAAATTTTAAAAGAAATATTGAAGGAAATAAAGATAGATTAATTGGCCAAATTAGATTAATTATTTAATTAATACTATATTTGATATATGTACTTCCAAGCATTAAAAGACAATAGATAACCGTATATTTTTTAAAAAAAGGTTATAATTTTCTTGAAATTAATTTTGATGATCTGAAGTTCCACCATTTTTTATTATTCACATGAAAAAAGAATGTTACATGTTCAAAGGAATCATGAAATCGATTCTCTTGAAAACAGTTGAAGGTGTAACCATAAAAATCAAATTTTCATCAAAAGAAAATTATTAATTATCATTAAAAATAGATTAATTATTTAGAAATAAGTAAACATTTTGAAATTAAAATAAATTAATGTTGTTATTTTGGTTAATATAATTAAAAGTAAATAAATGCTTTAGACTGAGCTAGTCACTTATTCGCAATTTAATTTATTAAATATTTACTAATAATTTAAAGTGAAATTAACATTTCAAATAAATTTAATAAATTATATTACTTTGAGTTACTGTTATTAGCTAATTATTTTTTTAATTTAGATAAAAATAGTGCAATAGTTTTTTAATTCTCTATCCTCTTTCTTAGATTGTAATAGTTTTTTTTGTGAAGTTTCAGTCATTGATTCTTGTGATATTACTACAAATGTTTTTTTTTTCTTTTTTTGTCCAGATGGGAGGTTTAGAGTGCATCATCACAGGCCTAATAGATGAATTTAAAGCTTCATTCAAAGCTACTCGATATACCAGAGAAATATTCACCTTCGTCATTGTATTCACTTCATTCTGTGTTGCCACTCTTAATGTTGCCCCAGTAAGTCTGCTTATAACCATAAATCTTTATAGTGTATTATCGCAGTTAGAGAAAAAAATGCAGCACTATTAATCATGTAATAAGTCCCAAAAATTAAAAAAAAATACTGGAAATATATCATATTTTGATCATTTTTTTTGGTATGAAAAAAACAACTATTCCTTTTTCTCTCTCTGTTTATCATTCTATCTTTCTCTCTTTCCCTGTCTCTCTGACTTTCCTTAGTAACGTATCAAGATAATATAAAGCATCATGTGATTTATCTTGTAGGTTTCATATGAATTTAATTCAAAAAATAAATCGTTTATCCTTTTATATCAGAGGTAATTCTAAATAGTAACACATTGTGATTGTACAAGTCTGACAATATTTTTGTGCAAGTAGATTGTTAACTAAAGCTCTCTTAAGGATTCTCACATACTTGCTGCTTGACTCATTGAGTGGGTCTCCAGTCAACATCACTGAATATATTATAAAAATCCCATTTTTTGACCCATTACCAACACATCTAGGCTTTATCGTTCTTGTGCTTATCATTTATCATCAAACAACATTATCAATTTATAAATAATTATTTCAAGTTGTTAATAAACTTTTACAGTCAACTCAACAATTCTGACAACAATGAAATGAATGAATTGAGATCTTTAAAATAACATTCATAATTTTGTATTGGAGCCTCACTCCATTCTCTAAAAAAACTTCAATCATAGAGATTAGTTAAAATGGAAGATAAAATAAACCATACGTTATCTATTGTATTGTATTATTGATATAATTTAATTCAACACTTGTAATGCTGGGTTATACTGCATACGTTTCCTATGTCATGTTTCAGGGAGGTATTTACTTGTTCCATATGCTCGACACCTATGCTGCAGGAGTCTCACTCCTTTGTTCAGCACTATTTGAAGCTATTGCAGTTTCCTGGTTCTATGGTAAGAAAACGCATTCTTTTACATATCAAAAATAAGTGAATAAATAACATTATATAAAATACGAATAATATTTATTTCACTATTTATGTCAACATATGCTATATCTATTTCTCTCTTCTGATGGTGAATAATATATCTCATCTTCCAGGAATAGAAAAAATATGCAAAGATGTAGAAGAAATGCTTGGTTCACAACCAGGAATTTTTTGGCGAATTTGTTGGAAGTTTGTTAGTCCTGTTTTCATTTTTGTAAGTTTTATTTTTAGCTATTTTTTTCTAATTTAAATCAAAAAAAAAGTTTGAAGTAATTTTACTTATACAGTCTTGTATAAGTAGTCTTGTACATTGTATATGTATCTTAAAAACACCAAACTTAAGATCATAATTTTCTATCAGTAAAACATTTTAAATCTGAAAAAATAATATTTTTCTAGATTATTATTTCTGTAATGTAAAATCTCTAGAGCTAAGTTGATATTGATTTCCTTTAGCAAACTAACTGACTCCTAAAATACTATTTTAACGTATAACAAAAATAATGCAATATATATACGAGTATATTTAAAAAATGCAAAATTTGTCAGTCTGCAAGCTATAGATATAAAACTGGAGGCATTTAAATACAAAGAAACATATTTATCTTGTATAACTGTTTTTCGGGGGAACTAACTACGGTATTTTGATTTTTCTCCGGATAGATTAGTTAATATATATATATATATTTATATTTGTAAAAGTTGGAAGCAGTCCTTCATTTAAACATATATTGTTAAATATATATCCGAAATTCCGAAAACTGGAGAAATTATGTAAGAAAGAGATACAAGCCAAATATGGTTCGTTATTTAACAATATATATGTAACGTTTAAACCACAATGGAAAAAAGAAAACAATAGAAATAAATGCTCTGAGGCCTTTGATTTCATCTTTTTCTTTGGTTTACTCAGAGTTATTCTAGTCTGTACTACATATTATTTGTTTACAATGTATTATTAATTGTTCAGATGGTGGTTTTGTTCGGTCTGCTTAACCAAGAACCACTGAAATACAACAACTACAGCTACCCGTCTTGGGCTGAGGCCATTGGCTGGACCCTGGCACTCACCTCTGTCCTTATGATCCCTGGCTTTGCCGTCTTCCACCTCATCTCCACCCCCGGCTCCATCAAAGATGTAACTTACTTATCTCTTTTCTTCTTTTTAGTTTAAACAGTGATGTTTCTTGAGACCTTCATTACTTTTTTCAGTCAAAAGAGCTGGTTTTTTGTTATTTCATTTTACGATCAAATCTAAGTTTTTAAGGATATTTTTAAGCATATAAATTGCTAGGTCCGTGTATTTAAGAATATTTTTAAAATATTTATGTTGTGTATATATAAATTGATAGGTCCGTTTATTCTGTAACATAGGCAAAGGTAGTAATTTTTTAAGATATTGTAAGAAGAGTGTGGGCGTTTAAGAAAAGTTAATTCTAGTAGATTAATGTTAACTGCTAGATAAGTAACATAAATGTTTCAAAAGAGAAATATAAATGATTACTCGATGTAAATGGTAAAACCTATGGTAAAGCATATAGCGATTAAAGTTGATCTACTGTTACAGGTGTTTTATAGTTGAGTTATATTTCATAATATTGGGTACGTATGTAAGAAATAGTGCATACGGACTTCTATAAACTTATTGATTTGAGTATATATTTGACGGTATTTTTCATATATAAAAATATGAACATTTTAAATTTCAACGTATTTTGCATCAAACAAAAAACTCCCAAAGGGAATTTACTTCACTGTTATTCTGACTTCAACTTCAATACTACAATAAACTAGACGATATTTCGTTTCTAAAAATTGATTTTGAAACCCCAAGATAAAAGCTGCCATTTCCTGAGAAATTAATCAAAATATTGATACTTCACCCACTACCTTAGTATTTCTTTTGGCAACTTTGGAGAGTGGCTAATATGTGTGATAAGTCAACTTATGAAAAACCCTTTTTTGAGAACTACCTGGAGGTGTATAGTTGATTTTTTCCCCTCGAAAGTGATAGAAAAGAATGTACCCAAATAACAAAAAATGAAGGACCTGCCAACTGACTCATCTTCAACTGTGGAATGAAAATTTATTAGAAAAATAATCATGAATTTACATATAAATATTTATTGATGAAAGTATCGACCGTGGAATAGAAACAAAACTAAAGTTTATCGGGACTCGGTCAGTTCCTCAGGTTCAAATTAAACTCTCATTGCCAACGTTTCGGTTTTTATTTAAAACCTTTTTCGTAGGCCTAATAGGAACCTGAATTTAATTTGAACCTAAAGAACTGGCCGATTCCTGATAAACTTTATATACATAAACAATGTTTTGACTTTTTTTTTATTTTTTGTTTAAATTTTTCAAAATAAAGGAAAAATGAAATAATAAATTACTATTAATGAAATTTTTCACTATATTTTATTTATTTAATATATATAATTTAATTAAATTTAAGATCTTGGATAATACAACACTCAAAAATGTTTGGAACTTTATTTTTAAAAAGAAATTGCAAATATACAGATTATTTTAGACAAAATGTATAGCTTATTCATTCGTAACATGATTTTGGTTTTTGTAATTGCTGCCAAGGAAAATTTGTACTTCTGGAATGTAGAATGATATTATTGTTTAATATTCTTATGATAACGTACTTGCAATTAGTAGTTAATATTTGGGGTTCAAATTTTACCCATGGTCCTACATGCTATATATTTTAGAGAAAGACCTTATTTATAGTACAAGCCGTCTGTCGAAGCTGATATAAAGCACTTTTGTTTTTATACCACATATTTCTCACAATCCCATCAGAGTTTCTGGTTAGATTAGGATTTAAAGCCAATAATGTAGATCTAGTTTCCAACTAAAATGTATATCAATTAACAAAGGAGCTAAATTTTCCCCTAGAGACATAACTGTTTCTGGAATGAAAGTGTTTATTCAAATTAATAGAAATAATGACTTGAACGAAATTTGAATATTTTTTGAAAGAATCGCAGAAAATATAAAGATGCTACTTTTTCACTTCTTCTTTTCGAAAATAATTCATCTCAAACATTATTTCACTTCAATAAATACAATGACATGAAATAATCAATTTCTCTTTGGTGATTATGATCGACAGATCTATTTGTAAATGGCAAAATAGGGATGAACCTACAACTTTATAATGAACATGAACAATTTCATGATCATGAAACATGAAACAGTTTCATGTTCATGGGCAAGAACACTCCATGAACAAATTAATTTCCATAATAATTAATAATAATTTATAAACATTTAGAGATTTAGAAATATTTCATTCTTTTGAGATCTATAAAATAAATATTTATTTTTTTATATTTTTTTCAGAAAATAGCATTTGGCATAACACCAGTAAACGAACATGAAGCAATTCGGCAAACGAAAAAAGTTAGCAGGTTTAGGTGGAAACACTGGCTTTACATATAAAATATTAACTTATTTAATGATTATAACTATTATTTATAAATTACTTAAAAAAATATTTGGCTTTTTTTGTTTTTCTATTATAGTTTTATTGCAACAGCCTGTAATAACGCACAAGAGAATAAACAAGTTTTTTTTTTAATTGAAAAATGTTTCTAATAAACTTACAAAAATTAAAGATAACTTATAATACATAACTTATAAGTACATGATGAAATAAATGTATTTATTTTTGGCAGGAAAAGATCCATTACGTTTTTATATAGTTATATTTAAGTTATGAGTTAGAAATTCTGTTTATTTATGTATCAATAGTTTGCATCTGTATTACCATTATATAATTTCTATAATGCATAAATAAGTAATCGCTACAATAATAAATTTATCGCAATGAGTGATAAAAAATTTTTCTAATTTTTCTAAAAAGAAACATCATAACAGGAAATGATTTTTCTCGTTCATTTCATGCTCTTATTCTTCTTAACTGCTATTTTATGGGAGAACTGCCTGCTCTTTGTAAGGAACACACTAGTCCTAACTTCAGCTTAATCTTAACTAACTTGAAGTATATTTATCCTGGAAATTTTTCTTAATTTATACTGTTTATCACATAAAAGAACAGTGTATTTTATGGATAAAACATATATATCATTCAGTTTATATACAAAACAATTTAATTTACCAAAAAAAAAAATTAAATAGTAAAAGGAGTCAAAGATTTGATTTATCTAAATTTTTACTATAGAATTAAATATTGCTGCATTATATTATTTTTGAAAATTTGAATAAAATTATATGATTATTGAAATATAGAAAAAAAACTACTGTTTCTTTATAATTTACTTATTAATTGTGGATATATTTGAATTCAAAAAATATTATTGAAATCACTTTTTATTACTAAATGCTAAATATTTAATTATTGTATGTACTATTAAATTGTTTTTAATAAATGTAAAAGAAAAACATTGATCTTTACACTTGATTTTTTAAGTTCATTTTGAAATTTAGCGAGTGATTGGAAAAAATACAGGTAATGTTTTAAATAATTATTGTTTAAACTAAATATTAATAATATTAATTGCAATCCAATATCAAGCAATATTTCCAATTATGTTTTTCCTTCTTTGAAATGAAAATTTATTCATAGTTAAACATATTGCATCTTCATATACTAAAAAAGGACTTCTTACTAAGTAAGTTTTGTGAATATCTTACAAAATAGTTAAGAATATTACAACACAATGAAATGTGTAATTATGTGTCATTAATCAACAAAAATGTAAAATGTTAAGTCAAAGAAGCTGAAGTAAAATTGTATTAAAATACACTATTAATATATTGTAAATGCTTTGACATTATTTTAAAATATGTTAAATTGGTTTAAGTTTATTATTATTAATGTAACCCATTGTACATTTTGGGGTACCAATTAATATTAATAAAGTCTATATTAATTACAGGTTTTCTATCAAAAATTCAATAAAATCAGGACCAAGGTTAGCTATATTTTTCATAGTTCATAAAACTTTAGATTTGTAAATAGCACAGTATCGTAAAGAATGAAATAATCAGAAATTTAACTCAAATGAAATCCCCGAGATTTTTTTCTTCTTTTGGATCTTCTCAAGAATATTTGTTTCTTTAATCCACTGCATCAAAAAACTGATCATTATTGATTTCAATCAGTGCCATGCCTTTTATTTTAACGACCCAATAA
This sequence comes from Hermatobates lingyangjiaoensis, assembly GCA_026182355.1. NCBI lineage: Eukaryota > Metazoa > Arthropoda > Insecta > Hemiptera > Hermatobatidae > Hermatobates > Hermatobates lingyangjiaoensis. The sequence continues at coordinate 141,866 of JAPFBL010000097.1, read as the reverse complement.
GGAATTAAGTTCAATAAGTTTGAACATTAAATCAGGAATCGCCTTATTTAAAGTAAGTCAGTCACAGGTCCCAAAATAGTGAAATTTGAAATTGCGCTGACTGAGATATTTTACAAATACGTTTATGCTTTGAAATCTTATTGATCGATTTTTGATAGATAACCTGTGCACAAACTAAGCTCTGTAAATAGTACTTATCTTTTGTTAAACAAAAAAAAAAGAGAGAGTAGTATAATAGTGTTTATATTTGTACATAGATCAATTTTGTTTATTTAAAAATAGATAAGGAATATGTATGTTAGTATTTTGTACCTAAGTGTAGGAATCGATGATAATAGCGTTACAAATCCACACTATACCCTGATCCCTACACTGATCCAAGCTTCGGACAATTGCTTTAATAAGTGAGTGTTATGGAGATTTGCAGCCGTCCTGTTGGATTAAAACAATTTGGTTCAAAACAATTTCATTTGAAGTGAAAATAACAAATTCTCACCTTCAATTAACTTATTATTACTTTCTATTCAGTTATAACAAATGTTATGTGATTAAAATCGATTTATTTATCATAGACAATAACCATTGTTTTTATTACAAATAAAACGTTTATTTGGTGTGTCTAAAGGACGTTATCACTTGTGGGCTATTATTAAATGGATCAATTCCCCACTCTGCGTTTTATCTTTGATCAATGCTTGACTTAGCTAAAAAAAGAAATCCTTCCCCTGATATGCCACTTAGCTCAAAAGGAAGTGTACCTAAATTCCTTAAATAATATTATTTAATAAAAAGTTTAATGATTCTTTTTAGCTGATACTTTTTCCTTTTACAAAAATTGTTTTATGTAATAATGTTTATATGAATAATTAAATTGATATGTATGAGTTCTATAAAAAGGAAAGATAGTTACCTCCTTAATGTATACAGCTTCGTAAAAAAGAAAATTACTTTTTATCTAGTGTATAATGAATTATTAACTGAAGAATTTATATAAAATGTTGTCTGTTAACTTGTTATTTAAATAAAAAAAAAATATTATACTTAAGCTTCCATACAACTTAATAGGAAGTATAATTTTTATGAAATGTTTAAAAATATTTTATTATAAGTGAGTTGGATGTTTTGAATTTTAATGAGATCTTGGTGTATGTCAGCCATTTTACACCAGGATCAAGGTGAAGTATGTATACTATATAAATAGGATTAGGTTAAATGGTTTTCGTAGCATTATGTAATTAGGGTAGGTTATTTAGTACAGGTGTTTTTTCACCTAATCAAAACGGACTCCATACCAAACTTTACTTGAAAACATTAATTTCAATTTAAAATGATGCTAGTGGGAGTTGCTTATAAAAAAAAATATACATATTTCTATCAATTTAAACAATTAAAGGTTTTTTGTAATTCTTATACGTGTGGTAGTTAAAGACTTTTATTAATTGCTTCCAAAATTAATGAGCAAAATTTAATAATAAGAATAGAGTTACTTTTGTGATAAGGGCATTTAAAATATATTATTTTATTTGGTTTTAAGCAAACTAATTGGTGTCAGCCATTACCATGAGGTTTGTCAATCCTTATGTATCATAGTTGATGTATCACGCATTATATTATAAAACATACAAAGTTTATTGTTGTGTCGGTGTCACATATTAAAATTTTGTAAATTGCTGTAAATATAATGTGCTAAGAAAATATATGATTTTACTTAATACTTTTTCAATATTTATTAATCATTACCCTGTAGGGATTAATGATGTAATCAAAAGTTTACTTCTTTATCTTCTAAAATAATTTTATTTTTACGCGTAGTTTATGAATTTACATTTCCTATCGGTCTGCTGGGATCATTTTTTTAAAAAAAACATATATTCTTCAATTTTTTCCAAACCCAAAGAACGGTGGCCGTATCCTTAGCTGTATTGAATTGGACAAATCCACAATTTTTCCTTCTTGAGTGGAAGTCTATTGACTTTCAGGGTGACAAATGGTAGACGTTGGATAAAACTATTCAAACTCTATTTATACAGTTGTGATTAAACAATAACCATTCTATTTGGCGTAATTTAGAAGAATAGTCGAGAACAACTCAAATTTAAGGAATTTAAATTTTAGTATGAGTTTCATAAATATGACGAATATTTATATACTTGATATAAGTTCTAAACTATTTGTCACAATTAAGCGATAATATTAAATGATAGAATTAAAAATATTTAGTGTTAAAATTTAAAATTGTATTAAAATTGTTCACATTTATAGAATCAATTCTGTATATTCTCATTTTGACAGCATAATTAATTATTTTCAAATGTAATTATGTAGTTTTCAATCTTGCACATATAGGTTTTCATTTGTAGTGTTGTTCTAAAAGGTAGGAAAGTGTAGCTCATTATTTAGCATTCAATTTAGTTATGAGTCACATTATCCGGTTGATTCATCATCAGGACTACTGACGAGTCCCCTACAGCTTTATGCCAGGCACCGCTTACAAAATATTACATCTGCCAAATAAACAATCTACGAGTATAATAATGGCTAGGATTCAAACATCATTATTGAACACAACAGAAACGTCCAACCTTTTCATAAATGAAGGTATATCTTTCAAACAAGGACTGTATGGAATGACTAACAAATTCCTTCTTCTGAACAGTTCATTATTTAATATCATGGAAAGTTTCACCTTTTTTATGATATTGTCGATTAACCTTTTTGAGTACATTAAAGAACCTGCAATTTTGTAAATATTTTTGATTTCTTCATCTAAAAATTCCTCACTGCAAATTTTGAAAGCTCTTAAGAACATGCTACTAAAAACTGATTGATTCTTTAGTTTTAAGTGGATGAGCCGAGATGAAATGAACATAAGATGATACATTTGTTGACTTCCTATGAATACTGTACTTTAATTTATTACCGTTCCTATGTAAAAGTACATACAAGAAAGATGTTCATCCAAATTACATCCAAAAGAACTAGGCAAACATGTTCAAAATACTAATACAAAATACACAAGAAATACTAACAAAAAGAAACACTGTACATTGAAAATTTAGTTAATATAGCAAAAGTGTTTAACACTAGGAAGACTGAAAATTAATACATATTGCCCCAAAGCAGTCAAAATTACTGCATTGTCAAAGAATAAATAATGTGTAAAGAAATTTGTTGAAAATTAATTTTAATTATTTTTTATATTGTTTTGAGTCATAAAAACAAGTTATTAGTAATTATTAACAATAAAAAAATTACTTCACTTGAAAAATTTCAAGAATCTATGTCATTTTATAAACAATTTTATTCTAATTGAAATCGAAAACAGTCAAAATGACTTCCTTAGGCAATCTAGTGTTAAACAGTTTAACAGTGACATACAAAGGGACAGAAATATGGTATCACTGCAGAGCATGGCAGCACAGTTAACAGTCACAGCGCAATCTATCGAGAGACACGACAGACAGAAGACTCACGGCACATTTCTGAACAGTAAATGTAAAAATTAAGCGACTTTGAATAAAAGCAATCTGAAACTGGTAAAGTGAACTGAAAAATATCTTAACAGTGCAATTCATGGAATATATAACCATTTAACAATTTTACTCATTTTACATTTTTTCCTTTCCAAGATTATCAGCTGAGACACTGCTTCTCCTGACTGCACGTCCCTGGCAGTAATTATATTTTCAATTTATTTTGGTTTAGTATTTTTTTAAAGACTACGCTCTTTAAAATACCTCCCTTCTCAATACCTCACCAGACAACCTATTTCATTTGTTTCAGAATAAGTTAGACTATGAAGAAGACAAGTTGTTTTGGTTGAAAGATCTTGGTTATCATTTTGATTTCCTTACTGAGGATTACATATTGATTTATTTAAATATAGAAAAAAAAAGAAGAATTTTAATCAATATGCCAGTCGAATAACCTTCCAAGCAGTAAACAAATTATCTTAAAACCTTCTTTTAGTATTATTTTTTTATACTTCTATAAAGTATTTAAAAATATATGTATTATTTATAAAAAAAATACAAATGTGTATTATTTGTAAAAATAAACTTCAATTTACACATCATCGGTTGATCCAAACTACACACTTATAAGCTTTATTTTAAAATAATTTCAACATTAATCTCAAAAAAAAACTTCAAGATAAAACAATAAGTTAATTAAACATAAATTAAATATTATGCAGTCAACATTCCCAGCGATAAATCACTTTACGAGATTTTTCACAACTTTATTTAGTATTAATTAAATAAAATAAAAAAATTTCATATACATATATTAATTTCAAACTATAATTAACCAAGCATAATTTATTTCTTTTAGAACAATTTTGGTACGCTAAAATAGGGCCAATAACAAATAAGCCACGTTAACCCCTTATGACAATACTAAAGGAGAAACCAGTAAGTTTGAGCGTTGGAAATGAACACTTGTTGTGGATAAATTTCATAGCATTACAAAGGGTTATTAAACATTATAACAGTATTATTTACGGTAACTAAATGTCTTAAACAGAAATTTTAATAGATGTTTAAAAGAAAGTTCTTAAAAAACAATATTAAAAACATTTGTAAATTATGACAAATTATCATTACTTCTAAAAAAAACCCCACATGCAATTCATTTTTGTAATTACAATGTAATTTTGATAAGTTGATGTGTCCAGAATTTATTTTTTTATAGCGCAGGAAAATTTTTTTGGACAAGGATAGTGTAATCTGATGAATAAAATTCTATGAATGGACTACAGCTCTATGGGTAATGGATCACATTGATTTTCAAAGTACATACAAACATCCTCCATCAAAGCAAAAAAATGAACTTAATACCAAACATATTTGACACATCTAACCTTGTGATTTTCTTATAAAAACATAAACGTAGTCTTTTCAGAAATAGTTTAGTTTATCAAAAATTGAGGGCATATTTTTCTGAAATCCTGGGCATTAAAATGGCTTTACTGAATCTCTGCATGATTATTGTAAGCAAATGAACCTTGGTAATAACTTCTAGCTTGATCACAGCAATGATTAAATGTACTGATTATCCACTATAAGACAGTATCTTTTGTAATTTTATAAATTTTAAATCATAAGTTTTCTTGAATTCTTCTTCACACCTAAAATATCAATTGTTACTGACACTCGGTTCAGTTCAGCATAAGTATAACTTTTATCAATAATTTAACAAATAAAAATTAATTTTTTTTCATACCTTAATTTTATCGATGAATATGAAGATCACAGTTATATTGGTATAAAAGCTTTTAATTATAGATAAAGCAGTTATGTGTTCTTAATTTTCTAAAATAAATCCATATACTTTTCAAATATCCTTTTACTATGTATACTTTTATTCAACATGAATAGGGCAACTTTAATAAGCCTAGACAAGTACTATCGATTTCTTATCAATTTATATATTGTCATAAATGAGATTATACTATCAATTGCTAATTTTAAAATAAACGTTTATATTTTTCATTGATATGCAAACAATTATTAAGTACTACTAAATTTAATGGGTCTATATCGGAAAAATTTATAACTTCAAATAAATAATTTTATTTACAATAACCATATTAAAATCATGAAGCATCTACTTTAACAATGGACTTCCAAAACAAGTCCTTCGATTTTTGAACAGCTGATTCTTTCAGTTTTTCAATTACATTATCTAACTCATTACTTCCTTCCAAAAAGCCCTGAATGTTATTGGTACTAAAACCAATTCGATGGTCGGTAACTCTATCTTGCACAAAGTTGTAAGTTCGAACTTTGTCAGATCTTGAAGAAGTTCCAATCTGCATTTTTCGAAGTGTATTACTCATGTCTATTTGCGATTTGTAACTTTCCTCAAACAGCTTTGCTTTTAATCGTTTCAACCCAATAGATTTGTTTTTAATTTGCGATCTTTCACTTTGGGATTCAATAACTATACCAGAAGGTATGTGCAATATTCTGACTGCACTATCTGTTGTATTTACATGTTGGCCTCCAGCACCTGAAGAACGTTTCGTTTCTATTTTAAGGTCTTTATCATTTATTTGAATGTCAATTTCTTTTGGTTGAGGAAGAACAGCAACTGCAGCAGTACTTGTATGAATCCTTCCAGACCTTTCAGTGATAGGAACTCTCTGCACTCTATGAACACCAGTTTCAAACTTCAAAATATTGTAAGCATCTTTACCTTCAATAAGTAAGCTTCCAAATTTCACTCCCCCTATATCTGTTACGTCATGTACTGCAACAGTACAGTTCCAACCTTTAAATTTACAGAAGTTCAAATACATGTTAAACATATCACTAGCAAAAAGCATGGCCTCCTGACCTCCTACACCAGCCGACACTTCCAAAACTATTTCATCGTAACTGGAAGAAGTAAAATTATTTAAAAGGATAAGAAATAATTCATCCTCAATAGACTGTAGTTTCTCTGAGTAAATTTCACTTTCTTCGTTTATATTACTTCTCAAAGATTCATCAGTCGGACTAGACTTACCTAATTCTTCTAGATCTTGTATATTATTAATTACTTCCTTCCTAACTTCTGAGAGCCTTCTTACTAAATCCTGATCGGAAGGTGAAAAGTCCTTAACAACATTATGAAAATTATGCTCAATATCATCAAAGTAGCGTTTCAATTGTTCTTGATGAATTCCGATTTGACAACTATTCCCACTTCTCAAATGGATATATCTTGAATTTCTTAAACCGAAAGTTGATAAACTGCATTGTTTATTTAAACGTGAAATAATTTTCAGAGTGCACAGCATGTCAAGTTTCAGAGCACATTATGGAAAAATAAGAGAATAAAACTATTACTTCTATACCTTTAATAGCAAAGAATATAAACTCTTAATTCCAGTCAAGAAATTAGGAGGTTACCTCTGGGTTTCGTACAGCAAGAAACAAATGTTGCCAAGTACATCTTCTCTAATCATTAATTTTACTTATCAGTTTTGGACACATTATCTATCTTGTTTAATTAATCCAACATTAATAGAGTTCATTTACAGACAGTTATTTCAAATTAATAAAATTTTGAGTGCAATGTATCGATTTACTATCCTACTAAATATGTATGCAATTTAAACTAAAATTATATGCCAGCACTTATACATACAAGAGCATGGGTGGGAATAATTTTAAAACCGATTCAATTTTTAATAATAACAGATGTAAGCAAATGAAAGTAATATTTAATACTTATAGGTTCTTGACAGTTCAATTCATAATATCACATACATATTGATATCAAGGCAAAGAATATTAAAAAAAATATTCAAAATAAAGTTGAAAGATTTAGCAAATAATAAAAATAGTATGTATTGAATAATATTGAGATATGAACATTAGTTATGTGGTGAGCAGCTACTTGTTGTGTGCTTAACAAGCCATTATTATCAGAGGTCTAGACACATTTTACCCATAGTTCTATAGCAAATACTGTTAGATAGTGTAACAGACGTACTTCTATAATTTAACTCATTTCTGATTTGACCTTATTGTACTTCATTATCAAAAAGTTTAATGGCAAACACAAATTGAATCAAAAAGTAAATATTTTTGATGACAATTCTTGAAACAAACCATGACAAAGATTTCTATCAACAAGGAAAGAGTAAAATCCTAACATGGGAAATATATATATATATATATATATATATATATATATATATAATATAATATAGATGAGAAAGTCCATTGTTGCTATGAAGATTGATTAACTCGTGTTTTAGCTTTATCGACCATTAATGTTCATGGAGATCATTTTAATTAAAGTTCAATTTCTTTCCATCATTTTGAAATTATCGAATCTGCATGAAGCTCTCTAAATTGTCAAATTTTATTATAAGATGATTGAATTACTATAATGTTTTAAAATAAGAAATTGTTTCCCTCATATCTGTCCTATTAACTGTTTTACATCTATTTTATAATTTTTTTAATACTTTAAACAAGTAGTGTAAATATTTTCTTTTTCTACAACACTGTATTGCGACAGTTTTAAAGCTTTATTTTGTCTGTATTGATGAAAGAAGCTGGTAGTATCCTGCTCATTTACACTATCCTTAGTAAATTCTCCTTCCAAAAAAGGTTGATTATCTTTATACTTTGTAAGAATAATGCAAATAATTTTAGTAAGATGATCATTTGTGGGCTTTCAAATATATTTCTTTGCCAGTTCACTTGACTTGTTATTCTTCCATTTTTTCTGGATATTTTATTTTCAGATAATTATTGTACTTGTCAACTAACAAAATGGAACTTCAGATTGTCATCTTTTCGGAGAGCAATATCTTGATGATAAATTTCAGTTAAACAATATATTTTCTAAACTTTATTAAAAGCATACTAATTATCGCTTACTTTTCTCTTTTCACTAGTTTCGCTTATACTTCTTTGTTTGAAGAGCTATAAATAAAAGAATTACAATTAAAATGGAATAATAAAGATGGTATTAAAGAAAGCAAAAAAAATCGCTAGAGTGGAACCACACGTGATGCCTTCTCGTAAAATTAGAATACAATAACCAGATGTCCCACATTAACCGACTCCATACCACACCACTTTTTTTGTTGCTTGCTAGACCTTATATTGGGAAATGTTAAATGTTTTGTATATAAAATCTGAAATGGCCTACACATACTTTACTGTAAGTAAACATATCAAAGTCGTTGAGGAGGTATTTTGACCCCTTACCTCTTCCCGGGAAGAGGAAACCTTCCCGGTTCCTCCGGGGGAAGTTCGATTTTACCACGCTCTTTTTGTAGTTTTTCATAAGTTTCCTAATTAGATTTTTGTTATTTTCTCCCAGTTGTACCTCGACTCCCTGTGTATTCTTCGTACTAGGGATAGCACTGTTTAGATATATTTGACTTTGATAACTCTTATAACAGAGTACATCACTAGGAAAAAGATAACACTCACTCAAAGTAATTTGGTATATACGATTTTTGACAAATGGAAAGAAAGTGATTTTTATTATATACTATAAAATCCTCAATATAATAATTCTATAAAATACCAGACATGTAAAACAGAATTCAAAATTGAAAACATCCTTTAAAGAACAATAAATGTAATTATCCTATATCTGAAATTAAAAATTATCTTAAAACGACATTTTTTTCTTAGATGTTTCTGACATTTTTCAGACAATATAGGAATATTTTCAAGTTTTAAATGGGAAAAATGCTTCACTTTCCGCCCCTAGAGGAAAACTACAAATGAAATCCTTTATGCATTGAAAAAAAAAAACAATATAATGTTTGAAAATCTTTGATTATGGTTTAGTATTTGACATGGTAATGCATGCACCTTATTCTGTTTGGGCCACATTGTTTCAAGGAAAAGGCACTTTAATACACTTTATATTAAAAGAACAACTAATTCTTTACTTTTCTAGTTCTTCTAGAGATTTCATTTCTCTATTCAATAATTATCTTATGATAATATAATATCCTAACAATTTAATAACTTTGGATCATTTCAAGATTATATATGTAAAAAAAAAGTTATCATATTATATCTAATTGCACGATTTGCTTACCTTTATCTTTTTAAAATTTTAAAGTTCAATATAAGTTATTCGTTACAAAGAAATTTCATTTTAATCAATTACTAGTTTAAATAATATTTGTTTTTAATATACTAATTAAAAAAAATATAACCATTCACATTATTTAGCATAATATCTTATTGCAATTTTCAATAACTTAATTATTGTTTTTATATGCTGTTTCAAATGATAATCGAAACAACTAGATCAACTACCTATACTCTAATATAATGTTATTCAATGAGTGCTCCTAAATGTAATTAGTACTCATTATTACTTGTTTAAATTCTGTAACAATGAGTAAAATTTTTTTATAAGCGGCAAACTGGAAATCACTAAGTTAACTTCAAATGATTTCTAATATACTTAGACTATTACATTTAGTAAATTTTTATACCATTCTAAATGTTTTTTAATCTGAAATGAATAAACATTGGTCTAATAGCGAATTTAAAATTAATCAGTTTTGTTGTAATATTGAATATTATTACTGTGTTTTCACCGTATTTTTGAACATTGTTAGTTTTTATAGGACTTTAAATACCTTACTGGCAACACTGTTTAAGAAACAGGTGGCGGGTGGGGGTTTGGTTATTCCGTTGTGCGCTCACCCTAGGGTTAAGCGTTTGAACTATGTGTTATCAATCGAGATGCCGAGTGGAATTGATAAAGAGGATAAGAATGAGAATATAGAGAGGAATTAGTTAGACACCAATATGATTCCCCATTTAAATTCAGGAATAGAAGAAATTCTTGGTCCTTAAAGTTCCTTAAATTAAATGGTCCTTATGTTTGTTTATTTGGAATCTTTTCAGAACTTAAAGATACAACTAACTATAGGAGGGGGGGGGGAGCTCCGAGTGTCCAAGATCAAGATTCGAACCTACGTTGGAACCCTGGTTTTTCATGGTGGGTGTCTTAAATGATCCCGCCATGACCGAGTACTGAAGAAGCATTCAGTTTGTGCCACTTTGAACAGACAATCTTGGCCATAATCGAATTTCATCTGGTAGCAGTTCAGTTCTGCAGTTCATTATTATTTCACAAGATCAATAATGCATGCATTCTTAATGTTACCATTCTTTTATCTTCTAACAAATTCTATAGTATAAAACAAAGTAGAAATAATTCTTACTAATGCTAGAAGTATTCCAAGTTTTTTGTAGGTTTGTTTTCTCACGGGAAAATTTCTGATAGTGAGAACAGAACGACAACTTACTAGGTTATCATAAAATTGTAGGAGCTCCCGTCAATGTTACCAGACAAGATGGCTGAAAGCTATCAGCTGTTTTCATTAGAAAGGCGGGATCTCTTGCACAGTGTTGCAAATACACATAATACTAAGAAGACCAATATATTTGAAAACTTTGGTTCTCTGGTTACCAAACAAAATAATTTTTTTTAACATACAATAAATTTGAAACACGTTATTAAATAATAAGTAAGGTAATGGCCTATTTAATTACTTCAAAATAAATCACTTTTTTTTAATGATAACCTTACTTTTATTTAACTTCAAATTAATAAAGTCTTTTTGATAACGTATCATTATAAAACATAATCGTAATTTCTAAGAATATTTATTTAAAAAGAAATGAATTTTTAAATAACAAGTAGGTAACTATAGATTTAAATCTACAGATAGTTCTATACATCTCGGAAAAAAGAACTCAAGGAATCAATATTTGCAAAAGGAGGATGACCAGGGAGCCTTGCGTAAATAGTGATTTAACTAGAGAATTAATTTACTTTACCTTTGGACGGGCTAGACTGTCACCCAACCTAAGTAGTATCACTTCAGATAACATCTGAAGTCCTTGGCATTGAGATCCACCGTGCTAGTGGTCTACCTTCTGCCACGGATACTTTAGTAAAATAAGCTTCCAAAAACCTGATGTAAATGACGTCAAATAATTAACTAACAGTTTTTGGACCTAAATTATAATAAATTTAGAAAGAGAAAATTCAATGAATAATCGACGAGAATTTGAAATAATTACTTAATATATCAAAAATTGATATTTATTATAGTTAACAGAAGTTTTAGAAATTATTAAATTAATAAAAGTAAAATATTAACAGCATACAATTATTTCAAAACATACCGTTATGATGTCTATATTTTCTCCCTTTGGTATATCTATTTCAATAAAAATGATAGAGTAGTGCTCCCAATGCATCGGAAGGTACAGGAAAGTTCTTAATGAAAATAATTCTCTCTAAATTAAGGAGTTCAGGACTAACTGCATTGTCTGTAGCATCTATGGAATTGCCAACTTCTTACAGTTGTCAAGAGAGGAACTGATGCTGGTATGTATAATGCTTGAATCAGTCTTACTTGTGGCGCAAATTTACTAAATTCCATTTAACTCGCAATATGAGAATTCAAGAAGAAGATGAGGAATACTCTAAATTTCTGATAAATATTGGTGAAGACAAAGTTGAAAAGAATGAAAATAAAGACATTATTACTGCACGAAGACATGTTTATGCATACACATAATGTATTGAATACATTTACTCTTCATTCGCCAACCCACAAATATTGCTCACAGAAAATTCTATATAAGTTCAATTTAACGAGATACTCAGAGAAATTAATCATAGGTTCATCAATAATTCCCAGGAGGATTTAAACAATATCTATTATACAACTCGGAATGTATAGGAACAGAACCCACATATTAATCACAGGAGTTTCTTGACTCACTAGAGTTGTCTGGATTGCTCCAACATAAGCTAGAGCTCATAAAGGAAGCTCCTGTCATGTGTATGTATGAGAAATATTGATCCACCGCGCTTATGTAATGGAATAAGACTACTAATGAGGAGCTTTATGATAAAGTAATTGCTTATAAGATTATCGCATCACGGTGTCAAGGGGAAATAGTTTTAATTCCAAGATTGAAAATCGTTTTATCTGAAAAGGACAACATTCCTTTTTTAAGGATTCAATTCCCACTTCAGTTAGCATTTGCCATGACTATTCATAAGTCTCAAGGAGATACTCTACATGAAATAGTTTTACTTCATTTATGTAAAACAGCATTTCAACAAGGCCAATTACATGTAGCTCTGAGTAAGATTAAACAGAAAGAAAACATTAAAGCTTTCTTTTTGGAAAATTAAAATTGTACAAAAAATGTAAATAAGAACTGTCTTAAAAATATGTTCGTCATTAGAAATGAATTAATTTAGAGTTTATCTGCACTATGTGAACATGATTGCATTAAAAATTAATAGTATACACTCAAGTCTATGAAGGTAATTTCTCAAGAGGTTTTGTATTAAAGTATTGTTATTTCTTCTATTTTTAGTGAAAACTGTTTTTGGTTGTTTAGCAAAAATTTAATTAATTATGTATTACCTACATTGATAATAACTTTTCCTATCGTTATTTCAAATTCATATTTATTAATCATACTATGTAACATCAATAATTTTTGATATTCTTACTTCTAAAAAAGTTGGTATACTTGATTGCAATGTACTTATGCTAATCACTTTAAATAAATGATCATGAATTTTCGGTTTCTACCGTCATACAAAAAAAAACATACAAAGAGGCAATGTTCATCGGTGCATGGAACTATTTAGATGCAATAATTCAACAGTTAGTATACTCTTTCCTAAGGTGGGAGGGAAAATAATAATATAATTAAGATTGGAGAAAGATAAGGGAAAAATAATAAAAATAAGCGCCTCTTCAAAAAACACTAGGAAGGTTACTTATTTTCATGGAGTTTGTTGAATATAAATCAATATGATTACAGCTACATAATAATGACGTACATTGTAAGATAATTCTAAAAAAAACATTGCCTACGTAATGTCTCACAATTGTTTCGAGCTGATAACATATGAAAACAACATAAGATTTACGTCTATTTATAATATTGATGTTCACTCAGTTAAGATTGGCTGTTGTTTTGTATAGATATTTTTTCACTAATTGCCACAGTTTTCACTTTTTCAATGTTTAATTCTTTATTTTGGACCTCTCTCATGTCAATTCACCAGTTAAATGTTAACCAATTTAAGGTTGAATGTTTAAGGTGAATGTTTTACCCAATGAGGGCGATAGTTTGATTAAATTGGCGGTAACGCAAAAATAGAAATGGGTGCGGTAACGCAAAAATGTTAATATCACGGGCATTAACTTAAAAAATACGGTTTGAACGAAAGTATAGCTTGAAGCTGGTGCTACAATACTTACATCAAAGTCAAACTAGAGGTAACCATTAAGACCATACAAGACTACCAACTTAGTAAAGGAATTAAAACCCTATACCGCTCTTTTACCTAAGAATTACAGGTGAACCAAGTCGAAAGTAAAAGAGAGTTTTCGGTCAAAAGTAGGAAAGGTAGTAATGCTCTTTCATAATGCAGATATGAATTCTATCATGGCCTTGCTTGAAATTATGAGTTTTCGAATAATATTTATAAAATGAAGTTACCTAAAACAATTTTTGACCGGAAACTACAATCTAAAGATAGTTTTGGAACAGTAGATTGCATGACAGCTAAGAAGATTTTACAATTTACTCTATGAGTCCTTATCGTTCAGTTCAATTTCTTGAATAGTTTATGTTTACCGATGGTTTCAAAAATTCAATTTATATTCGAGTCAACCTTATAGTATAGAAGTTTCATATTTGTGTTAATTGAATTTAATTTACATTTTTAAAGGTAAAAAGGCCAGAGGCTATCTAGAAGACAAGGGCGCTTGCACTTGATAAACTAAGACAAGGGGGTTCTTTCCTGAATAATTTGGAAACCTGGTTTATAAACAGGTAATAGAAGTTAAATACTTTACATTACTTAACACTACTTAATAAAATGTGTTTTCCACCTTCAGATGTTAACATCACATGGCATTAATTAAACTACACCGATATTTAAACTAAAATTTAAACATTGAAGCTAGAAAATGACGATGTTATCAGTGCAAAGTGGAAGACTGATAACAGAGGTCGATTACTAGACTGTACAAGACCTACCAACCAGCTAAAGGCAATGACTCAACCCTATTCCTCTAACATGACCTATTCTAAGAATAACATTTGAATCAGTATTCCGATATATAGGTTGAAAAGGGTGTGGTCTAGCAGGTAGTGTGTTTGTCTTTAGTAATGCAGATTGAATGTTCCTATCATGGCCTTGCCCTTAAATTTCTCGTTTGACAACTGAATTCCTAATGTTTATAGCTAGGAAATAACAAAACATCTATTTTTACTGTCCTCGGAAAGTACAATCAGAAGATAAGTTTTGAACAAGTATTCTGTAGCCAACAATCAATAAAAAAAACAATAGTACATCTGAAGAGTCCTTATACAGTTCAGTTCAATATAACTTTTAATATGTTTATGTTTACCGATGGTTCAAAAATACTCAATTTATTTCGGCGAGTCAAAGGTTTTTCTATGTATAGAAGATTTACACAATTTGTGTTAATTAAATTTAAATTTAACAGCAAAAAGCACAAACAACTGACCAGAGGGGTCTCGGGGTTATCTGCCAATTCATTGATAAACTGAAGCAGTGTGGGTTCTTCTACTGTATTGGCTGAGAGAGTCATGACTGTGAAAACTGAGATTAATCTTTCAGATTTTTAAAAAGCGAAAGAATATTACAAACCAATTTACTTCACTTCGAACGACATTTTAATAACAGCGTTATTATTGTATCAGAAGGAAACTAACAAATACAGGAAACCTTCATTTAAAGAAATTACATTAAGATTCCCAGTAGCTTCTGCACTGACTAGGTTAGGTTAGGTTGCAGTGGCAGCCCCACAGGGGAACACACGTAGGCCGAGCATTGGCCCTTTGTGATACCACACAATGAAGGTTGATTCTGCAGTGGAAGACCCAAATTTTGTCTAACTCAAGTGTGTTTAGAGTAGGGATCTTTAACGAGTATCTGACATCGTACAGGCTCGGGACCGACAGTTTAACGTCCTTCTAGGGACGACGCGCTCAGATTTATTCACCTCCCGCGTGAATAAATCAAGGGTCAGGTGAGGATAGAACCCCGTTCCTATTTGTTTAGAGGCGAGTGCGTTAACCACTGAGCTAACCTGACCCCTCTCTGGATTGACTAACTCCTGATACCTTCAATACTTGCTGGACCAGCGGTAATATACAAAATAAATTAACCAAACTTTCACGTTAAACGTCATATTTATTAAACTTTATTGATTTGACAATAAAGAATTATATATTTCTTTATAGTTATTTACTTAATAAACAGAAGATGATCGAAACTGGACACAATACGAGTTCCTAATCGAAGAAGAGTAACACACAGAGTAAAGAAACACACTTACAGACACAAATTTTCGGGAAATCCGTCTTCAGGAGAAACGAGAAACGGAGACCAAGCACGTTGTAGATGCAACGGCAAGTAATTCTTTAGTCATTTCTTTAGTACCTTTCATTAATAATTACTTTACAGATTGTTAATTTATATAGTTATTGTAACTCACAAACTTTTGACCCTCGTAGGTTATCATCAGGCTTTAAATTAAGTTATTATACACTTAAATATTAAATTAAAATGTACAAAGAATTCTATAAAAATAAAATCTGGAACAGCCTACACTCAATTTTACTATAAGTAAACATATTATCATACTTCATGGGCATATAATATATAAATGATTCTATTTTGGTATAATATAATTGTCTAAATACGAGATGTTTATTAGTCTTTCATTCCTGGAGGTAGTACAGATAGTGATTGATCCACTATCAACTATTTTTGTGTAAAATATCAATTTGATCCTTCAAAGATTCTGGACCGTAGCGGGGCTACAAACTTTGGATGCATACTCACCCGCCCACACACACACACACACACACTAATAGTTTCTTGGTGTTCAGAGCACCAGGTATAAATATTGTGGTTTCTTCATTGGTCATCTGTCTTTTGATATCACTACTACACTGAAATACTGTGGTTCCTTCAGTCATTATATGTCTTAAGATTCTTCAAAACATCTGAATTGTATATACTTTACGATTCCATAAGTCAATGTATTCAATCATTTTAATTAATTATAAAATACTGCAATTTATTTACAGAGCAATATTGCACATTTCAGTATCCCATAGTTCATATAATATATCTTAATATATTAATTTTAGATGGATGCTATATGTGTAACTGTGAAAGTATTTCAAGAAAGGAGGACAAATAAACTATTATTAGTTTTTATTAAAACTAAACAATTGATTAATAGTCCTTTCACTCATTTACAGTAAAGACACTCACTGTACACTGACAAGTGAAGAAAAGTCAACTAACTGTTCAATCACAGGTCAACCTTTCCAACCAGACCTTAGAGTAAAGATTCAAATTTACATATGTCAAATAAAAAAAAAAACAAAAAAGATGAAACAAACACATGCAAAACCATTTTGGAGTTTTAAAATTCAAAATTACGCAATTAGTTACTTTATAGTATTTACTCATGTTAGAGAAATAATAAGCGGAATGGTGTGAGCTTTAACCCTCCAAGTCTTAGTGTATACCCACCCACAGGCATCTGCAAGGAAACGCCTATAACTCAGTGGGAGTTTCAAGCCATTTAATACCTTGAT
Source organism: Hermatobates lingyangjiaoensis (assembly GCA_026182355.1). NCBI lineage: Eukaryota > Metazoa > Arthropoda > Insecta > Hemiptera > Hermatobatidae > Hermatobates > Hermatobates lingyangjiaoensis. The sequence continues at coordinate 124,689 of JAPFBL010000097.1, read as the reverse complement.
ATCTTTAAACCGAATTTTTTCATCAATTTCCTGTGGTTTACCGCAGGACATTGTTAGCATAACAAGAGTGGGGTGAATCCGACGGTTGTGGCTTATGGTAAGGAGAAGCGAGAAAAGGGTCACAAAGGTCTGCATGATGGCCGATATGACCTGAGGAGGATGGTCAAGAGATGAATGAAGTGTTGTTTTAGAAGCCGTGGATACACGGGTCGTAGCGCTGTAGATAATAATAATAAGGTATTGTTTTCTTGACCACAATTTACTAATAAAAACTTTTTCTTCTTCTTGGAGTTTGGTCAGGGTTAATATACGGAATCACCTTTTCACCAACGTTTCGTCTTTATTTTAGGCTATAAACTAACATAAACTAACAATGGATATTTGTCATTTCTACTTTACAATCATCATAACAATTTCAAAAAACTTACTTACTCAAGGCTAGCTTCTAATTCCGAACCAACAAAACCCTGACCAAACTCGAAGAAGAAGAGAAAGTAATAACGGTTTTGTTGGTTCGGTAATAGAAGCTAGCCTTGAGTCAGTAAGTTTTTTGAATTTGGTATGATGATTGTAAAGTAGATATGACAAATTTCCATTGTTTTTTGTTAATTTTAGCCCTGAGGATGTCTTAAAATAAAGATGAAACATAGGCGAAAAGGTGATTCCGTATATTAACCCTGACCAAACTCTATGAAGAAGAAAAAGTTATTGATATATATATTAAATTTATATATATATATATAAATTGTTCTATATATATATATATATAATATATATATATTATTGATATATATTAAATTGGTTAATACATGAACAAACTAGATCATCAATCTTTTAAGAAAACCGCTTTTCAATGTAAAGATTTTAATTTTTTTTTTTCTTTGATGACAGGGAATGCATATTAAGTTTATAGCTTGTATTATTGCTCGATGTATATTAGGCCTGTAATTCAGCGATTACCTAACCCGCTGGTTTGTGATCAGTAGATTAATACCCCATGTTACCAGAGTCCAGAACCTGTACTGTAATGACATGGAAATATTTCATATCTTGGATGAATCGTCTGATTTCATATATTTAGAATTACATACTATATTTTAGCATTATAAAACACCATACGATCTTTGTCCCCTTGTGTCACTCAGTATTAAGAAATTATAGCGACAATTAATAAAATACATTCACTGAGTGTGATTGACAAATAACTGTTTTGCTGTATCTTGTTATTAAGTTATATATTCGAACCTGTAAATTGAAATATTCAATTTATCTTACGCAACATAAAATAACTTTAATAAAAGGAATGTGTCTTTATAATATTACTTTAAAACAATCGTATTTAAACTGACATTTGTGTTCATGAAAATAATTCATATCAAACCTCTAATAAAAAAAAATTTGTTATATATATATATATAATATATTATATATATATATATCAATGATCAAACCACAATATGAAATGGGAAAACAAGACTGAAATCTTTCAACCGTAACAAGCGGTCTTCGTCAGAGTCAAAAACCCAACTGGTCTTCTGGCAAAGACCGCTTGTTACAGTTGAAAGATCTTAGTCTTGTTTTCCTATTTCATATTGCGGTTTGATCATTGATGTTATTTTACGTGTTTAGATGAAATTTTGATATATATATATATATATATATATATATATATATATATATATATATACAACAAGAATTAACAGTAAATACGTGAAATGACAAAGACATCGTTTAAAGAACAATAACATTTCTAAAAATGGATCTGAGGTCTTTTGTAGAAAAACTCATAGGTATTGTATAACATAAATACATTTTACATCTAGAGTCATTAATTTTACTTATTTGTGATGAGAGAATTTAATTTTCATTCTTCTACCTTTTTAATGCCATTATTTGTAAAATCATATATTACTTACTGTTTTCTTTAATATATATTTGAATAATTCGTCATATAACTGGAAATAATAGGTATTTCAATTCACCTGAGTGGAAATATTTAAACAAGAACATGAGAGTTTTATAAGTATATAGATGAAGACATGACTTATGGAAGTGCAGTAAGTATTGTTTGTTAGGATTGTTATTCAGTCTATACACTTATATTGATTGTTGAAGTGGAATGATTGTATTGGCGATAAAATGTTTTCAGTAATCATAAAAGTGAAAACATTATCAGTATTTGGGTAGGGGGGTTGTTACAGCATATACAAGGTTAAGAAGCGCCAAATGGATAACAGAGTAGACGTGAATTCAGCAATACGAGTGTCTAATTGACTGAGCGTTACAAACGATCAACCACCATGCTTGCCCTCGCAGTGACCACTGCTTGTGCCCTCGGAGGCCTCATCGTAGCACTCTTCCTCTACTTCCTAGACTTTTGGCCAACTCCTCGCCAATACTTCTTACTTCAAAACATACCAGGACCTCGAGGAACTTTCTACTTTGGAGTCGCTCTTGAAGTAGCTCGTCTTTCTTTCACAGGTGTGTAACTGTTATAACTTGCTTGAATTAAAGGTAGGTATAAAGAAGAATTGCTAAATATTACGAGTATAAATAATGTAAATAACAACTAATTGTAACGCTGTAAAGTAGTTTACTTGCTATTTATAATTATATGACCATATTTATAATTTAAATATGACGTTAAAATTCTAAAAAAAAAAGTCATCTTTCAAGAGAATCATAAAATAGGCACATGCCATCCCAGTAAAGCAGTGAAGCAGTTATAATAATGCTTAATTTAAAATGAAAAACCTATTTGCCCACTTTATCTCCAATTAATAATCATTAATGTATAAAAACCTAGCTTTACAAAGGCCTTTCATTTCCAAGACCTAGCAATCTAAAAAACTTATCAAATACTGTTTTGAATTAAGAGGTCAAGAACAATTTCAGTATATATATATATATATATATATATGACGACGGATGTCGAAATATTGAAATGAGTTCTGTAATGACTTTCTGTGTTTTTTCCTATGCGTTAAAGGTTATATATATAATTATTAATATAATTAATAATAATAATTAATATTATATATACATAATATCATGGTTTTTTTGTAACGGTCAGTGGACTCATTCATGTTCCTTCTCCTTTTTCTTTTTCTCCTCTCCTGAAGACGTCAAGGCAGCCGAAATGATCGTGAATCGTGATTGTTAGTCCACCATTTTGTGTTCTCTAGTTTAACTTTAATTATATATATATATATATACAAAATTAAAGTTTTACACGACTCGGTCGCTTCTTCTGTTTCTTTTTACGTATAAAATGAATATAATGAAATAGGATTATAATAGCGGGGACTTAGGAACTTCTAGATGCGTCATCAACAAAACTTTTACCATCGCATGCAACAATTTTATCTTTATCAACTTTTGCCACTTCCTGTACTTCTTTGAATTCTACATTGTTAAGCATGAATGTGACAAGCGATGTCACTAAATCTGTATATATTCAATTTACCAGCCTTAAAATTTATTCAAAACTTTACCCTAGTAGCCAAGGCATTGTTAATACATCTATCAAACTGGAGTAAAACTTTCAAAGCCAACTTAGGACTAATTTCATCATATTGAGTCAATTTATCTAAACTTTCTTGCAAAGCCGTACCTGGCGTTGTGTTCCTATATAACTGATATGCCATTGTAAAACATCAATAATTTCAAAGCTTGCCAATTTAAAATAAAACTTTCAGACAATTCATATATATTCACATAACTGGTCCAGTCGAGTAAAACTTTAATTTTCCTTCTATTTTACAGTCGATACTTTTATCAATATATATATATACATATATGATAAATATATATATGAATTTCGCACTTCTTCCTGATGACGCCGGATGTCGAAATATCGATGTGAGTTTTGTAGTGACTTTCTCTATTCTTTTCTAGGAGTTCATGTGTTTTATGTCCATACGGACCTTTAATTTTATTCAAATTATATATATATAAATGATCAAACCACAAGATGAAATGGGAAAACAGGACTAAGATCTTTCCACCGAAACAAGCGGTCTTCGTCAGGGTCAAAAGGTCAGTCAGTTTTTGACTCTAACGAAGACCGTAGCAAGCGGTCTTCGTCAGACTGAAAAACCCAACTGAGTTTTTGAGTAACTTGAATATATCTATAAATGGTAACGAAAGCAACACAAAGAGAGACACATACATAACTCACTTCTATATTTTGACAATTGTCGTCATCAAGAGATGAAGTATCCCGTAGGGAGACAACTAAGTTGGGTTTTTGACTCTGACGAAGACAGCTTGTTACGGTTGAAAGATCTTAGTATTTTTTCCCTATTTCATATTGTGGTTTGAATATTTATATACATATATATATATACATTTCACGATGAATCACAAACACAGAACTAAGGAACAAACACACTTACTGACTCTAATTTTCGGTTGAACGGTCATCAGGAGAGTTGAGATAGGGACACCAAGCGCACTTGTGAAGCGACGGTTGGAGACCGTCGGTTGGAGTCTCCAACCGTCGCTTCACAAGTGCGCTTGGTGTCCCTATCTCAACTGTCCTGATGACCGTTCAACCGAAAATTAGAGACAGTAAGTGTGTTTGTGATTCATCGTGAAATGTTTGTTGTTCTTTTGGATCGTTTTCCTGTTTACAATATATATATATATATATATATATATATATATATTATATATATATAGCTTCTCGACCACTGATATTTCAAATTAATACAAGGGGTTCTTGAGGATTTTGGTCATAAAACATACAACTCCTGATTACAAGCCGACGTTCAATTGGGAGTATTGACGCGAAACGTCGGCTTATAATCAGGAGTTGTATGTTTTATGACCAAAATCGTCACGAACCTCTTGTGTGAATTATATATATATATATATATGATCAAACCACAATAAGAAATGGGAAAACAAGACTAAGATCTTTCAACCGTAACAAGCGGTCTTCGTCAGAGTCAAAAACCCAACTGATATATATACGAGGTGTGTAAATAAAGTAGTGAGACTGATTTTTTTTTAAATTTTCTATTCAAATATAATTACAATGTGATATTGTCACCTTCAAAATAGTTCCCTTCGGAAGCCACACAGCGCTGGATACGGTCCTTCCAATCATTGTAGCATGCTGGAACTCGGATTCTGGAATGGCCTTCAGCTGGTCGGTTACAGCAGTTTGTATGTTTTGTAGTGTCCCGAAATGAGTTCCCTTGAGGTGATTTTTCAATCTCGGGAAGAGGAAAGTCACAAGGACTCAAGTCTGGTGAATAAGGAGGCTGAGGAGCAACAGGAATGTTTTTACTGGCCAAAAACTCGTTTATTGAGATGGCAGTGTGACAGGGCGCGTTGTCGTGATGCAACACCCACTTGTCTTTGATGTTTGGCCGCAAACGAAGGACTCTTTTTCGAAGTCTTTCAAGGACCTCACGGTAGAAGTGCTGATTAAGAGTCGATCTGAACGCAGAAGGTTCCGTACTCTGTTGACATTTTCATCGGTGTTTGCACTTGAAGGCCTTCCACTTCGTGGTTCATCTTCAATCGACTCTCTTCCTTCTGAAAATTCCTTAAACCACCGAAAAACCTGTGCCCTTGATAAAACACGTTCTCCATAGGCCTCCTGAAGTTTTTCAAAAGTTTCGGTTGCATTATGTCCAAGTCTGAAGCAAAATTTGATTGCACACCGCTGCTCAACTTTGAGGTCACTCATTTTTAAAACGCTCAAGAAAAAACCATTTCACGAAAACCAACGCTATGGACAAACAAATGACTGTGGCGAGTTCAGATTCATACTGGAGGCGCATCACACGTGCACCTGACGCTACTCAAGGCCACGCGTCTCCAGCGTTGCCAGATCGAAAGCGACGTTGCCAGTCTCACTACTTTATTTATACACCTCGTATATATACATATATATATATATATGTATATATATATATATATATATATATATATGAGTCACCGCCCTGTCTCTCTACGGGATACTCCATTTCCTAATGACAGCAATTGCCCAAATATAGAAGTGAGTTATTTATGTGTCTATCTTTGTGTTACTTCCGCTATCATTTATATATATAAATATTTGTAAATTTAGGGGGCAATCCTTCTTTGAAAGATTTAAATTAAAGGTGAGAAAACTTGAAAGATCTACTATAAAATTGATTCATGCCACAGTACAAAGGTCGTTCAACAAAACATGCATATATAAATATATATATATTCAAGTTACTCACAACTGTAAAATAGGGGGTTAACAAAGCTCTGAGGTCTTTGGTATCACACATCATTGAAAAGCAAATAGTGAAATTAAATAATCAATTTAAATAAATTAAATTGATCACAAAAGTGAAATTAAATAGTAACTAAAAAATCTGAAATGGCCTACACTCTACTTTACTATAAGTAACTCAATGTCAAATTTCTTGAGTATATAAAACATAACGTATCATTTAAGCATAACATAAATATCTAAATGGGATATAATTATTAGCATTGCATTCGTGAGGTAGTACAGATAGTGATTGAAGGACATATCAATTTATAAACTTATTTTTGTACATCACAAATAATTTATTATTTGCAAATAATTTCATTAGTATAACTACAGCAGTAATAACATTTTTGAAAAACCAATGTGAACATTTCTTGAAACCAAATATTATCCTACAAGAGAACATGGCTATTGTTCAAAGAGCCAGTAGATTTCTTACATTGTTTACTTGACATCCTTCTACATTGAATATTAATGCAAAATTTTCAAATTTGAAACAGTAAAATACCCTTTTTTTCTCTGAAAAACATCTTAAACAGCGAATAAAATGTTGTTTTAAGGTGATTTGTTAATTAAAGATGTACGATAATTACATTTATTAATCTCTAAACGAAAGATTTCAATTTTGAATTATCTTTTACATTTTTGGTTTTTAACAGAATTATTATACTGGGAAATTTATGGCTTCTTAGTATTTAATAAGATCATTTTCCTTCCCCTTTGTTAAATAACATATATACGATTTTTTTTTTAATGAGTGTTATCATTTACCTGCACAATATTATTCCTCTTACATCTCTTATAAGTCAATAATATATTTTCAATTTTCCACTAGAAACATCAATTTTATCTCAGTGGATTCGCTCAAAAAATTTCTAAGTCAATGTAAACAATGTAAAAAAAAAATACAAAAAGTTTGACAAGTATAGCAGGTGATCTCTTAGTCTAGGATAAACAAAGAGTTTTTATGGCGTTATTGCTCTTTCCCGTAATTGAAACTTCATGATTTTTTTTTTATGAATTGCTAATTTTTTGTTCCATTTTTGCTCAAATTTTCATTATTTTTTAATGAGCCGTTTAGCGTCAAAAAAACATTTTCTGGAAACACACATCGTACTGTAACGCTCCTTTAGCGAATGTAATTTTAGAAAAAAATATCTCAACTCATTCTCCACATAATGTTCTATTTTTAGGCATAGTTTCATTATGATCCATCAAACAGTATGGCTTGCATCGCTCTCACAAGGTTTGAGATTGAATTATAAGTCAAAATTTTTACATTTTATTGAAAAAAAATATTTCCTGTTGTCTTAAAATTCTGAATATATTTTTCGTTTGTTGCATTTGTAACTTCAAAAATAATGTCAAAATTTCAAAACTCTAGGGTTATCAGTTTAGGAGAAATAAATGTTTAAAAAAAAACGGTTTTTGGCAAGAAAAGTGACTTTCCCATCATGCATAATTCTTCCCAAACAATAGGGATCTTCGTCTAAATGGGGCCCATTTTTGTGTATAATATCAACTTGATCCATCAAAGATTCTGGACCGTAGCGTGGTAACAAGCAATGCTAACACACGCACCCACCCACCCACCCACCCACACACACACAGACATCATCGTAAAAACGTCATAAAACGACTTCTGGGACCTCAAAACATGTTGTTGTGGCTGGTATCACAACTGGGGTTGCTTGAGGGTAGCTGCTGCTTGGTTGGAGAGTTGGCCTGTGATGACAGAGATGCTTGAACGATGGTGGAGAGAGTGGGCGCTTGGAGGTTGGGAAGTGAATGCTTGATGTCTTGCTTGCTTGGGGGTAGTAAATAGAATGCTTGAGGTGTTGACTGCTTGCTGGTTGAGAAGGGAGTGGATGCTTGAGGTGGTGTTTGCTTGCTGGTTGAGAAGGGAATGGATGGGCGAAGGGTCCGAGACTAGCCAGGTAACATTGGGCAAAGTTAGGAGGGCAGGTACTGCTAAGCTACCCTAAGCCGGCATGTACCGCTAGGCAGCCCTAAGAGAGCAGGTATACTAAGTTAAAATCTGAACATTCCGCCACCCGTTGAAGGAGAAATGTCCTTCAACGAATTACCGGTTTAAAGACATATAGTTAGACAAAGATAAACATTAATTAAGAATATATACACTGAGTAAGAATAACTTAAACTAGACATAAAGATTTACAATTTTGAATATATACAGGGAAACAAAGATCCACATTGAGTAAGAATACATATAACATAATATACACATAAAGGTTTACAATATAAAGTTTGAATACATATGGTTATAAAAAGTAACATTAAATTCATTATGATTTATAAAATTAATTAGATACTAAACACAGATTATTCAGAGACTGAAGGTTCTTCAATAGGAAAAGGACATAGTTTTATAAGGTTACGTCGAGTCTCGGACCCTGATGATGTCTTGACTGTAGCTACTCTATTGATTCCATCTTTTCCTGGATGCAGAGTTACTATGCGTGCTACAGGCCAAAGTAGAGGGGGCATGTTGTCTTCTTTAAGCAGAACAAGAGTACCAGGCCTGACAGAATGACAGTTACGATGCCATTTGGTTCTTTGTTGCAAACCACTGAGGTAGTCTCTAGACCAGCGTGCCCAAAACTGATTTAGAACTTGTTGGGTTAGATGCCAACGAGAACGAAGACTACAGGTGTCATTTTCAACTTGCAGTCCTGGTATATAGCTAGAGGCACCACCTGTCAGGAAATGGGCTGGAGTAAGGACGGAGTAGTCAGTAGGATGGGTGGACATGGGAGTTAGAGGACGGGAATTCAGTTGGGATTCTATTTAAGCTAGAACAGTGGATAATTCTTCAAATGTAAAATGCATCAAACTTTTGTATTGATAGAAGGACTGAGGATTAGATTGAAATTTGGTTTCTACCGAATGAAAGCGCTTCAAGGCTAGATTTGTCGAGTTACCAAGACAAGATGGATAACGCTTAAAAGGTGGATGTACAGTAAATCTGCCAGATGCATCTCTTTTTACAGTATTCTCGAAATTTTGTTTAACAATCTTTTCTTGTCGAGACAGTGGTCTAATTCGAGGAATGCGTTCAACATTTAAGGACTTGGTTAGGGCTTCATTAAGCTCTTCACTGCGTTTGCTATGTACAGGAGTGATTTCAGTTGCTAATAGATTTACAGGTGGCTTGTCAGGAGTATACTTTCCCGCTATTATCCAACCAAGCTTCGTATTTTGAAAGACAAGAAGGTTATTTGATAAATTAAACTTCTCTGGGGTTAGAATGTCAAAAAATATTTCGCTGCCAAGGATCAAGTCTACATTATGAGGCTTAAAGAAATACGGGTCTGCTAAAACTATATCTGGAGCAATATTCCAAGCTAAGTGGTCGATTTTAGTTTGAGGTAATTTATCAGTAAGTTTTGAAAGAATCAGGAAATCAGTCGTTGTGGTAAAATCAGAAACTCTAGATTGGAGACGAGTATGAATTTTATTTTTTATGGTTGAGTGAAATTGATTAATACCACAGATAGAGGTATTAGTAGGTAAAAATGGACAACCAAGAGCTCTAGAAAACGATTCTGTAATAAAGTTACTTTGAGCTCCACAATCGAGCAAGGCTGTGGCTTTAATTAATTTTCCAGAAGAATTGGCCACTAACACCTGAGCTGTGGCTAAGAGAATGTTGCAAGTACTGCGTTGGGCAGACAATGCAACAGGGCTAATACTGCTTGGAATTTGGTCTTTGTGTAGATGGCACAAAGTATGATGCTTTTGAGAACATATCTTACATACTCCAGGGTTTAAACATTCTTTTGTCTTGTGATTGTTATTAAAACAGTTTAGGCATAACCCCTTTTCATTTACTTGTAATATGCGTTCTTCTGGGGACAATGACTTGAATTTTGGACACTCATATACCTTATGAACTTCGTGGCAAATGTGACATCTGTAATATTCACTATTTCTTACAGGATGAGCAACTGGAAGAGATTCAGAATTACTGGGCAGACGCAGCATCTTGTCTGGATTACTAAAGTTTCTTTTACTTTGCTTACTGTGGGACTGAACAGCACTATAATTACAAAATGAATTTTTCATGGAAGACTTATTAACAAAATTAGGAAATTTGTTCGAAGAATATATAATTCCTTTACTCTGGTCGAAAGACTTGATGGTCGATAAAGTTGCTTCCAAAGTATTTATTTCTTTTAAAAGATGCCCTTCAAAATCAAAAATTGACGGACATTGAGAACTATTTGAAAGAGCACTTTCCCAACGTGTAAGGAGGTTGACATCTAACTTGGAAGCTAATAAAGGCACTAACACATAACTGGAAGAAATCACGTCCTCTCCCAACGCTTCTAGAGAACGAATATTTTTATAGAACTCATTTGCTAGCCCTTTAAGTGATTGAAGACAATTGGGTTTAACCTTTGCTAAATTAAACAACGACGAAACATGAGAGTTAACAATTAATCTCTTATTATCAAATCTGTTGATTAATAGTTCCCAAGCAATCCTATAATTTGTTTGCGTAATTTGAATATTGGCAACTAGATCAGCGGCTTGGCCTTTCAAACAAGATTTCAAGTACTGCAGTTTCTGAACATCATCCAAAGAGGGATTGTTGTGAATTAAACTTAGAAAATTATCTTTGAAGGAATACCAATTGTTCAAATCACCACTAAACTCGTTGATACTAATTTTTGGCAATCTAACTTGAACTTGAGAAGGAGTGAGAAGGAGGAAGAAGTCGACAGAGACGGTGAACCTGTTTTGATCTCATGTTCCAAAAAACCCATTACTTTGAAATACCTTCTTTCAAAGTCGACTATCTCTCTATCATCATCACAAGGATTCTTTGTACAGCTTTCAAGATCAACTAAGCACTTCCTAAATTCTTTTAGCGTTGGTTCTAATTGTCTTAGCCTGCAAGAAAGCTCAAAATGATCTTGGTCACGACTATAATTCTGAACAAAGGTTTCAGCTCTAGTCAAAATAGACAAAATGACGATTTGGAAACATTTAACTTTTCTAACATATTATCTCTAGGCATTTTGACTGAATGTATATTAATGAAATTAATTATTCAATTATAATTATAATTGGAAAATTAAATGAATATAACGAAAATATATATTAGATAAATAAATATACAAGGCAAAAATAAAGGGAAGATTTTGATGAGTTAGCTTGTTATATAAAGTATATAATCAGTTGTAGACAGAATTCAAATTGCTTCTTAAGTTGGTTAATTATAGCTTGTCGAAAGAATAAGTACTTAATTATGGCTTGATACAAATACACAATAAATCCACTGACTAGGAAATAAAGGTAAAAGGGAATAAGGTAATAAAGGTTGCAGGCGTACCTTGAGTCTGCTTGAATATCTTGAATTAAGATTATATCGGGGCCGGAGGACCAAAATGTTGTGGCTGGTATCACAACTGGGGTTGCTTGAGGGTAGCTGCTGCTTGGTTGGAGAGTTGGCCTGTGATGACAGAGATGCTTGAACGATGGTGGAGAGAGTGGGCGCTTGGAGGTTGGGAAGTGAATGCTTGATGTCTTGCTTGCTTGGGGGTAGTAAATAGAATGCTTGAGGTGTTGACTGCTTGCTGGTTGAGAAGGGAGTGGATGCTTGAGGTGGTGTTTGCTTGCTGGTTGAGAAGGGAATGGATGGGCGAAGGGTCCGAGACTAGCCAGGTAACATTGGGCAAAGTTAGGAGGGCAGGTACTGCTAAGCTACCCTAAGCCGGCATGTACCGCTAGGCAGCCCTAAGAGAGCAGGTATACTAAGTTAAAATCTGAACACATGTAATTCCGTCAAAATCTCGAGATCGAATTTTTTCACGATCACTATACTTTACTTATAGTAAAGTAAAAAACAGATTACATAATATTGTCTAAAATCTTATGGAAATTGGGAGTATTGAGTTGTTAATCGCCCTTGAGTTATTAAAGGCTTGCTCTTCTGTCTCATACATTATAACCTAAATATTATAACCTAAATAACCTAAATATTTTCCTATGGGTGGTAGAAGTACTTGTAGAGGTCACAAAGTTTTTGGTTTAAGCCTCTGCGATGTTCACTAATCATTAATGATATCTACTCTAAGAACAAGTATGACAATTTAAAACTCTTGTTAAAAGGGAACAACTTGTTATAAAACATATGTATGTTGCTCTTGTGAGAGCAACCACCTTAAATATCAGAGCCTTGGACGTAATATTATTATGACTAATTCAAATGATAACAGATAGAAAGACACTAACCTTTACTCTGACAGACGTCTCTTATAATTTTTTTTTTAACTAATCAGTTGGTTCTTTAGACACTATTATTATCTTTACTAGTTTTTATCAAGATAAAATTTGATTTCATTCCAAGGAAAAATTATCTTCTTTGACAAAACTATATTTACAGTGGACGCAGCTTAATGAACTCAAATTTGTAAACGCCAGAAGTAACAACAATAAGGGATTGATAAAATTAAACGAACAAATTGAAATTACCATTTTACTGTTCATCAGATTAAAGCTGCAGGTGTAGCAAAAAAAAACTCAAATAAATGAAATATGTAATAAATAGTAAAACTTTCCACAGATGCAATACAATAAGTTATTTATTTAAGAAATCATCAAGATTTATCTGCTTTACGTCTTTTCGCAGCAAATCTTTTATAAACGACTCAAATTCAGAAGATGTATTTTACTCCAAGCCGTGACCATAATTCCATATAATTTGTTGCGAGACATAATGCCATTTTTTTTATCATAATTCTTTCATAAATTAATCATTTCACTGATTCATTCAAATTTTAAATAAAAATCCAAAATCTCTATGGAGTTTATTTTTGAAACTCATTTCCTCAACAAATAGATGAAAAACATTGTTTTTTTTTTTCTTATAAATCATTTCAGTATTATCTATCTGCATTGAAATTAATAGCTTCAAATAATAAAGCCATAATATTCTAACGCTGTCACACTATTTACCTCAGATAATGATCTATGAAAAAATTATTGTTCATGCAATTATTATTAATTTGATGGTATTGAGTGAGTGACTATACTTCTGGATTGAAAAATTAGTTTCTAAAATCTATAGTATTTCATAACTTTGTTTTCTGTTATTTTACTTGATTATGTTTACTTGTAAACTTACAAGAATTAATCAGATTTTTTGTGTTAATAAACAAAAATCCAGAGTAGAAAGTTTTTTTTCTGATAAGGTTTCCATTGTTATTCATAATTGACTTAATGCAACGCTTTATATAAAGCAAAATAACTAATTCATTAACTGTGCAATCTGTTATAGTGTGGTATTTACTTATCTTAGGAAAAGTATTAAGTCTCCATACAAAAAAGTTTATTACATGAAACTAACAAGGCGTTTCGAACACTTGATGTTCTTCTTCAGGTATCATATATATTTTTTTTTTCTAGATGTAACTTGAAGAAGGACATAAGTGTTCGAAAAAATTGTTTAGTTTCTTGTAATAAACTTTTTTGTGCGGAGGCTTAATATTTTTCCTAACAAAATAACTAAAATGAATTGTCATAGTGCATGAGATTCATGGTTTGATAGAATAATAATTGATGAGAGAAGCTTCATTGATGCCTTTCTGCACTTATTCAACGGCTTTTACTAAAGAATGAGGTATTTGAGAGACCTTGATGATACTTTTTTAAATGTAATTCCATGATAAGAAGATAGTATTATCTCTTTCAGATAAATGACATGAATTTGTGTCATGAGAGTTGGGATTCTTGAGTTCCACGTACACAATCAGATCCCACTCCTGGCTTTTCATCCAGAGACTATTACATTGATAAGTCTATCATTGATAGGTTGCAGGTTATTTGCTTTACGAAATCACGTAAGGAATTATATAGGTCAGGTTGTACATGCCGTTCAACGGTAAGATTGACCCTTTATGATGCCAAACATTGAATATTCTACTGTGGGAGTCGTAAATTTTGCCTAAATCAGATGTATTTAGAGCAGATGGATTTGTAACGATAATCTGACATTGCACAATCTTAGGATTGGGGGCTTAACGTCCTCTCCGAGGGACGACGAGGTGCTTAGATTTTTTCACCTATCACGTAAATAAATCGGGGGCCAGAGTGGTGTCGAACACCGGATCTACCATTCCAGAGGCAAGCATATAAGCCAGCGGTGACAAACATCGTCCTGCAGGCCGGATCCGGCCCACCTGGGGGTTCGGTCCGGCACATGGGGTAACACTGCATTATTATACAAAAAAAAAAAAAACAGTTTACTCTAATTTTCTTAAAAACCGGTAGTTTATATATTATCCGCTAGGGGCGGACTAGAGTGTTCTAGTACGCGCAGAGAACATGAACGAAACACTACGGCAAAACTAACACAAGGAGGTGGTAGCATTGAACGACTGTTCAGCGTCTGTTGGCGTATTATCCACTTTGTCCTCGCAGCTTTACCAGCGAAATATTTGTCTCAAAAAGGATAATAGTGGATACAAAGTGTCGGATTTTAATAAGGAGTTCTATAATTGACTTATCTTCTTTGCACTAATTATTAGTATTAGTATTACTAATTAGTATTAGTATGACTGACCAATACAAAGAAAAAGGTGGACTTATTGTTAGTTCTACATAATTTGTCAAGTAGCTTACAGGCCCGGCCCGCTTGAGATCAAACTAAGCTGTATTCGGCCCCCGGACCAAAATGAGTTTGACACCATAATATAAACCACTACAATATAAGGCACTGATATAAGCCATCGGGACTCCTGACAATGGAACCAGGTCTTTGTCAAGTATAGTGCTTATAACATTCACTAAATTATATTCATAGAGCCAACATAGTTCATTTATATCTTCAGTAATTGACATATAAATTTTTAGAAATAAATCAAAACTTTAAGTATTAGGTAACTAAATTCTTTAGTTATGCAGTCAATTACTATACGACTTCTTTAATCATACTTGAGAATTACAGACAAAATTTTAACATAAACAATGTCTGTTTCGAACAAAACAGAACAGGTTCTATAAATTAAAAACTCGTTATTTTATTAATTAAACTTTGTTTATACGGAGACTTAGTCTACAATTGTTAAGTAAATAAACACATTAAAGTTCGAAAAAAACTGCTTATACTTGTGTATCGTCACTTAATGACGAAGATTTACGATTAGCTTCTGATATCAACAAACTGTCTGGACAAGGCTGATATCATAAATCAAGAGTATGGATATTTTGTGGCACTGATAAACACCTAGAATGTTTAACAGTTCATATATATACTCTAATATAACGGACTTAGCCTTTCAAATGACTCAAATTATATTAAATTTCAGTAATTTCTTCTTCACACTGCAGTCGGAGTCGGAACATATTGTCGGCTGATTTCTCCCGACTCTGACCCCTCACCTATTTAAATTCTTGTGTACATGAAAAAGACATTTAATAATATAACATGATATTTTATGCACAGCCCTGGTGTTGATATCAACAGTAGGATTGTCAATGTAACTGTGTTGTACTGCAGCATCTAAATAATTTGTTTAATCTATAGTTATGTTAGCAGTGAGCACCTCTCAGGAACACTGCTGATCTCAGTTGCAGCGATTTTAGAGACGGTAATTGTCATTTTTAATGCACAAGCGAAATTTCTTTAACAATACAAAATCAAAAGTATTTCGTTGCTATTTGTATAAAGTTAGTATAAAATGATTGATAAATGTATTAATCCGTCTTGTCTCGTATAATGCTTGACGCACTCGAATTTAAATTCGATTCGACGAATTGACGCACTCTAATCCATCAATTCTTGAACTGCCTTAAAGACTTAGGGCTCTTTGCAAGGTTATAAAACTTTCTATATTTATACTTCAATTAATCTAAGATGGTTGCAAAATAACCACAGAAACAGTAATCTTATGTTTCCATATTTCAGAACTATTCGATTGGGTTGAGATGCAACAAAATAAAGTGCAAAGAATGATGAAACTTTGGGTGCTTGGAATACCTCATGTGCATCTCAAGAAACCGGAAGATGTTCAGGTTATTTTATATTTCAACTTATTTCAATTTAAATGGCATAGTTTATAACTGTAGTAGGCTTTTCAAAAGTATTTGAGATGAAATGAAGAAATCAGTTTATTTCAGTACAAATCTTATAAAGTACTCTAATTCATCGAGGTTTTCACAGAACATGCTTCGAAATAACGAATTATAGGTAGTAAAACAACCATTAGCAATAATCTATAGTTAACCCCAACGTAATTTATTAATAGACTTACATAAAACTGGGCTAAGTAATAATATAATATTAACTTAGAATGATTCTTCGAACAAACATGTCAATTTAAGTTTTAGAACATCTATTTTCTTTGTAACTAAGATATGATCCCGACATTATAAGGGTACTTATCTGCAGAAGCACGAATATTATGTAACCATAAATAACTCAATCAACCAAATCCAAATGGGACAATACACCAACTCGTTATAAATATGCTATTCTTCTTCAATTAAATTCAAATAAATAAAAAAAAAAAAATTCTCAGATAAAATGGATAAACAAACAAAAGTCTCCACAGAAATGAAGTTTTATTCAACAACAACAACGTCTTCTTGATGATGAACACAAAGTGTTCGAAACGCATTGTTGTTGTTGAATAAAACTTCATTTATGTGGAAACTTTTGTTTGTTTATCTATTTTACCTCAGAATGAGTAAATACCACACAATTATGGATTGCACAACTAATGATTTAAACAAAATTCTTGGTTCTGATCTCAGTCGGAAATTATTAACTTGAATGATAACTACCAATACTTATAACTACGACCAGATAAGTTATTAGGAAAATTGATACCAGTATAAATTATTTTGCCAGATTATTATTAATCAATCTTTGGTAACCGTTAATCAGTTTGATCAACTAGAATCCAATTTAATATTTCTTATCTACATTAGACTTCCTGAAAAATAAACAAAGAATAATTTGTGAAACTTATTTTATTGAACTCTGGGGATCTTGACACGTTAGTTAGATGAAAACTGGATATTTTATTTTTGACTATTCTCTTTTGTATTCTCTTAATTATTATTTGAAAATGAAAATGAGATCACTCAAGTGAGCTAGTCTTTTCTCATCTCACATTTTCAAACAATTATTTTTAATAATAGCCATTACATTTTTTTAAAAATAATTAATTAGTGTTAATTATATATGTTTAAAACTTTAACAAATCTTATAACGTACAAATCTTATAAAGTACTCTAATTTATCGAGTTTTTTTACAGAATATGATTCAAAATAAAGAATTATAGGTAGTAAAACAACCATTAGCAATAATCTATAGTTAACCCCAACTTAATTTATTAATGGACTTACATACAGCTGGGCTAAATAATAATATAATATTAACTTAGAATAATTCTTTGAACAAACATGTCAAGTTAAGTTTTACAACATCTATTTTCTTGTAACTAACATATGATGCCGGTAATAATAATTGCATTTTTTACTTTCAGACTCTACTGTCTAGTTCAAATCATATTCGGAAAGGGGTTGAGTACTATCCAATACTACCTTGGCTTCAGCAAGGACTCCTTACAAGTGAAGGTAAGGAGAAACATCATTAGTTTTGATGTCATGTGTTTGATATTATCTTTAGTACCTTAAAGGACAATAGGTCATTCTCTTTTAAAGATCCAATTAGGGTTTGTCGGGTTTTAAAAAAACCGGTATTTTGGAGGAAATTATGAAATCGAAAACCGGTTTTTTAGTAGAAAATATCAGTTTTTAATGTATGAATAACACCAAATGTACCAGATTGATGAAAACACTGTTGCAAGCGGTTTGGTTCTTGGAATCATATCGGTCCGATTTAATAATATGGTTAATTTAAAAATACATATATATATATATATATATATATATATATATATATATAATATGGTTATTATAGATATAATATGGTCATAAAATAATATGGTTATTATAAAAATATGAAAATATATTGTTTTTATTTATTTGAACTCTTTGCTGAATAACTAGTTTCAGTATTATAAAAATATTTACATACTTATACGTGAAAATTATGCATAAACAACGAATAATTGTTTTTAAAGTTATTTAATCCTGGTCAACTGTTATTTCTTTGTTCTACTAAATTGCATAAAAAAATTTTACTATGAATAAAATTGAACAGTAAATAATTTCAGTCAAAAACTACTTTTAATCACGCTAAATTTTCTGTTAAAATTTTTTGTTCGAATTACAGAATATTCGAGCAATACAATTTTTTTTATAAAAATTCGAAACCGTTTAAAACCGGTTTTCTGGAAAAATTACTATTCAAAAACAGGTTTTCTAAAATGTCGGTTTTTTTTTATAAACCCTAGTTCCAATGTACAACCATGACTTTTCACATATAAATATCCACCATTCATTCTAGAACTTTAAAAAATGGATTTTGGTACCTTCCCTATGTACCAAACCTTTATGGATACATTTTTTGCTAAGATGAAAACTGTATTTATGTATCGGTGGGATCTATGAGAATCGGTTATCATCCGAATTATAATTACTACAATCGGTAACCCCGGGGCATAATCCTTGGTCAATGTGTGACTTGTCATCAATGTTTGTGTCGCAGTGCCTATGACTTCCTGTCTCAGTTTGACTAGACTCCCATGTATGGTAGACTAACTCTTTTTGTCAGATCATAATAAAATTTAATACCGAAACAAATTTTTATAGTAAATTGAACTGCATTATTTTTTGCAGAAATTACATTCTATGAAACCTACAGAAGTAAGTCTCGAGTGAATTTCAGTTGCACTATATATGTACAATTTATAAACAATTGGTACTAAGGTAGTATCCAGATGTTGAAATAGTTGAACTCCAGTGTTACCTTGGTGTCATAACCAAATTTCCATCGGTCAGAAGCCCGGGTGTCATATAGTATATGTTAAATACTACAATAAATATTTTTTCGCCAATACATTTAAAGGTCGATTATCACTTTTCAACATGCACATACGATTTGTTTTTTTATTTAAAATATAAACATTAGGAAAAAAACCATTTTTGAGTTTTAAAGAAAAAATCACGTTTTAAAGTCCCCTGAATCGATTATTGATTATTTTGGGCCTACATGTTGTTGGGTGGGTTTTTCTATCAATTTTTTTTAAACTCAATAATCGGTACCTTAAAGACATCTTACAGATATGTAGTTATTTCTGTGGTATACAGATTGTTTACTACTTAGGACACACACACACACACACACATACGCACACACCTATTATACATATCCTTTATTTTTTTTATTGTTTTCAGGAAACAAATGGCGAGAAAGAAGAAAACTTCTTACTTCTACTTTCCACTTTAAGGTCTTGGAAAACTCAATGACTATAATTAATAGAAATAGTTTAGTGATGGCTGAAAAATTAATGAAAACTGCAGGAGAGCCTGTTTGCATTGAGTCCTATACTACACGCTGTACTTTGGACGCAATTTGTGGTAAATCACTAATAGTTTACATATAACAAACTTCAAAAACTATTGTTTGATAAAAAGCAACTATGAAAAGGTTGGGAGTATAAAACAAGGTATTTAGTTTATAAAACTCGTCATTATACTTGTTGAGAAACTTGAGAAAAGAGTACAGGTTTATCTGTTGTAAGTTAGGACTAAATGTTTGCCAGATTTGTAAACATTTTATCAATATTCATTAACTGAATTAATAATAATATTTTTTTGAATTTATCAATTAATTCAAAATGTCAAGAATAATGCTTTTTATATTTATATCTAAATAATGAAACATAATTACATCGTAAAAAATATTAATTATAATGTCATTTCGACTTTTATTATAGTTTAACACTGTTTTGTTAGTTTTATTCCTAAAAATATATTTCTGTAAGTGCTGTTCTTTCGGATAGCTTACAGTATAGTTTGTGTGTCTACCGTTACAACCAATGTTTCATTGTTGAATTTGAGTATGACCCTTGAAAATGCGAGAGATTTCATTATTTTGAACAATACATATTGATAAAGAGGAAGTTCATTGCATCACTTTGAAATTAAATTGTTGTCTTATAAAAGTTATTGATTTTTAGAATCAGCTATGGGAATTCGACTAGAGTGCCAAGAAGAAGCTGAAAATGAATACCTCAGAAATGTTAAACAGTACGTAGCAAACAAATATGCTAGAGCAATTATATAAATCATCATTTATTGCTTGAAAAATTATATAATTTTATTGAAATTTAAAACAGAAATAAAAAATTATTTTTAAAAGCTGGTATGAGGCGCCACACGACCATCATTTATCTCATTTTAAACTAGTAACCCGTCTCGGATAAGCAGGCGTTGCTTTATATGTGCAGGTTACAAGTTATTAATAATAACAATCAATTTGACAGGTTTTGTGAATAATAGTTTCTTAGAATAAGCCTACCAAGTTAGCATGAACCTAATTTATACAAATATGTACAAGGTTGTTTATGAACGTTTTGTTATTTTTCAGGAATTTGGAAAAGAATTACTATCATTTTACATTAATTGTTAACAACAAACCCAGAAATGATTCCAATAAAATGAAATATTATCATATCATAAAATGATTTTTTTTGTTTTATATTATTGGATACTTCGACTACAAAAAATGAAAATTACACATAAAAACTGAACGGTATGAATATCTGGATCAATAGCAGGAGAAACTGAAAATATAAACAGTTAGCAAACTCAAATTTTGCAAATTTAGAGTTTTTGTTAGATTTTCAAAGTTTAGATGACGGCCTTAGAGAAAAATATTTCAAATAAAAGTTACACAGTATAAAACTTTCATAGACTTGGAATTTTCAAATTTTTCCTAAAGCTATTTGTTTTTAAAATATTAAATACTGAATTATAAGATTCTGCTATCATTTTTGTATATATTTTATTGCTTGTCATTTTTAAAAATTTAGACGTAGATACGTTTATTCTAAAAAGTTATTCATGTAAGGCCCACTTTAAGTTTCAATTAACTACTAATTAATTAATTAGTGGCGTAGAAACAAGGAGTAAAGCCTGAAAAAACTATCAAAACGGTATTTATTATTCCAAAACAGTTTTTATATATATTATAATGATTCAATTGTATGAATTTTTTATACCAGTATTTGACTGAAAAAATGCATGAAAATGAAGAATCTGCGATTAAATTGGAGGTCATATGGACTATTTCTGTAGTGTGAACAGATACGAACAGATTTTATATTTACAAATTATATATAATAATTTTTACAGGTTATTATATTCTTAATGATTTCATATGCTGAATTTCAATAAATATGTTTAATAAATAATTTAGTAAATAAATTACTGCTCAATTTATCTATTGTATAATAATCTTTGAAATGTCCAAGAAAAGTTCTTCTTCCAGGGTTACCAGATTAATTATCAAAAGATCATTGAACCCTTGGGTACACAAAGACTGGATGTTTAAGATCTCTTTTATTGGAAGGGAATTTAAAAAAGCAGTTGACTACCTTCATAAATATACTGAGGATGTAAATAAACAAACAAAAATTATTATTTAATTAATATATTATTCAAAATTATTGACTCTTAATTTATACTTTTCTAGGTCATCAAAGATAGGAAGAAGTCAATATTTGCTGTTGATAAAACATTGGATAATTCATTCGAATGTAAGTGATTTATTTTATTAATCAATGATTAGTGGTCTTGGATCAAAGGTAAAAAAGGCTATCCGGTTTTGGCTTTTTTTAAAATATCAGAGAAAGAAGATTTTCAGTAAACATTTTCAGTTTACTTAATAAGGAGAATATAGAGAGTGATTTGAGTGATACAGGAAGATAGAAGAAGATAAATGATTTGGAAGTGAAGTCGATTACCTTTTACTATTTACTATCTACTATCTACTATTTACCTTACCTTTTACTAACATCGTCTTCTTTGCTCTCGAAATATTAATGCCCTCTCTCCTATGATCAAGCTATCCTACAATGCCTTACAGTTTTAGGACTATCATAGGATTCCTTTGAATTCGGTCGTCCCCCTCCCAAGAGGGCAAAACCCGTTACCCCTTGGCTTGCTACTAGTAGTTCATTTGAATCCTCACGCGTCATTGTGAGGAGTATTGTTAGTACCTCAAGAGAAACGATTCATAGAGAGAGATTAAAATAGCTCTCGTTGGCTAAACGTCACCTGGTCTGTCTTAGAGATGAGAACTGAACATAAATGGCCTCGAAGGGGTGGTATCTAATCGTCCCCACTCTGAGCCTCCGTCCAGAGCCGTCTACTAGACAAGTACCAGTTGTACAGTCCAATCAGCTGAGTTCAAGGCCCGTTCCCACTGGAAAGGGTTTGGAGTCTCTTGCTCGCCAGTATGCTAAGCAGGCATCTTCCCGGGAAGTTGCTGCTTCTCACACAGCCGCCACAACGGTCTACCCAACATTGGTGAGAACCAACAGCCACTACCAGTCCAACCTCAGTTGGTGGGATGAAGAGAGAACCCCTCCATCGATCCTAGCCGACCATAGTACAGACTTATTTTAAGAGTCTCTGATCGAACTTCAGACCAAAGGTCCTACTGAACCTGCTCAGCTACAGGTAAGGCCAGTGCCCTTTTTTGCACCTGGTTTAAAGAACTTGTGGATATATATATATAAGCCAATGCAGCTTGAGTAGAGCTGCATAGCCCCCTAGGGCCGTATGCTTCCTATTCTTAGGTATCAAGGTATCATACTATCATTCACTCAACCTTTTGTAATCAGTGGCTTAGCAACTATTTTTGCTACCTGGAGCAGTCGTAAGATTTTTTTTTGACAAATTTTTCTTTTTGAAAAAATTCAAATTATAAAATTATCTTGAATTAAATTAACTGCCCATGTAAAGAAATATAAGAAACTTTCAACCCTTTTGAAAAAATAGTTTTAAAAAATCCTTTTTAATTTTAAATATTACAGTTGAAAAATCTATTTAAAACAGTATTACATACATAAAAACAATTACGATCTCAAAAACTCAATTTGATATAAAATTTCAGATTTTTTGTTAGCTTTTATTATTTTTTATTTTTTCTATTTTCTATTTTTACTACTTCAAAATGCCGCTCCCTGGTACGTGCCGCCCGAGGTGGATGCCATGCCAGGGGGGGAGAGGGGGGGGGGGCATTATGAGGGCGTCAAAAAAGAAAACAGAAAAAATTAAAAATCATCATAAGAAGCTAACAAAATATATTAAAATATTATACTAAAATGAGTTTTTAAGGTCGTAATTATTTTCGTGTTTTATTTCTGTAATACAGTTTTTTAAGTGTTATACATGTTAGGAAATAAAAAGAAATGTATTATAAATTTGTCAAAACTATTTTTTTCTTAAATGTTTGAAAGTTTATTATACTTGATTGCCAGTTAATTTAATTTATCAATTTTTTTTTATGATTTGAATTATACGGTTGTGTTTTGAAAAATCTTTGGTTTTCTTTGATGATGACTGTATATGTATACGAGACGAGTACTGTAATAAGATATAGTAAAAGTCAGAGACTAATAACAGCAGTCTAAAATTAGGTCCTTGATTATAATTCCATTAAAATAAATATTTTGAGAACTTTTAAGGGATTGTCAACGGCAAACAGGAGGGGTCGGAAAAACTTACGACCATCCCGGCAGTGGCATAGTTGTTATGCCACTGTTTCTGCAACCTTTTTTCTCTCCTTATCACTCTATTACTTTTCTTCAACTACACCTGTCTCTTCTTCTTTTTCTTTCCTTTAGTTGGTATTGAAGATATCATTCTCCTTTCATACATTCGGTCTACATTTCTCTCTCCGACATTGCTTTTTGTGTTTTCCGGTTCTAATTTTTTCTGGTGTTTCCTACCACTTCTTTTTTATTACTGTGCTCTCCTAATAACAAAATGAAAGGTTTGTCACATTCTTCCATAATACCTTTCTCCATGCAATTCCTAGTATCTTTTGTGACGCAATTTGCAAATCCTAATTTTATTTCAACCCATTAACTGCTTACTATTAACCAAAAAAAGAAAGAAAGAAGAAAGAATAAAGTATATTACATTTTAATATAGATATTGGGAATATCATTTTTTTCAAAGAACAATAATTTGTTATTATTAACAATTGATGTTGTTTTGGTTTGGTTTGTATTATTTTTTTATTTTTTAAAAAGTTCTACTCATATCAACTCAATGTGTAAAAGATTATCTGATATGTTTTAGATAAAAAGAAGAAAGCATTTTTAGATTTGCTTTTGGAAGAAGAGAAACTACATCCTGGTATTTTATCAGATTTGGATATAAGAGAAGAAGTGGACACATTTATGTTTGAAGTAATAACCATTCTGAAAATATGTTAGTTGTATACCATATTGTTACTGCTCCAAGAATTAACAAAATCTTAAAATAATTCAGCAATGAAGTTAGACAGCATAAATATTAAATCATTAGTAGTGTAATCCGTAATTGTGTGGTATTTACTCATTCTGAGGTAAAATGGATAAGCAAACAAAAGTCTCCACAGAAATGAAGTTTATACAACAAACAACGCGTTTCAAAAACTTTCTGTTCATAATCAGGTGTCTTCATCATCAAGGTTCATCACCATCCTTGGTGTCTTTCTGATGATCAACACAAAGTGTTCGAAACGCTTTGTTGTTGTTGAATAAACTTCATTTGTGTGGAGACTTTTGTTTGTTTATCCATTTTACCTCGGAAGCATAAATATTATTTCATTTATTTATTCTTAGTTTGTGTTCATCTGAATGATTATAACTTTGATTCCTGAAACATGAATGCTCTGAATTGTCTGTTTTTCTGCATCTGACCGAGCCTTTTAGTGACATAATATATATGATTTTTATCTTTAAAAAATGAGGCTTTTTTACTTTACTATAAGTAAAGTATAGTGATCGTGAAAAAATTCGATCTCGAGATTTTGACGGAATTACATGTTTTGAGGTCCCAGAAGTCGTTTTATGACGTTTTCACGATGATGTCTGTGTGTGTGTGGGTGGGTGGGTGCGTGGGTGCGTGGGTGGGTGGGTGCGTGTGTTAGCATTGCTTGTTACCACGCTACGGTCCAGAATCTTTGATGGATCAAGTTGATATTTTTCACAAAAATGGGCCTCATAAAGACGAAGATCCCTATTGTTTGGGAAGAATTATGCATGATGGGAAAGTCACTTTTTTTGCCAAAAACCGTTTTTTTAAAACATTTATTTCTCCTAAACTGATAACCCTAGAGTTTTGAAATTTTGACATTATCTTTGAGGTTTCAAATGCAACAAACGAAAAATATATTCAGAATTTTAAAACAACAGGAAATATTTTTTTTTCAATAAAATTTACAAATTTTGACTTATAATTCAATCTCAAACCTTGTGAGAGCGATACAAGCCATACTGTTTGACGGACAAGAATGAAACTATGCTTATAAATAGAACATTATATGGAGAATGAGTTGAGATATTTTTTTCTAAAATTACCTTCGCTAAAGGGGCGTTACAATACGATTTGTGTTGTCAGAAAATGTTTTTTTGACGCTAAACGGCTCGTTAAAAAATAATGAAAATTTGACCAAAAATGGAACAAAAAATTAGCAATTCATAAAAAAAAATCATGAAGTTTCAATTACGGGAAAGAGCAATAACGATATAAAAACTCTTTGTTTATCCTAGACTAAGAGATCACCTGCTATACTTGTCGAATTTTTTGTATTTTTTTACATTGTTTACATTGACTTAGAAATTTTTTGAGCGAATCCACTGAGATAAAATTGATGTTTTTAATGGAAAAATAAAAATATATTATTGACTTATAAGAGATGTAAGAGGAATAATATTGTGCAGGTAAATGATAACACTCAATAAAAAAAAATTCGTATATACGAGTATATTCGCATATACGTATGTTATTTGACAAAGGGGAAGGAAAATGATCTTATTAAATACTAAGAAGCCATAAAATTCCCAGTATGATAATTCTGTTAAAAACCAAAAATGTAAAAGATAATTCAAAATATAAATCTTTCGTTTAGAGATTAATAACTGTAATTATCGTACATCTTTAATTAACAAACCACCTTAAAGAACATTTTCTTCGCTGTTTAAGATGTTTTTCAGAGAAAAAAAGGGTATTTTACTGTTTTAAATTTGAAAATTTTACATTAATATTCAATGTAGAAGGATGTCAAGTAAACGATGTAAGAAATCTACTGGCTATTTGAACAATAGCCATGTTCTCTTGTAGGATAATATTTCGTTTCAAGAAATGTTCACATTGGTTTTTCAAAAATGTTATTACTGTTGTAGTTATACTAATGAAATTATTTGCAAATAATAAATTATTTGTGATGTACAAAAATAAGCTTATAAATTGATATGTCCTTCAATCACTATCTGTACTACCTCACGAATGCAATCCTAATAATTATATCCCATTTAGATATTCATGTTATGCTTAAATAATACGTTATGTTTTATATACTCAAGAAATTTGACATTGAGATACTTATAGTGAAGTAGAGTGTAGGCCACTCCAGATTTTCTTAATTGAAATTAAATCAAACCATGACATAAAGAACAATTACTTTTGATCAACTTAATACAAAAAATATGGATTAAAATTTTAATGAATGTGTTATTTCAGGGGCATGATACGACATCTTCAGCGATTAATTTTCTTCTTTTCAATTTGGCCACTTATCCTGAAGTACAGGTACAATTTTTTTTCTAAATCCCTATTCAGTAATCTGTTGAAAAATAACTTTTTTAATATGGCTTCTGCTAACGTGAGAACACATTTAGATCGTAGGACCTTTTATTATATCATGCACCTAGGTTGATGTATTTCACTGATCTCATTTTCTTCACCAGTTTTTCAAGGTTTCTGAACACCTTCTTCTTTCCTTCATCCAATTAATATTCTCCAACGTTTGGATGAAGGAAAGAAGAAGGTATTCAGAAACCTTGAAAAACTGGTGAAGAAAATGACATCAGTGAAATACGGTCAGTTGTTCAACGAAATATGCTTAAATGAAGGACTGCTTCCAAATTTTACAAATATATATATATACGTGTATTATATATATAAAAGGTTATAAATCTAGACCATCTGATGAGTACCATGTGTCTTAATATCATCACGTGATGAAGATTTCGTACAACAAAGAACGATCTACTTGTTAAATATAATTAGTAATGCTTTCAAAAAATCAATGTTAGCATTAAAACAAATGATATAAAACAAGGTAATAAAACTGCGATGAAAGACATCCTGAGAAACATTATGACAAGTTTCACAAGTTGTATTGAATAGTGATCTTTCCAGTATCCACTACAAATTTTCCTAACCAACTCATACGAAAATTACAATTTACTTTTTATTTTACTATAAGTGAAGTAATCATTAAGTTATTATACTTCGAGTTTTTTACAGGTTCATATGTTTGAATGTCTTTAAAGTCCATTTTTTTTAGGTTGTTTCAATATTTGTGTGTATGTGTGTATATAAAGGTTTGTGAGCACACTATAGGGTATTGTTATAAAACTATCCCCTATAACGTAGATGTGCCCTATTGTTTTTGGAATATGTTGTGTAATGTTGAACTCACTTTTTTGGTCAAAAAAGGGGATTTTAGATCCCATTTTTACCTCCTGAATTACTAACTTTAAAATCCTGAAATTTTGAGATACAACTTAAACTGACAACAATATTAATTGATTAAATAGTCAAAATTTTTCTATGACCGGAAAGAATAGTTTTGCAAAAATGTTTAATTTTTGACTAAGATTAATTTTGAAAGATTGTAGACACGATACAAGTCACACTTGTAATACAGCTAGATAATACAGCTATAACAAGCTAAAAACTCATATTCGAACAGCAGATAACCTGCTGCACATAAGGAATTTGTTTACATCGGTAAAGAAATTTTTTATTTGAATACAGTCAAATAGAATTACCATTTAAATGTTAATAACAGAAATTGAAAGATATTTTAATGAGTTGATATTATTTATAAGAAAATTTATTTTTTAATACCATAAAAGCAAAAATGTATTTTATCTTGTTTTCAAGTGTATGATGGATGATTGTCTAACAAGAGTGCTGTTATCACTGCACTTCTTGCACTCTTTAAGATATCATAATATCAGATATGCAGTTTTTACTGTGTTCAATAACCTGATTGTAGAAAACTAAAGAATCACTCCGTGCTGATTCTTGGGTATTGAAGAAGATTCACATACACACAAAATCACACACACACACATTTAGGAATCATACAAAAACCAATGTACAGGCTTTCCTACATGCCTTTCAGTTTAAGGACTACCCTAGGGTTCTTGAGAACTCGGTGGTCCCCCTCCGAAGAGGGTAAATGCCAGTTACCCCAGGACCAGGGCTTGCTACTAGTAGTTCATTGAACCCCATCAGGGCATCATTGTGAGGAGTCTTAGTACCTCATATGCAAGACTCATACAGAGATTACAAGCCTCTCGTTAGCTAAACACCACTTGTACTGAAACATGTAATTGTGCTAAAAAAAAAAGGAGGTGGTATCTAATCATCCCCACTCTGACCTTCCATCCAGAGCAGCAATCATACAAAACTTTAAAAACTGCATTGAGTGAAATTCAAAACGTGACAATCCGTTAAATACGAGTAGCATTTCAATTTATATTGTATTATCTCTGCACATTGCTAACGGTATAGTAAAACGAGAACAGTTTTATTACAAAATGTTACACAAATGCTTCTACAAATATAAAACTCCTACAAATAGGAAAGAATGGGATATTAATAATACCCGAGACAGATAAGGTCTGAAAGAGGTTGAATAAGAGCGTAATGAAACATCAAAGAAATACTTATTGCATCCTAATGATTTCTATATTATTAAAATGGACTAATTTTTTCAGGAGAAGGTATATAGAGAAATCTACGATATATTCGGAGACAGTGACCGGGACATAACATTAAAAGACCTTCAAAGAATGACTTACTTGGAAAAGGTCATTAAAGAGAGCCTTAGGATTTACCCAAGTGTGCCCTATATTGCTAGATTCATCGAAGAAGACCTTGTTTTAAGTAAGTCATTTTTTTTTATTTTGAAACTAATTCAATTTAGTATTGGTTCAGATACTTGGCAAGCATTTAATGGAATTGAAAATTTGTTAACATTAAATTTTAATAATTCCTTCGTTATTTATTAATTAATTAATTGTGAATTAACTAATCATATTTACTTTATGATCGATAGGAAATATACAAGAAAACTCCTTATACAATATATACAAATAAAAATTATAAGGAAAGAAAACCAAGATAATCACAGCTATAAATCACTTTTATGTGACGAAAATTGTGAAAACATAGAAATGAATTATGCCTGTGTCTCTCTTTGTGTCACTTTGGTTGTAACTTGTATGTCAAGTCTTATCAGACCGTTTTATTTGATTTTTTTATACATATAAATATGTATAAAACAGTATACAATGTAGGAAATTTTATCTTTGTTTTCTTTCCAAATTAATTTTCCTTTCCTTGTTCTTTATTAATTTATGTATATATTTATAAAAAAAATTCCATCTTTTTGACTATCTCATTGATTTTGTTTAAGATGTCACTTTGCCAGCTCCTTTTTCAGTTAGATCTTGTTATCAGGATGTTAGTTTGTAGAATCAAATCTCTCAGTCTGAAGATCGTGAATGCCGAGACTGTGGTTCACTTTATTGCTACATGTTTGAAATATCTGCTAGCTGTTTCTACCAATATAAATATGTGCATATATGCTATAACAAACACACGCATCACTAAAATGAAAGAACTCATTGAAAAATAGAAGGAAAATTAAAAACACCAACAGTTTGTCTTTACACCTCATTATAGTATAGCTCTAGATTTTAGATGTCATAAGACTTTTAGGACCGTTGGGGTTTTAGCGCATAATGTCAATTAGTTTGACATATTTAATAGTAAAGTGAGGTATAGTTTCCAGAATCATCTGTTTGAAATAAATATTAACGTTTGTTTTAGTGGCAATAGTTAGTTTAAAAAAAATATATACATTTCAATTACGTGGATAATCTTTGGAAATGAAAATTCAAAAGACGTTTAAAGGAGGATTTAGCAGAATAGGAAAACCAATGAAATTACATGTATTCAAAATAAATAAATTATTTTTTGTATAAGTACAAATCATAAATGAATTGAGGTTAATATCAAGAAGTATATGTATACGTTTATTCCACTAATAATTCCAAAGACAATAAAACTAACTCAGAGGTATAAAAGTGCTCTGATACTCTCAGAGGTTTCTATATCTATAAAATGGATTGTTCTAAGTTCTGTTAATAGCATTCAGAATTCATTGAAAGTAAAAACAATGTGCCTACAAAAATAAGAGTAAAATAATTAGTTTTATAAAATTGTTTTTACTATTGTTTGTATTAAAAGCAAAACTTTTTAACTTTTTATGCTTTTAAAAAAGTCATTACTATGAACTGATGGTAAATTTTTACAATCTTGCCATTAACTGCCACTTTTCAATGTGAAAGCTACAACAACCCAGTGTCTATTGCAAGCATCAAAGACTTAAACATAGCATACGTGACATTTAAACTTACCAGTTCATATAAACTCATTTACTGATATTTTATCTTAAAACAATTTTTTTATAAGGTTATGCTGAGTTGCATGCAGGGGTTATATTGGTCATAAATATTCTTACATAAAAAGTAAACAACAATAACATGAAGTTAAAAATACCCTAATAAATCTGCTAAACTCAGTTTAACTATTTCAAAAGGACTTATTATGATTTATATATTGTTTTCCCGTTTCAGGTGATGGATTGGTAATACCTTTTAATACCAATGTAGTTGCAATGCCTTATATTATACACAGGAATCCTAAAGTTTTTCCAGATCCTGAAAGATTCGATCCTGAACGGTTTTCAGAGGAACAATCTATCAACAGGCATCCTTTCTCTTACATACCCTTCAGTGCTGGTCCAAGAAACTGCATAGGTATCTACTTTATTATTCAATTGATACAATAAAATGCATTTCTGATGTCAGTGGTAGAATAACACATCAAAGCTAAGAAGTGATTTAGGTGTATCACGAGTTACTAATGCATGAAACAGTTTTACTCACTATGTTTTTGAGTGATCTTGGTTGCGTACTGTAGTCTTTTTCAGAAAAAGTGTCGATAAGTAGATCGCTATATCTTTAAAGTTGCTGATCTCTTTCTCTCTTTTTCTCTTACATATATATATATATATATATATATATATATATAGGTGTGTTCTCTAATCGGAATTCGGTCAATTTTCTAGGATAAAAAATCAAACTCTCGTTGCCGACGTTTCGGTTTTATTCAAAACCTTTTTCATAGTCTTCTTATATCCTCATAAAAACCCATGAGGCTTTTATATTTATATTTATATTATATTTATATTATATTATATTTATAATAATATATATTAAATTATATTATATATTTATACATTATATTATATAGTTTTATATTATATTTATATATTCTTCTTATATAAATAAACCCAAATATATATATATATATATATTATATATATATATATATATATATATATATATAACAGATTTAATAATATATCGAACGTTTTAGTTATATATATATATTTGGGTTTATATAAGAAGAAATATGGGTTTTTATGAGGATATAAGAAGAGTATGGAGAAGATGCCTTTGAAAAAGGGTTTGAATAAAACCGAAACATCGGCAACGAGAGTTTGATTGTTTATCCTAGAAAATTTACCGAATCCCGATTAGAGAACACACCTATTCAATCAAACGGTCGACATATTATTGAATCTGTTTTATATATTTAATATGTGAAATATATATTAAAAGAATACATTATATATAATATTATCAACAAGAAAACTATCTACAAAGGACAACAAACGTTTCACAGTAAACTATAGATCAGAATAAAGGCACGAATACACTTTATATATATATATATACATATAATCAAACCACAACATGAAATGAAAAAAAAAAACTAAGATCTTTTAACCGTAACAAGTGGTCTTCCTCAAAGTCAAAACCCAACTCAACCCAAATATTATTATTTATACTTAGTCGTTTATCATTTAATATGGTTTTTTGTTTGATTTTAAGGTTTACAATATTAATTGCAAACATGAGTTTGAGTTGATTGTAATGTCGCATCATTCTTTATTTTATTCTGATTCAATATTTTTTACCACAGTGTGCATTCATGAATTAAGGAAAATTCTAGGGTGCAACTTCGATTTCAATATAGGAAAAAATAGCAATGAAACTTAAGTGGTGTTAAATTAATGCCAGGTCACGGCTCTTTTGAAGAGAGTACAGTTACTTTTGTATAGTGACCAAATTTTCTACTTATAAATAATATAATTTTATGTCTTTATAATCAAATTTTCTTATATTATTTTTCTTTTCATTTTTCCTTTGGATTGCGTTGATTGCTAGAGGTTTTAGTGTTTATCGTCTGCCTGATGAAAATGATACCATTTATAACAGTAATACTAGTTTTTAATGACAACAACAAAAGTAGGAAA
Source organism: Hermatobates lingyangjiaoensis (assembly GCA_026182355.1). Classification (NCBI taxonomy): domain Eukaryota; kingdom Metazoa; phylum Arthropoda; class Insecta; order Hemiptera; family Hermatobatidae; genus Hermatobates; species Hermatobates lingyangjiaoensis. Next base: position 91,797 of record JAPFBL010000097.1, on the reverse strand, counting down.
ATAATACAGACGTATTCTAAAAAACTAATAAAACTCATTTTTTTTTATTATTAAGCCCTAGTAATTTTTTTATTAGGCCATACATAAAAACGATTTTAACTTTACATCAACACCATTTATACTTGCCCTGCCTGTAATTTAATTATATTTAACATAGCAAAAACCTTGTTCTGAGAGACAAGATATAGAAAACTATAATATGACTATCCAAGCTTTCTTCGCGATAGATTAGAATATCAACTAACAAACGCTTTCCTCTGATCGGAAAACCACATAACCGGGCATATCGAAACATTATGAAATTAACTGAAATTGCTTAAGTATTCAAGTGTAATCTTTTTTTCCTTGGGACGCACCTCAGTGTCTTCTTTGGTGCCACCCTTTGAGAAGCCCTGCAGTAGAGACTCTCTTCGCAAGCATCCAATAAGGAGCTTCTAAATTCTAAACAATCATCCTAATTAGATTTTCTTCACAACTATTATAATGTAATAGTCACATTAAATGATTCTTGTTGATAATGGGTTTACTTAAACTTAAGTTGAGTGTAGACCACTACACACTTTTTTTCTCACAGCTTTTTTGCTACTATCCAAGTCTACGATTTTGATCAAGTACCCACTTTACCGATGCCTATATCTAGATAGGTTACCATTTATTTATGTAATATCAAAAGTTATAAACATCATTGTACTTTTCAGGTCAAAAGTTTGCCATGATGGAAATAAAATCAATTGCAGCTTGGATTTTACGGAAGTTGGAGATAAAGCCAGTGACCAAAAGAGAAGATTTTAAGCTAATACCAACACTAATACTGAGATCAAATAAACCTATTAAGTGTCTCTTCACAATTCGATGAAATAAATAACAGCTACTCGCTTATTTTATACTTCACTATTCTTTAAATGCGTACTTGTTTAATTTCATACATAAGTACAATATTTCATATACAATTGGTAATTGGTAATTTCATATACAATTGCTACTTTTTTTTTTATAAATATGTGTCTATTTTTATTCAGAAAAACGAACAATTTTATAACCTTATAATAACCTTAAAGAAGAATTTTATTCTTTAAGCTAACAAAACGAAAAGTTCAATGTTTTCTTCTAAGTTTTTCATTCATGTTAAATATAACAAAAACTAAGGCTTAAACAATAAAAATAAGTAAAAGTCTTAAACACAACATTGAATAAAGAAAATAGAATCAACCAAAATATACAAGTATATGAAATGACTGTACACATTGTATTTTAAAACTGTTTGAACTTCATGAATTCAAAATTTTTTAGATTTCATATCTAACAAATTCTATTATCTGTAAAATTTGTATTTCTGTTAATACACTTGTATTCATTAATTATTTTTGTAATGCAATATATTTTTTTACTTTTCTCATTTAAGAACCGTTTTCCTTATAATTCTTACGTTAATATAATCAATTTAGTTAAATTTAATAAATAATGCCTCTATTTCAAGTAATTAGAATTACACTTTAATTAAGTATTTACTAAATATATTTTGATTGTTAATTTCCGTTTTCCTTATATTATATTCAAGTAGTTTCTGTTCAATCTAATGTGTAAATAATTATCCACTATTTATTTTAATATAATTTTATTTCATTGCTTTTGTTATATTTTTGTACTATAAGACCAATAATAAATTGTTTACTACTTTTATAATAAAATAAATTATCTATTTTTTGATTATTCTTATTTTCCTCTTAGTTTTTCCCATAGAACTACAATTTTCTTTGCATATATCGTTTTGTATAATCAAACCTTTAAGATAGTTCAGGATTTTAGACTAAACAGCAGAACATCTGGCAGACTACTAGATGACCCAAAACAGTTCTTTACATATTTCATATAACGATAACAAACATTTTCAAAATGTAACTCACTTTAAGATAAAACCCGTGAAGAAATAGAGAAATATTTTTTCATATGTCTATTAGAGAAAAGATTATAATCAGTTACAAAAAAAAAACAATATAATAATGTGTAACAAGTGCTTTGTTGTTTGCGAAGTTTCTTAACACAAAAAAACAAAAAAAAAGAATAAATTAAATCGTTCTACATGTAAAAGATTTTACCATGGTGAGAAATACGTTATTTTTTAATCTTCAAAAAGAAAAAATGGTTAAAAAATTTTTACTGAAGGTTTAGTAGAAACACCTTAATATCAATAATAATTGATTAAGGGTCCAAAGAACGCATCCGTGGAATGTCGCAGACAAAATGAAAGAAGAAATCACTAACAGTAATTGATTGTACCTTAAATGATGTCAGTATTAAACCAAATAAATTGAAAACGTATTATGAAAATTTTTTAGTTGATAAAGAAAAAAAAATAACTCTAGAAAGTTGTTGAAGCATACTCCCATGTTTTTAATTACTAAATCGGAAAAAGAAAATTATAAATTGATGTTTTGAACTACGAACTATTAGTTTACTGCCAGTCTTGGTATATTGTTCAAAAGTTATAAATAAATCGAACGGTATGCTGGATGAAACGGTTATCAGAAAGTTTATACAATTACACTTTAAAAGATGTTTTTCTCTTATTATCTATAATAATTTGTTAAAAATAGTTATCCTTGAAGCTATTTTTGAAGTTTCTTTATGAAGTCTTCAACCTATTTTGTTGTTTCCAATTCAACTGATGTTCGAACAATTTCTTCTGGTGGAAGTGTCGTACCCAAAGGTTTTAAAAATAATGTTACTTGGCCCTATGAGAGCGTATGTGCAAATATTAGAACATCTTTCAAATTTCTGAAATTTTGAATCTAGTTTCAAGTTTACGGAGATTTTTTTTTTCTATATACGACTAGTACACCTGCTTTTTACTGTTTATATTAACTTTAAAAGTTGTATTGATTTCGAATATTTCTAAATCAATATATTTTCTTCTTCTTCTATGTCTTAAATGCCACCAGATATTAATCTAGATTTCTTCATCAGATACTTATAGATTTCTCTTTTTATATTTATTTATGTTATTGAGGGGTAGTAATGGAGTGATTAAGCGCCTCTAATAGCCTCTAACAATCAACTCCGACTTTCGGCCTTCACGAGGCTACCCTGTTAACCTGCTATACGCAGGGACAAACGAAAGAGGAGGAGAAGGTTATCCGGGGCTGGGTCTGACCACCTTCGTTTCCCATCCTTCCTAATCCCCAAATCCCCTCCTTTTATCCCAGCCCCAATCTAAGGTGTTATACGATCCGTGCCGAAGGATGGATGATACAGGGGTTTCTGTATTATAAACGGAACCTCAAGGACACCATGCGACCCCCTTGAGTAAATAGCCTTACTCCGGTATGCGGTGCTCTACCGGAGCGGACAAAATACAACCGGAAGCGCAGAGGGTCCAAAAGAGCTAACTAGGGGGAGCCAACCTCCTACAAATCCACCTGAGGACCCGAAGAAGACCATCCCGAAGAAGGAGAAAGGAAGTACTTTCTCTCGAAACATAGGGAGCCTGAATGGACATTATCAATGATGGTTGGTGCAGATTCTGCAAAGAGGCAGAAACACCGTTGCACCTGCTGATAACTTGTAAGACAACTTTGCTGCAGAGAGGCAGGTGCTTCGGGACACTAAACAAACCATAGAAAAACTTTTACCGCTGGAACCAGCAAAAGTGCTGAGCTTCTTGAAGGCGTTTAAGCTAAGTGCTGGGGTACTTTAGTACAGAAGAGGGGAAGTACAATAGTTTTTTTTTTAAGACGCAGTGATATAGTCACCCTCAAATAATAAAAATAATAATAAAAAGTCTCGAGTGGCCTACACTCTACTTTACTATAAGTAACTCAATGTCAAATTTCTTGAGTATATAAAACATAACGTATTATTTAAGCATAACATGAATATCTAAATGGGATATAATTATTAGGATTGCATTCGTGACGTAGTACAGATAGTGATTGAAGGACATATCAATTTATAAGCTTATTTTTGTACATCACAAATAGTTTATTATTTGCAAATAATTTCATTAGTATAACTACAGCAGTAATAACATTTTTGAAAAACCAATGTGAACATTTCTTGAAACGAAATATTATCCTACAAGAGAACATGGCTATTGTTCAAATAGCCAGTAGATTTCTTACATTGTTTACTTGACATCCTTCTACATTGAATATTAATGTAAAATTTTCAAATTTGAAACAGTAAAATACCCTTTTTTTCTCTGAAAAACATCTTAAACAGCGAAGAAAATGTTGTTTTAAGGTCATTTGTTAATTAAAGATGTACGATAATTACAGTTATTAATCTCTAAACGAAAGATCTATATTTTGAATTATCTTTTACATTTTTGGTTTTTAACAGAATTATTATACTGGGAATTTTATGGCTTCTTACTATTTAATAAGATCATTTTCCTTCCTCTTTGTCAAATAACATATATACAATTTTTTTTTAATGAGTGTTATCATTTACCAGCACAATATTATTCCTCTTACATCTCTTATAAGTCAATAATATTTTCATTTTTCCATTAGAAACATCAATTTTATCTCAGTGGATTCGCTCAAAAAATTTCTAAGTCAATGTAAACAATGTAAAAAATACAAAAAATACAAAAAATTCGACAAGTATAGCAGGTGATCTCTTAGTCTAGAATAAACAAAGAGTTTTTATATCGTTATTGCTCTTTTCCGTAATTGAAACTTCATGATTTTTTTTTATGAATTGCTAATTTTTTGTTCCATTTTTGGTCAAATTTTCATTATTTTTTAACGAGCCGTTTAGCGTCAAAAAAACATTTTCTGAAAACACAAATCGTACTGTAACGCCCCTTTAGGGAATGTAATTTTAAAAAAAAATATCTCAACTCATTCTCCATATAATGTTCTATTTATAAGCATAGTTTCATTCTTGTCCGTCAAACAGTATGGCTTGTATCGCTCTCACAAGGTTTGAGATTGAATTATAAGTCAAAATTTTTACATTTTAGTAAAAAAAAATATTTCCTGTTGATTTAAAATTCTGAATATATTTTTCGTTTGTTGCATTTGAAACCTCAAAGATAATGTCAAAATTTCAAAACTCTAGCGTTATCAGTTTAGGAGAAATAAATGTTTTAAAAAAAAACGGTTTTTGGCAAAAAAAGTTATGCATTATGCATAATTCTTCCCAAACAATAGGGATCTTCGTCTTTATGAGGCCCAATTTTTGTGTAAAATATCAACTTGATCCATCAAAGATTCTGGACCGTAGCGTGGTAACAAGCAATGCTAACACACTCACCCACCCACCCACCCACACGCACACAGACATCATCGTAAAAACGTCATAAAACGACTTCTGGTACCTCAAAACATGTAATTCCGTCAAAATCTCGAGATCGAATTTTTTCACGATCACTATACTTTACTTATAGTAAAGTAAAAATATGTTATTGAGGGTGATTATAGTACTGCGTTCTAGGAGCTATTGTACTTCCCCCCCCCCCCCCCCCCCCCTTCTGTACTATAGTATCCCAGTCAGCTTCAACGCCTCCAAGAAAATCAGCACTTTTACTGGGGTCCAACGCTTTTTAAAAAGTAAAAATGTAAACCTTTGTGATATGACTAATTTGTCTGTCTATTTCTTTTACACACGTAAAAAATGGTTTCTGACCTCACATTATAAGCAAAGTTCATTAATGTTTATGCTTTAAGTTGCTATCGGCGTTGGAAAACCATTTCTTTAGCAACATTGGTTATTTCAGAATTTTGTTGATGCAGAGGTCATAAAATGGAAGATCTTTGTTACCTTCTATTTAAGTTTCAAATGGAACACTTTAGCTACACTGGCATGTCAAATAAATTCCTCGGATAATTTTTCTCAGCTGGCCGAGTCACGAAGGTCACGATGAATTGGGCGTTCTCGCAATTTACCACACGCTCAGCTAAACCACCACAAATTAAACAACATTTTCAGATCTTGTTTCATTCTTACTCAAAAGCGAGCCCATTGCTACGATGTTGACCCTGGATATGCTTCCATCTATGAGGGAAATCCTAACTCAGTGTTACATGAAGCAGTTTCTGAGTTTCATTAATCTGTCCAAAGTGGTTTGGTCAGTCGACCTGTGTGGTACATGAAACAGTTTTTGAGTTTCGTCAATCTGTCCAAAGTTGTTTGGTCAGTCGACCTCTGTGGTACATAAAACAGTTTCTGAGTTTCAGTCAATGGTTTGGTCAGTCGACCTCTGTGGTACATAAAACAGTTTCTGTGTTTCGTCAACAGTCTATCAAACAGCCTTGGCTCCTTAGCTCCTTAACCTTGGCTCTAAAAAGTTATTTTACTAAGAAAGTTTGCTGAAGAGACTAGTACAGCAGAAATTGATCTCAGAGGTGGGATAACACATCGAGCAAATCGTCACAATTAAACTTGGAGAATAAGATACACAGTTATTCTATATTAATGGGATCCGAATCATGAATAAACCACAATTTTTGCATCTTACATAACGCATAAGCCGTTAATCCAGAAGTTTTTGTTTAGGTTGTTTTGAAATAGTATACCAGTAAACAAAAATACTTATAAAATTAATTATAAAATCAATGACAACAAATTGAACAAAGTTAACAGTAGTAAATTGATGAAGTTTTTTAAAAATCACTGATTTAAAAATTTTCATTAGGCATTCATGTAAACAAAACTGATGATGATTGAAACGTAATGGGGTTTCGTTTATTTCTAGATTCAAGAGCAAAATAGAAAATGAGTCAGTAAACGTATATCAAACATTGCTTTTTTTTTACTAAAAAATGTTTTTTTGGCCTGAGAATATCCAGGAGACTATTGTTTCATACATGTTTCATGTCTGGCTCGAGCCGTCCTTGGCAGGAGATTCAACTAATTATCGGTGCAGCAGTTCACGACCATTTCATGGTCACTCCAACTGCCATATATCATCAAGTTTTATTTTGTAAGTTGTTTATATTATAATTCTTGAATATTATTTTAGTATTATATTTTTGACTATATTTGAACAAATTATAATTTTTCAACATTATTTTAGTTTTTTTTAGTTTTGTCTTTATTTTACAATTTTACTTTATTTTGTTTCTAATTTATATTATACCTTAATTATAGGGTATTTTATTGACACACTTTATTCCCCATCCTGCCTTCCTTCTCCTTCCTTTCCCTTTCAGGATTAGTGATCAGGCCATTGATCAACGGTCAGTCGTTATCAGCCTTTGGAGCATTTCACATCTTTTCCTGAAGACGAGGACATCGAAATATAGTAGTGAGTTCAGTGATTTCTTTTCTATGTGTTCTTTTTAAATTCTAGTTTATATATATATATATATATATATATATATATATATATATAACAAATTAAAAAAGATTGCACACAGATAGACACAGGAATAACTCACTTCTATATTTCGACCATCGTCGTCATCAGGAGGCGAAGAGTCCCATAGGAAGGCAGAACGGCGACTCAAGTAGGCTATATATATATACAAAAACTAAAGTTTAACTAAACTTTAGTTTTTGTTTCTATTCCACGGTCGATACATTTATCAATATATATATATATATATATATATGAATTACAATAAGAAATGGGAAAGCAAGACTAAGATCTTTCAACCGTAACAAGCGGTCTTCGTCAGAGTCAAACACCCAACTGACACAGTCAAACACCAACAGTTGGGTGTTTGACTCTGACGAAGACCGCTTGTTACGCTTGAATGATCTTAGTCTTGTTTTCCCATTTCTTATTGTGGTTTGATCATTGATTGTTAGTTCACGTGTTTATGTGAAAGCTTTTTATATATATATATATATATTTAGCCTATTTGTAGAGTAAGTCAATTAAAACAGAAACCAATTAATTGGAATGTCAGTTGTGATTATTTACAAACCAATGTTCTTTTACTTCATTAATAAGACAATAGGATCATTACAGAATTATTATTCGGGATTAACTGAAGCAACATTGTTGACTAGACCTAATTTGATTGAAATTGGCTTGTTGAAATAGGAGGCTGAATCCCGGTAGTCAATGACTGAGGAAGGATCTCCTTCCGGTCATTTCAAAACATGGACTTGACCAGTGGTTTCCGACTGTGTGTCATTCACAATCCACTCTGAATCACTAAGTTCAATCACTACCCATGCCTGTATCTATGGACCATTAGTGAAAAGTCTGGAACACCCAATTCTACCTACTTCTTGAGAATATATTAATATCATACTAATATATTATACCACTTTTCATTGCAATATTTTCTGACAACAGTTTTATTTTGAGATCTCAGTTAATATTTTATCATAAATCATAAGATGGTCAAAAAGCGGTCAACATTTTGATCGTTCATGTAAAGTTCAGAAATTTCAATAAACAATAAACCACATGATTCTTAAGTTACTGAAACATCACTATCAAATTATAAGAACTCTTGATTGATATTATGGTTATTTTATTTTATATATATATATATGAAGTTCAAACCACAATGGAAAAAAGGAAAACAATAGAAATAAATGCTCTGAGGCCTTTCAATTTATGTCATCAGAGAGCAAACAAAGTTTGTTTGATCAGAGTCACAAAAAGAATGTATTAATAGAAAGCCAAATATATGGATTTTCCTAGGAATGGTATTTTAAAATGTGTATAAAGCAATTAATCTAAAGAAAGGGAATTTGAACAATAAAACTAACGGCCAGGGTCGAAAGGATTCAAAGTGGATCTGATAGATTTTGCAAAAACAATAGATGCGTTTAGCATTTATTATGCCAAACTTTTCTTGTGTAGTATTCAGTCTAATTTTAAACTAATTATAAATATTATAAACATATTTTATCTTCGTCAAGTTAAATACCACTAAATTACCAATTATCAATTTTAAAAGTAAAGGTGCTAAATTATTCACTAAGTAAAATTGAAATAATCATTGTTCGAAAGCAATTTTTCGCAATATTGATGTTTCGTTCATTTACAAGTCGGTTTATTTTTGTGCGTGTTTTTTTTTTGTCGATGGACAGAAAGATGACATGAGATACTGTGGTGCAATGTACATCTGTCTGTACATCAGAGAACAACAGATCATTAATAAATCCATGTAGTTTTTTTTTTAAAGGTGATTGTAATAACGGATGGTGTAGAAGACGACTGCAGACTGATGCAGAGAACAGGCATGAAATAGATAACAGGGAGGCGATTAAAGTCGGCAGTGAGTGGGGGTTGTGTTAGATCAGACCAACTCCGGCTGCTCAACATGTTCGCCTCTGCCGTCACCTGGTGCTTGGTTCTTCTGGCACTTTTCATCGTCTTTCTCATCTTCAATCTAGAATCCTGGCCTTCTCCTCGCAGATACTTCTTAATACAGAAACTACCAGGGCCACCAGGCATATTCTACTTCGGAAATGCTCTTGAAGTTGCTCGCTTACCAGTCACAGGTAAATATTCTTGAATCAATTATTATTCTTCTGTATTATCAAGTAAAAAAAAAAAATCATTAATGAATAGAGAAAAACACGCGAAATAATTGGCTTAAATAAATATTTATCATATTTTGACCTTCACTCTAACAATGAGAATTATTCGTCTTGAGAGAAAAAGAGCTAAGCTGTGACCTGTAATATTAACTAACTTTTGGTCGCACACACTCATTTGCATAAATACATAATGCATAAAGAAACAAACATATCTACACATGCATTACCCGCAAAAATCTTACAACCAATTTGATTATTCACCAATCGCTTGTATACATAAATACGTTAACAAAAATTGCATTTTCATAATATTTCAAAATAAATGGCCTTAAAAGTAAAAATAATTAGCCAATTTTTAATTAAGTGATAATTAAAATTGCAATACAAAATATTTTTGAAATTTGCTATTTGTTGTTAAAATCAAATTTAGTATTTGAAAATTAAATTTAATTTCTAAAGTTTCAAATTTGTAAAAAGCTTTATATATTTATACATAATAAGTCTTATGTTTCAAAAAGCATTAAATTATGATTCTAATAACGATAAAATAGTCATTTAAGTAAAGAGTCTTCTCGCGTCAGATCTACTTTGCAATGTTTCTTTAGTAGTATGCATTTGTTAAGGTTTAGATAATATACTACGTACATATTAATAATTCTATCCTTTAACTTCTTTAGTTAACAACGAAATAAATTATTTATACTGTGTTAAAGAAGCAAAACGTAATCACTTTTTCTAATTAATGAACAGTTTGATAACTAAAGTGTAAAAGTACGTATTCGTGTGACAACAAAAAAGTGTGCGCACACTCCGAGTAAAATAAATACGAGTATGTATGATAACGTTGCCAAAGGTTTAGCAGTAAGCATCGTTTTTTTTTTGTTTTTTATTGCAAAAGCAATATATGATAAGTGTGTCTGTCACATTGTTTATCGCTAAGAGGCTTTTTATCGCTAAGTGGAGGCTTTTAAACTTTGAACTGCCATATCCGTTAATTGGGAATTTTCATAACTAAATAGTGAAAATCTGGAGTAGTCTACACTCAACTTTACTTGAAGCAAACATAATATGAATCTTCTTAACAATCAATTGACTTTCAGTTTTGCTTTTATTTAACTATCGTTAAGAATTAGAATATACATTCTGGTAAAGTATTATCGACTATTTTCGATATTTTAATGATTTATTGTAGGTATAAAAATTTAGTTAATTAGAACAAATTTTAAACGATTGGTATAGGAATATCAGACAAGTCGTTATTATTAGTATCTACTGAGACCGATTGAGCCTGAGACTCATTGAATTCGTGAGCAGTGCTGCCATATATGACCTTTCTAGTTCCCTTTTTCCCTTTTTAATATAAGCTTTCTATTCTAATTTCGTTATACAACTTCAAAACTTTTCTTCAAGAATTATCTTTTACCTCTTTTCGTTATTGGTGTGGCTTTCAAAAGTCTTTTTTTTCTGCAAGATTACCTTGTTTTCAGATTGAAAGCGATTTCTGTAACTTCCACACAGATTCTGCATTCTTCGTAGTAAAGTAAACAAATATTAATAGACGTTCTGCATATATTTTTAAATCCTCCTTTTGAAGATATAGCATTCTTGACAAATGTCACTACAGTTGAAATGTTTTTTATAATAAATCATAATATGCTTCATAAAGATAATGCCATTCATAAACACAAGAAAATCTACATCTAATATTAAGTCTTGTTCAAGGATACAACATATGGATTAGTTAGAGCATTTTGTTAAAAAAATCCATCATATCATGAAAAGCATCAGAAATTATAAGTTTAATTGGCGTTGATTGTTTTTTACGTAAGAATTTATTCTCCTTACATCCCATGTTAAAGTCATCAATTCATTTCAAATTTTTTCATCAAACCATTTCCAATTTTATTACAGCCGATTGACTTAAAAATTTAAGTCAATACAATGTAAATAAATATAAACAAATCCGAAAATAGGATGAATATTCAGTTTATATAGCTTTTTTGCCCTTTGCAGTATAAACAAATCCGAAAATAGGATGAATATTCAGTTTATATAGCTTTTTTGCCCTTTGCAGTAATTGAAATTTGACGAATTTTATTGCTAATTTTCTGTTCAATTATATGGAAAATTTTTGTGGTTCTTTAATGAGTTGTTTAGCGTCAAAAAACATTTTCTAAAAACATAAAATTGATCCTAATCCCCCTTTGGTTGATGTAATTTTGAACAAAATTACATTTACTCCTCTCCCACATGATTTTCTGTTTTTAGGTATAACTTCATTTTGATCTATCAAGCGATATGGTTTGTATCGTCTTCACAAGCATTCAAATTGAATAATCAGTCAAAGTTTTTACTTTTTAACGAAAAAAAATTTTCAGTTGTTTTAAAAATCTGCGTTATTAGTATTATGTTAATTGCGTCTTATAAAAAGTAGTTAAAAAAAACTACTGTTGTATATCACAAAACTGACGCATATAATACCACTCATATTACTACAGGAGTAATAACCCTTGTAAAGCCAAAGTAAAGGTTTCGTGTTACGAAATAATGTCTCACAGGAGAACAGCTTTTGTCCAAATAGCCAGTGGATCTTTTGCATGGCTACCTGTAACATTACACGGGCAGTAGATCTGTTATTTGATTTTGGCAGTATAATATCGTTTATTTGACCTCTTGAAGATTGTTTATCTTCTATATTTATCATATGTTTTCCCTTTAAGACTTCAAAATATTTCTATTTTGACTGAAAAATATCAGACATACAAGTTTATTGCTCTTTGCGATAATTCAAATATCCAGAACTTTCTTTCATAAATTCTAATTTTTTTTTCAACTTTTTGGCTAAATTTCATATTTTTGTAATGAGCCGTTAGCTCCAAAATCATTTTCGGAGAACATATAATTGACTCTAACGCTCTTATGGTTAATGTGATTTTTAAAAAAATTACCTCAACATCCCCCACATAAGGCTTTATTCTTAGGTATAAGTTAATTTCTATCTGTCAAACGGTATGGCTTGTATCGTCCTCAGAAGCTGCAAATAAGTACAGAAGTAAAAAATAAGTCAACTTTTTTTAACTTTCATTGAAAAAAAATATTTCCATTTGTTTTAAAAATCCTGAGGATTTTTTCAGTTATTACCTCTGTAGCTTCAAAGAAAATACCAAAATTTCAAGACTATACAGTTCATAGATTAGGAGAAAAAATGTAGTCTAAGAACACATTTTGGCAAAAATAGTGGCTTTCCCATCATGCATAATTGCTCCCAAACAATGAGGTTCATCTACACAATTAGGCCCATTCTTGTGTAAAATATGCATTAGATCCAGCAAAGATTGTGGACTACAGCGAGTACAAAAGTTTTTATGCCGAAAAAACGTCATAAAACGAATTTGGGGACCTCAAAACGAATTTGGGGACCTCAAAACATGACATCCGTCAAAATCTTGAATCGACTTTTTTGTCTATCATTATACTTTACCTCATATCATAGTATACATAGATACATTATCGTTATCATAGTAAAGTAAAAAGGTTTCCTGTTATTTTTTAAATAAACAATAACAATGTTTCATGTACACTGGCTTTTAGTTAAGAAACATTTGTTAGAAACATATCTAAAACATTATTTTCAAAAAAATTCATCTTAGAATAAAAATATATAGGAAGATAATTTATCTTTCATGAAATTTTGCTTATCATGCAATTTATCTGATACCGTTCTGCCGAGACAACATTATGAGGTTTTTTTCTAACGTAGATTATTTCAGATTCAAAATCATATCTGGAATTCCAGTGTTCTTGATTCGTTTCACATCACTAAAGGCTAATTAGCAAAGATAAGTAATGAGGAGGCAAGAGAGAATTTCTCGCAAATATTTTCAAAGGCTACCATACTCCTTGACCTGACATGAATACACCAGAGAAATACCACTTAAGTCAGGTACTTAGAACTAGTTACCAGATTTTTGACAGTCTCGTTTTAAGAATCCAATCTGTCTACCTGGCTTTGCTCAGTCGAACGAAATATAAGAACATCTATAATAGCCTTTATGTATATACGACAAAAATGTTAGTACTATACAATATAGAGCTACAACTTACAGAGTAGAGTTACAACTTTCTATTTACCTCATTATAACATATTGTTTCTTAGCAATAACAAATTACAAAAGCAAACTAACAACAAAAACCCACCTATATATTAAATGAATTATTCTTTAAAATTTTTGCTTGGAACTTTTGCTTGGAATTTATCTGATACCGTTCTGCCGAGACAGCATTACGAGGTTTGTTTCTAACGTAGATTATTTCAGATAAAAATTAGAGCATTTTGCTCTAACTTCAATCACATTTGTTGAAATTATGTTTTTTATAAGGATGTACCATGGAATTCGTCCAGTTCATCTTACCATTAACAACAGATTTACCTCTTCTAATGATATTCCCCTTTATCTGTTCTGTAGGTAATGAATATCCATATTGGTTGAATTATGTTAGTTTTACTTTAAAATTACCAACATTTATAATTTACTGTTTATACCAGTAATAACAGCAAAAGCCAGTCACAGCTTCACATGGGTGAAAACAAACAATAATCTAAAGAAAATTTTTTTAAGAACTATTAACATAAATAATCTCTTAAGCCTTTCTCTTATGTAATGAAGGAAAAGGGGATGTAAATTTTGTTTCATGATTTCGAGAGTTTAATTCTTGTCACAGAGAAAAACGATTTGAAAACCAATAAAGTTTCTGATTGAGAATGTTTTTCTAGATTTTTAATAAAACCATGAGGAAGTAAAATGTTTTGATGAGTGTGAAGACGTTACTCGGAGAAGTGCTGTAAACATTGTAGACTTGAAATTGTTGACAATGTCACAATGTAACGATAAGGCTACCAGCGTATTCATAACTCAACGATATTTGCTATCTCTTAATCTCATTACTAAATATTATGTAACTGATACTCCAGTTTAATCTGTTTGAATTATTTTACTACTGAAATAAAATTTTATTAATAAATTTATTTATTTTGTAATGTTACTGATCTCTATGTTTGATGCATTATAATACAATTGTAAGTATAAGCTATCCATGTTTATATTTGTCGGATTTATTTACATTGACTTAGAAAATGTTTTGGTCAAGAAAACTCGGAATGAAGAAATTAAGGGTTGATTCAGAATATAATAAAAATGAAATGTTTTTTTAGAAAGATTGGCATGTACAGGCTAACACGCAATACTGAATTCAGTGAAAGGAAAGATACAAGAGCATGATGAAACTCAGAACAAACGTGGCATATAAAGAAAAAGAAAATGCTCACAACAAAGAACACATGGAGAATCTATGTTAACCAGAAGACTAGAGAACTATTGTGAAGCATAACGGTTGTCCCAAATTGTATATAAAACAGAAAAGAGAAAGAACACATGGGGAATCTATGTTAACTAGACGACTAGAGAGCCATTGTGAAGCATAACGGTTGTCCCAAATTGTATATAAAACAGAAAAGAGAAAGAACACATGGGGAATCTATGTTAGCCAGAAGACTAGAGAACTATTTTGAAGCATAACGGTTGTCCCAAATTGTATATAAAACAGAAAAGAGAAAGAACACATGGGGAATCTATGTTAGCCAGAAGACTAGAGAACTATTGTGAAGCATAACGGTTGTCCCAAATTGTATATAAAACAGAAAAGAGAAAGAACACATGGGGAATCTATGTTAACTAGACGACTAGAGAACTATTGTGAAGCATAACGGTTGTCCCAAATTGTATATAAAACAGAAAAGAGAAAGAACACATGGAGAATCTATGTTAGCCAGAAGACTAGAGAACTATTGTGAAGCATAACGGTTGTCCCAAATTGTATATAAAACAGAAAAGAGAAAGAACACATGGAGAATCTATGTTAGCCAGAAGACTAGAGAACTATTGTGAAGCATAACGGTTGTCCCAAATTGTATATAAAACAGAAAAGAGAAAGAACACATGGGGAATCTATGTTAGCCAGAAGACTAGAGAACTATTGTGAAGCATAACGGTTGTCCCAAATTGTATATAAAACAGAAAAGAGAAAGAACACATGGGGAATCTATGTTAACTAGACGACTAGAGAACTATTGTGAAGCATAACGGTTGTCCCAAATTGTATATAAAACAGAAAAGAGAAAGAACACATGGGGAATCTATGTTAACTAGACGACTAGAGAGCCATTGTGAAGCATAACGGTTGTCCCAAATTGTATACAAAACAGAAAAGAGAAATAACACTCTTTCGAAATTCCAAAACAATATTACAACAATTTAGTAAGAACGGAAACGCAGAGTAGTTATTTATAATACAATATATAAAAGAAAGAGCAGAAATTTGTGATACAATATGGTTAATAGAATATGGATCAAATGAATATTTTACAAAAAAAGTGGGCCCTATAGGGTAGATGTGCCTTTTTGTTTTGTAAATAATAAATATGAAATCATTTACCATAAAATAATGGCAATTGTTTACTTATAGTAAAGTTTAGTGTAGTCCACTCCAATATTTTATTGATGAGAGAATAAGAAACACAGAGACACTGAGGTCTCGTTAAGGCAATTACTATGCCTTGTGCATGTGACTCGACCTATTCTCTCTATAATTAATGGCTTTTGCCGTTCATTTTAATTGCAAACTTCCTCAAATTATAAGATGACTAATAATTTAAGCAAATTGGTACATGAAAATATTAATTATAAACTATTGTTAGAACCTAAAGGCTCTTTGCTTTCAATTTATTTTGATGTGTGGCTCATTTTTTATGTGGCACCCATTTTAGCTATGAGTGAGCTATATTACCGATTAATTCTCTACTAAAATGTGTCTTTGAAAATTTTATTAGAATATTTTTTTTAATAAAAAAATATTTATTGAGTACCTAAAAACTAAGTAAAAATACTTAGAGAATACATGTTCAAAAACTAACTTCGTAATGTCTGCTACGAATGATAGCGTGAACAAAATTGTGCACCTCTGATATAAAAGCCCATAATTATGAACATAAATTATACTTAGGATCTCAGTAATAATTGCAGACACACTTGTACCTCGTCATGTCTGTCCCACTCTAATTACCAACTAATATAATTAGCAATTTTTGCTTATTTAGACCAACTAAATACTTTATATATATATACTTTTTTGATGAAAATACGATCCAAAATGGACAAAAAGAAACATGGGTCTCCAACCATCTCTGTACCAGTGCGCTTGGTTTCCCTCTCCTATCTTTCCTGAAGACGGTTCAACTAAATATTAGAGACTGTAAGTGCATGCTTTTAATTTTTCTATGTTTCTTTATGTATATGGAACTATATATATACTTTTTCGATGAAAATACGATCCAAAATGGACAAAAAGAAACATGGGTCTCCAACCATCTCTGTACCAGTGCGCTTGGTTTCCCTCTCCTATATTTCCTGAAGACGGTTCAACTAAATATTAGACTGTAAGTGCATGCTTTTAATTTTTCTATGTTTCTTTATGTATATGGAACTATATATATACTTTTTCGATGAAAATACGATCCGAAATGGACAAATACAGTTCAATGTATATAAAGAAACATAGAGAAATTAAAAACACACACTTACGGTCTCTAATTTTCTCACTGTCTCCAACCGTCTCAGTACCAGTGGGCTTGGTTCCGTCTCTTATCTCTCCTGAAGACGGTTCAACCGAAAATTAAAGACTGTAAGTGTGTGTTTTTAATTTCTCTATTTTTCTTCATGTACATTGAACTGACTATGTAAAAAAAACATATATATATATATGTTTTGTTGAACGACCTTTGTACTGTGGCATGAATCAATTATACAAGGTCGTTCAACAAAACATGTATAAAAGAAGGATTGCTCCCCAAATCCAAATTTACAAATATATATATAATCACAAAAAGAACGAAAACAATTACTGAAATCAATATTATTTCGAACCACAGTTCATCGTCAGGAAGGGACTAGAACAGTGGTTCTCAACGTGGTCCACATGGACCCCCAGGGGTCCACAGGGGATTACTGGGGGTCCATGAGAAAAGTAGTATTCTGAAGGGCCATGACACGTGGTTAGGGCTCTATGTTAAGTTTAAATGAATTCATCAGCAAACAAAAAATAAACCAAAGCGTAGTAAGCTTTGGCCGTACAATATTCACCCATAACTAAAATATAAGGCCTAATATCCTCGTCAATTTGTTAAAATGTACCAATGTTTTAAAATTTTCTATTGTACTTCTCTTTATGGTACATTCAAAATTTATTCGGTTACAATTTATTTCAGGGTTCTTCATAAAATGTTAATGAAGAAATATTTTGTTATTGTTTTAAAAACATTTTTGTATTTTCGCATGCGTTGTAGATGTAATGAAATTATTTCATAATTAACGATATTCATTTACCTAAAAACAAATATTTTTTTATAAATTTGTATAATTATGTTTTTTAAGTATCCGGGGGGAGTGGGGGTCCACAAGCAAACAAAGGTTGAGAACCCCTGGACTAGAAGATGAAGAGCTACGCGATGAGTCAGCTCGACTCTGCACCGTTTATCTGGCGGTATCGTAGCACTTCCACTTCTTCAAGTAAGTGAAGTGGTTTATTACCAAACATAGTAATAAATCAGCAAAATGATTAAGATCCTTCAACCAGAAAAGTGATCTTCGTTAATCAGTTACCTAAATATAGTACTTAGTTTAGCAACAGTTTCTGACGAAGACCAATTTTTTATGGCTAAAGGATCTTAGTCATTTTTCTGATTTCTTACTGTGGTTTGGACATATACATATATATATATATATATATATATACAATTAAAAGAAACGGTCCAGCGGACTTTTTTAAATAAAATAAGTTCAAAACGAAGGAAACACACAGAAAGACACTGACATAACTCAAATCGATATTTCGACCATCGTCGTCATCAGGAGGTGTGAAGAGCGAAGAGTCCCGCAGGAAGGCAGGGCGGTGACTCCTGCGGGCTCCTGCGCCTTCCTGCGGGGCTCTTTGCTTTTAACACCTCCTGATGACGACGATGGTTGAAATATCGATGTGAGTTATGTCTGTGTCTTTCTGTGTGTTTCTTTCATTTTGAATTTATTATATATACATATATAAAGATTTCACATAAACACGTGAAATAACAATCAATGATCAAACCACAATAAGAAATGGGAAAACAAGACTAAGATCTTTATTTTATGTTTATTTAAAACTGAGTTGGGTTTTTGGCTCTGACGAAGACGGCTTGTTACGGTTGAAAGATCTTAGTCTTGTTTTCCCATTTCTTATTGTGGTTTGATCATATATATAATATATATATATATATATATATATGCAATAAAGAAACAATTCAAACTGGACAGATAAATAACTGAAAAAAAAAACAACACGCAAACGCTAATGTTATATTTATATATAAAGATTTCACAAAAACACGTGAAATAACAATCAATTTCCCATTTCTTATTGTGGTTTGATCACTGATATATATATATATATATATATATATATATATATATATATAATAAATATAAAAAACGAAGGAAACACACAGAAAGACACAGACATAACTCACATCGATATTTCGACAATCGTCGTCATCAGGAGGTGCGAAGAGCGAAGAGTCCCGCAGGAAGACAGGGCGGTACTGAACTCGGAAACCGCAGCCAGTACCCCACCACTTACCACCAAGCGGGGGAAGGGAGGGAAGGGAGCCAAATTAAGACGTAAAAGGAACGAGTAAAAATTATAACTATAAAAAATTATAAAAAGTAGATAAATCAAATTAAAATTAATAAAAATAATAAATAAAATTAAAATAAAAAATAATAAATAAATAAATAATAAATAAATAAATAAAAAATAATAAATAAATAAATAAAAAAATAATAAATAAATAAATAAATCATAAATAAATTATCGGTTGAGGTTGAGTCCGGGGGAAGAGCGAGCATCAAGTAAGCATATGTATGCCTCCTCTGAAGCTCTTAGGGTAACTTTATTGTTGGATTCGGGGATCTGTTTCAGGATCTGAACCCTGAAACAGTCATTGAAACTGAGTCCATGCGAGTTCGCATGGATGGCTACAGGATAGTTACTGCGTTGACCGACTGAAGCCCTATGACCATTCATACGAAGGCTCAACTTATTAGAAGTTAAGCCAACGTAAAAGGAGTCACACTGAGTGCAATCCAGTCGGTAAACACAGTTGCTCGAGGTACAGGAGGAATTGACCTGAACCGGGTAGGAACTATGGTGGAGAGGGGAATCGAAGGAAGGATTAGGATTTACAATCAGGCAAGTTTGACAGCCACGGCGTCCACATTGTTTCATTCCAGGAACAGGATTGGAAGGCTGAGGGGAAATATGAGAGAAAATGCTTTTTAGATTGGCAGGTTTACGGTAGGAAATAGAAGGGGGGTGATTAAAGATGGAAGAAGTAGAAGTAGAAGTAGACAGAATCGGAAAAGACTCCTTAATAACAGCACGAAGCTTATAAGCGCCAGGGAAGTAGGTTGTCAGGAAGAAGGAAGTGTTACTTCTATCCCTCTTGGGTCTGGGTTGGTGGGAGATGTCAGCCGGTAAAACACGACTATCAATGAAGGAGCGAGGATAGCCTCGTTCAGAAAATTTGTCCTTTAAGAGGTTAAGGTGATGTCTGCGGTCTTGGAGATTATTGCAGATATTGTGAATACGGAGGGACAAGGATCGAGGTATAGACTTTTTAACATGGGATGGATGGCAACTATTGTAATGGAGGTACTGTTGGGAGTTGGTGGGTTTTATATGTACGGAAGTCAAGAAGTGTCCATTGTCTAAAGTAACGTCAACGTCAAGAAAGGTGATAAGTCTGTCGGAGATGTCGTAAGTGAAAGTGATGGAGGGGCAGAAATTTTGAAAGGAGTGTAGGAAAAGTTCTAAGTTATGTTTGCCATGGGGCCAAATGAAGAAAATATCATCAATAAAACGGAGATAAAGGAGTGGAAGAAGTTGACAGGTGGCCAGGAAATCCTGCTCTAATTTGGCCATGAAAAGATTAGCGTAAGAAGGGGCCATAATCGTACCCATAGCTGTGCCTCTGGTTTGAAGGTAATAACGACCCTCAAACTGAAAGACATTATGCTGTAGCACGAAATCAGCCAAAGAGACTAGAAAGGATGTGGAAGGATTAAGGGGTGCTGTTCTGCCATCAAGAAAGTATCGCAGAGCGTCCAGACCTTCAGAATGAATGATTGAAGTATAGAGAGAAGTGACGTCCATGGCAACCATGAGAAGAGGATGATCAAGGGTAGAGGGAAGAGAAAGATTTTTAAGAATTTGGAGAAAATGGAAAGTGTCTTTGCAGAAAGAAGGTTGGTTCCGAACTAGAGGCTGTAGGAAGTGATCAATGAAGGCGGAAAGTCTTTCTGTAAGGCAGCCATAACTGGAAACGATAGGTCTACCGGCGGGAGGGGAGTCAGGCATGTTGAAGGGCTTGTGGACTTTAGGGAGCAGGTAGAAAACAGGACATCGGGGATTTGAGGGAATGAGGGTGTCAATATCCTGGGGAGAAAGGCCCTCACACACATATATGTGTGTGAGGGCCCTCATATATATATATATATATATATATAACAGATTTAATAATATATCGACCTTTTGATAGAATGGGTGTGTTATCTAATTGGGATTCGGTCAACAAATATTCTTACATAAACCCAAAATATATATATATGATTATACCAGAAATGCTATGAAATGTTTTCAGAGAGACTCGGAAATTTTATTGGTTATAATCGTGTATGTGTTGAGGTCTATTAATGTGTTCTACTTTACAACTTTATACAAGATTTTTTTTATTATCAATAAGAGTTAGTAACAAAAATCTGGTATTTAAAAGAACTTTATTTTTCAATAAGACTTCATTGTATTGACTGGCATTGTATCTGACCAATCTAACCGTGTGACTCATTCTTAACTAAATGAATGCAAATTAAGATACCACTCCCTCCTTTCTGTTCATATAATAGCTCTGAAGACAATAGGCAACAGTGTGGGTTTTGTTACCAAACCAAATACGATACCAGACAACTGCATTCTTGTAATCATATCTCAAAGATAAATAATCTTTTATAAGTCTGAAATGACTAACATTGTAATATTGATTCAAGCACTTTATCTCATGACTTTCATTAGTAAGACTGATGTATACACTTCTCTGGCCTCTTCAAAGTTTGTATTTACTGATTTAACCTTCGTTTTAACTTATACTTTTACCTTATTTTTTGGGATAAACTTGTTAACAATTCTTTAGATGGTAATTGTTTATAAGTATTATTATTATTATTTTTTTTTTTTGAGAGCTATTCAACTTTTCGTTTATAATATGGGAGGGTTACATCACGTAGAGAGAGAGAGAGAGAGAGAGAGAGAGAGAGAGAGAGAGAGAGAGAGAGAGAGAGAGAGGAGGAGAGAGTGAGATCTCATAACAGCTGACAAACTGTTATATATTTTAGCCACAATCACAGTGAAACAATAAAAAAAATACTTTATACTTAAGCTTTGTTAAAGAATAGTAGAATCTATATAAACAATATAGGCAGGATTAGATATTGTTAGAAATTATATGTAAAAACAACAGGGCACTGGCAAATAAAAGCTAGTTATTTTACAAGTTTAATCACTTTAAAAACTGGCAACACTGTTGGAACAAACCGGAAGAGTTGAGGGGAAATGTAATCACGAGGGTCGTGTGCATGCCTCTAAAGTACTGTAACAAACAAGCCAACACCACTTCCTGCGAGCTACTCAAAACATGAAATGATCTGGATTAGTGATTCCCAACCATTTTCTTCACCATGGCTCACTCGTAATAACTTAAAAACTTGCTGGCACTCTAACAATTAGATAATTTAAAAAACACACTTAATTAACTGTTATACCTAATTGTCAAAAAATATATGAATAATCTGAGTGGGGATGTGAAATTTGAAAATCACATTATTCATGATTTCAATAATTGTTCAGATTTAAAGAGTATAGTATAAAAGAAATGTGAAATGGTATATGTACACGATTTTACGTGTACATATATTTTGTAAAATAGCAGACTTTAATAATTTTTAATAGAATATAAAGTAAAATAGCATTGCAAAGTAAATAAATTGTTTGTTTAATGATAAATTACAAACTACATTTAATGCGAAATTTAAGTTCGGTGTTTTTTGACAACTTCATTTATATTTGGGCGTAAAAACGATAATGCTGCACTCATTTCATGATCTAGATTTAAAAGTGTGGATCTTTTTTTTCCTTTTTTTTTGTTCATAAGTGCATCGTTTAGGACATTAGCACTGTCTGGTTTTGTTCGTTTCTCTAGTTCCTCATATTTTGTTGTATACCTTTACTTCCTTTAAGAATGATGTATGTCACTTCACTGGAATATTTATTATCAGGGGCTAGTGCTATTATCAATTTTGATAGTATGCCCGCAG
The DNA here is from genome assembly GCA_026182355.1 of Hermatobates lingyangjiaoensis. Taxonomy (NCBI): domain Eukaryota; kingdom Metazoa; phylum Arthropoda; class Insecta; order Hemiptera; family Hermatobatidae; genus Hermatobates; species Hermatobates lingyangjiaoensis. The sequence continues at coordinate 68,833 of JAPFBL010000097.1, read as the reverse complement.
ACATCCTTTCTTCCTCTAATTGTGGGCATTCTTCAATTAAATGGGTCACCATCAACACATCTTTACATTTTGGACATGAGGGTCTTTGTTCTTTGGATAATTGAATCTATGATTAATACAGAATTAATTGATTCTTCTGAATGATTTGAAATTAAATCTCGGGTATTACACACCAAAATTAGTTCTCTCTCTTCTTTAAGTTAATTCATACATCGACATGTCACTTATAACAAATAGATTTCAAACCCAATCAAAATTTTTTTATTTCTAAAATCGGAAATTATTGAAGAATTCATTGCTTCAGTATTGTCAAATGATCAACAAAAATAAAATAAATTATTTTATAACAATTATTGAAACTGATCCAAGCTTTTCTAATGCATTCTTCAAAACTCACGTACACTATTTTACTGTATGCATCCGTAAAATTTGGTGGCACACTTCAAGAATCACTCAGCACAGTGGTTAAGTATCACTGCTCTAGAGTAACATACTAGAACAGATTATCATACTTATTGTGTAATTAGTACAATTATAAGTAATTAATTACTTATCCTACAGTAAGCAATGCCAATAATGAAATGAATCACTTAAGAAGTTGAGATTCAAAGTTTATGAATTCTTCGAGAAATATTAAAGGATAAAGAAATATTAAAAAACTTGTAGTTACTCCAGTTTTTTGCCATTTTTGATTTCCTATTTCATAGTGTGCTGACAACTTATCATAACCACTTCTACAAGGCATGTAAGTCAAATTCTCCTCTTTGCAAATCGGATTGGATCATTCAAAAATTTTTACTAGTTGAAAACATCAAATTATATATTTTACTGAAAAAACATTAAACAAAAAATTAATAATAAAAAGAGATGAAATATTTAATTTAAGAAGATGTAATATTATATATGTATTTACATGTAATTACTAATTCATTAAAACATACGAATAATATGAGTGGGAATGTGAAATTTGAAAATAACGTCATTCATGATTTCAATAATTGTTTAGATTTAAAGCGTATATTATAAAAAAAAACATATAAAAAGCTATATGTACACGATTTTTATGTATCATTTTTTTAATAGATTATTATATAACTACACTTTTTCAAACAAAAAAACTTCATTACAAGTACTATTCACTTTGAATTTCTCGGTTCTGAAAATTAAGTTTATATTCAAATGCAATTCATTTTTCAAACAATTGTAAATGGGCAAATTTGCTTTGATAATTGCATTTTTGCCTTAAAAAAAGCGAAAATTTAATTTGGAAAAGGGTGAATATGACTCGCAATTTGTAAATGGCTTTATAAACAGGTGCAATTTATTTGGGAAAGAGTGAATTTGACTTTAATCCTACTCATCTAACTAGATCGGTGTTTCTCAAACTTTTTTTTTATTTCTGGGTATACCTATGAAATAACCAAAGCTTTGGGGAACATCACTGACTTTAATATAGAAAATTTAGTTGAAATTTGAAAATAGGAAAATGATAGGAAATTATATGAAAAGTTTTTTAAGAGAGGGGGGAGAGGGAGGGAGATATCAGTAACAAATGATTTTAATCCCCAAGGAAAAGAAGAAAAGAGAAAGTATTGTTCATATCTGCTTAAAAAATCAAGAAATTTACCTTCTAGTTCAAAATATAAAGTAGTAGAGACTTGACTCAGATTTGAAAACTTTTGGTGTTTCCAAAATACATGAAAATGATTCAAATTTGTAAAATATCAATTTCTTATATAAATTTATTCTTTCGTCATCTTGGGGCGCACCTGGTTATCTTCTAGGGTGCACCAATGTGCCCAGGCGCACCGTTTGAGAAGCACTGAACTAGAATACGATCATATACCGCATAGTATATACCGCAGTGTATTTGCTCAATCATGTTTACTTTTCAGCACCCTACCACAATAATCAAAAACAGTTTTTACATTGGACATGTTACGAAAACATGCAAGAATAACCTGCGACCTCTCGCAATGATTATTTCATTAATGCTATTACTATTATAAATAATTTATAGAAATATATCTTCAACAGTAGTTTAAGCGAAATAATTTGCATATTTGGGAAAGGTTTTATTGTGAAAAGTGCTCTGTGAGAACAGCTCTAGGGTTTTTAATACATCTGAAGAAAATGTTAATTAAACTAGGCCATCTGATATTGTGTATATGGGTGTGTTTAATAAACTTATCTCTGCATGCACCACAAACATATTATATGCACTTGCATTTCAAATTACATTCTTATTGGTGTTTAGTTTTCAGTGATGTAGTTCTAACAGTGGTCGATTATAATACGGTAAACATATAAATATAAATTTATTTCCCGTATAATTTCTAAATACCTAATATGACATTAATAATTCAATAAGAAAAATTATTTAACTATTAAAAGTGATGATAATAATAATAATAACAATTTATATATTGTGGTCACTGATTTAGGTTCTCTTGAGGCCACATAAATTATTTAGTCATAATCTCCACAATTATGACAGACGGGCCTCTGTTAAACATACTGAACTTTAATAGATATGCAAAAGTTACGTACCACAGATTCATTGCTCGTACTGATACAGATATACCTTGTCCCTTCCGTGTTCTGAGAGCTATTTTCTAGGAGGTCAATCTAATAGAGAATCTGATTCTATTAACTATTATTGGACAGAAGGCTTTTGTCAGACTTCCTTTTCTTTACTGTGACCATTTTATCACATATTTTTTAACAGATTTACTCTGTTTGATTGTTCAAACATTTTTTTTGCTAGTAACAAGAATTGCACCACTTAAAAAGCAACAAAATCACACCATACTTTATTGTACACTTTGTTGCCATCTATATATACTGACAGTGAATGTATTGGGTGTTCTTCTATTTGCATCTAAGATGTTTTTTCATAAATCATACTTAATTTTACTGAACATTCCAGCTTTAAACTCTTTAAAAGAACCATGAATTCTTCAACGTATTTTTTATACCTCTCAAGTTTAATTTCTATTGGTAAAACAATTTCTGTTTTTCCTACTGATTCATAAGAAATGATTATGAATTCCTTGATCATCCTGAGTAGAAATAGCCTTTGTATTAATTTAACTTCGGTCATGCTGCACTTTCTTCCAAGGATTTTATACCAAACAGGTAAACCTTATCTTTTCAAGGTAATAGAGGTTCCGTCATAAAGGATCCCTAACGCTTCGCTGGATATCCCCCAACAAACCTTGACAAAAAGTTGATTAATTAATTTAATTTAATCAAGCTTAGTTAATTGATTCAATAAATGTACACTTTTTTTGGATATCCAGCATATTCATTCAGTAACAATTGGAATATTTTATTCAAAGGTCATCTTGAATCCAATACCACTTACAATGCCATCAAGTCATCAACTACCTTCACATTTTTACAATGTACAAAAATACATACTTAATTTTATCACCTTATTCTGATCATGAAGACCTCAGACCTCTGAAAGTTAAAGAGGTCAACTTCATTTGTAATCGACTTCGGTTCCATTCAGGGGTTGCCTAAGATTTTGACCTCAACCTTGATATTACTTTTCACAGCAATTAACAACAGGTCAACTACAAATAAAACAACTCCTTTCTCTGAGAAAGAAGTCATACTAGAACTGAGGACAGCAGTTCTAGAGATTCTTAATGCATTTGTCTTACAGTAGCCCAACTGTTTTTCATTTACCGTTATCAAGAAAACAACATACCATTCATTCAATGCATTTTTAACCAAGTCGTTTATTTTTTTATCGACATTACTGCGTTTTTTTTTGTAAAAATAATAAGTTTCTAACTGAAATAAAAATATTTTTTAGAAACAATTCCGAATAAAAAAAATGTTATTTCATGCGTTTATAATGAAGATAAATATTGTAAACACAAAACGACACTCCCTTTGTGGAAACATAATAAACTCATAAACTGAAACGGTACTTTTATATATATATACCTCATTAAATATCTTGCCAACATTAAGTTTAGTATGTTTCCTACATACCTTTTCAAGATTTCGAATGCTACTTTTCCATCTTTTTGGTATCATATAAATTAATATATTATATGATTAATACATTATATTATTAATATATATTATATATATATATATATGGATGAGTTTTACAATAGTTAACTGAAATTCCATTGTAGAAAAGCTGTATCATAGAACAGTTTATACTCGTAGACTTGGTAGTTCTTTTTCTAATATTTGACAATACAGAGAATTTTCATAAAGTATTGGAAGCAATTTATATGTTATGACGAAAATGTCAAGAACTTTTATTTTATTTGTCGATTGTAAAAGGCAATATAGTTATAAAAACACAAAACTAACATAGGATGATCCATACATGTTTTAATTGTATAGTTTCAGTATATAATCTTTACAGCTAAGCCGAACCATTAATCTTAAAGAGCTTATTCAGATTAAAGAGACTTCTGAGAGATTAGAGATTTCCCTAAGAGATTTTTCCGAAAATGTTCAAATTTTAAGTTGGGTTACTTGATATAAAAAAAAACATAAAATCTTTGAAACTATTAATAAAAATATGATCTGAATGTATCAGTTAACTGACAATTACATGATAATCATCTACTCAGCGTAGAGTTTAATGTCGACAGTTTTAATTTTAGATTATTTGATTACTATAGATGTTATGATGACCACGATTTCCAAAATAAACATGTCTTTTTAGTTAGCAAAAGACAGCTTAAAAGTTCATACAGTTCGGTTCTAAGCTGAATTTTAAATCGATTCAGGGACTATATTTTAAGAGAGACATACATAAGTCTAGTGTAAAAGTTTCTCGCTATGTCTTATGGTGGCTGAGATTACTTGTGACAAACGTTTTTCCTTTAAACGTCCATAACTTCACTTCTACGTTGAATTTCTTATCAATTCACAGCCTATATTTTAAGTTAGACGTACACAAAATATACTGTCAAAGTTTCAGCTTGTTAGGTCTTATGGTGACTGAGTTTACTTGTGCCAAAATTTTGCGGACAAACCAACAAACCGACAGAAATTTTTCTAAGGGTGGATTCGTTTTCTCTAATGTATGAAACGTAAAGAAAACTTGAAATGAGTCAGTTCTAAGCAATGTACAGACAAAACCTTTTTTTTTATTTATACAGATATATAGGTTTAATTTTAGTAAAGTTGATTTCTGAACACTCCAGTTTATTCTAAAAGTATTTGTTTAGAAATAGTATAAGTTTTGAAAGTTTTGTTTGTATGTCGCAGGTGTGGTGGAATGGATTGAAAATCAGCAAAGCAAGGTGGAGAGGATGCTAAAATTTTGGGTCCTTGGTATCTCTAGTGTACATTTAAAGAAACCAGAGGATATCCAGGTAATGTAATATGACATGGACAAAAAAATTCTTAAAGAAATATATTATAAATACACAAATTAATAAAGCCATGAATGAAATATTGTGTCCTCCTTCGGCAATTGGAATAGGTAAGTGTTTAACTTAAGTACGTGAAAGTCGTCTTATTTCTCACCGAATAACCAATAACCTGTCAACATCTCGGTATCTCGGTACATACTTATGTTAATTATACAAAATAACTGTACAGATACACTATTAAAACCGTTACAAGATCGTTCAATTATAACTTATAGATTCCTTTTACGAAAGTTTCGTTATTAAAACTGAAATAAAGAAAATTTATACTATTTAAAGCTACTTGAAATTATATCTGCAAGTTTTGGCTCTGTAAGTTTATATTTTATAGTACGTATAATTTCTTTTGTATAGCAAAGGCAGAAAAAGCCAGGAGGCTGGCAGAATTGTTGCTATGTTCTCGTAAGAGCTGAAACAGCAAACTCTGCACTAAAATTACACTTTTTAGGAAGTTCATTGGAAAAAAGCTATTTTCTAATTTGATAGAAATTTTTCCTCATGAACTTGATTAAAAAAGTTCCACTAGCTTTTTAATTGACATTTTGTTATCCGGAAAAAAAAGGAAAAGCCTTTAGGCATCCTATATGACCTATTATTTATTTCATGACTATTAAAGAATATAATTGAATGGAAATGTAACGATAATGAATTACGTGATAATTTAATTCAATTCAGCGAAATTTATAAGTTTAAATTGATAATTATAAGTAATGGTTATTATTAATTAATTATTATTATAATCAGTAATACCGATCAAGATTATAAGGAAAAATTTATTCTTCTTGAGGAATTCAATTTAATACAATTACTGTAAACATTTAAATTATAACAGTTGAGCGTTTCCAATTCTTGTTTATTTTTTTAATATGTATGTATTTGATCTAAAATGTAGTTTCTTAATAGTGGTATTTGAAGGGCTAAACATTTAATGAAAGTCCTAAAACGAAAATTTTTTTATGAGAATTGTATTTATTTTTTAGAAGTATGTTGTTTGTGCGTGCTTTCTTGGCAGGATGTGGAGCATTGTGGGTAATTCATCATCTAATGTACGCAATGAGTGTGTATTAAGAGCCGTCTACCCTCCTGCTCTAGCTTGGAGTCATTCAATGTTTGCACTAACTAGATCAGGGTTTCTTAAACTGTGGGTCACGACCCCCCGGGGGTTCGCGAGACTACTGAAAGGGGGTCGCAAAGATCTGATACTTTTCAATCATTATAAATAACATTTTAAAATTAGTATACACACTACGTACAAATATAAATACAAATAAAAATCATACAAAATACTATTGTAGTTTCCAATTATATATATGTGAAATGAATGGGTACGTATTCTTTAATCCTTATTTTATTTACATTGTAAAATAGTGCGATATTACATCTACATCTACGGTTAATATATATTTCATTATATGGAGGAGGAGGTCGTTTAAAATTTCCTAAGCTTGAAGGGGGTTGCTACATAAAAAAGTTTAAGAAGCCCTGAACTAGATGACCCTTGACCCCTTGTATCGCTCAGTGTTAAATCATACTAAATCATAGCGACAATTATTAAAATACATTCACTTGTGATTGTGATTGACAATTCATATACGGTCCAACCTTTTGAGACAGTATTCTTAACTCGATTTAAGGTATATACAAAAGTATATTTAGCAAAACAAAAATAATTTAAAAGTAAAAAAATAATGTATTTCATTATAAATAAATAAAACATCAATCCAAGTTATATACACAACCACGCATATTTACAACTAACAATACTTGTAAATTGAAATGTTTCCATTTATTTTACTCAACATAATAATTTTGAGCATTAATGAAAGGAATGTGTCTTTATAATATTAGCTTTAAACAATCATATTTAAGCTGACATTTGCGTTCAAGTTTGCATTCCTAAAATTATTCATTTTAAACATCTAATATAATAGTTTATTATATATACTTTCTGTATATCATACATGTGTTAAATGTGTATTCCAAATACGCATTTTAAATCAAAACGTTGGCTTTCACAGTTTGATTTGACGCTGGAATACTGACCAATTCCTGATAAATAAAATTTGTTTTATATATATTTATAACAAGAATTAAAAGCAAATACTGAAATAAAAAAAACCATCGTCTAAACAACAATAATATTTCCAAAAATGGGAGTAAAAAATCTTTTGTAAAAAATAACTGGTTAGGTTTATTCTACAACGGAAATAAATTTTACATCTAGAGTCATTAATTTTAACTGACTTATGTTGAGAAAATTTACTTTTCATTTTTCTTTCGTTCCCATGGCGTTTTTTGTAAAGTCATATATTATCCACTGTTTTCTTTAACTTGTATTTAATGATCCATCATAAACTGAAATTAACAGTTATTCCAAGTTTCAACGTGGATGCAAACATCCAAACAAGAACGTTAGAGTTTTATAAGTATATAGATAGGAAATGCCTACAAAATGAATAACCTAATATGATATATCAGATGTTAAAAACTGTAAACAGTATTGTTCTGAGGTTTCATGGAGTTTGATTTCTCGGAATTTATTGTAACTAATACGGATTGTCTATAGAGTTATCAAATCAAGTAAACTGAACCGGTAATGTAATACCTGCAGCAAACCCTGCGCTTATACTACAGCGATCATCAAACCAAACCAGTACATTGACTGTTTTCAATTATTTGTTCTTTAACCGGCTGATTAGAACGTGCCAGGAAACGTAACCATCATGGGATTTACATTACTACAAAGATGGGATGTAAAGTAAGATCCGGATTCATAATCCAATATGTTTAACAACTACATTATCCACATTATTTCATTTTCCTGCCAGCACAGTGAATATTTGTATAGAAGAAAGTCAAAATAGTCCTCAGGTTAGGAAATTTAAGATAAGAAATAGGTAGGGGTTTACTAAAGATGAGAACAGGAAGATGAGGAAGAAGAAAGTATGGGGAAGAATTTCTGAATAACAGTGTCTAGTCCATGGCAACTGGAAAAAAAAAGTCGTTGTAAAAAAGGGAGTATCACCGAGAACTCTCTTGATAGAACGACCAGATCGGTTAAGTACATCTGCTGCCACAATACATCTCTTCTTTAGGTTAGAGGGATACTTTAGTCATATCAATTTGTCTTTCAAAAGTTTAAGATGATGATTACGAACTTCGTAATATATAGATATATAAAACAGTTCAAAATTGAAGATAGGTAGCACAGAAAGTAAAAGAAACACACTTACAGATTCAAATTTTTGGGTAATCCGTCTTCACGAGAAAAGAGAAAGAGAGACTCAAGCACGTAGTAGACGCAATGGCTAGTCATATATATATATATGATGTAATTTTTTTGAGGGTTGAGGTCCAATGATTTTAAACTAGTCCTTTTGCCGACGTTTAGACATATATTTATGTCATTTTCAGGGCTTGGAAATCTGTTTATGTTGCAGCATACCTATTTACTACTGTTTTGCCGTCGAAATGTCGGCAAAAGGACTAGTTTAAAATCATTGGACCTCAACCCTCAAAAAAATTACATCATATAAATATTGGGTCAAGAAAACAAATCATGATATATATATATATATATATATATACTTTGAAAACTTTGAGAAACACGAATGAAAAACAAATACCAGGACTCAGATTCAAATTTTGACTGTATTAACGGTCGTCCTCAGGAAAGGAAATTGAGTGGCGAGAAGGCGAAAGCCAACTGGACAGCTTCACAGAATATGTACAGGTTGGCCACAACGAAAACGAAAAAAGTAGCAGATATAGTAGGAGAAGAAGAATAATAATGGGGAAAAATTAAGAATAAAAAAGGAATTTTTATAAATATAAAATTCAATTGGATAGAAAATTACTAAATTAATTAAATAATAAATTAAAAAATTAAATTTAAGAAACAAACTCCTCTGAAAACTACCTCCTAGGAGCCATATATGGGCTTCTTAAGTTCAATAGCTTTGTAGTTTGTATTTAGATGTTAATTAGATTGTTGTAGAATATACATTGATAATGGTTATTGAATAACCGAAACCGGTCTGTTTTTATTTTTAGTGTAGTGTAGTTATCAGTAAAAATAAATATTGATGGACTATAAAATAATCTTTTGGAGAGCTTGTTTATGCTCTTCCCTGTCAATGGAAGTCTTTAATAAGAAGATTGGAAAAAGTATCGAGGAAATACGAGAGGATAAAGCTAGGCAAGCAATTTAATGAAATATATATATATATATGTATATAAAGATTTCACATAAACACGTGAAATAATAATCAATGATCAAACCACAATAAGAAATGGGAAAACAAGACTAAGATCTTTCAACCGTAACAAGCGGTCTTCGTCAGAGTCAAAAACTCAACTCTGACGAAGACCGCTTGTTACGGTTGAATGATCTTAGTCTTGTTTTCCCATTTCTTATTGTGGTTTGATCATTGATATATATATATATATATATATATATATACACTTTTTATCGTTGGAAATACGATCCAAAACGGACAAATATAGTTCAATATAAACAAAGAAACATAGAGAAATCAGAAGAACACACTTACAGTCTCTAATTTTCGGTTTGAACCGTCCTCAGGAGAGATAAGAGAGGGAAACCAAGCGCACTGGATCAGAGACGGTTGGAGACCAACAGTGTTGCCGCATGCGCGCCCGTTCACAGAAAATAAGGTAGACAGGAATCAATTTATAATTAATTTATAATTTATAAAATAAAATAATGGAATATGAAAACAATAAATATATAAAAAAGAAAAAATTGAAAAAATAAGGGAAATTGATACAGAGAAATTGATACATAAACAAAAGTGCTGACTAAGCATGATTATGTATCAATTTCTCTGTATCAATTTCCCTTATTTTTTTCAATTTTTTCTTTTTTATATATTTATTGTTTTCATATTCCATTATTTATTTATAAATTATAAATTAATTATAAATTGATTCCTGTCTACCTTATTTTCTGTGAACGGGCGCGCATGCGGCAACACTGTTGGTCTCCAACCGTCTCTGATCCAGTGCGCTTGGTTTCCCTCTCTTATCTCTCCTGAGGACGGATCAAACCGAAAATTAGAGACTGTAAGTGTGTTCTTCTGATTTCTCTATGTTTCTTTGTTTATATTGAACTATATATATATATATATATATATATATATATATATATATATATATATTCACTGATAAAACGAAATACGATCCAAACTGGACACAATACGAGTTCGAGATTAACAAAGAGCAACACACAAAGTAGGGAAACACACTTACAGACTCAAATTTTCGGGTAATCCGTCTTCAGGAGAAAAGAGAATGGGAGACCAAGCACGTTGTAGGCGCAACGGCAAGTAACCCACAACGAGCCTACAACGTGCTTGGTCTCCCATTCTCTTTTCTCCTGAAGACGGATTACCCGAAAATTTGAGTCTGTAAGTGTGTTTCCCTACTTTGTGTGTTGCTCTTTGTTAATCTCGAACTCGTTATATCTATATATAATATATATATATAATATAATATATATATTCATCATGATTTGTTTTCTTTACCCAATATTTATATGATGTAATTTTTTTTTCGACGTTTGAGGTCCAATGATTAAAACTAGTCCCTTTGCCGACGTTTCGACATATATTTATGTCATCTTCAGGGCTTGGAAATCTGTTTATGTTGCAGCATTCTTATTTAATACTGTTTCATGATGGTTACTATTTGTTTTAGAAAACAAATAGTTTTCAAACCTCAAAAAAAAATTACTTCATATATATATATAAATGATAACACGGTTCTCTTAAATCATAGGCATCACCACAATATCAATATAAATGAAATAGTGAAATAGGATTTCATGATTCCTTCTTATAAAACAAATTTAAAGGCAGCTCGTTTAAATTATTAAAAATTTAATAATTTTTATATTTCACCCCTTATTTTATATTATTGTACATTAACTCATACATTAAGACAGGTTTACCAACCATGAGTATTATTTTATTTGTTACAGGTTCTGTTGTCTAGTTCATCTCACATTAAAAAGGGAGTAGAGTATGACTTGGTTAGACCTTGGCTGAAAGATGGTCTGCTCACCAGCTATGGTACCTCTTTTAGAATACACTAAATATACTCTAGATAAGCTTAAGTTTTTCAAATTCTATTTACACTTTTTAAATAATCTATTCCAGATCGTTATATAAATGTTAGATGAGGATTGAATAGATTGCCCATAGCGCTAATGTCTCCAAAGAGTTACGCTGAGAAAAAAAAAACAGAAGGGCTAATCATCTGGGTCAGTTCAAAAAAAACTATGGTTAACAAAATAGCAAACTTCCTATGTCTTAAAGTGTTCACTTCTTGAATATTGAAGTAGCTTTTGATTACATTCTTTAGAATCCAATGAAACAGAAATAATATATAGAAGTTTTAACTATATAATGGATTACAACAATCTCACACAAGAATAATTAGTGTATGTATAAGCACAACCACAAATGAATTTATAACCACATAAGGATGGCATTCGCAGTTGTAGATGACCTACTGGATATTCTAAGTAATGAAGGATACCATATATATACAAGGCTATGCGGATATCCTCGTGATTTTCACAAAAAACACTCTTTGCATGAGAGACTAAGGCATAAAACATTTTTTGTTTGATTATTTTTTCATTTTATTTTATTATAATTTATTTTATTTTTATATTTTTTATTTGTGCCTTAGTCTCTCATGCAATTAAAAATCAACGTACGTTTCAATTCGAAAATCCATCCATTTTAGATTATGAAACTTCACACAATAAAATATTGATAAAATAAATAATACATATAAAAAATACTAATAATATATGTAATAAAAAAACCGACAGTGATAAGTAGGATTAATAGTTCAATTATAAGATCCAATATTATCTTAGTTTATATCGCCTTGGAATTATTAATTGTAACATAAAAAACAGTGTTTTCAACAAATGTCGCAGGGTAGCAGCACATGTAATGACAGATAACGGTTTTATTGGTTCGGTGTTAGAAGCTAGTCTATAGTAAGTAAGATTTTTAAATTTTTATGATGAATGTGATGTAGATATGACAAATGTCCATTATTTTTGTTGGTTTCTGGCCCTGAGGATGTATTAAAACAAAGTCAAAAGGTTGTCAAAAAGGTGATTTCAAATAATTAACATTGACCAAAGTCCGGGAAGAAGAAAAAGTATTAATAATAATTGTGGTCAAGAAAACAATACCTTTATGTATATAATATACATAATAAACACATGTTTTTTACCTCGTCAGTTTATGTTACATGAGATAGTACACCTGAAATAACGGTATATATTTGAATACGACACCATTTAAACATATTTTATACCTCGATAGTGTATATTACATGAGACAGTACACCTGGAAAGAGAATATATATTTTTGTAATAAGACACATATATAAAGCTAAACACATAGAGATTTCTGCATTCGTACATTCTGTGGAACAAAAGCTTATGTTATTCATTTCAACACTCGTGCTACAATCCTTTGTTGACGGCATCTTTATCCTAAACTAAGTGATGTTTGGATAAAGCATGAAAAACATATTATAGTATACAAATAGCGCATTGCGATAAAAATGTCAAATTGTATTAATGTAATAGCAAAAAATCACTCACCTATGTACAGGTATTCCTTCGTCTGTACCTGCAACAATGCACACATATCAATAATAACATAATTATAATTTAAAATATATGTAATATACTAATGTCAACCTAAAGTTCGAAATGAATATAGTTTTTTCAAATGAATAAGCTAACTATACTGGAATGTCCACAAAGTAAAAAGAATTTCGTTTCTCCTACCCCGGATTTTCAAAATAATAATTCTAATATTAAGTCTACTAACATGGGTGACTCATGGATAAAAAAAAGTAGTTAGATTATATTTATTCTATTTAGAATTTTAAAGCAATCGTCATAAAAGTATTAATAACATTATTATTGGTAATAGCCGCGATTGTAATTTGACACTTGTCCTCCATGCCGACAATATAAGAGTGTTCTGTGAAAAACTAAATCATTTAATTTGTTAATTGCTATTATAATCTTAGTTCGTTATATATTATATATATATATATATATATATATATATATATCTAATTGATAAATTAAAATTTTGAGGATATTGGCCAAGTCATCAAAACTCAGATTGAACAACAGACTGTTCAATAAAGAATAGTAATATATATATATATAAACTATATTCACACAAAAAATGTACAAAACTGAAACAGAAACTCCCAGTATATTTCGATGGACTAGTCATCAGAAAGGTAGATATGAATCGCTCCGAAAATTGGCAACGACACTTCGTGTATATATATACGACTTTACCTATTAGTCCAGTTATACTGTTGACCTTTCAACTCTTTTATTCTAACCGCTTGTTTCTTGTTCTTTATTGACATTTGACCTTCTCTTTATATTAACCTGTACTATCCTTTTAATCTATTTATAGCAATGACTAAGCATGAGTCATTGATTTTAATTTAACATGTCACTTGGCCAACTCCTTTTCCAGTTGAACCCTGTTAGCAGGAGGTTAGTTCGTAGGATCGAATCTCTCAGTCTTAAGATCGTGAATGCCGAGACTGTGGTTAATTTTAATGGTACCTGTTTAAAAGAGGAACTGCTGCCTATTTATACCAATATATATATATATATATGATCAAACCACAACAAGAAATGGGAAAACCAGACTAAGATCTTAGTCTTGTTTTCCCATTTCTTATTGTGGTTTGATAACAATCAATCAATCAAATCAATCAAATAACAATCAATGGTCAAACCACAATAAGAAAATGGGAAAACAAGACTAAGATCTTTCAACCGTAACAAGTGGTCTTCGTCAGAGTCAAAAACCCAACTGAAGTTTTTTGACACTAAGGCCTTTCGTTACCACATCATTAGAGAGCTAAATGAAATAAACATAAAATATAATAACAAGTTAACTTGATTGATTGAAGTCTTCAGGATTGCTGGCATCTCTGTCTGAATTTAATGTTTCTATAATTGAAGGAGTTTTGATCTGTTTACTTATTTCTTTTATTAATATTCCATCCAGTTTTTAACGTCCCAGACTATTGTTCATTAAATTTCCATAGAAGTTCTTTATGAGTGCACTTTCAATAATATTTCTCTTCTATGGAATTTTAACGTATTCTATTAAATTTCTATATTTAATATAGAACTTCTATGGAAATTTAATGAACAGTTGTCCGGGACTTTACAAACTGGATGAAATATTGATAAAAGAAATAAGTAAGCAGATCAAGACTCCTTCAATTTTAGGAACATTAAATTCAGACAGGTATGACAGCAATCCTGAAGACTTCAATCAACAAAGGTTAACTTGTTATTATATTTTTTGTTTAGTTCATTTAGCTCTCTGATGATCTTGGAAGGAAAGGCCTTAGAGCATTGTGTCTAATATATATTTGTTTATTGTGGTTGTTTAATTTATATATTATATCACGAGTTATTGTTGATTATTAATTTTTCATATATATATTCGAATTTGACTTTTGAGGACCTGACCAATACCTCAAAAACAAATTCAATTATGATATCAACAGTGTGGTCAAGAAAGAGTAGCAAGATGAAAATATATATATATAAAGAAAAATAAAATGATTTAATGATAAAATGATGTAGAAGAGGGAGGGGGATAATAATGTTACAAATGACGAGAGGGATGTATGGGCAAAGCAAAGCTGAGAACAACTTGCTCTGAATAAAGTTGAGCAAGACAAACTGTAGGTCTCCCGATATGAAACTGCCGGCACCTTTGCAAAATATTATAAATTATAGTTGTTAAAAGTGATTCTCTAATTAGTAAGTAGTTGAAAAAGAGCATAATTGCTTAGTAAAACTATATAAAACACTTAGACTAATAAATTTTCAATGTTATAATTTAATTAATTTTATTTAACTATTGCAAAGAAATTATATAATATAGATTACATTTGAAAATACTAATTTCAAAATCTATATTGACTAACACTTGGTTCGATAATGGCGGAACAAAGAATTAGTATAGTAGTATTTAATACAGGTATACAGTAGTTTGTAAAATACTGTTTAGAATGCATCTTAAAGTATTTATAAAGAATAGTGATGAAAGATAATATCAAATGACATTATCTATAAAGAAATAAATATATCTTACTTTTACTAGCTGAGATGTAATTTGACGTCAGTCTTGTGAAGTGACACAACACGACTGGTTAAGACAGGCACCTACTATTACTAGAGTCCAAAAGTTCGCTTGCACCCCTCTGACAAGCCTACCTCCCACTATGACTTAACAATTACGACTTACTTTATTATGAGAGCAAATGAAATGTCTTCTACTATTTCAAATATGCTATTGTATAAACAATCTTCTTCTGTTTTATTAAAAAAAGTAAATTATATTTTTGAGTTTTCCCTTTTTAAATTGTTAATAAGTGACTTTTCAGTTTATAGAAATTGATAACACTGTAGATTTATTTTTTTGTTGTCAACAATAAGACATTACAATAATAGTTATAATTTAATTTTACAATAAATAATAATTACTTCCAAGAAATTATATATTTCATCGATTGATAATTAGTTTACAATATATTTTAAATACTATGATTAAAAAATAGCAGTCCAAATAAATTTGAATTGAATATTTACACGTTTTGTAGTCCCCTGAAATGTTTTTTGACATTATTTTGATGTTTGAACGTATGGCGGGAATTCAAATTCGAAATGTTTACGACCGCACTAATGAATTCAAATATTCAAAAAGTTTTTTCAACAATAAGAAATAACAAAATATTAGTTATAATTTCGATAACCACAAACTTTGTATACACACTCACACACCCACCCACAGAGACACATAAACATCAACGAAAAAACTTCATAATATAAAGAAGTTTTTAACTAACACTTCTTAGTTAATTATAATCGAAAAACAAAATTATTTTATCGAAAATTTTGTAGAAAAAAAAAATAATTTTTTACAATGTTATAATTATTTACCTTAGGACCTCAAAATACGCAATTCCCTCAAAACTGAATTTTATCATCATCACTATAATTTAATTATAGTAAAGTAAAGAAGTATTTATTGGCCAAGTAACTACGCCATGTATTTATCGTAAAACATGTAATTACGTCAAAATCTTGAGTTGAATCTTTTCATGAACATTACTTATACTTCATACTTTACTTATAGTAATGTAAAAAGCAATAACTGAAAAAAACCCTCAATTTTAAAAAAAAAACTAAAAAATTTTTTTTTCAAAAAAATGTTAAGAATTTTGACTCATGAATCTATCTGAAAGCTTGTGAGAACGATAAAATCCATGTCATCTGACGGATTAAAATGACATTATACCTAGAAATAGAATATTATTTGGCAGATGAGTTGAGTACTTTTTACTTTACTATAAGTAAAGTATAGTGATCGTGAAAAAATTCGATCTCGAGATTTTGACGGAATTACATGTTTTGAGGTACCAGAAGTCGTTTTATGACGTTTTTACGATGATGTCTGTGTGTGTGTGGGTGGGTGGGTGGGTGGGTGCGTGGGTGGGTGCGTGTGTTAGCATTGCTTGTTACCACGCTACGGTCCAGAATCTTTGATGGATCAAGTTGATATTTTACACAAAAATGGGCCCCATTTAGACGAAGATCCCTATTGTTTGGGAAGAATTATGCATGATGGGAAAGTCACTTTTTTTGCCAAAAACCGTTTTTTTTAAAACATTTATTTCTCCTAAACTACTAACCCTAAAGTTTTGAGATTTTGACATTATCTTTGAGGTTACAAATGGAACAAACGAAAAATATATTCAAAATTTTATATCAACAGGAAATATTTTTTTTTCAATAAAATGTACAAATTTTGACTTATAAATCATTCTCAACCTTGTAAGAGCGATACAAGCCATACTGTTTGACGGACAAGAATGAAACTATGTCTATAAATAGAACATTATATGGACAATGAGTTGAGATATTTTCTTCTAAAATTACATTCGCTAAAGGGGCGTTAGAGTACGATTTGTGTTTTCAGAAAATGTTTTTTTAACGCTAAACGACTCGTTAAAAAATTATGAAAATTTGACCAAAAATGGAACAAAAAATTAGCAATTCATAAAAAAAAAATCATGAAGTTTCAATTACGGAAAAGAGCAATAACGATATAAAAACTCTTTGTTTATCCTAGACTAAGAGATCACCTGCTATACTTGTCGAATTTTTTGTATTTTTTTACATTGTTTACATTGACTTAGAAATTTTTTGAGCGAATCCACTGAGATAAAATTGATTTTATAAAGGAACAGTATAAGTTGTTTATTGAATTATATGAGATGTAAGAGGAATAATATTGTGCAGGAAAATGGTAACACTCACTCAGAAAAAATTGGTATATATGTTATTTGACAAAGGGGAAGGAAAATGATCTTATTAAATACTAAGAAGCTTATTATTATTATTATTTTAAAGATTAAAATTCCCAGTATGATAATTCTATAAAAGACCAAAAATGTAAATGATAATTCATAATCTGAATCTTTCGTTTAGAGATTAATAAATGTAATTAAAAGTACATCTTTAATTAACAAAATCACCTTAAAACAACATTTTCTTAAAAAAAAAAAAAAAAAAAAAAAAAAAAAAAAAAAAAAAAAAAAATTTTTAAAAAAAAAGAAAATTTTTTTTTAAAAATTTTATTTTTTAAATAAAGATTTTGAAAAAAAATTATTTCTTTAAAAAAATTTTTAAAATATTTTAAAATAAAATTTGGTTAAAAATTTTATTTAGGTTAGATTTAAAATTTATTTTTAATTTAAAAAATTTTTAAAAAACTTAAAAATGATTTTCCAATAAATTTTTAAATTTTAGCTTAAAATTTTTAAAATTAATAAAATTATTTTATAAAAAAAAATTTTTATTATTTTAAAAGGGAAAGGAAAATGAATTTAAAATTTTAAAAAAAATTATTAAAATTTTTTAAAAAGGAAAAAAATTAAATTAAAAATAAAAATAAAATTTTAAAAAAATTAAAAATTTTAAAAAAAAATTTTCTTTTTAAAAAAATTTTTAGTAAAAAAAAAAATATTTTTAAAAAATTTTTTTAAAATTTTTAAAAAAATTTTAAAAACCAAAAAAAAATTTTAAATTAAAATCTTTTTTAGGATTAATAAACGTTTAAGAAATTTTTTTTTTAAAAATTTTTCTTGTTTTAAAATTTTTCAAAAAAAAATTTTTTTTAAAAAATTTAAAGAAATTTCTTAAATTATTTAAAATTAAAATGGGTTAAAAAATAATTTAAAATTTAATGTTTCCTTTTTAAATACTAAAATTTTTTAAAAATTTCATTTTTTTCAAAAAATTTGGGTTTTTAATTAAAATTTAAATTAATTATTTTAGTAAAAAAAAAATGAATTTTTCAATAAATTTGATTAAAATCGTTTAAATTTTTACAATTTGTGTTTTGGGGGAGGTTTTGGGTTTTTGGGGGGTTTGGGTTTTGGTTGGGGGGGGGGGTTTTTTTGGGGGGTGGGGTTTTTAATTGTTTTTTCAAGGCCAAATTTTTAGACGTTTTTAAAAAATGGGTTTTTTGGGAAAATTTTTTTTTTTTTCCCTTTTTGGGCTTTTTTAATTTTAACCCCAAACGAAATTTGATTTTAAAGGAATTTTTTTAAAAAATGAAAAAAAAATTCAAAAAAACCCAGGGGAAATCCCTTTTTTTAAAAAAATTTTTTAAAAATAAACTAAACAAAAATTTTGAAAAAAAATTTCCAAAAAGTTAATGAATTTTTTAAAAATTTTTTTAATTTTTGAAAAAGGGGTTAAAAAAATTTTTAAAAAATAAAAAAGTTTAAAAAAAAAAATTTGAAAATGGGAAAAAAATCAATTAAAAAAATTTTTTTAAATTTAATTTGGGAAAAGCTTAAGAAAAATTTTTTTTTTTAGAAAAGAAATTTTTGGAAAAGGGAAAAAAAATTTTTTAAAAAAAGAAAAAAATTTTACAAAAAAAAAAAAATTTTTGGGGAAAAAAAAAATTAAAAAATTTTGAATTTTAAAAAAAGGGGAAAATTTTAAATTTTTTTAAAAAAATTTTTAATTATTTTAAAAAAAAAATAAAAAAATTAAAATTTTTTTAAATAAAATTAAAAAAAATTAAAAAAAAATATTTTCCAAAATTTTCTTTAAAAAAAATTTTTTTAAAAAAAAAAAATTTTCTTTTTTAAAATTTTTAAAAAAGAAATTTTCGTAAAAAAAAATTAAATAATTTAATTAAAATTTTTTGAAAATTAAAAATTCTTTTTTTAAAAATTTTTCCATTTTTCTTTAAGAAAATTTTTCAAAAAAAAATTTTATTTCTTTAATTTAAAATTATTTTTAATAAAATTTTGTAATAAAAAAGTTTAAAAATTTATCCCTTTTAAAATTTCGTTTTTAAATTTTAAAAATTATTTTTTTAAAAATTTGCTTAAATTAATTAAAAATATTTAAAAATAATTTTTATTAAAAAAGTAAAATTAGCCCTAAAATTTTTCTATTTAGGAATAAGTTTTTAAAAAATCTTTTAATTTTACGTTTAAATTTTGGGTTTGGGTTTTTTGGGGTTTTGGGTTTTGTTTTTTGGGGGGTGGCTTTTAGATTTTTTACCCGGGAAATTTGGAAAAATTTTTTTAAAAAAATTTTTTGGGAAAGACTTTTTTTTAAAAATTTTTTTTTTTTTGGGGGTTTTTTTTAAAATTTTTTTTAAAAAACCCAAATTTTTTAAAAATTTTTTTAAAAAAATTTTTAAAAAAAATTAAAATTTTTTAAAATATTTAATAAAATGTACAAATTTTGACTTATAAATCATTCTCAACCTTGTAAGAGCGATACAAGCCATACTGTTTGACGGACAAGAATGAAACTATGTCTATAAATAGAACATTATATGGACAATGAGTTGAGATATTTTCTTCTAAAATTACATTCGCTAAAGGGGCGTTAGAGTACGATTTGTGTTTTCAGAAAATGTTTTTTTGACGCTAAACGACTCGTTAAAAAATTATGAAAATTTGACCAAAAATGGAACAAAAAATTAGCAATTCATAAAAAAAAAATCATGAAGTTTCAATTACGGAAAAGAGCAATAACGATATAAAACTCTTTGTTTATCCTAGACTAAGAGATCACCTGCTATACTTGTCGAATTTTTTGTATTTTTTTACATTGTTTACATTGACTTAGAAATTTTTTGAGCGAATCCACTGAGATAAAATGATTTTATAAAGGAACAGTATAAGTTGTTTATTGAATTATATGAGATGTAAGAGGAATAATATTGTGCAGGAAAATGGTAACACTCACTCAGAAAAAATTGGTATATATGTTATTTGACAAAGGGGAAGGAAAATGATCTTATTAAATACTAAGAAGCTTATTATTATTATTATTTTAAAGATTAAAATTCCCATATGATAATTCTATAAAAGACCAAAATGTAAATGATAATTCATAATCTGAATCTTTCGTTTAGAGATTAATAAATGTAATTAAAAGTACATCTTTAATTAACAAATCACCTTAAAACAACATTTTCTTCGCAGTTAAAGATGTTTTTCAGAGAAAAAAAGGGTATTTTCCTGTTTTAAATTTAAAAATTTTACTTTAATATTCAATGTAGAAGGATGTTAAGTAAACGACGTAAGAAATCTACTGGCTGTTTGAACGAAAGCCATTCGTAGGAGAATAAATCGTTTCAAGAAATGTTCACTTTGGTTTTTCAAAAATGTTATTACTGCTGTAGTTATACTAATGCAATTATTTGCAAATAATAAATTATTTGTGATGTACAAAAATAAGCTTATAAAATGATATGTCCTTCAATCACTATCTGTACTACCTCAGGAATGATAGGCTAATAATTATATCCCATTTAGATGTTCACGTTATGCTTAAATGAGACGTTATGTTTTATATACTCAAGAAATTTGACATTAAGTTACTTATAGTAAAGTAGAGTGTAGGCCACTCCAGATTTTTTTACATTGTTTACATTGACTTAGAAATTTTTTGAGCGAATCCACTGAGATAAAATTGATGTTTCTAATGGAAAAATGAAAATATATTATTGACTTATAAGAGATGTAAGAGGAATAATATTGTGCAGGTAAATGATAACACTCATTAAAAAAAAATTCGTATATATGTTATTTTACAAAGGGGAAGGAAAATGATCTTATTAAATACTAAGAAGCCATAAAATTCCCAGTATAATAATTCTGTTAAAAACCAAAAATGTAAAAGATAATTCAAAATATAAATCTTTCTTTTAGAGATTAATAACTGTAATTATCGTACATCTTTAATTAACAAATCATCTTAAAACAACATTTTCTTCGCTGTTTAAGAAGTTTTTCAGAGAAAAAAAGAGTATTTTACTGTTTCAAATTAGAAAATTTTACATTAATATTCAATGTAGAAGGATGTCAAGTAAACGATGTAAGAAATATACTGGCTATTTGAACAATAGCCATGTTCTCTTGTAGGATACTATTTCGTTTCAAGAAATGTTCACTTTGGTTTTTCAAAAATGTTATTACTGCTGTAGTTATACTAATGAAATTATTTGCAAATAATAAATTATTTGTGATGTACAAAAATAAGCTTATAAATTGATATGTCCTTCAATCACTATCTGTACTACCTCAGAAATGACAGGCTAATAATTATATCCCATTTAGATGTTTACGTTATGCTTAAATGAGACGTTATGTTTTATATACTCAAGAAATTTGACATTAAGTTACTTATAGTAAAGTAGAGTGTAGGCCACTCCAGATTTTTACTTTACTATAAGTAAAGTATAGTGATCGTGAAAAAATTCGATCTCGAGATTTTTACGGAATTGCATGTTTTGAGGTACCAGAAGTCGTTTTATGACGTTTTTACGATGATGTCTGTGTGTGTGTGTGGGTGGGAGGGTGGGTGGGTGGGTGGGTGGGTGGGTGGGTGGGTGCGTGGGTGGGTGCGGGTGTTAGCATTGCTTGTTACCACGCTACGGTCCAGAATCTTTGATGGATCAAGTTGATATTTTACAAAAAAATGGGCCCCATTTAGACGAAGATCCCTATTGTTTGGGAAGAATTATGCATGATGGGAAAGTCACTTTTTTTGCCAAAAACCGGTTTTTTTAAAACATTTATTTCTCCTAAACTGATAACCCTAGAGTTTTGAAATTTTGACATTATGTTTGAAGTTACAAATGCAACAAACGAAAAATATACTCAGAATTTTAAAACAACAGGAAGTATTTCTTTTTCAATAAAATGTAAAAATTTTGACTTATAATTCAATCCCAAACCTCAGGAGAGCGATACAAGCCATACTGTTTGACGGACAAGAATGAAACTATGCCTACAAATAGAACATTATATGGCGAATGAGTTGAGATATTTTTTTTTTGAAATTACTTTCGCTAAAGGGGCGTTACAGTACGATTTGTGTTTTTAGAAAATGATTTTTTGACGCAAAACGGCTGGTTAAAAAAAAATGAAAATTTGACCAAAAATGGAACAAAAAATTAGCAATTCACAAAAAAAAATTCATGAAGTTTCAATTACGGGAAAGAGCAATAACGATATAAAAACTGTTTGTTTATTCTAGACTAAGAGATCACCTGCTATACTTGTCGAATTTTTTGTATTTTTTTACATTGTTTACATTGACTTAGAAATTTTTTGAGCAAATCCACTGAGATAAAATTGATGTTTCTAATGGAAAAATGAAAATATATTATTGACTTATAAGAGATGTAAAAGGAATAATATTGTGCAGGTAAATGATAACACTCATTAAAAAAAAATTCGTATATATGTTATTTGACAAAGGGGAAGGAAAATGATCTTATTAAATACTAAGAAGCCATAAAATTCCCAGTATAATAATTCTGTAAAAACCAAAAATGTAAAAGATAATTCAAAATATAAATCTTTCGTTTAGAGATTAATAACTGTAATTATCGTACATCTTTAATTAACAAATCACCTTAAAACAACATTTTCTTCGCTGTTTAAGAAGTTTTTCAGAGAAAAAAAGAGTATTTTACTGTTTCAAATTTAAAATTTTTACATTAATATTCAATGTAGAAGGATGTCAAGTAAACGATGTAAGAAATCTACTGGCTATTTGAACAATAGCCATGTTCTCTTGTAGGATACTATTTCGTTTCAAGAAATGTTCACTTTGGTTTTTCAAAAATGTTATTACTGCTGTAGTTTAACTAATGAAATTATTTGCAAATAATAAATTATTTGTGATGTACAAAAATAAGCTTATAAATTGATATGTCCTTCAATCACTATCTGTACTACCTCAGGAATGACAGGTAATAATTATATCCCATTTAGATGTTTACGTTATGCTTAAATGAGACGTTATGTTTATTATACTCAAGAAATTTGACATTAAGTTACTTATAGTAAAGTAGAGTGTAGGCCACTCCAGATTTTTTACTTTACTATAAGTAAAGTATAGTGATCGTGAAAAAATTCGATCTCGAGATTTTGACGGAATTACATGTTTTGAGGTCCCAGAAGTCGTTTTATGAAGTTTTTACGATGATGTCTGTGTGTGTGTGGGTGGGTGGGTGGGTGGGTGCGTGTGTTAGCATTGCTTGTTACCACGCTACGGTCCAGAATCTTTGATGGAGCAAGTTGATATTTTACACAAAAATGGGCCCCATTTAGACGAAGATCCCTATTGTTTGGGAAGAATTATGCATGATGGGAAAGTAACTTTTTTTGCCAAAAACCGTTTTTTTTTAAAACATTTATTTCTCCTAAACTACTAACCCTAGAGTTTTGAGATTTTGACATTATCTTTGAGGTTACAAATTGAACAAACGAAAAATATATTCAAAATTTTATATCAACAGGAAATATTTTTTTTTCAATAAAATGTACAAATTTTGACTTATAAATCAATCTCAAACCTTGTGAGAGCGATACAAGCCATACTGTTTGACGGACAAGATTGAAACTATGCCTACAAATAGAACATTATATGGAGAATGAGTTGAGATATTTTTTACTAAAATTACATTCGCTAAAGGGGCGTTAGAGTACGATTTTTTTTCAGAAAATGTTTTTTTGACGCCAAACGGCTCGTTAAAAAATTATGAAAATTTGACCAAAATGGAACAAAAATTAGCAATTCATAAAAAAAAAATCATGAAGTTTCAATTACGGAAAAGAGCAATAACGATATAAAAACTCTTTGTTTATCCTAGACTAAGAGATCACCTGCTATACTTGTCGAATTTTTTGTATTTTTTCATTGTTTAATTGACTTAGAAATTTTTTGAGCGATTCCACTGAGATAAAATTGATGTTTCTAATGGAAAAATGAAAATATAATATTGACTTATAAGAGATGTAAGAGGAATAATATTGTGCAGGGAAATGATAACACTCATTAAAAAAAAAATCGTATATATGTTATTTGACAAAGGGGAGGAAAATGATCTTATTAAATACTAAGAAGCCATAAAATTCCCAGTATAATAATTCTGTTAAAAACCAAAAATGTAAAAGATAATTCAAAATATAAATCTTTCTTTTAGAGATAATAACTGTAATTATCGTACATCTTTAATTAACAAATCACCTTAAAACAACATTTTCTTCGCTGTTTAAGATGTTTTTCAGAGAAAAAAAAGGGTATTTTACTGTTTTAAATTTGAAATTTTACATTAATATTCAATGTAGAAGGATGTTAAGTAAACGATGTAAGAAATCTACTGGCTATTTGAACAATAGCCATGTTCTCTTGTAGGATAATATTTCGTTTCAAGAAATGTTCACATTGGTTTTTCAAAAATGATATTACTGCGTAGTTATATAATGAAATTATTTGCAAATAATAAATTATTTGTGATGTACAAAAATAAGCTTATAAATTGATATGTCCTTCAATCACTATCTGTACTACCTCACGAATGCAATGCTAATAATTATATCCCATTTAGATATTTATGTTATGCTTAAATGATACGTTATGTTTTATATACTCAAGAAATTTGACATTGAGTTACTTATAGTAAAGTAGAGTGTAGGCCACTCCAGATTTTTTAAATTACATTAACCAAAGGAACGTTATGTAGAATTTTTAATTTCCAGAAAATGTTTGTTAGTTGTTATTTGAGAGATGTGTGGAGTGGGAAGGTCAAGGGTGCCGCGCGGCCCTTATGCAGGTAGTCGTAGGCGAGCAGTCGGAGAGCAATCGTTGTAGAGAAAGGACTCCTTCCCACTCCAACCAATAATACTTCAATTCAGTTAAACATTTTTTGGTGACACCGACGTGATCCGGCCAGTATCTAGCGCCGATCTCTAATCGAAAGAAAGTGAAAATCGTGAAGTAGTGTTGGAGTCAGAACAAAACGTGATTCGGCCAGTATCTAGCGCCGATCTCTAATCGTAAGAAGGAAGTGAAAATCGTGAAGTAGTGTTGGAGTCAGAACCGACGTGATCCGGCCAGTATCTAGCGCCGATCTCTAAATCGTAAGAAGGAAGTTAAAATCGTGAAGTAGTGTTGGAGTCAGAACAAAACGTGATTTGGCCAGTATCTAGCGCCGATTTCTAATCGAAAGGAAGTGAAAATCGTAAAGTAGTTTGGAGTCAGAACACATCTAATCGTAAGAAGGAAGTGAAAATCGTGAAGTAGTGTTGGAGTCAGAACAAAACGTGATTCGGCCAGTATCTAGCGCCGATCTCTAATCGAAAGGAAGTGAAAATCGTGAAGTAGTGTTGGAGTCAGAACAAAACGTGATTCGGCCAGTATCTAGCGCCGATCTCTGATCGAAAGGAAGTGAAAATCGTGAAGTAGTGTTGGAGTCAGAACAAAACGTGATTCGGCCAGTATCTAGCGCCGATCTCTAATCGTAAGAAGGAAGTGAAAATCGTGAAGTAGTGTTGGAGTCAGAACAGACGTGATCTGGCCAGTATCTAGCGCCGATCTCTAATCGTAAGAAGGAAGTGAAAATCGTGAAGTAGTGTTGGAGTCAGAACAAGACGTGATTCGGCCATTATCTAGCGCCGACCTCTAATCGCAAGAAAAAGTTTAAATCGTAAAGTAGTGTTGTGTTAGAGTTGTTTGTGTTGGAAAAGTAGTGTTGGAAGTTAGAAGAACTCAAGAGCAGAGACATCTGAAACCTTTATCGAATTGAGCCCAGGTAACAGGACCCAGCTTCTACGTGCAAGTACCTGCTGTGCAAGTCACCAGAATACCTCAGATAAGCCCTTATCCTTTTCAAATTAACCCTTCTCTCTTTACCTAACCCTACTCCAATATTTATTCACTTAATCTAATTGTTTTTAAAATCTTAAGTCTGTGGTTGCTTTTATTTAATTACATAGTCAACAGTAAACCTTTATTTACATTTTAAATTACATTTTAATTATTGTAGTTATCATGTCAATTTATAAAAAACTTGTAAGACAGCGAGCCAATCTTAAGAACCGTATAACACATATTAAATCTTTTGTACAGGGCTACAATAATATTAAAAATGAGGTAGAGGAACTTGATGTAAGGTCGAGCGAATTGGATGAATGCCTTAGGGAATTTTGGAATATCACTGAAGAAATGGAAGACTCTGGGTTAGTGGAAGATACAGATCAATTAAACGAGGAAGTAAATCCTTTGACAACAATTATTTACATAAAGGCATGTATCCTGAAGTTGCGAAAGAAGCAAGGAACCAGACCTATTCTGGCGCCGATCACAAAGACGAGCAGTCCCGATAATCAAACATCAAATTCAGATACAGAGGCTCGACAAAGGATTCGATTGGATCTGGGACATCGTCTAACCATAATCCTAAACCGAATGGTTACTGTCACTTTGTTACTACATCAGAGGGAGATCTTAATAATCAGTTGTCCAGGTTTTCGGAAATTGAAAAACAACAGTCAACTCAAGAAACCAATTCTGAGGAAAGGAGTGAAGATAATCATAAAGAATGCCCTGATCTACGTGGCGATTCTATAAATTCGGCATTAACTCCATCTTTGAAATTAGAGAGGCAACTTAGTCATGACATCACATTAAAGGGAGCCTATATTGAATTTATGAAAGACAACCTCCGACAGAATCATACGGAAGAAGTGTTAGAACCAGAGAAAATTAAACAATGTTTTTACTTTCCACATCATCCAGTCATTCGGGATGCTAGCTCTACTACCAAAGTAGGAGTAGTGGTTGACGGCTCAGCGAAATCATCGACTAATTTGTTCTTAAATGATTTATTATACACTGGACCAGCCATACAACATGAGTTAATAACTATTCTAATAAAATTTCGTATGCCACGATTCGTTTTTATCTACGATATGAAGCAAATGTACCGCCAAATTCTCATGCGACCTGAGGACTGCGATCTACAACGTATTTTGTGGAGAAGTAATGAAAAGGAGCCAATACAAACTTATAGGCTATTAACGGTGACATATAGAACATCTTCAGCTCCATTTCTTGTGGGGAGAACCTTAAGCCACTTAGCCAATCAACATTCAGACGACCGACCGTTAGCTTCAAAATTTCTAGAGGAACTAATAGCTCTTTTAAATTCCGCAGGTTTCCAACTGCATAAGTGGGTGTCAAATAACCCCAATAGTCTTAAGACAAATACCCACTGAGTTGCAAGAGCAAAAATATCTAATAAATTCCACCAGTGACGGGTTTATCAAGCCATGGGTATGATATGGGAACCTCATTCTGATTTCTTCAATTTTGTAGCTCCTAAATTGCCACGCCGTACTGATATCACTAAAAGATCAATTCTCTCAGATATATCAAAGCTGTATGATCCCTTAGGACTCATCTCGCCTGTAATTATTCAGGCAAAATTATTGATGCAAGAATTATGGCAGCTGAAGTCGGAGTGGGATGAACCAGTCACACCAAACCTAACTCTACGGTGGTTGGATTATCAGAAAGGCTTGAAGGATTTGGATGAGATATCTATCCCACGGCGAAGTACTGATTTATCCGAGGATTCTGAAGTGGCATTTCACGGATTTTGCGATTCGTCAAATTATGCTTATGGCTGTTGTGCTTATTTAATATGTAAATCGAGGAGAGGCTTAACTTCAATGTTATTATGTTCTGAATCTTGTGTAGCTTCGCTGAAGAAACAATCATTACCTCGTTTAGAGCTTTGTAGAGCCGTGCTTCTAGCAAATCTATTCCACAAGGTAAAAATGAATTTGAAAATCAACTTCACCACAGTCCATTTTTGGACAGATTCAACTGGGGTTATATCTTGCCTTCGCCCTGAGTCTAGCACCTGGAAAACGTTCGTGGCAATAGACTGGCAGAAGTTCATAGGTTCAGTAATCGGGGCGTCTGGCAGCATGTAAAATCATCTGAAAACCCCGCTGATCTTTTATCGAGAGGGTGTAAACCTAAAGATCTGATAAACTGTGAACTTTGGTGGAAGGGTCCCTCTTGGCTTACTCACAGTAATCTTACACTCTCAGCCGATACCGAGGTTTTTTTTGACCACTAAGGAAGATGTAATCAATCGAAGAGGATTGGGATGTTATGTGACATTTGAAAAAAGTAATATAGTCTTCAATAAATTGAGTCTACTAGAAGGCTTATTAACAAATATTCCAACTCCAACAAATTATTGAGGTTGTAGCCTATGTTCAGAATTTATCTATCGAGTCAAACCAACACGACCGTTTACACATTGTGGCTTTGAGTTTGCGGGTCCCTTATATATAAAAAAGAATTTAATTTGTAGTCCTTCAATTCTAAAATGTTACATTTGCTTATTTATCTGTTTTAGCTCAAAGGCCATTCAATTAGAATTAGTATCAGGATTGACTTCTGAACATTTTATCGCTGCATTGAAACGATTCATTTCTAGACGTGGAGTTCCAACAACTATATACTGTGACAATGCATTAACATTTGTAGGGGCTCAGCGGGAGTTAAAGGCTGACTTCGAAAATTTTCCATCAGAACAAATCAGAGCTTATTTTAGAAGCCACTTAATCCAATTCAAATTTATTCCTCCGAGATCCCCGAATTTCGGAGGTCTCTGGGAATCGGCTATAAAATTATTAAAAAACATTTAAGGGTCATAATTGGTAACCACAGACTTAAATTTGAACAAATGTCTACACTCTTAACAGAAGTCGAAGCTTGTATAAACTCTCGACCTCTTACTCCATTAAGTGATGATCCTGCAGACTTAAATCCCTTAACTCCTTCCCATTTCCTAATAGGAGAACCCCTCCTTTCCTTCCACAATCTGACTTATCTCATACGCCAGATAGTCTATTGTCTCGCTGGCAGATGATTGAGAAAATGAAGCAGGCCTACTGGAAACGCTGGTCTACTGATTTTATCCTTGCTGCATCAACGGTACAAGTGGAAGACTAGTTCACCTAATCTGGAAGAAGGCACCTTGTCATCGTAAAAGAAGATTTTAAACCACCGCTGTCATGGAGAATGGCACGCAGTTTAGAAGGTCACCCAGGAACGATGGCCGATGCCGTGTGTACACATTGAAGACATCTTCTGGTGTAATAAAACGATCCATTTCGAGATAGTGCCACTACCACTTGAGGAGGTGAACTGTGACGACACAACTAAATTTGAGACTTTGAATTTATAATATATTGTATAACCGTGTATAGATGTGTTCTATTGTATTCTTAGCTGTACTTCTTATTTTGACTCACTAAGCTTGGACTTTAACTTTATACAATTGTTGTATACCACTGTAATTTTAAGCTACTCATTGCTAATTCATTCTTGATGTTAAAACAATGTTTCAAGGTGGCCGGTATGTTAGTTGTTATTTGAGAGATGTGTGGAGTGGGAAGGTCAAGGGTGCCGCGCGGCCCTTATGCAGGTAGTCGTAGGCGAGCAGTCGGAGAGCAATCGTTGTAGAGAAAGGACTCCTTCCCACTCCAACCAATAATACTTCAATTCAGTTAAACAATGTTCATTCCAAGTTAAACGCCTTATTAAAGAACAATGAAATTTTGCCAGAAAAGTAAACAAAAAATTATTAATTTTTAAAAAAAAATTGTGAAATTTCAATCACCACATAGCTAGAAAAACTGAATATTAATCCTGGAGTAATTATATTCACTTGCTATACTTGTCAGATTTGTTCACATTTATTTACACTTTTGTTCAGTGAATCCATTGAAATAAAATTTATGTTAAATAGTTTAATGAAAAAAATTGAAATTATGTAATGAATTAATAGGAGATGTAAGAAAAATAGAATATTACATGTAAAAAATCACCCCCAATGAAACACATTTTTTTTATACTTTCCATGGTAGGATGACTTGTCTAAGAAAATGCTGTTAGTATCAGTCTTTGTGTTGCACCCTTGAACTAACTTAATATCAGATGTTAACCTTCTTGTTTATGAATCATATAACCTTTGGGTAATATTGAAATATGAAGAATTGACTCCTTCGTTCTGCATTACAAAACGGATACTTATTACAGTAAGCGAATTCTTTGGAGATTGGATGGATACTGAAATTTTTTCCTATATATTTCTGACACTGTTCAAAGAAAATAGTAATATTCTAAAGTGTTAAAGGGTAAACTTTGGACTAAATCTTCAATGTAGTAGGAGGCCAGATAAGCGATATTAATTGTAACTGATTCACTGGCCATCTAAGATCCACTGGCTATGGAACTAAAGCCATGTTCTCCTCTAAGAGAATATTTCTTAGCTTTTTTTTCTTTAGCTTTAAAAAAGTGTTATTTCTTTTGTGGTAATACCAAGGATATAATATGTTTTAGTTATGTATCAGTATACATAAAAATAAGTGTATACTGATGTGGGTTGAATCACTATCATCTGTACGGTCTCCAAATGTATGGAATACTAATAATCTACCTTATAGACATGTGTATTATGTCTAAATACGATACCATATACACGAAAAGTTTGGTATTATATTTAGTTATAGTAACGTTGAGTGCAGGCCACACCAGACTTTTTTATTTTATTTTGGATCCTAAGTTTTAATTAATATTACTTATGATACCCATGTATTTGTGAAGTTTAGGAAATTCTGAAATACTGATAACAGGAGTAGTAGGTTAGGTTAGGTTGCAGTGGCAGGCCTTCAAGGAAACACACGTATGCCGAACATCGGCCCTTTGTGATACCATACAATAAAGATTGATTCTACAGTGAGAGTCCTAAATTTTGCCTAACTCAAGTGTTTATAGGGATCTTTAACGAGTACCTGACATCGTACAGGCTCGGGACCGACGGTTTAACGTCCTTCTCCGAGGGACGACGTGCTCAGATTTATTCACCTCCGCGTGAATAAATCGAGGGCCAGGTGGGTGATCGAACTCCTGTCCTATTAGTTCAGAGGCGAGTAAACCACTGAGCTAACCTGACCTCAACAGGGATAGTAACTTTATTAACGAACAGATGGCGACAAAACACTTTTAAAAAAATGAAATGTTTACAGGTTCGAAATGGCATGAGAGAAGAAAACTTTTGACTCCAACATTTCACTTCAAAGTTTTAGAAGATTCAATGAGCACATTGAACAGCAATGGTCTTCATTTGGCTGAAAAGCTGTCCAAAACTGGAGGACAGCCTGTTTGCGTTGAGTCCTATACTACGAGGTGCACCTTGGATGTGATCAGTGGTAAAGAGTTAGTAGCATTACTAAGCTAATCCTTTGAAACAATGAAATAATTTAATACTAGTTTCTCTATGAAACTGAATTTATTATACAAATATTTCAATAATATATAAAAAAAACTAAAACCAAATAGTTATATTCGAATATACTCAAAACGTAAAAACAGAAATATATAAATTTCATCTTTAATAAAGATGAAAGCTGGATGTACTATGTATTTTGTTCTTTTAAAATACTGCACAATTCACTTATGACCATATTCTAATGAGATGGAAAAAAATTTAAACCTTTTACTAAAATAGGTAAAGACCCATTAAAAGAACTGTGTGACTACAGTTATTAATACATCGTGTTGCCATCGAACAACTTTTGTCATTGAAAATTAAGCACTTCCTATTCAGTAATTACAAACAATGATTTTTCCAGTTTAGAAAACGTGAATTTACCACTATTAGTTCCTATTATATCAAGCATTGAATAGCATGGATATTAAATTGAAAGATCAATTTTAAGACAACCATAAATGAATGGATATTACTATTTCAAATAAATTCGATAACTGTGTCTTTCTGTATTATTGAACAAAATTTGGGGACTGAAAAATATAACTTGAAGCAGATAAATAGTGAATAATGTTTTATTTCATTAATCGTACCATCAGATAAGTTACTTGTTATAATTGTGTTGAGCAATATTCCAAAGATACCAAAATCAACTTAACTAATTTTTAATTTTTTACAATCTTATAAACTTTTTTTAAATAAAAATTTCAGAAGCAGCTATGGGAATAAGACTGAACTCTCAGATGGATATTGAAAACAAATATTCCAAGAATATAATAAGGTATGATGTTATATAAAACAAATTTTATCTATTACCTGATAAAAATGTTTGGAATTCTTTCATTTCTTTTAAAGATACACCACATATTAGTTATTAATTCGTTCTTCCAATTCAATTATTATATGATATATTATAAGGCAAGAAGGAAACAATGCAATAAGTAAAATAAGTTAATTCAAAGTAGTGTAAGGAGGTAGGAATTTCTAAAAAAATAAGAAAAAATAAAATTGAAAACAGCAAAGAAAAGTTATGTATCTTCATATCATAAATACTTTTAATAAACCAATGTGATGTAGCAAGAAGATATGACCAAAATTATGCTACAAACATATGAGAACAACCTTATCTTAGAAAGGTGGTAGGTTATAGGTTTCAATATTCCAGTGTTGTTTCTATATTCTAAGGTTAGGTCACAATTCAGAAAAGTATCAAATAAATACCTAGATTTAAAAAACTCTCATGGAGCTATGTTCTATATTGGACATTATAATTTTAAAAGTAAATTCCTTCCTTCAAAATAACTGACTCAGCTCAATAAACTTTTAACGAATTCAGGTTTAAAGCATCATCATCTCTTTTGAAAGTTTACTCTTTTGAATAACCTATTTGAATAAACTTATTTTTGCAGGATTTCAAGGCTAGTCTCAGAAAGATCATTAAGACCTTGGTTGGCCAAAGACTGGATATTTTACCTTAGCTCTGTGGGACGAGAGTTCACTAAAGTTCTCAAATACCTTCATAAATTCACTGAGGATGTAAGCTATAAAACAGTAATATTCTTTCGTATTTAATAATATTAAAGTAATTGTAAATTATTTTTAGGTTATTAAAGAAAGGAAGGAAGTTGTTTTCTCCAAAAATACAGAAAAGATTGATTCATCCGAACGTGAGAATTATTTTTGTATTCAAGTAGACAATTAAAGAAATGGAATGTTTTTAGGATATTTTCTGCTTAATTAAGAAATAAAAATAACTCTTTTTAATAACAGGCCAGCACAACTAATAATAAAGACAATATGTAAAGAAAAATAGTTAACATTTATCTATGATTTACCATTTTCTAAAAATTACAAGTCAAGTTGTTTGTACAGATCCGTAACACTGACAGAATATTTGAGAAATTTTTTCTCTTTTGACTTGATAATTTTTATGGCAAAGGAAGAATGCTTGCAACTATAGTTGATGTAAACTACAGTATCTTATTGGCACGGGGTTTCTTACTGAAAATTATTTAAATACAGATATGTAAAAAATCGACTGGTTACTTTAAAAAATGCGGTCTTAAGAGTGAGATAATAAACTGATTTCTATTATTTACAAGTACTAGTATTTGAAGAGCTTATGACCAAAAAATTTTAACTTTCAGATATCTGACAGGACAGTGAACCCACATTATTATTGGTACTAAACAAATGTTGCAGTTACATCTTATTTCACGCTGTTTAGTATTTTTTTTTTTTAATTCCGCCTTTGGTCAGTCCTTAAATAACATGATTACGTAAGTTGATCCTGGAGGACCACATGAAACCCTTTCTGGAAAGGCGACATGAAATCTTTCAGGTATCCTACAAGAAATCCCTTGATGGGGCCAATTGCAACTCAGCTGAGCAGATCTAAACCCTTGGAGGATCAAGGTTCTGCAAACACTTGAAAGGCAACCTTACACCGTTGATCTATCACTGAAAACCATTAGTGGATGGCATAACAATTCATATGTCACAGGAGAACCGATATCTGCAGTTTAGCCACTCAATACCAGATAATACTCTATACTTGATTTCTTTAAAAAACGTTTTTCAAATGTATATTTTACTAACAACTCCGTAAAGTTCCAACATGTTAGACTTAACAAAAATACATTACAAAAAAATAAAATAATTAATGAAAATATTTCAAAATAAGTTCATTTCATTTAGTAAATCTAAAGAAAAATTATACATGAAAATTGTCTAACTAGTTATGTGAGACATATCTACCATCAAACTTTTCATATTAATCCTTGATTTTTCTAGATAAAAGAAGAAAAGCTTTTCTGGATTTACTTCTGGAAGAAGAACGACTACATCCTGGAACGCTATCGGATTTAGATATCAGGGAAGAAGTGGACACATTCATGTTTGAGGTTTGAAAATTGTTGCAGGTTATGAACAATGTTTTAATTTGGATCTTATTTCAAAAATATGAACTGTTAAATAATCCTAGTTAATAACCAAACTTTGTAAATATGTACATTTGTTTAAAAGTTTGAACACTCCTGCTTATAATTACTGTCTTACATTTATTTCGGCGTCTGACCTTGTGGACACACACACACGAGAGGTAGAACAATATTTGGACAGAATATTATGAGTTCATGGATGAAAAATCATAGAACTTTTATCATAACGTTCTTATTTGCAAAATGTTATCAGTGATCTCACCCATATCAATGGGTTATCAATGCCAAAGAAAAAAAGAAATAGCTATGTTGTACAATTATTTTTATATATTGGATATCTAAGAGTTAAATTACTTAATCCTTTTGTATCAGTCAAATATTATATCAGATATAATGTCTAATAAATATAGGCACCACAAAGTAGTTTGTTTTTTTTATAAAAAGAGTATTGCTGATAATGGTAATTCATTTTTAGGGACATGATACAACGTCAGCGGCTTTAACCTTTCTGCTGTTCAACTTGGGATCTCATCCGGAAGTACAGGTTATTTTCATTTTTAATATTGATCTACTTTCAATTAGTAAAATGTGAATACGGTATAGTCAAATATAAATGTGCTTTAGAGTATATTATTGGTTTCAGGTATATATTTTTAGTTATATATTGAACGGGAAGCAAAATAAACATCCTTTGTAATAAATTTAACATATTGAGTACTTCAATAGCTCAGTCGTATAGACGAGGAATCTCTAATATAATTGAGTAATGTGTTACGCAAGTTATATTGATTGGTTGAAACTAGAATTAAAGAATTACCCTTTAAGAAATGACATGAATATTTCATTCACAAATAACATTGCTTCATATGTGAGAGCATTGTCATATGATAAGAAGTGTTAGGAAATATCAGAGACGAAAATAGAAAATAAGAAAGTTTGGAATATCTTACCATTTAACTAAAACTGCTATATTAATGATTATGAGTAGACCTGTGTTTCAAGTTACAACATTTTTAATATTTTGTCTTCAAAGTTAGAATTATTTTATTGTTCCTGAAATAATTATTGTCAATTACTGTTTATAAATACATAGATATAAATAAATAATACAAGACAAACAGTTCACGTTTCTTCATATCCACCATTTAATTAGAATAATGAATAAATGATATAAAAAAAATGAATATGTTCTCTTTTTTTATTTAACTTTTAACCAGTAGGCAGGATTTTGTTTCAAAAAACAGTAGGTCTGCACCCAACTTTGATATAAGTAGAACTAGAAACTTTCAATTATTTTTTAATAAACTTCTTTGATTTCGTTAGTTAGAAATCTGAAAATAGGGATCTAAGTGTTGGCTGTGAGACGTTACAATCTTTGGTTATTCCTAAGATAAGATTTGTGATATTTCTATTTGAATTCCTATATCTCAATGATTCTAAACTTCCATTTTTTTTCCATTGTACTATTTTATAGAAACTCCACATATAAGTACGACTATTGTTTGAACTTATTGGCTTAAAAGTGTTATGGAAGTTACATTTGATTGGTTGAAACAGGAATGAAATAATTTCCCTTTAAGAAATGGCATGATTATTTCATTTATAAATAACACTGAAATATTGTATATTATATTTTCTAATTTGTTAATTATTACCGTTAGTAAGAATTAAAAAGATTTCAAGATCCGCGACAGTATTTGTTGGAAGGGATTCGAAATTGTTGCGGGTGAGGAAGAAATTAAAAGTTTATAAAGTAAAATCAATTGTTCTTATTGAAGAGTTTTTAAACTATAATTTTAAACTTTAAGATTAAATTTTTAAATTGTCTTATTATTTGAAATACAATGGATTTTGTTTAAATGTTCACAAGCAATGAAAACATTTCATATCAATATATAAGAAATCAGATTTAATAAATATCAATTTATCGAATACTGCTTAATTCATGATAGGTTTCTTTTTTTTTTTATTTCAGGATAAGGTTTATAAGGAGCTCTATGACTTATTCGGAGACAGTGACCGAGACATAACCTTAAGGGACCTTCCGAAGATGACTTACTTGGATAAGACCATAAAGGAGAGTCTAAGGATATTCCCTAGTGTACCATATTTTGCTCGTGATATTGAACAGGACCTCGTATTTGGTATATTATCATATATATGTACATAAAAATTATATAGAAAATGAGGTCAAGTATAATTCATAGGTTTTTTACACGCACAGTACTTTAAAGATTGACAGTATTTCCTTATTTATTTGTGCTGATACATATTTCAAAACAAATAAATGGAAGCCAAGCTATTAAAACTAAATGGTCGATCTATAATTTGCTACCTCATATTTTTGCTTCTTTCTACAATTGTTTATGAATAGATTAAAGGTTAGATGCACAAAAAGAATTTACAGAACAAACAAACAAGTAAGTTGATTAATTCTTGCTAGTCAGGTAAAATGCTGAAAAAGTAATCCTATACAGGTTTAGTTACACAGGAATAACTCCTAGGGGTACCGTTACCACATAATTCTTCCCAAGAAGTACAATAATTTTCCTACAGAAGTATACCAGTGATGAGAGATGAGTAGTTATAAACACTTTAATATAATCGTATTAAGTTACCAGTGATAACCTATGAATAGTTACGAACACGTTAATATAATCGTGTTAAGTTACAGTACAGTGCTCGATAAAGATAACTTATTTTATATGAGCAAAACTTATTTAGACGTCTTTTAACAATATTATTAACGTCTTCTGATATATCATTATGCAAAAGGATATTATGAACTGGTGTTCTACGAGAAACTATTTGAAGGCTTCGTTCTTAGCTTCCGTTACACCCAGTTTCTTCAATTAAAATGCTCTTTTAAAAGTATAACTGAGGAGTTGATATTATTTCTAACCAAGCTAGCGAATCATATCGTCCAAAGCAGTTTTATCTGTCTTACTTTATGTCAATATATTATAACCACTATAAACTTTTCACAAAAGCCTGTTTCTTAAAATAAAGAGCTTATGATAAAATAATAATAAATTTTCGTTATTTCAAGTATGCCTATGGAGAGAGTTGTTTACTGTTTCAGAGGACGGATTAGTACTGCCTGCCAATACTAATGTAGTTGTGATGCCTTATATTGTGCACAGAGATCCTGAAGTGTTTCCAGATCCTGAGAAATTCGATCCAGAAAGGTTTTCAGACGATCAAGTTGTCAACAGACACCCTTTTGCTTACATACCTTTTAGTGCTGGTCCAAGAAACTGTATTGGTATGATTCTTTACTTAATATTTATTTAAATACTTAGTTTTTTTATGAAAAAAATTGATTTCGTATTTTTGAGTATGTCCCTGTAAAATTTTAGGACTTAGTTTTCCTATTTTTATGATTTCTTCTCTAAATACATTTAGGTACATATATGGGTGAGTTCAATTTTTATCAAGCACCAATACGAAATGAAATTCCTTAAACATACAATCGGCAGTTGGTTGAAATAGTAATTGTATACAATTTAATGTATAAATTGTTTTTTAGGTCAGAAATTTGCAATGATGGAAATAAAAACAACAATAGCTTGGATATTAAGAAAATTAAGAGTAATAACTGTAACTAAAAGAGAAGAGTTTAAGTTGTTATTATCATTGGTTCTCAGAACAGATGCCCCAATCAAGTGTGAATTTGTTCCAAGACATCTCGATGGCCCTTCAATCTAAACTGCAGTGTTCTCAACGTTTGCTTTTCTAGAAGAGTCAGCTCTAGAAACAGACTGGACTATAGTCGATTTGGAACAATTCACTGATAATGTTTATAAATGTTGTATTTAGTGTAAATAATATTTTTCTTATAATCAAAATGGAACAATGCTATTACAAGATTATAATCTGTCAAACAGAGAATTGCTTCAACCTTTGTTCAAGAATTTAACAGTCATACTTGTATCTGAATGCGACTCAACCACGATCTTAATATGATAAAGATTTTATTATACGAAGTTGAATTGAGTGACAACAGTGAGTTCTGCAATAGGACGAGTGTGGTGAGATTCAGGCGCTCAGTGTAATAATTTTAATAACAAGTTAGATTGATCAATGATTTTAACTTTCTTAAAAGTTATAAAGTGATTATAGACACGTGTAAATACATGATACATTATTGTTTTATATATATATATGCAAATTCAAATGTAACAGAAATTCAGTTTAATTGTCAATAAATTTAATATTACATTTACTTTCAGCAAATTTGAGTGTAATCCACTCCAGATTTCCCCAAATAAGTATGGCTTCTGATAATGTGAGTCTATTCTGTTGTTCTATTTTTTATAATGTTTGTTCTACTCATAATTGCTTTCTTTGTTAGCTTAACATGATTAACTTGTTCTGTGCGATTTATGGTGTCTTGAGCTGTCAGATGATGTGTGAATCTCCTAAAAAGTGTGGTTGTTATTACTCCGATGTCATGACTGGGTGTGGTACTGGTGTAGCCAGTGTTTATACCACGCATACCATTGATATCTAGCAACTGTCCCTTTCAATTCAAACGGTTTCAATTTCCCGTCAGCGTTTCTTTTGCAATGACAGTAAATAAGTATGGCTTCTGATAATTTGAGTCTATTCTGTTGTTCTATTTTTTATAATGTTTGTTCTACTCATAATTGCTTTCTTTGTTAGCTTAACATGATTAACTTGTTCTGTGCGATTTATGGTGTCTTGAGCTGTCAGATGATGTGTGAATCTCCTAAAAAGTGTGGTTGTTATTACTCCGATGTCATGACTGGGTGTGGTACTGGTGTAGCCAGTGTTTATACCACGCATACCATTGATATCTAGCAACTGTCCCTTTCAATTCAAACGGTTTCAATTTCCCGTCAGCGTTTCTTTTGCAATGACAGTAAATAAGTATGGCTTCTGATAATTTGAGTCTATTCTGTTGTTCTATTTTTTATAATGTTTGTTCTACTCATAATTGCTTTCTTTGTTAGCTTAACATGATTAACTTGTTCTGTGCGATTTATGGTGTCTTGAGCTGTCAGATGATGTGTGAATCTCCTAAAAAGTGTGGTTGTTATTACTCCGATGTCATGACTGGGTGTGGTACTGGTGTAGCCAGTGTTTATACCACGCATACCATTGATATCTAGCAACTGTCCCTTTCAATTCAAACGGTTTCAATTTCCCGTCAGCGTTTCTTTTGCAATGACAGTAAATAAGTATGGCTTCTGATAATTTGAGTCTATTCTGTTGTTCTATTTTTTATAATGTTTGTTCTACTCATAATTGCTTTCTTTGTTAGCTTAACATGATTAACTTGTTCTGTGCGATTTATGGTGTCTTGAGCTGTCAGATGATGTGTGAATCTCCTAAAAAGTGTGGTTGTTATTACT
This sequence comes from Hermatobates lingyangjiaoensis, assembly GCA_026182355.1. Classification (NCBI taxonomy): domain Eukaryota; kingdom Metazoa; phylum Arthropoda; class Insecta; order Hemiptera; family Hermatobatidae; genus Hermatobates; species Hermatobates lingyangjiaoensis. Next base: position 28,301 of record JAPFBL010000097.1, on the reverse strand, counting down.
CCGATGTATAATTGTTTTTGGGTTTCGGAGTCCACGTAATTACATTTGTACTGGTACACTAGATTGTTTTCTTTCAATGGAGAGCTCTTGCTGTTGTTACCACAAATAGACTGCTGACAGTGGCTTAATGGTTGAGTAGGAGAGAAACAGCTATAAAATATACTTTAAATACCATAGATAAGCTATTCTATTCAACAGATGTAAGTAAAATTAAAATAAGATTTAGGTATACATCTAATATGCCTGAAAAGTGTTTCTACCTGCAAAACGACATGAACATGAACAATGAAAATACTTTGAAAACAAACATTTATAGTTATAAAACATTTATTGTATACTAAAAAAAATAAGAATGTGATCAACACCTCTTTATCACTTCAAATACATTTCTACTCTCTAAAATATATCAGCTGCTTGGAGAGTGGTTGAGAAACATATATGTAACTAAAGACTTAAATACATCAAACAACATACATGAGGAATGTCACACATATACTTTTAATATAATGAAAGAAACGTATAACCAAACCTCTTCCTACACATCAATAGTATTACTAGTCCCATAACATATTAGTTACACAAGAGTGTAGATGAAACAGTAATGCATATATAGGTTTAAAAAAATTTAAAACTCCTATGTATTCAACGATAACTTACCTACACAGTAGAATAACAATAAGAATGTAATCACACATCATCATATACCTGGAAAGCCTTTGTCATGTTTCTAGGGTAGTGGATCTGAATCTGCTTGAAGTTGGGGAGTTCTTAATTCTACAAATAGCTGAAAGCACACTGTACACAAATCTCCGATAAATATTTTATTGCATCAAATACAATACTATAAAAATAAACATTATAAAAAAAAAGAAATAAAAGAAGAGACTTACTTTCAGTATGTTTCTTCTTCTGCCCAAGGAAATATAAACTTGATGAGCCTTTGCTTCTTCTTTTCTGTTTGGGGCTAAAACGTTTGATAGGGATAGGGAGAGATCGAATTTTTTCTTCAAGTCGATTGAAATGTTGTTTTGTATAGCTTGTTTTGACAAGCTATATTTGAAGTATAATGTTGCAAATTGTAGAATTTTTGCTCAGAGTGGTGAAGAAATGTCATCTTATCATTGGTAGAACATATTCGCTGCATATAAAATATATTTGAGGTGAGTAGGTCTTCTTAGGAAGAAAATCGCTATTACTTATCATTCATAATAATGTTGCGTTCACAAAAAGAGATGTGATGTGTAAGATGAGGTACGGTGGCTACTTTTTTATGTTGGATATAATATTCTGAATGACTCAGAGACACCTATAAATCCTATAGACACCCTTGAGAATCACTCTTATAGTGACCTAACAGATTACGATCTGTCTGGGAAGAACAGTGGAAGTAAAAGGCTTTCAAACAGTGTAAGACGTTGAGTGTGCTTTGCTGGGTTCTGTAATAAAGTGAACACATAAACCTGAAATGATTACATGCATAAACACATAACATGCTCACTAACCTGTGTACAGGTATCCTTTTGTCTGTACCTGCAACAATACACACATGTTAACATTACCTCAATGGTAATATAAAGTAGTGTGGAATCTTTGTTAGTCATGGTTGTGACTAGTCATAATCAAATAATTCTGCTATATGTCTAACGTAAAGTAATTCTTGTCGTGTTATTCATTTACAAACAGACCTATTATACCCTAATAAGTTCTTAATACGAACAAAAATAGTTAATATTACTTTCCCGTTATATTACCTTAGTGCATTTTGTCGGCCATGTTTTTTTGACGAAGAATATCACTGGAACGTTTCAGTTCAATAAATAAAAAATCTGGAGTGGCCTTCACTCAACTTTACTATAAGTAACAATAATATCAAATTTCTTGAGTATATAATATATAACGTCTCAATTAAGCGTAATGTTAACATCTAAATGGGATATGATTATTAGTCTTTCATTCCTGAGGTAGTACAGATAGTGATTGAAGGACATATCAATTTATAAGCTTATATTGGTACATCACACAGCTGATGCAAATAATTTCATTAGTATAACTACAGCAGTAATAACATTTTTGAAAAACCAAAGTGAACATTTCTTGATACGAAATATTCTCCTACAAGAGAACATAGCCTCTGTTCAAATAGCCAGTGGATTTCTTATATCGTTTACTTGACATCCTTCTACATTCAATATTAAAGTAAAATTTTCAAATTTAAAACAGGAAAATACCCTTTTTTCTCTGAAAAACATCATAAACAGCTAAGAAAATGTTGTTTTAAGGTGATTTATAATTAAAGATGTACGATAATTACATTTATTGATCTCTAAACGAAAGATTTCAATTTTGAATTATCTTTTACATTTTTGGTTTTTTACAGAATTATTATACTTTGAATTTTATGGCTTCTTAGTATCAAATAACATATATACGATTTTTTTCTGAGTGTATGTTACCATTTTCCTGCACAATATTATTCCTCTTACATCTCATATAAGTCAATAAACAATTTAAATTTCTTCCGTTATAAATATCAATTTTATCTCAGTGAAATCGCTCAAAAAATTTCTAAGTCAATGTAAACAATGAAAAAAAATATAAAAAATTCGACAAGTATCGCAGGTGATCTCTTAGTCTAAGATAAACAAACAGTTTTTACAGCGTTATTGCTCTTTCCCATAATTGAAACTTCATGATTTTTTTTTATAAATTGCTAATTTTTTGTTCCATTTTTGGTCAAATTTTCATTATTTTTTAATGAGCCGTTTAGCGTCAAAAAAACATTTTCTGAAAACAGAAATCGTACTGTAAGGCCCCATTAGCGAATGTAATTATGAAAAAAAATATCTCAACTTATTCTACACATAATGTTCTTTATTTATAGGCATAGTTTCATTCTTGTCCGTCAAACAGTATGGCTTGTATCGCTCTCACAAGGTTTGAGATTGAATTATAAGTCAAAATTTGTACATTTTATTGAAAAAAAATATTTCCCGTTGTTTTAAAATTCTGAATATATTTTTCGTTTGTTCCATTTGTAACCTCAAAGATAATGTCAAAATTTCAAAACTCTAGGGTTATCAGTTTAGGAGAAATAAATGTTTTAAAAAAAACGGTTTTTGGCAAAAAAAGTGACTTTCCCAATGCATAATAATATATAATGCATAATTCTTCCCAAACAATAGGGATTTTACAACAACAATAGTTTTTATGGGGCCCATTTTTGTGTAAAATATCAACTTGATCCATCAAAGATTCTGGACAGTTGCGTGGTAACAAGCAATGCTAACACACTCACCCACCCACACACACACAGACATCATCGTAAAAACCTCATAAAACGACTTCTGGGACCTCAAAACATGTAATTCCGTCAAAATCTCGAGATCGGATTTTTTCACGATCACTATACTTTACTTATAGTAAAGTAAAAATGTATTTTTCATATCAAACTTTATGATAACAACATTTATTTTACGTTTGTTTCATATTGGTGAATAAAAAGAAGCATTTAACCAAATAGTTGTAAAAAAGGAAATTAACTACCAATTACATTGTAATATATTACATATAATTTAACATATATGTGTTGAAACATGGTAAATTATAGTTAAAAGACTAGTACTGACATAAAATATTAACTGACATTATACCGAAAAAAAAAATTGTTAATAATTCTTTCCCATTATATTACCTTAGTCCATTGTCAGCCATGTTTTTTCGAAGAAGAATATTAGCGGACTAGTTCAGTTCAATAAGTAATATTTATGATAATAACACATATTCTAGGTTTCTTTCATATCGGTGAATAAAAAAAAAGCAATTATTTTAATACAAATAAAGCAGAAAATTAACTACCATTTAAATGTTAATTTATTGCAATAAATTCAACATATGTCTGTTGTAACATAGTTAAATTGTTGTTAAAAGAGTATTGTTGACATAAAATATCAAGTGACATTATCTCAAACAAAAAATTGTTAATATTACTTTGCCATTATATTACCCTAGTACATTGTCGGCCATGTTTTTTGGACGAAAAGTAATAGTGGACTGGCTCAGTTGAATATAGAAAAAATGTAATTTTTATATCATCATTTATGATAACAACAGGTATTCTTGGTTCGATTGTCATCGGTGAATACAAAGAAGTAATGAAGTTTATAGTTGTAAAGAAGGAAATTAACTACTAATTAAATTGTAATCTATTGCATATAACTTAACATATATGTGTTGATATGTAGTTAAAAGACTAGTGTTTACAGAAAATATCAAGTTACATTATATGTGAACAAAGAAGAATTGTTTAATTTACCTTGGCATAAGCCATAGTGCATTTTCCGCCATGATTCTTCGATGAAGGGAAGTAGCAGACTGGTTGTAGCATGCAAAGAACTTTAGGGAGTCCAAGAGTTCACTTACACAGTCCTAGAACAGAGTGGCCAACCCCATTATTACTTCTCTTTACTTTATTATAAAATCAAACAAATTTGTTAAATGTTTCATAAAAATTGCAATTTTCCTTGATAGTTATTTTGTTTGAAAGTTTTCTTTTTACACTGTTTAGTAATAAATTTTATTATATTGCTATATGGTTTACATTAATGTGGAATTAATAATAATAGTTATAATTTAAAATAAAACATTTTTTTTAAATAACTTTCAGGAATAAGTTCCATGAAACATATTAAATTTGTAAATATCTTAAAATAAAACAGTGTGCACACTACATTTGACTTCCTTCCATGGACTACATGCATATGCTATTCTTCCCATAATCATTAATATAATTCCTAAGTATGGACATTTATAAAACTAACTTTTGATTACATAATATAAAATATTATACTATAGAAATAATCTCACTAAATGAAAGACTGACTGTAAACAGAAATATTGTACAAAGTATAATTTGTGCACAACATAAAAATAACTGAAGTAGTATGCACTCAACAGTACTATGAGTAAATATATTATCGAATTTATGGATAATCAATTTAATTAATTGATTAGTATAATGTGGGTGTCTTCATTATTCAAATGATAAATAGAGTATACTGAATAACTACAGATTTTGGAAAAATATTTGCAATTAATTATTCAAAGTCTCCCGATAGAAGGATTTTTTAACCTTTAAAATAAGTTTTATTGCAAAGGATCTCATTTGTAGGAACAAAAACAACTCCATATTTCAATTAATTCATTCTAATGAATGCCTACAAGCATTTTACTGGTTGTGATGAAAATGTAATCAATATTTAAAGCTGTTGAAAAAAAAGTTTGGAGTGGTCATATTTAAACAATGCTCAACACTATTAATTGTATCAATACCCATTACAAAAATAAATTATCTTTCTTTTTTAAATTACAATCGCAAAATGAAATTTACTTCTCATCAATAACTTATGTAACTTACACTTTCTTAATGTACCTTCTTTAATTAACACAATCTCATTTTTAAGAAGCCTAAGTCATAATATGTTTCGTATATACAATGTACAATGCTTAACACTAGATTATTTATGAAGTATGAACATGTACATTTTTAATATGATATATATTTTGCTTTCTTAATGCTACTAAATTATGAGAAGTATAACTTCCGTAATTTATTTTAAGAACTTAATGGAATTATTATTTCTTCATTCATCTTAAATTATAGTAATTGTAAAAAGTAAATTAAGCAACAATATTGTAATTAGTTTAGCATATTTCAAAGTAAATAGGTATATTGTGAGATATTCTGTACTAAACATGTATCATTAATAAATAGATAATTATACTTCATAAATAAACCATAATAAGCATTTTAAATCTTTTTTAATGTTATGTTTAATCCACAAAGGTTTATTTTAGCAAAAAAAGATACAATATATGTTAACAAATAAAATTAACATAATTTAAAAATTATGCTGATTTAAAAGTCCATCTATCATATTCATTGAAAGTAATCATTAAGTAGTCATCTAATTATTTGCACATGGCAATAATATTAAACTGTTTAAGTACTTATGATATTGCACAAATAAGTTAAAATGAAAATCGTACTTACTGTTTGAAATTATCACTGTATGAAATATCAAGTTGAGTGAATAAACTACATTATTAGAACTTTAATTAAAGGCACTTCCGGAAGCGTAACATTTTAGGTTACGCCATGGAGAATAATGGCGCAGTTTTGTTTTATTTATAGCTTTATTAAAATAAAAATTATTTTCATATTTTTCAACAATTTTAACAGTTGATTTGTTTAGTTATTTATTTAAGAAATATCTATACTCAACTGTACTATGTACAGAAAATAAGAATAATTAAAAAATTATTCCATGAATATATATGGAGAAAAAATATAATAGTAATTAGCCAGTTTACATACTCAAATCAAAGCCAAAGCCAGCTATTCAGTATAATTTAAAAACTTTTATAGTTGGGAGCTTCTAATTTTTGAAAATAATAAATATGAACTATTAAACTAGAATAGTGAAAAAACTGGATTTTTGTCACAAATAATTAATTACTTATTTATTTTAAAAATTAAAAAACCTCTATGGGAGTTGAAATAAGAGTATCAAGAAAAATTTTTAAAAAAACGATCAATACAATGAAATTAATAGTTTGACCTTTACGTTGGTTCCTACAATAGCCAACCTAGATTATTTTAGTGGAGGATTGAAGTTACACAAGTAATCACATTGATTGTAGGGTTTATGATTTTATTAAAAGTGGCCTGGTCTGGTATACTGAAAGGTCATAAATTACTTATGAAAACATGAATTAATTTGATTTTCATGTCAGTGCATAGAAAGAAAGGGATACCTGGGAAAGAGTGAGTAAACAGCCAGGGAATGTTTGTAACCATACCAATATCCTGCAGTCTAGATATACCATACCAATATACTGCCTATTCGGCACTAAACACCTCAGCTTTTTCAGGAGTAGAACTGACTGATAAATCAAGCAGAAAGCAAATAAAAGATGGCAAGACTGACTGTGTCCAATTTAGTTTGAAAAGCTCATTCAAACTGAACTTGAACTTGCTAAAAATCTTCAAAGGAAGAATTTAAATATACGTTGAATATCTATTAAGAATTTGTCTGCTTAACTACCATGAATGGAAGCTGTATTTGATATCATACAAAAAATCCAGACTTTCTACCTAGAAGAGGTAGAATCCTTGGATCATATTATATAATATCTTAATGAGAGCCAGTTGCTTTGAAAATGATAAAGATTTTGATCAAATCATCTCTAAAACTATTGAAATAAGGAATACTTCTATATGCACATTTATGAAGGTCATTAGAAAACCAACAATCTGAAGTTGTATTTTAGTCACAACAGTAGGACGTACGATATGACAGGTATAGACGAGGAATGTAGGAATCCGGTGAGATTTAGGTTCTCAGTTATTTAATTTTAAGCAATAATTAATCAATTCAACGGATCAATGATTTCAATATCCTTTTGCTGGTAAAATGGTTACAAATGCTTGCTACATGAAAACAAATGATACATAAGTTATTAATATGTCTGTATATACCCAATAAAACAAAAAAAAATCAGTTGCCACTATAAGATATGTCAAGCTGAAACTTTGACAGTAGATTTGGGCATGTCTAGCTTAAAATATAGACTCTGAATTGATTGGATATTCAATGTAGAAGTGATGTTATGGACGTTTAAAGCAAAAACGTTTGTCACAAGGAAACTCAGCCACCATGAGACATAGCGAGCTGCAACTTTGACACTAGGCATGTGTATACCTAACTTAAAATATAGGCTCTAAATAGATTGATAATTCAGTGCAGAAACGAAGTTATGGGGCTTTAAGCTGTGTTTTGCTAACTTTACAGACATGTATGTTTTGAAAATACACAGATTTAGCAAGTAGGTATTGTTAGTTTATTTTAATTTCATTTGCGTATATGAATACATTGCGTATTTGAGATCATTGAAAAGGTGTTTCCCAGAGTTGAAGATGTACTATCTATTCAGAAAAATAGCTTTATGAACGAACAATACCATTGATTCCGAGCCACTATCTGTTTCCGTTCAAACGATTGCAAAGTCCCGTCAGACTGTGTTTCGCAATGACGTCAACTAAGTCGCAAGGGAAAACTTTATCTAACGCAGGAATTGAAGTGAGTGAGACCAAGTTTTTCTCACAAGGTCAACTGTAGTTTGCTTGCTCAAGAGTCAGAGGTTCCATGAACCTGAAGGACAGACAGCTAATGTAGTATATACAGAGGCATTTGCTTAACACTGTACTAATAATGGTATTTTCTAGTATTCTGAAATTTCTAATGATATTTTGGAATACCAAGTATAATAGATTTTTTGATTCCGTCAAAGACATTTGCTAGTAAATAAACAAATATCAAAAGGGCTACATTAAAGTGAATACATTTTTTATCAAGTTTATTATTCCATTTCGTTTACTAATGTATATTTTTTAAGTTATCTTCATTCTTATTCTGAACCTAAATGATAGATGTCATTTAACCAATTGCATTTATCTCTTAGTGGAAGTAATACATCTTGCATAACTACTTAAATAGAATATTTGATATAAATCATTGTTCTGTTGGACTGTTTTTATCAGTCTATCAGTTAAACTAATCCGTTTAGTTTATTATAATGCTATTGATTTATTGAGTATTTGAAACATATTGAAATATATTATCAGTCTACATGTTTTATAATGTCTTTTATTAATGCAAGTTATTTAACCAGTTCCACTGATAAAGGAAATATAATGATTGCTTAAATAAAATATTTTTTCATTGAAAATAATTCAGTACAATAAATAAAACCATATTAGTTTGTAGTTAATTGGTGTCTAATTTGGACGGACTGTTATCGTTTAGCCAACAGGTTCTAATATTTCACAAACTCATTATGGCTTCTTCAATTTTATTCTCCCCAAAGTATCAGTTTTCTTCTTCCCTTTCTTTCAAAGAATTGACTTATTTATAACGTAAAAACTAAGAAACTAACGATCATTAGTTGTGCAATCCGTAATTGTGTGGTATTTACTCATTCTGAGGTAAAATGGATAAACAAATGGATAAAAAAAAAATTTCTTAAGCTGTTCCTAGAATCACAAAGAATAAATTAAAAAAAAAAAAGTTTCTTTCCTCTAAATTATTGGTTCTGGCCTTCTCTATTTCATTTAACGGCTTTCAAGCATACCCGATACCTTTGTCACCTTATCTCCCATATGCCTGCCTATCCTATTTCGCAAGGGATCATTTCCTACTAGTTGTTTTCACTTGACCAACCGTCAGTACCACTTCCTTGGGTATGTTGAATTCTTTAATTGAACTTTTATTTTTTGTTATTTCAGTCTATTTTTTTGTAACTAATTAGATTTAATTTGTATTGTAGTGTTTTCCTGATGATGAACACAAAGTGTTCGAAACGCGTTGAATAAAACTTCATTTGTGTGGAGACTTTTGTTGGTTTATCCATTTTACCTCAAAACTAACGAATTTATTTAGTTAGTGAAAGAGAAGAAAGTTACAATATGATTACAAAAACATAATTGAAAATCTGGATTGGCCTACATCAACTTTACTATAAGTAAAAATAATACCAAACATCTGGTAAATATAATGTCCCATTTAGACATAATATAAATGTCTAAAATGGGAGATGTTTATTAGACTTTCATTCCTGGATCGACGCCAGTGGATCTGTTATATTTAATAACGTTTGTTATTCCTCCTTCTACATTGAAAATTTAAGCCAAAACTTTAGATTTAAGACTTCAAAATCCCTATTTTGTATGAAAAATGTCAGAATAAGAAAAAGTATTAGTATCCAATCACTGAGTAATTAGCTTAGAATTAGGATCTGTTTTGTAATGTAAAACTAAGGAGTCCACTCTTAATTCAATATTACCCAAATATAATAAGATTCATAAACACAAGAATGTCTACATCTCATATTAAGTTTTCTTCAAGGATATAACATACAGACTGATTAGAATATTTTGTTAAACAAATCCATAATACTATAGCAAGCATCAGAAATTATTTGTTTGGTTGAAATTGATTTTTTACACGAAAGAATTTTATTCTTTTTAAATCTTGTATTCAGTCTTTAAATCATTTCAAATTTTGTCATTAAACCTCTATACATATATTTTTTTCAGTCAAGTTACTTAAAAAATTTCTGAGCCAATATAAACAATGTCAATAAATGTCAACAAAGCCGACAAATATAGCAGGTGATACGTTAGTCCAGAATAAACATTCAGTTTTTATAGCTTTATTGCTCTTTGCGGTAATGGAAATTTCAGAATTGTTTTTTATAAATTACTAATTTTTAGCAAATTTTCATTGCTAAAATTAAACATAATGCTCACTCCATTCCCCACATAATGCTCTATTTTTAAGTATAATTTTATTTTGATCCGTCAAACTGTGTGGCTTACATCTCCCTCATAAACTTTCAGATTAAATGACAAGTTAACATTTTTACATTTTATAAAAACATATTTATATCCATTTGTTGAAAAGAAACTCCCTAACTTTTAAGAATAACTATTTGATTATTGTATACATTAAGTTAAAATTCAGCGATCAGTTTCCATTGTTGCAGATTCTACTTTTTTTTATCCAATATTCAAATAAGGGAATATTTCTTTGCACTAAATAGACAATAGGAAACAAAGGCATTTCCCAAGAAAGTACAAACTGATATTAAGAACCAGAATTGTTAAAGAAAGAGGGTTCAAATTTATGAAGTAAAGTACTGAAAATGCCCATTTAAAAGTTTACTGATGTTTAAATAAAGTACACATGAATGTTAATTATTTTATCTTGATTTTTTAGCAGTCATCTGTTGAAATATGTTATTAAAATTCACTGCTAATAAAGTATTTATTGCATTATTCTTAATATTATCTATTTAAGTTTACCTTATTTTATTAATTCAGTGTCATAACTATAAGGTAAACATTCATAACAAATGAACAACACATCCTGTAACCATTTCATTACTAAAACAAAAAATACAGCAGGAGTTAGACAGATGATCAACGTTCAATTATTTAAGTAAAGTACAATAACAACTATCTACTGGGAAATAAACTATGAAATATAAAAACAATGAAAAGAACTTGGGAAAACAATGCAATTAAGATTATCAATAAAGCCAAGAGCTTACTACAAATTACGCGTTAAATATTTACGCCTAAGTTACAAATGCAGCAATACCGGAGTCAGGTTTATTCAAACTTGGTACTTTGCCATAGTAGTTTTATGAGGTATACTCATGGATATATAGTACTAAAATTTTAAAATAAAGTTTTTTTTTATATTATATGATTCTAATATAATATAAAATTATATTTATATTATAATTTATTTTAATATCTAATAAGTTTATAATATCATGAAAATACATGTGCCAAGTTTGATTAATTGATATCGTTAATTTGAAGGCATATAAATGACTTAATGAACTATACCCGATTTAGTTTGAAATTAAATTAAAAGCCACCTAGAGAGAGAGAGTAATAAGGTATGATGTAGGGAAACCCATAAAACGTCCATTTATTAGGGTCCAAAAGCACACTCTAGCCAATTAATTATACTCGACAAAATAGATTTTATAAATCTACCCTATTTTTGTTGAATGTATGCAGTCTTACTGCTTGAAGGGGAACAACACATGTGCCAGAATATGACTTCTACAAATATCAGTTTTGTATATGGGTCTGTGAAGGTTACGTGCGACGAATTAATTAATTAATTAACTCATGTGATCCAGAAAAATGAAAATTCAATATGAACATCACTTACACTCAGCTATGCTGTAATAAATTATATGTGTAATGTTATAAAAAAAATAATATAATATATGATATGCATAATAACTGTCTTCGATAAAGTAACATTTATTAAAATGTAAGATATAGGCCACTGCGGCTGAAATGTAGATCCGGGTACCCCCGACATGGCGGCTAGCTAATAGCTGGGAGACAGTCGGTTGGGAATCGATATCGATATCTACTATTGATATTGGAGTCAGTCGATGTTATTTGCGCATGTCAATATTCCAGAGCAATCCTTCATTGTAATTGGTCTATTGTTCAAACTACCGGCAAAAACAGGAACTAAATACCTCTTCATAACCTTCTTACACGCTCCATGTGGTTTAGTTTGTGGCTCTTTTTTTTCCCGTTGCTTCCAAATTAGCCAGCTTATTTCTTTTTTTGGGTATGGAACCTTTAGGTTTGTTTTTTTTTACACGATTGATGGGTGCTAGTGCGGAACGTGTGATTGTTTAGCAGATGAGGGCTTCAGGCATCTCACAGTCAATCATTCCCTTCATTTTAAAAACCCTGAAAATGAAGTGCATACTAATGCAATTGAGGGAACATGGTCTGCCATAAAAAGGAGTCTGTCTAATCGGACCGTCAGAGATCAGTTTGACTCGTACCTCGCGGAGTATATGTGGAGACGAGTTCATTCAGATACTGACGATTTGATGAGAGCTTTTTTAGTGATTTGATGAGAGGTTAGTCATAATATCCCTTTCTGGATTTTTTTTTTTATTTCCATTCAACAAATTTTATAATAGTATCTTGTATACACATTGTCTTTTACTATTTCATACTTCCCTTTCTATTTTATAACCTTTATATTATCTTATTCTTCATTTTTTAATATTTCGCATTAAAAAAATTCATTTTAATTAATTTCAATCTATTTACGTTTATGACGTCATATACTTGTCAATTAGAACAATATATCGATACATAAACCCTCAATATGTCGGATTTATTTCAAGTCGCCACCAGTACCACACCCAGTCATGATATCAGCCTCTATGATAATTCTGCGCCAAGCACCAATTCGGAGTCGTTTCCTAGTGCACATTATTTTTGGGGCCCTCCTTGTTTCTTAACAGTATGATAACAGCCCCTAGTTTAAGTTTTAAGTCATGAGCAGGCAGTCCAGGAGCAGTCACGAAGTCAAGAAATTCATTTGGATAATGAACTGCTTCTTCATAACTAATCACTCTGTTTACTGACTTATAAATTCTTTCCTCAGCTTGGTATAGTGTAAAAACTTGTTTATTGATTTTTCCTGCCTGCTCATTTGTAGGGGTGAGAATTGCTCCTTCACAAATCCAGTTATTCTGAATAGATGGCACATCTTGAACTTCGGGAAACACCTTGTCATTATCTCTTGCTGGGAGCTTAAAAGCAAATGAAATTGAAATGAACTAACAATACCTACTTGCTATGCCTGTATATTTTCAAAATATAGATAAAATAAATGCTTTGATTTTAAGTTAGACATACACAAATTTACTGTCAAAAATTTCAGCTCAGTATGTCTTATGGTGGTTGAGTTTACCTGTGACAAAATTTTGCGGACAAACCGACAGACAGAATTTTTCTAAGGGTCAATTCGATTTCTCTAATGTATGAAATGTAAAGACAACTTGAAATGAGTCAGTTCTAAGCAATGTACAGACGAAACCTTTCTTTTATTTTTTTTTTTATAGATGTGAAAAATACTTTCAAATAAAAAAGAAAATGATGGTTTTATTAAGAGTAATAAATGGATAAAAAAAAATACAAGGAATCTATATTAACCCCAGGAATATATTAAGTCTTCAAGATATGAAACATACGTTAGGAAAATATCAAATTTTATCATATTAACATATCACATATGTTTTCTAATACAAGAGACAATTTATGTTATTCAAATTGAGGAAATAGTACATTCTTGAGGAAAGAGTCCATTCGTAAAATTTCAATATTACTCAAAGATGCTATGATTCATAAACACAAACGAATTTACATCTGATATTAAGTTTTGTTCAAGAGCGCACATATAAATTGACTAGAACATTTTGTGAGACAAATACATCATAACATGGAAATCATGAGAAATTATATGTTTATTGACATTTATTTTTTACATGTAAGAATCTTATTATTTTACACATCATATTACATTATGATATTTACATATCATATCATATTATATTACACTGCAGTTTAGATTGAAGGATCATCGAGATGTCTTGGAACAAATTCACACTTGATTGGGGCATCTGTTCTGAGAACCAATGATAATACCAAGTTAAATCCTTCTCTTTTAGTTATTGTTTTTATTCTTAACTTCCTTAATATCCAAGCTATTGTTGTTTTTATTTCCATCATTGCAAATTTCTGACCTAAAAAATAATTTTTATATTAATATAAAATTAGGGAACCATTTCATTACTGAATTAATTTAGAAACACCAAAATATTGAATGTAATTAAGTAGAAAGATATGTTTCAAATTTGTATGAAATATAAATGTTTAATATCGTTTTTTCAAACTGTAGCATTGTTCATTTATTAGTAGGCTTCAACAGAGGCCCTTTACTATATATGATTAGAAAAATAAATGTAGTATTAAGTCTTTTAACTATAAAAGTTTACTTGAATATTGAGATGTTAGCATAAGGGTTCTGAGTAAGGAAATACTCGTATTTCGTACTTCCAGTAGGAGTTGGGTATTTATACATAAACTAGAAACTTACTAGCATAAGTATAGATACTAGTAAGTATAGTACCAAATGTCTATAGTATTACGAGTAACTATCTATGCCCAGTAAGTAAAGATAGCAGTAATTTGATTAAAAGCTTACTTTTTTGGAGTCTTGGAGTTCGCATACTTAAAATCATGTACACTAAAAGACCGATTCCTGCAATTTAAATCATTGATGCGGGATGAAGTGAAATCTCTATGATTGGAACCTGTGCTGGTACTTTAAAAATTATAGCTGGATAGTTGCAGGCAAAGTGAGTAACTGTTTATTAGTTACAATATCAAGTTAATTCAAATTTATAATAAACCTGTTAGCTCTCTCAGATAACATTTATATAAGACCGAAAATTGGCACTTTGTCTTAGTTCTTATTGTAGTTTTCGGATTTTAAATGAAGACAAAACGGATGTTGAGATAAAAGAGAAACCAGATCTCTTTATTTAAACTCTTCTCCTTCAACGGCCACTATCAAATATTTTTTCAATGAATTTAAAAATATGTGGATATCTGTTTCTGAAGAAAATCTCCTACGTCAACAAAAGATCAGCCGAACAATACAAGGAAAACCTTGAAAAATCACTGATCGTCGAACTAAAATACTTATTTTAACGTAGGCAATACATTTCACACTACAATGGCAAATAATATATAAAATATATGGAATTAATTAATAAAAGTATTAATTAATTCGTTAGCTACGAAAAAATTGCCGGCTGGTTGGATGTTGTACATGATTATTTGGAAGTCATACAAAAAAAAACTACAGACAATAAAATGATTTAGTTTCCCTTCTATTAGGAGCTCTTAAGAAATTAAAATAATAAAATTAGATTGCAATAACAAAATTAATGTGTAAAATGGGAATGTGTAGATTTGTTTAGAAAAATGAAATGAAAGAATTTGTTTTTTTTGTTAGTTATGCATAATGAAGCTCAGTAGAGTTATTTCTCGAAACCAAACAGTTACTATTCCAAACAACTGCCGATTGTATGTTTAGGGAATTTCATTTCGTGTTGGTGCTTGATAAAAATTGAAATCACCTATATATGTACCTAAATAAATGATCAAACCACAATAAGAAATGGGAAAACAAGACTAAGATCTTTCAACCGTAACAAGCGGTCTTCGTCAGAGTCAAAAACCCAACTGAACACTAGATGCAGAAAACATCTAGTGAGGAGTTGAGAAGAGTGGTATTTTAAAAGGGAAAGCACCCTATCTAATATTATAAACATTAGTAACGGTCTCTTCAAACTTGATACTTTCGTCACGAGGGCAATAGCCTCTTCAAAGAGGGTTGACAGCTAGCGGATAGTTTTTTACTTTTTCTTACTGTACTCCTTTGTTTCCCCAAACATCCCTTTCTGGACATTAGTCCTTTCCTGTGCTTTCACCCTTTTAAAATACCACTCTTCCCTCCCACTCTTCTCAACTCCTCACCAGATGTTTTCTGCATCTAGTGTTCAGTTGGGTTTTTGACTCTGACGAAGACCGCTTGTTACGGTTGAAAGATCTTAGTCTTGTTTTCCCATTTCTTATTGTGGTTTGATCATTGATTGTTGTTTCACGTGTTTATGTGAAATCTTTTTATATATGTACCTAAATGTACTTAGAGAAGAAATCACAAAAATAGGAAAACTAAGTCCTAAAAATTCTAAAACAGGGACATACTCAAAAATACGAAATCAATATTTTTATAAAAAAAACTAAGTATTTGAATAAATATTAATTAAAGAATACCAATACAGTTTCTTGGACCAGCACTAAAAGGTATGTAAGCAAAAGGGTGTCTATTGACAACTTGATCGTCTGAAAACCTTTCTGGATCGAATTTCTCAGGATCTGGAAACACTTCAGGATTCCTGTGCACAATATAAGGCATTACAACTATATTGGCTTGAGCGGGCAGGATTAATCCGCCATCTGAAACATTAAACAACTCTCTCTACAGAAGTAATCTAGAATAATCAAAAGTTATTATTTAATGATAAGCTCTTTATTGCATAATGGAAGCTTATGAGAAAAGTTTGAACTGATTATGATCTTTTGGTATTAATAAAGATAGGTAGAACTGCTTTTAATTATATGATTTGCTAACTCAATCCGAAATAACATCAACCACCTCAACCCCTAGGTTTTAGTTTTAGAAGTACATTTTATTTGAAATACCAGAGTATAATAGAAACTAATTTGAAGCCTTCAAATGCAGTATCTTGCAGGCCACGAGATAATGTTCTGTTGCATAATGATTGATCAGATAATATTAATATTATATTTTTTATAACTCATTAGTTGTGCAATCCGTAATTGTGTGGTATTTACTCATTCTGAGGTAAAATGGATAAACAAACAAAAGTCTCCACACAAATGAAGTTTTATTCAACGCGTTTCGAACACTTTGTGTTCATCATCAGGAAGACACCAAGTTCAATTCTTGGTCCAGTGAAAACAACTCAGTTGTTATATATATATTTTGAAAACAAGGGAGATGAAGGAAGTAAAATAAAGCAAAACAATTAAGGAAGTAGTAAAATACAGAATAGGAAATAAATAACTAAATTAACAATTATTACAGAAATAATATAAATAACTCAATATAATAAATAATATAAAAACTATGAAATATTAGATTAAAACTAATAGTAACCTGAAAATTTGATAAAAAATAAATAAGAATCCAAAAAATCCATCTTTGTAAATTATACTTTGGACTACTTCTCACATCAAAGTTTTTGTGTCGATAGACTACCATACACTTGCTTTGAATATATTATATATATATATATATCTACACATTACCTTCAATATTCTCAAGTTATAATTCATAGTGAATTTAATACTTTATGAATTATCGTTGACTTAATTTTCCATATACATATGTATAAAAATATCACCTAATATAAGGTCTTCTTCAATACCACGAGAAAAATATGGTGCACTGGGAAACATCCTTAGACTCTCCTTAATGGTCTTATCCATGTAGGTCATCTTCGTAAGATCCTTTAAGGTTATTTCTCGTTCACTGTCTCCGAATATGTCATAGATCTCCTTATAAACCTTACCCTGAAATAACGAAAAACAATCGGTAATAAATTAATGGTATATATATATATTCCGTTGAATAATTGACCATATTTTACTGATGTAATTTTCTTCACAAGTTTTTCGAGGTTTCTGAATACCTTCTTCTTCCTTTCATCCAAAAGTTGTTGAATATTAATTAGGGTGAATCCGACATGTTTCAGTCATCTTCAGGGTAATTAAAAAATTGTTGAAGTCTTTAGAGGTGGTATTAAGACAGTTTACAGTAATCGTTTAAGGTAGCTTAAAGTAACCCCACTAACCACCTCAATTCAGCCAGTAGCTCTTGAGGAATAGGACAAAGAGCTACTTTAAACTATTACTGTAAACTGTGACTCAATACCACCTCTAAAGACTTTAACAATTTTTTAATTACCCTGAAGATGACTGGGAGCCAGTCGAAACATGTTGGATCCACTCTAATTAATATTCTCCAACGTTTGGATGAAGGAAAGAAGAAGGTATTCAGAAACCTCAAAAAACTACTGAAGAAAAAAATCAGTAAAATATGGTCAATTATTCAACGAAGTATGTTTTAATGAAGGACTGCTCCCAAATTTTACAAATATATATATAATAAGATTTCACATAAACACATGGAATAACAATCAATGATCAAACCACAATATGAAATAATCAGTTGGGTTTTGACTCTGACGAAGACCGCTTGTTACGGTTGAAAGATCTTAGTCTTTTTTTCCCATTTCATATTGTGGTTTGATTATATATATATATATATATATTTCACTTAGCTTCAGCTACTCAAAGGGACTACTTCTACCGATGACGACGACTGTCGAAATATCGTTGTGAGTCTTTTGTGTGTGTCTTTATTTGTTTTTTCTCTTTCATGTGTTAACTATATATATATATATATATATATGAAATGTTTTAATTCGTTTTGAACATTTAAATAGAATGTATTGCAAATCATTAGTTGTGCAATCCGTAATTGTGTGGTATTTACTCATTCTGAGGTAAAATGGATAAACCAACAAAAGTCTCCACACAAATGAAGTTTTTTATTCAACGCGTTTCGAACACTTTGTGTTCATCATCAGGAAAACACTATAATACAAATTAAATCTAATTAGTTACAAAAAATTAGAGTGAAATAACAACAAATAAACGTTCAATTAAGAGAATTCAAGACATACCCAAGGAAGTGGTACTGACGGGTTGGTCAAGTGAAAACAACTAGTAGGAAACTGATCCCTTGCGAAAGAGGATAGGCAGGCATATAGGAGATAAGGTGACAAAGGCTTCGGGTATGCTTGAAAGCCGTTAACTGAAATAGAGAAGGCCAGAACCAATGATTTAGAGGAAAGAAACTTTTTTTTTTTATAAATTTATTTTTTTTTAATTTATTCTTTGTGATTCTAGGAACAGCTTAAGAAATTTTGGACACCCTGGAATTTGATCATTAAGGCATAGAGAGGCAGAAGGATTATTAATGACGGCCTTGTTTATTTGAAAAGCTTCCAAATTACAAATTTCTTTAAACTTTCTATTCACATGTAGGATGGTAAGGTTCAAGTTTGGATCAAAGCTGTGTTTTTGTCACACAAATTCTATTGGCAATTTCAATCAAATTCTATTGGGGTAACACTACAAAAATTACTCAATCCTTATCCTAATATGACTACTGCATTATAACATTTCATGCATTTCCCATAACTTCAAGCAGCATAATACCACTAAAAAAGAAGATAACCATTAACTATTAATTTATCAAACAAATATCTTATTAATGTCTTAACCAAAACAAATGGACCACATAATCAACTTGAAGTCCACCACAGCTAAGTGATATGTTTCCCTTGTCAATTTCATGTCACTTAAGGACTTGATTACTAATGTATTTCAGTGAGTGCTTTTCATATTACTTATTAATTATTGATTTTTTCTAATTTTTTTCAATGTAATAATAATTGTAATAATAATAATAAATTGCAATTATTATTATTATTATAGCTTATTGTAATATAGTTTATTATATATACTACTATATAATATACATAAACTAGTTTAATTGTAAATAAATTATGTTTATTTTCCGATCTCTTAAATATACAACTTAAAAAAATCTATACTACCAACAAAGTATATATTTAAAACATTATTATATTTGACATTTACTAAACATTTTACTAATTGCAAATAGAATAATATTAATAATTATAACGACCTGTATTTCTGGATGAGATCCCAAGTTGAAGAGCAGAAAGTTTATAGCCGATGATACAGTATCATGTCCCTAAAAATGAACTTCCATTATCAATAATACTCTTGTTTTTTCAATAATTAAACTACTTTATTATAAATAAAACTTAATTTGTAATATATTAAAATAATTACCAGAAGATATTATTTCTAATATATAATTAGATATAGTTTTGATTGATACAAAATGATTGTTTCTTTAATTTATTATAATATAATTAATTTATTATTAATCTAATTTAACTCCTAAATACACAATGTTAATAATTAACATTTCATATCGAAATAAAGTAGCTCTACTGTTAACAGTTAAATGGGAACATAGGAAAACTACTTATGTTATTATCCTACAGCGGACCAATTTGTATTGTTACCTTAGCGTTGATGGTATATGGTTAGATTATGCGAGTATGATTAAAATTTTCCCAATGTAAGAAGGTTATAATAAAATTTTATGATTTTTCTTATAAGAATATCCCTTGTTCTATACAGAGAAGACGGCCAAATGTATGTAAGCTTGGTAGTAATTTATATATTATTTTTTCTATTATATTTCGACTTGAATATTATGCAATATTGCTGTAAAATATATTAAAATATTTTCCCCAGGAACATTATGCTTTACTGTTGGACAATACTTGGCTATATATATTAGCATATTTTACTAATTCAAGAAGTTCAATCAATGTGTCTTAAACGAAAGATACAAAACTGTGTACTGAATTGTAAATTAATCTCAATGATAAAGGAAAAGTCACGTTTGAAAACCCTTCAAAGCTGAAGTCAGTATTTAATTATAGGTAATCTCATTGTTCAGAACACAATAGCTAATGAAATAGACTATAACGAATACGAGAATGCACTGTCTAAACAAAACACTGCTTCAATGTGAAAAATACTTCTGCTTTATTCAAATTAGATTATAAGTTGTAACAAATCATATCAATTACGATTTCATCATAATGATCATATCACATATAATAAGCAAAGTGGACCTGAAAGGTATAATAACATTTCTAAATTTTACAGAGAAGATGTCCAAACTTTTAAACCAATATACATACTTACAAAGTTTGATTATTAACTAAAATTATTTCAGAATTATTTTTTTTTTTAAATAAGACACAAATTATAACATTTTCTGTAACCTGTAACAATCTCCAAAGTACTTATGATTATATGTGTTCAAGAAAGAGTCCTGATATTTAAAAAACAGGAAAAGTTGTAGAAATAATAATGGCGTAATTGATTTAAAAGTGGATTTAAAGAAATGAGATGAAAAATTCCCCACTGAAATCACAAAGCAAAAATCAATAAAAGTACTGAATTTTGGAACTACCAGGAATTGGCACAGTTTCTTAATATTTATCCAGATTTCTCATGTAAACAAACATAATGGGCGTGAACAATGTGAGATGATTCGATGTTCACTGGTTAAGTGCGGTCGACATCTTTGCCTTCCATACTTTCTGATAACTACCGTATGGATGCACTAACAACTGCATCGTTATCAAGAATACACCGTAGTCAGAGGGAAGAGTCTATTATAAGGCTAACTAGGGCTATGATAACTACAGAGTGATGAAATTCGAGAAAGGGAATCTCTAAACTAAAGGCAAACTCTATTTGCTTTGATTACCACACTTCGTTTGGGCAAATAACAATAAGTATTACCACTCATGTCATAAATAACATGCCGTTCAATATATGTGTCATATGTTTTAACTATGACAGTACCTAAAATCAAGGTAAATTAGTATTATATTATAAATAACTATTTACTTCAAACATGAATGTGTCCACTTCTTCTCTGATATCTAAATCCGATAGCGTTCCAGGATGTAGTCTTTCTTCTTCCAGAAGTAAATCCAGAAAAGCTTTTCTTCTTTTATCTAGAAAAATCAAGGATTAATATGAAAATGTTCTTAGTGCATATGTCTCACATAACTAGTTAAAGGATTTTTAGGTATAATTTTCCCTTATATTTGCCATAAGAAATAAAATATATTTATTCTCAAATATTTTCTTTAATTGTGTTATTTTTTGTAATGTACTTTTGTTAGTCTTACACGGTGGAACTTTACGGAGTATTAGTAAGATATATATTTGAAAAATATTTTTTAAAGAAGTCAAGTGTAGAACATTATCTGGTTTAACTGCAGACATCGGTTTTCATGTGACACATGAATTGTTATGCCATCCACTAAGGGTTTCCAGTGACAGGTCAATGGCTATCATGTCATTCTATCTGAAAGCTTGTGAGTGCAATACAATGTGAGATGTAAGAAGAATAAAATTTTTTCATGTAAAAAATCAACGCCAATCAAACATATAACTTCTGATGCTTTACATGGTATAATAGATTTATCTAATAATATGTTGCATCCTTCAACAGAACTTATTATCAGATTGTGTGATTGGAGAAGAAAAGCTTGTGTTCATACCATATGACGGATTAAAATAAAATAATACTTAAAAATACAGCATATTTTGGGCGATAAGTTGAGGTAATTTTTTTCAAAATTACTTAGGCCAAAGAGGCATTATAGTCCATTTTGTGTTTCAGAATTTTTTTTTGTTTTACGCAAAACGTCTCTTTAAAGAACAGTGAAATTTTGGCAAAAAAATTGAATAGAAAATGAACAATATATAAAAAAAATCCGAGAAACTAGAATTACTGCAAAGAGCAATAAAACTATAAAAACTGAAAATTCATCATGGCCTAATGGATCACCAGCTATACATGTCTCATTTGTTTATATTTATTTACATTATTTATATTGACTTAGAAATATTTTAAGAGAATCGACTGAAATATTATTGATGTTGAAAGATTTAATAAAAAAATTTGAAATGATTTAATGACTAAATATGAGATGTAAGAAGAATAAAATTTTTTCATGTAAAAAATCAACGCCAATCAAACATATAACTTCTGATGCTTTACATGGTGTAATAGATTTATCTAATAATATGTTGCATCCTTCAACAGAACTTATTATCAGATTGTGTGATTGGAGAAGAAAAGCTTGTGTTCTCTGATGTTGAGAATAAGACACTTGGTTTTATGACCATAAAATCAGTAAATAAATGACGTTTGAGGTCACGTGGGTGGCTGTTATTTAATTTGAGTAAGGAACATTAACAGAAAATTTTAAATTTAAACTTTAATAGTAATATCACTAATATATAACCATTAATAATTATTATAAGCATATATATTCAAAGCTATGTATGCTTACAATAATAATTAAGTATTCACAACTAGTCCTTAAAATTTAAATCACGCTTTTAGATGACTATAACTCAAATATCAAACAAAACGATTTCTTCTGTAGTTAAGTCAATATAAGTTATATTCATTATTATAACCAGACTTAGTAACAAATAATTAAAATTATCAATTAGATGTCATTTTTTCTAGACATATACATACAGCCGGAGTTTTTGAAACTTACTTATCCCAACCCAAACCAATATACATGATATTATATATACTGGACACAAACCAATATACATGTTACTGGACCAATTGGAACAGGAAATTCTATTTTCAACCATTTCCACAGAAATTTGTAGAGCTAATGAATGTATCTAATTCATAACGATAGTTAAAAATAAAATAAAAAATAATCAATTGTTCCTTAAGAAGTTTGATATTGAGTTTACTTATAGTAAAGTTTAGTGTAGGACACTCCAGATTTTATGAAGTCATAAACCACTAGTCGAGTTTACTGGATGTCTGTACTTAAACAAATTTCAGTATGAAGTCCCATTCAAATAAGATATTGTAATTTGCATTAACTATAGTTCGGAAGATTTTTCTTTTACCATAAAAGTTATCAAGTCAAAAAATAAATCGTTTCTTATAGAGCTCAAATCTTGTGTCAGTGTTACAGATCTGTTCAAACAATTTTACTTATAATTTTTTTACAAAATAGTAAATGACTGTAAAAATGGTAAATAATATAAATGACCGGATATATTATTCAAAGTTGCACTGGCTTGTTATTAAACACAGTTATGTTCTTTTCACTTGTTAATTAAATGGAAAATATCTTAATGATACTCCATTTCTTTAATAAATTGTCTAATTAAATATAAAAATAATCCTCACGTCCTAGATGAATCAATCTTTTCTGTATTTTTGGAGAAAACAATTTCCTTCCTTTCTTTAATAACCTAAAAATAATTTACAATTACTATTAGTATTATTAAAATGTGAAATAATATTATTGTTTTATAGCTTACATTCTCGGTGAATCCATGTAGGTATTTGAGAACTTTTGTGAACTCTCGTCCTTCGGAGCTGAGGTAAAATATCCAGTCTTTGGACAGCCAAGGTTTTAATGCCCTTTCCATGATTAACTCTGTAATTCTGCAAAAATAATTTTTAGCTAATTCAAAAGAATAGAATTTTGAAAGAAATGACGATTCATTTAAATAAGCAGTGCTTAAACAGTTTATAGAGGTGAATCATGTATTTTAGAAGGAAGAAATTTACTTCTAAAATTGTAATGCCCAGTGTGGAACATAGCTCGATGAAAGTTTTTTAAAGCTAGATATTTATTTGATAGTTTTCTGAGTTGTGGTCTAACATTAGAACATAGAAAAAAACTGAAATATTGAAGCCTATATTCTGCAACCTTTCAAAAAAAAAAAAAAAAAAAAAAAAAAAAAAAGCTGTTGTCATACATTTCCAGCATAATTTTGGTCACATCCCCGTATCACCTTGGTTTAATAAAAGTATTCCCGACACAATCTGCAGATACATAACTTTTCTTTTGCATACATTTATTTCGTTTGTTTTGAATACATTTTAGTAATTTCTTGTAAAAATTCTTATCATCTGACTGTTCCTTAATAAATTAATTTAGTTGTCTAATGCAGTTATTTTCTTCTTCTCTTGTATTAGATCATATAATAGCTGAACTTGAAAAGGAGTTTGATAACTAAAGGATGTTATGTGTCCGTTAAACAATTATTAAGAAAAACATTTCAAACAGATAAGATCTGTTGCATATAACATCATACCTCATTACATTCTTGCAATATTTGTTTTCAATATCACTCTGAGAGTTCAGTTGTATTCCCATAGCTGCTTCTGAAATTTTTTATTTAAAAAAAACAACATGTAAGACTATAATTGTAAAAATTAAGATAAATTAAAATTGGTATTTCTGAAATATTACACAACAAAATTATAACAAGTAACATATTAACAACAAAAACTTATACACTATTTATTAGTTTTAACTTATATTTATCAGCTCTGAAATTTTGTTCAAGAATACAGAATAGTAAGAGTTATAGAATTTAATTTGAAAACCAAATATCTATTCAATTCATGGTTGTCTTAAAATTGATCTTTCAATTTAATATCTATGCTACTCCATGGCTGATTTAATAGACACATGTTCTGGTAAATCCACGTTTACTAAAATGGAGAAATCGTCACCTGTCATTACTGAATAAGAAGTAGTGCCCAGTTTTCGATGAAAATTTTTTTACATAGTATCACGATGCATTAATAATTGTATTAGAAACAAAAAGTCCTTGTAATAGATCTATACCTATATTTTACTTAAAAGGTTTAAATTTATGTTCGTGTTTATTTAATACCGGGTTTAAGTGGATTTTGTAAACAATCTGATTTCGTATATGATTGCCATACTTGAGTTCTTCAAAGTACACATGGAAATACCATTTTCAGCCATCCGTTATAATTTATTATATTCGATATATACTGTTTAATTTACTGTATTTATCCTCCTTTATAATGTGAACATCTTTTTCAAATGTTAAGGATTATTTTATTATTTTTGGGTGGCTGGTATCATAATTTTCTTTACTGGTAATGCGATTTGAACTAGCAAGTAATTTTTTAAATCCACGATGGTACAATTCCCTCGAGTTTTTTGTTACATTCCTGTACTAAAATTAATGCTTAAAGTTAATATTACTACGTTTAAATTAATAAATTTTGACTGACTTAAAATATTCCATAACATTTAATACCTCTCTCCATTAAATATGAATTAATGTACATTAATAGCATTAATAGCAATTTATTGGAGAAAACTGTTAATAACATTATTATTATATTTATTTCAGTCAAGTACATAATACATTCAGTTTCATCTTTATATATCCATAGAATTTATATATTTTTACATAAATCATTTTAAGTATATTTGTATTATACTACTTGGTTTCTGTTTTTTACATATTAAATAATGAAATATTTAAATAATAAATTCAGTTTCATAGACAAACTAGTAATAAATTATTTCATTGTATCAAAGAATTAGTCTAGTAATGTTACCACTCTTTACCACTGATAGCATCCAAGGTGCACCGTGTGATGTAGGGCTCGATGCAAACAGGCTGTCCTCCAGTTTCCGACAACTTTTCAGCAAAACAAAGACTATTCCTGTTCAATATGCTCATGGAATCTTCTAAAACTTTGAAGTGAAATGTTGGAGTCAAAAGTTTTCTTCTTTCATGCCATTTCAAACCTGTAAGCATTTCAATTTATAAAGTGTTTTGTCGCCATCTGTTGGTCAATAAAGTTACTCCTCCTATTATCAGTACTTCAGATGTTCTTAAACTTCAAATATACATGGGTATCATATAGGTTACGTTAGGTTAGGTTTCAGTGGCCGTGCCGATAGAGAACACACATAGGCCGAAAGCCGTCCATTATTCTCTCCCATCCCTGGTCCACTCGAACCATCTCGAGAGAACAATAAATCTAGACAGATCCCTGATACCAGTGGATGCTAAGTTCTTAAGATTGTCAAAGAAATATTCTCCTAATGCTTCTTTTCTAAACCAGGGCATTGACAGAGAAAGTGAGGAATCGTCTCTTCCTCTTCCACTTCCTCGTTCTGGCATGCCCTGCAAAAATCCCTCACCTCAAATCCTAAGCCAATGCCCTGTGGAAACAGCGATAACATTGGCTACAACTCTTCTATTCCTTGAGAGAAGATTCTTAGTTCTTCTAGAGTTATAGGAAAGCCACAACTGCTTTGAAATAAGACACGTGTCCTCCTCGGACCATCTTTGTTTGACGCGTTCATCAATTCATTGTCTGATCCAAGGCTTACATGTAGAAAGTGGGGTTCCTAAATTATATAGAATATCTTGCATCGAGACAGTAGTGCCCAAGCGGGCGAGCTCATCGGCCTTACAGTTGCCTTCAATGTTGCAGTGACCTGGTACCCATATACTCGTAAGGCCAACCTTAGCCCTCAATGAGAGTTCATTTAGGAGCCTCTTGCAGTTCTCGACTGCCTCTGATGTACTATAAATTCCCTTCTGGGATTTAATAGCCGCTTGTCTATCTGAAAAGATTTTGATGACGCTGCTACCTAAAGAGGTCAAGGCTAACAAACGCTTCTCTAATAGCAGTAACTTCTGCTTGGCACACACTACAATGGTCAGGGAGCTTGAAAGCTATATTTCATTTGAAGGGTATGATATGTAATATTAAATAAAACTTATGGTCCAAAATAAAATAAAAAAAATCTGGAGTGGCCTACACTCAACGTTATATAGTAGTAATGTATAGTTGTAGTAATAGTAGTTATTAGTAGTTGTATAGTAGTAACTCAACGTTACTATAACTAAATATAATACCAATCTTTTCGGGAATGTAATATCAAATTTATACATAATAAAAATATCCAAAGGGAAGATGTTTATTAGTATTCCATACATTTGGGGACCATAAAGATGATAATGATTGCACCAGTTATCAGTATACACGCTTATTTTTGTTAACTGATGACGACTCAAACTGACAATTCGAGACTATAAGTGTGTGTTTTAATTTCTCTATGTTTCTTTAAGTACAATGAACTTCATTTGTTTGTTTCGGATTGTTTTTTCATCGTAAAATATAAATATATATATATATATATATATATATATATATATATATATATATATAAATATTTAAATTACACAAAGCACGACACAGAAAAGAGAATACAAAGAAAACTTACAGAATTCAATATTTCGAACTGTTGTTCGTCATCAGGAGAGTAGACTAGTAGAGAGGACGAAGTGAGAGAGATCTCCCCACGTCGAAGAACGTATATATATATATATATATATATATATATATGTTTTATCATCACCAAAACAACTCACAAAGAATAACAAATGTTCCAGAGTAAACGATAGGTTCACAGTAAATAGAAACCCCAACCATCACTTCACAAGTGCGCTTGGGGTCCCTATCATCTAATGAGGGTTAAACAGAAAATTTGAGACCGTGTGTTTTTCTATTTATTGCAAACCTATAGCTTACTCTGGAAAGTATATGTATATCTATATATACTGTTTTCGACTCTAGTCAGTCAACGTCCTGTCCTGAGGACGACCGTTAAAAGGGTCGAAATATTGAATGTGAGTCCTAGTTTCTGTT